>CM042220.1:19333672-19933672 GCA_023566465.1 Cottus gobio | reverse complement strand
GGCAACCTCTTTCCTTATGTTAACCAGGACATCATAACAAATGACAGACGGTTTGATTGAATGCGTTTCTTGGAATTGTAGAGGCCTACGTAAACTTACTAAAATAAAATGAGTAATAAGCAGAATAAAACAGCTAAGAGACAAAATTGTGTTCCTACAGGAAACACACGTGTTAGACCGGGAGATAATCAAAATTAAGCGAAGATGGCCAGGTCAGGAATTGTCTGCAGCTTACTTTTCTAATTCCAGAGGAGTTATAACTATGATACATAAGTCTATTCCTTTTCCCATTGATAAAGAAATTAAAGACCCTAAAGGTAGATTTTTGGTTGTACAGGGAAGTATATTATCAACTCAGATCAATCTGGTTAATGTATATGGACCTAATGATGATAACGCAGATTTTTATAATGATTTATTTTTGAGAATATCCACATTGCCCGGAAAACATATTGTGGCAGGTGATTTCAATTGTGTTTTGCAACCCAGTAAGGACCGGTCATCTGGTATCGATAACACTCATGTAAGGTCTAGGAAAGTTATACAATATTTTATAAAGGAACTCAATCTGGTGGATATATGGAGGGCTCAGAACCCCCAAAAAAGGGAATATTCATGTTGGTCGAGCACTTCTAGGGGATATTCAAGGATAGATTACTTTCTGATATCAGCTGAACTAATTTCATGTATCAAATTGTCAATACAGTAGTATTCTCATATCAGATCATGCTCTTGTATCTTTGACATATGTTGAACCAAAGCTTATTTATAATCGTACTAAATGGAGATTTCAAATGCACTGGATGAAAGACAGAAAATTTCTTGAAGTCATAGGGGATCGGATTGATTTCTATTTTGAAAGTAACACCACCCAAACATCAGCTATAATCAGATGGGAAGCCTTTAAGGCCTTTATACGAGGACAAATTATAAGCTATACAAGTAGGAAGACAAAAGAGAAAAAGGAAAAAATTAAAAAACTTGAAACCGAAATTCGCTTGCTTGAGGAAAGAAGTTTACAAGCAGGACAAAATACGGATAACGTTTTAAAAGAATTACTATTGTTAAGAACCAAATATAATGAAATAACACATGAAAAAGCAGCGGCCAATTTATTAAGACTAAAGCAACAATTTTATGATCAGGGAGAAAAACCAGGTAGACTTCTAGCTTGGCGTATAAAACATCAGGAATCGGAAAGAGCAATTACTACTATCGAGGATGAAAATGGAAAGAAGATTGTACAGTCGATGGAAATTAATAAAGCATTTAGAAACTTTTACGAAAAATTATATTGTTCTGAATATAAGGTCACGGCTGATAACCAATCTGCATTTTTTGACAATCTCGACATTCCTAAAATATCGGAGGTACAAAGAATTAAATTAGATGCAGAGATTACTGCAGATGAAGTTAAGGAGGCTATAAATGCATTAAAAGGTGGTAAAACAGCAGGACCTGATGGCCTGCCCATTGACCTATATAAATATTTTAGTGATAAATTGATTGGACCACTTTATGATATGTTTATAGAAGGCTATAATAGTGCATGTCTTCCTACTACTTTGAGAGAGGCTTTGATCATTCTTTTACCAAAACCAGGAAAACCTAACACTAAGTGCGGGAATCTGCGACCTATAAGTCTGATAAATACGGATACCAAAATAATATGCAAAATCTTGGCAAAAAGGTTAGAGACTGTGCTTCTGGGCATTGTGGGCGAAGATCAAAGTGGGTTCATTAAGAATAGACAGGGATTTCATAATGTAAGACGCGTTTTAAATATTCTGCATAATCAAAAAGAGGAGAAGGATACTGCTCTTTCGCTTGACGCTGAAAAGGCGTTCGATAGAATCGAATGGGCTTATCTCTTCGACGTCATCGATAAATTTGGATTTGGAAGTTCCTTTCTACAATGGGTCAAATTATTACATTCTAACCCACTGGCTGAAGTTTTAACCAATGAAGTGACTTCGGAGCCATTTAATATTACGAGAGGTTGCCCTCAAGGCTCACCGCTGTCCCCTCTTTTATTCATTTTGGCTATCGAACCATTAGCAATAGCCATAAGATCCTGTGATCGCATACATGGAATTACAATGGGTAGTAAGGAACATAAAGTAGCTTTATTTGCGGACGACGTAGTGTTATTCATAAAGCAACTAAACACCTCGATACCAGCACTGCTTGACCTGATCAATCAATTCGGAAAGATATCTGGATATAAAGTGAACACATCAAAGTCTTCGTTGATGTTGCTTAATAAAGATAGCCATCCAAATACGTCTCATTTATTTAGCTTGAATGTAACACCCAGCTTCACATATTTGGGTATCAAAATTGTTCCCCAATTAGAAAAAATTATTTCTACAAATTATAATGATATAATGGAATCAACGTCTAAAGACCTAGAGAGATGGTCATCTTTACCAATTTCATTGATAGGAAGGATAAATATATTGAAGATGACCATTTTGCCTAAATTCATGTACTTATTCCAAAATATCCCTTTGAAGCCACCAGCTGGAGTATTCTCAAAGATTAACTCGCTATTCAGGAAATTTATTTGGAACAAGAAATGCCCTCGAGTCCGCCTCTCTCTTGTATCTTCCATTTGACACTGGAGGGTTAAAATGTCCCAACCTGTACTGGTACTATTTAGCTACACAATTAAGAACAATAATGTTTTATTTTTCCTCTGAAAACAGACCATCCTGGGTAGAAATGGAGTCATGGGGTTCTGCGTTGCCATTACACGTGTGTATATATATACTCAGATAAATTTAGACAATTGAAAACAGGCACCACGCACCCCATTGTTTGGAATATGATTGAAATATGGTATGAGGTTAAGGATTACATGAAAATAGCTGACTCTTTATCCCAGTTTAGCCCCATTTGGGGCAATACGTTGTTCAAACCAGGTACGAAAGACTCAGGATTCAGGTTGTGGGTTGAAAAAGGATTAAGCAAAATTAGTGATCTTTTCGAGGAGGGAACGTTGATGTCATTTGAGCAGATATATATTAAGTATAGTATTCCGAGAAAACATTTCTTTAAATATCTACAGATAAGGAGTTTTGTTCTTTCTATGCAGAATCAATCATTAAAATTGCCAGTACTTTCTTCTGTGGAGGGATTAGTGACCAAGAATTGCAATAATAAAGGATTAATATCACTTTTTTACAACTGGCTTGCATCAGGGTCTACTGAATCAACAACCTCGAAACTTGAATTATGGAAGGTGGGACTGAGTGAGGATATATCAGAGGAAGAATGGAGACGAGTCTGTAAAAAGTCTCAGAAACAGCTAGGTAATGTTAACTTAAGACTTCTTCAATATAACTGGTTGATGCAGACGTACATTACTCCTGTCAAATTAAATAGATTCAATCACAATATCCCTGATACATGCTTTAAATGCAGTGAGGCTCAGGGAACATTTGTGCACTGTGTTTGGGAGTGTAACATTATCAGAGACTTTTGGGTGGAAGTGATTAATATCATAGGGATAATTCTATCCTTGAATATTCCTTTAGATCCAAAAATGATTTTACTGCAACTACATCCAAAAAACCTTAAATTGAATCCCCAGCAGCAGAAATTTATAGATATGGCAATACAAGCGAAAAGAATGATAGCTCTTAGCTGGAAAAAGTCGGACCCACCAGGTATCGGAGCTTGGATTAAGGCCTTGGCACAATGTATGGCCCTGGAAAAAATAACATACTTTATTAAAAACGAATTGGGTGAATATGAAGAATTATGGAAACCGTTTATTGAGTACATTAACAACAATAATATTGGTCATTTATTACAGAATGTATAACTAAAGGTTTTTTCAGGAGGGGCTTGCTTCAGAATGTAACTTATGTGTAAGGCGCAGTAATGTATATTTGTTTTTTGGGTACCTTGCAATATTTGTTTTGCACTGAAAATGTCTTTCGTCTGAATTCTTTGTATTTTATTTTATATATAAGAGAGTGATGTGTTCTTTTGTAGGGGTGGGGAAAAATGTGTCAATGGAAAAGTGCTCTTTGATTGGTTACTGTCTATAAAATTAAAACAATAAACACATTGTTCAAAAAAAAAAAAAAAATCCTTCCGCGTTTACTTATCCCACCCGCTCCACACAAACCCAACACCTCGTCACAGGAGGCCTCTGGAACTGCCAGTCAGCTAACCGCAAGGCAGACTTCATCTCTGGCTTTGCTATCAAGCAATCTCTGGACTTCCTGGCTCTCACTGAGACCTGGATCACACCAGACAACACATCTACCCCTGCTGCTCTCTCGTCTGCCTTCTCCTTCAGCCACACACCTAGGCCCACTGGCCGGGGTGGTGGTACTGGTCTACTCATCTCCCCCAAATGGAGTTTTTCTCTCTACCCACTTCCATTGTCTACACCACTGTCTTTTGAGCTTCATGCTGTGACGGTTACCCATCCGGTTCAACTGAACATTGTTGTTCTCTATCGTCCACCTGGTTCCCTGGGAGATTTCTTGGAATAATTAGATGTCCTCCTATCAAATTTCCCAGAAAACGGCCCCCCTCTCATTCTTCTAGGTGACTTCAACATCCAGACCGAGAAGTCATGTGACCTGGTGCTCTTACTGTCTTCCTTTGCTCTCTCACTCAGTCTTTCACCTCCGACTCACAAAGCTGGAAATCATCTTGACTATATTTTCACCAGAAACTGCTCAACATCGAACCTCACTGTAACTCCACTTCACGTCTCCGACCACTTCTTTATCTCCTACTCTCTCCCACTCTTGGGAACTGACAACCCTCCCACAGCAACAGACTCTGCACCTGTCCGTCGCAACATTCGCTCCCTCCTCTCATCCTACCTCAACGATCGGACCTACCGGGTAACCTGGAGAGGGTCTGAGTCTTGTCCACTCACTACTGGGGTCCCTCAAGGCTCCGTCCTCGTCCTCTGCTGGTGCTGCGGGAGGAAGAAGAAAGAAGCACCGTGAGAGCCTCGAAGGAGAGCTTCCACCTCCGCCTGCAACGGCCGGAAGCATTGCGGCAAGCAGAGAGCTGCAGCCACTGAGCCAAATAAAGCTGCGAACTGTGGCAACGAGGAAGAACCAGCTGCTTAAAATGTTCGGAACACATGTTATGGTTGACTAGATAAGAAATATATGAAACATCCATATTTAGAGACCGTGTTCTTGATTTCTGTTCAAAACTTACAGATTGTGATTAAGTTTGAAGGAAAATGGTATAAATCCTTATAGAGCATTTGATGGTAAAACTGCTGCAGCAACTATATTTAATAACATATAGTAACATTATTAATCTCATTTCATAGAGGGACTTTCAGTTTTTACCAGAAATAGTCTCTTCTGATCAGTTCCGTCTGTGAATTTGTAAAGAACAAGTTTTATTGCTTCATTTAAGGACTCGAGGGAGATCAAATCATTAATGCACAAGGACATCTCAACAGGGATTATATCCTCCAAGAGATCATGCATTATGTCTGGTGAAAACCCAGTGGCCGAGTGGAAATGTTCCAACTTCTGTTAAAACACAAGGACGTTTCACACCATACACTTTCACCAAATTCAGATCCTGTAAAACTTTAGAAACTTGCCTGTAATGATTCTGCGTTGAAATTCTCCTGACTGGACCTCTTTCTGCTGAATGTCACTCTTCTTTACCATGCAGATTGGATAAGGATGCTGCACCGGGAAACTCCTGGAAACCAGCCAAAGAATGAGCACCTAGCTTATCAGCTGACAGAGCACAGTTCCTTTCACACACTCGCCTTACTGCTCAACATAGACTCACTTTGCATAGTATAGCAATACTGTTTTGTGAGTAGATTGGCAAACCCAATAAACACCACACATTTTGTTTCTTTTTTGAAGTGCCATGGGGATTTGCATTCTCAAAACCATCAATGTAAAGACCGAGCACAATCCTTAAGGTGCTACAAAAATAATTTCCTTGATAGAGAGTGCAATCTCTATAAGTGTTAAATCCATCAACGCTGTCATGAGTGAGAATGTTATCTAGAACATCAGCCCTGTTTAACAGTTTTTGTAGCTGTTTCAGAATTGGCACATAAGTGAGTGACTGTGATTCTTTTTTAAGCCTATAATCAACTGGCATGAGCATCTAAAATTCTTTCTGAAAACATGATGTTCTTTTACTGGCCGTAGAGAGTGCCTTGCCAGCATCAGTCATCTGCAAGAACAGGTTAATTTATTTGACAGCATTCACAATCTCTCTCACAATTGAATCTGTGTCACTAACGCCATGTTTATTGAGAATTAATGAGCATTAAATGTCGAGTAGACAAAGCTCTCAAAAGTGCAAGTTTTATATGGACACTGAATCGTTTCCTGTTTTTTTCAAATGTTGGCGCAAATGGGATAGAAATTGTTCGGTGCAGGGCTCTTCAAAATTGCAAAGAGGACAATAGAATATCACAGAGATATCATCAGCTCCACTCATCTGCCCATTATGATCGTTACAGGAGTGAATTCTTGTCAAATGCACTTTGAAGGCATTACATGAATTGAATGAACACAGATAATCTGTGTGGAGGCATGGAATTGGAGTCAATCTGGCATAGGATCCATGTTTTAAGCGGTAGTGCTTGAATAGTTGAGTCCTCTTTTCGGAAGAAAACGAGCAATACTTACACTTCCGATGCATTGCCAGGTTTCTGCAAAGCCTACAAAAGAAACAAAAGCAATTAGTCAAACTGCAAATAACTTCTTGTCTTGTTTACGGCTAACTCAGTTTAATGGAAGATTTAAAAACTTTAGAGCACAGCAAGTTTCACTCATTTTTCTGCCCCTATATTCACAGGCAAATATAATTAGAAATACTAGCCATTATATTTATTTTCTTAGTTATAGGTTTTTGTTTTGTAATTTTGAAATAACGACTCAATTACTCATCCACAAGTTGATGTCACAAGTTGACTGGAGGGAGACAGGCAGCGACCTTCAAGTGTCCTACTTGCTATTGGTTATATTGTATGTCATTACCAGTAAATATCACAATGAGAGACGTTATGTTTACGTAAAAAAACACAACGTAGAGTAACAGCAGTTCCGCCATCATACGGTTGTTGTTGTTTTCATCTTCATTCAATGGTAGTAACGTCACGTGACTCCCATAAGGATGTGGGTTTTAGTGCACGTAAATCAGACGGCCACGGTTAGTAATACTGTCTGCCATTAATAAAAATGCTTCGTTTTCATCAAAAGTAACAAGTAAAACGTGACGTTGCATGTTAAGTGCACTGTAAGTTACTTAAATAAATTGGTAAACGGATAAACCCTTTGGTAATTATGACTCGTTTCCCGATGAGGTCGCTTCTGTGAAAGCCCCATTTAACTGCACTGTTAGCGGTTGTACACGAACAATAATAAAAAAAAAATTCCAGAGTGGCCCTCGCTAATAAGCACGCTGCGGTTGACGCAAGTTGTTATATTTACCGTTAGCTATTCTAGAGGGGTTTCACGGTCTACTTGACGGTCAAGCTAGCTTAAACGTTAGCTAACGTTAGCTTTAGAAATCGAAGACATAAAGTTAACCTCTTACCACTAACAGATGAAGAATACGGCAAAGTGACGGCTAAGTTTGCTAAATAAATGAACGGTAACATGTTATTATGAAGTTGAAACCTACCTTCAATTAGGTTAAATGGGGCCGTCTTCAGTGTTCAACTGCGCATGCGCCATCGAGCCGAGTGCGTTATGTCATAATGCCGAGTGCATTATGTCACCAGTAATGTCGTCACGGGTTGCCTTTGATTGCCTTGTAGGTCAATGTAGGTTGCCTTTGTCATATTTTCATCATGGTTATACATATATAGGATCCAGGCCGACCAGGTTATCAAGTTTGTTCTTAAATTTTCTTTCTTTCATTCTAAAAATGTCGACAACTTTTGACATCAACAGTTGCTCAGAACTCAATTATGAACAGTATGTGGGAACTGAGGACAGATTCACGGAATTCAAGGAAGGTTTATCATTACAAAACCTATACCATTTCTCACTAAAAGTGATGAAATATGGCTCTGCCTTTTTAAATACCGAGGGGGGAACACTCCTCTTTGGCGTGTTGGATAATGGATTTGTTTGTGGAATCCCATTAAACCCATGCCAGGAGGACCAGATTCGGCAGTCTGTGATTGACTGCGCAAATCAGTTCATACCTCCTCTCTCTCCCCAAATGTACACACTGCGCTTCTTGCCGGTAAACCGGAATGGAATATATGACCTCAAAGTAGTTTATCTACACTTTAGTGAACCTCGACCCTTCCCGGGGCCAACCTATCAGGTAAACGAGGATCAAGTATATCTCAGGCCGGATGCGAGTGTGTGGGGGCCCTTAGAACGTTCTGCTATTGTTGAATTACGCAAGCAAAAGCGGGCTTTTAGGTTTGGGAAGAGTCACGAGCGACGTGATGTCCTCGTTTCTCAGGAAGGCCCAGGAGACCGAAGGCAGAGACGACCAGAAGGTAGGGCCAGGATTCCCCAGGCTATAACATCAAGGAGAAGCCGCTCTCCCTCCCACTGCAGTCCTCAAAGTCTGGACATCACCAGCTATCAGACATTTAGGTATGCAGCCACTATAACAACAACAACATCAAACCTTACATTTTTGAGAGGTGAAGATAATTTTTCCTTCAAGACTTTCCGTGGAATCTTCATGAGGCTCGCGTGTGACTTCATGAACAACAGAGGTGGTACCCTACTGGTCGGAGTCGAAGAAAGCGGAATGGTTTATGGCATACGTTTAAGCCATAAAGAAGAGGACAAAATGCGCCTGGCGGTGGACCAGGCCACAAATTGGTTTAGTCATCCTCTTTTCCCCCACAATTATAAACTTCGATTTGTGCCAGTTACAAAAGCTGGGGAGGAAGATCTTAAGGTGATCCACTTCACTTTCATAGTGCCTCCAGCCTCCCTGGACCAAAGACCATCTATCAGATTTAGCCCGATTATAAATTAGTAGCGTAGTAAGGTTTTACCATGTCCTGGATGTAGATTGGACACGATTCTGTTCGCAGCACAGATGCTCTAGCAATGTGATATTGCTCAGAGATTGTGAGGAGGCAGTATCTTTTGAGTGGCCTGCCTTACATCCAGACTGGTGAGGGTCAAGAAGGATATATTATGCTGCCTTCTGAATGAGAAGGGGACGTATTCTGTTGTTGTTCAGCATATACCTACAGGAACGTCATGTTGTTGTAATGGTGGCAGTGTGGGAGAGTTGACTGTCGCGTGTCAACCGGGGTTCTGGTGCTTCACTGTATCAAAGGCAGCAGAAAGGAGAGAGAGGCTGCTCTAGCAATGTGATATTGCAGAGACAGCGAGTAGGGGCTGCCTTTGATTCAGACTGGTCATTTTCATTGAATTCTTTGTACTCTGTTACGTTGTTCATTCTGTACACATGCAGAGAACCAGTGTTTATCAGAGAACCAGCGTTTATTGAGCAACCTGTGTTTATCAGAAAAACAGTGTTTATAAGACTTGTCTGCATTATCAAATTGTTCTACAAACCATGCCTGGAGCTGTAGCTAAGATGATAGCCAAGAGGGCTCAGTTTAACAGCCGTAAAGGACCTGCATCAACAAACCAGAAGGTCAATGGCAAGCTACAGTCCACCTTTGGGGCTGTGGACATCAGGAAGACGGAGGGCTTCCAGACTGCTGTTCCCAAAGACCAAGCAGGACCACAACAGCAAGCCAAACAGCCACAGCCCACCTTTGGGGCTGTGGACATCAGGAAGACGGAGGGCTTCCAGACTGCTGTTCCCAAAGACCAAGCAGGACCAGGACAGCAAGCCAAACAGCCACAGTCCACCTTTGGGGCTGTGGACATCAGGAAGACGGAGGGCTTCCAGACTGCTGTTCCCAAAGACCAAGCAGGACCAAGACAGCAAGCCAAACAGCCACAGCCCACCTTTGGGGCTGTGGACATCAGGAAGACGGAGGGCTTCCGGACTGCTGTTCCCAATGTCCAAGAAGATTTTTCACAATCTCCGCTGGGTTACGCCAATTATCAGATTTCCTGGTTAAGTCAAAAACAAGGCCAAATGGAGAAGAGTAGGGTAAAATCCGAAGTTGAAAAGTGGAATTTCTGCCAGAGGGTTCATCAATGGGAAATTAAATACCAGCGCCTGAAGAGGAGTCTAGAACTCACTCAGGATTTCTTATACGATGCGCTGTATTATCAAGAGGAGAAAGATCTGGAAATTGCCGAGTCTCTGTGTGTGAAGTTTGAAGTTTTAGTTTCCCCTTCCCCCTAAGACCGAGGGCGACACAGTGGCTGCAGTGTTAAGTGACTTAACACTAAAGCCTCACAGAGACACCGTCTCTGTGTGTGAAGTTTGAAGTTTTAGTTTCCCCTTCCCCCTAAGACCGAGGGCGACACAGTGGCTGCAGTGTTAAGTGACTTAACACAGCAGCCTCACAGAGACACCGTCTCTGTGTGTGAAGTTTGAAGTTTTAGTTTCCCCTTCCCCCTAAGACCGAGGGCGACACAGTGGCTGCAGTGTTAAGTGACTTAACACAGCAGCCTCACAGAGACACCGTCTCTGTGTGTGAAGTTTGAAGTTTTAGTTTCCCCTTCCCCCTAAGACCGAGGGCGACACAGTGGCTGCAGTGTTAAGTGACTTAACACTAAAGCCTCACAGAGACACCGTCTCTGTGTGTGAAGTTTGAAGTTTTAGTTTCCCCTTCCCCCTAAGACCGAGGGCGACACAGTGGCTGCAGTGTTAAGTGACTTAACACTAAAGCCTCACAGAGACACCTACACCCTCCTCTCTGTGTGGAGATTGAATGTTCTCCCTGTGTCTGCGTGGGTTTCCTCCTGGTACTCAGGTTTCCTCCCACATTAAAAAAAAAAAAAATCTCTTTCGCGAATCGCCACCTTAACGCGGTGAAGGAGTTTGAGTGGCTCAATGATCCTGGGAGCTATGTTGTCCGGGGCATCTGCCCCTGGTAGGGTCTCCCAAGGCAAACGGGTCTCGGGGGAGAGCCCAGACTAAGAGCGGTTCAAAAAATCTCGATGATAAGCAGCCCAAAGACTGTAGCTACCTCGCCCGGACCAGGGAAACCGGGGCACCCTCCCGGAGCCAGACCCGGGAGGCGAGCTCGTCGGCGAGCGTGTGGTGGCCGGGCTTTCTCCCATGGGGCCCGGTCGGGCTCAGCCCGATGAAACATCATGGTGCAGCCACCCTGTGGACCCACCACCCGCAGGGGTAGACATCGGGGTCGGGTGCTATGTAGACCGGGCGGCGGGCCGGGCAGGGGGCCTGGGCGAGCCGATCGCCAGCGACATAGACTAGCTCTAGGGACGTGGAACGTCACCTCGCTAGCGGGGAAGGAGCCGGAGCTGGTGAGGGAGGTGGAGCGATACCAGCTAGATATAGTTGGGCTCACCTCCACGCACAGCGCTGGCTCTGGAACCAAACTCCTGGAGAAGGGTTGAAAAAAAAAAAAATTCTATGTTTCCGCCTCTCTGATTAAATATTTAGAGTATTAATATAATTGTACGACATATTGGTGACTTTAAAGAATAACAGGGCAACTTTGGCTCAGTGGTTAGCAAGTCTGACTTTCAATCAGAGGGTCGGTGGTTCAAACCCCGGCTCAGGTAGTCCATGTTGTTGTGTCCTTGAGCAAGACACTTAACCCTAATTGCTCACCGTTGCTGTGTCTGTGGTTTACTGTATAGCATGTAAGTCGCTTTGGATAAAAGCGTCAGCTAAATAAAATGTAATGGACGATGATATTCGCTTTATAGGATGGGATCAGCGGCAGCTTTGTGCATGCGCGACGGTCCGTGTACGTTTTATTCGTCTGTTTTTTGGTTCATTCGAAAATACGGAAATACCATCGTTTCTTCGTTTTCTGTTTCAAACCAAAAACGGGAAAACGGAAAAACACTTCCGTTTTCTCGTTTTTGTCGTCTGAATCCCAAAACGAGAGAACGGAAGTGCCTAAAACAAATGTCAAAATAAAGTCTAGTGATAGGTATTCTTATTTACAGTCTTCTATGCAAACACATAGCTGCCGTAACGTTAGAAGAACATTAATTAATCAATATAAATAAATAAACCTGGATATGTTATGTAATGGTAAAATATAGCATTGCTTACGTTATACAGGTAGATCATAAGTTATAGAAATTGTGTGTGTCTAAGGAAAAGTATTCAATGTGAGCATGCTGGGCACGCTGGAGGGATTATATCTCCCAGCCGGCCTGGGAACTCCTCGGGATCCCCCAGAATGGGTGAGAGAGAAGCCTGGGTCAGCCTGCTGGACCTGCTGCCTCCGCGACCCGACCCCGGATAAGCGGATGAAAATGGATGGATGGAACATACAGTGAAACCTATGTTGATTTGGACCTGTAGCTTTCCTTTAAAGTTTAAAGGAAAGCTAAATGGTTTAAAGTTTAAACCATTTAAGCCTTAAATGGTTTAAAGGAAAGCTACAGGTCCAAATCAACATAGGGGTGCCCAATACGTCGATCGCGATCGACCAGTCGATCGCCAGGGTAGTGCGGGTAGATCGCATGCCATTAAAAAAAAAAAAAACGTATCCTCCCTACGGCATTTGTGTAAATCAATGTCCATCACCACGGACGGTGCGCCCGCATGGTCGGCCGCTTGAATGCATTATTTGCGCTTCTCTACTCCCGTGAGTTTACTCAACTTTATGTGGTTAATTTGCGCCATTTGCTTTACTCGCGGCTGAAAAGGGGCAGGGATATCTCCGTGGCTTATCTCCGTAAAAGCGGTACCATTTCCGCCATCCACCATTGAACTAACCACTAGTTCTGCTTTATAGTTATTGTGGAAATCCCTCAAACGTCGGACCATCAGACGCCCCGTGTCCATAATATCATCTGTAGCCGCACAACAGCGTCTGAATGACGGCTGCTTCCAGCGCTGCTTCAGGCGGACCAGCAGCAGTTTGATTCAGCACCGGCAGGACGGCAGTGATGATGCGGCGCTTCTCAACGCTGATTGGCTTTCACTACGCAAATCTTTCGCCCAAGTTATTCGCGTCATTCGCGCTGCCCGGCGGAAATTTGCGTCATTCGCGTCTGTGCATTGACTTTGCATGTAATCTACTCGCGAATAATACGTGCCGCATTCAGTGTGAACGCAGCATAACCCTGGCTGTTTCTATTCAGTGCAAGTCAGAGTAAAATGTAATGACCAAAAATGTACAGAATTATATTGTGTCATAAATGTTTATGCAGTTATGCAAGGTACGCCAATATTGTAAATATAAAGTATACTCTGTATATTTATACATTAATAATGCTATTTATTAATATATATCTATATAGATATATATCTATATAGATAGATATTTAGCATTATTAATGTAGATCTTTTTTAGCATTATTAATGTAGATCTTTTTGACTAGGTCAATTTAAAAGTAGCTCGCAAGCCAAAAAAGTGTGCGGTCGTGAACTCTGCCCTTAAATTTTAAGGGCAGAGTTCACGACCGCAAATGTATTTATTTAGTGTATAAATATTTGTATTGTTTAATTAAAGGGGAATTAATCAAACAATACAGATATAACAATGTAAAGACAGCACTGTCGGTTCATTATGTGCAGATTTCACTATTTAAAAAAACACATTTGCAGTATTTTCATACCAAACAAAAATATGTAGCTTTAAACTAAACACATTGTTTCCACCAATTTCTCATTTGTGCCATTAAATTACAGCCCAAACATTTCCCCTCCACACCAATCTCACGGGAAAGTGAGTTTATCACTGATTTATTATTTTCATCCACCAGATGCTGCCAATGTGCAGCTGTGTGTGTGAAAAACTAAAAATGCTGAAAGATAAAACATGCACAAAAGCTGGGTGAACCATTGCAATGGCAAAAATACAGACAGTTAGTATTTTAATTGTGTATAGTTGTAATATAGTTAACATTAACATATTGCACATGGCTCTGTGAGTGATAACTGAACAATGTGATAACCAGATAAGTTCCTCAGAACAAGGTCCAAGTCAAAATCTTGCACATATGTACCAGTCAAAGTTCATTTTATGCAATAAAACGTCCATGGGGATGTGATACACACCCTGAAGAAACACTTTTCAACATGGCAGTATGTGCAAGCCATTACTTGGTTGCTAAACTATTTTAAAGCTTAATTTGGTTATTATGTTTTATTTCTTTGTCTACTGTAAGTGTAGTATGAAAGATAAAGTGTTGACAAAATGTCTCAAGATTTAAGAGTTGTTCTGGAGGAGTGGAAATGTCTGGAAGAAGAGTATCAACAACTTCTGGTAAGGATCGAACCAAAATCTGCCGACAGTGTCTGATTATGCACTTAGAGCAGTTGTATAAATCATGCTCAACATACTGTTTGCTTGCTGTTGTGTTAATTACTCATTTCACATGATGAAACGTTCTTAAAACCCCTCTTGTGAAACGTAAGTAAATGCACGTAGAATAACTTGTGCTCCGGATTATACCATATTCTGTAAAAAGTTATAAAATGTTTAAATGCTCCTTGTAATCTACATTTTCTTTTTTTGGTTTTTGATGTAACCCCAAGTTCTTCTCATGTAGGAAACACACAGACTGTACTTACTGAAATTGGAGGAAATTTCCAAACTACAAAAAAACTGCTCTTCCTCCATTTCAAGTCAGCGCAGCAAACTGAAGGAGGTGTCCCAGCTCGTGAAAAAGTATGTTTACAGGCACACAAATGCATACATATTCATGAAGGAAATGCTTACTTTTGAAGTGGACCCCTCTAAGTTAAATAACCACACACAAACAAACATGTCATGTTGTGCCAATGTCATATGCACTTACAACATCCATCAGACGCAGCAAAGGACCATCAGAGGAAGATGCCAAGACCTTGGATGAAATAACTGAGAAGATAAAGACTCGACCAAATGCTTTCTTTGAAATGGAAGCTTTCCTTCCCAATAAAAACGGGTGATGATTTATATTTTTGAAATTCTAGTTTATGTCATAAAAACAGATCAAACATTAATTACATTGTATAAAAAAAGAAAATATAATATGATTGCTTCATATTTCAGGTTGTACCTCAGTCTGGTTCTTGGAAATGTGAACGTCACTCTTCTCAGTAAGCAGTCAAAGTAAGCAGTGGCTATCAAAGCTAACACACAACCGGAAATAAGCTCTTTAAATTAACACTGAAAATAATTATGTATTTCCCTCAATCAAACATTTCCATGGCTGATTGATTAAAGCCTTGTGCTGTTTGTTGACAACCACATGTATCATGTCAGATTTGCCTACAAAGATGAATATGAGAAGTTCAAGCTGTACCTCACAGTTATCCTGCTGCTGTTCTCCTTCATATTCTATTTCTTCGTGAGCTACAGGTAAGAATCCTCACATCACAGCTTCTCCAGCCTCTTCAGCGACAATGAGTTTATTAAAAGGACCCTGTGTTTACTGTCTGTCTCAGTCCAGCCCTTGTCTAATATGCCTGATTTTAGATTTCTTGACGCAATCCTCAATTTCCTGCTGGTGTGGTACTATTGTACATTAACACTCAGGGAAAGTATCCTCATCGCCAACGGCTCCAGGTAAACTCTTTCAACCATGCTATTAAAATAATGACAACTTTCTACTAATAAACACATTGGTAGCTCTCTGAACTTTCAATTTCTACATTATTAAAATCAATTAGCCATTATTTGCTCAAGAAAATGTGATTTGAGCAAGTACGTTTAAAGTGTAAAAGGTAAAATCTTGTTATCTCATTAAAATGTGTTCTGCATCATAGAATCAAGGGCTGGTGGGTTTTCCATCACTACATCTCAGCTTTTTTGTCCGGTGTAATGTTGACATGGTGAGTATAGGAAGATTAGAAACAGATTAAGAAACATTGAACATTGTATTAACACATTCAGAAAATGTAACTCATACACTGCTTGCTGTGATCCTTATCTACACGTATATTTTTGCATTTGTACTATATAATAACAAATGTCCTCCCTTTCACACCTATAAGGCCAGATGGGATCCTGTACAAGACATTCAGGAACCAGTTCCTTGCCTACTCCTTGTATCAAAGTATAAAATATTTCAAACGCATTCATGGTTCAAACCTTTCAAGATTCAAATCAAAGCCTGATGCGTGTTTCTTTCATCTGCAACTTACAGGTTTCGTTCAGTGTCTGCAGTGCTATTATCAGAGCGGATGTTTGTACAGGCTACGAGCCCTGGGAGAAAGACACAACATGGATCTGACCGTGGGTGAGATATACCGACACACCAAGGACACACAATGCAGACTCACTCAGCCTGCACGTCATAATTAAATATTTTACTGATGATTTTTTTACTTTTTGAGGGACAATGATGCCCCATCAGGCACGTGGCTTCTCATTGTCACTGTTGCTATAAATACATATGGTTAAAAAAAGTTTAAAGTAAAAAAAACATCGAAAACTATTTGAACTCTATTCTGTTCTGTTTGTAGAGGGATTTCAGTCGTGGATGTGGAAAGGGCTGACTTTTCTGTTGCCCTTCCTGTTTTTTGGTCATGTGAGTACATTCTGATTCACAGTTGAACTTGAGAAATTTCCTCTAAGTACTGCTTACAAAATCATGCTTTGTCATGTTTTAGACTGGATGACTGAAAAACTGTTTACAAATGCTAATGTCATTCTCTACTTGATACTATTCTGCACTGTTAGGCATGACTTGAGACAATGTTAAGGTGTTTTGGTGATCTGAAGAACATCATAAGCCTTTGCGGGTCTGTGTTTGCACAACTACAACGTTTATACATTCACTTTTTTACAAACACTTAAGTCCTCCTGTTTTGTCTTATAGTTCTGGCAGCTCTTCAATTGCGTCTCTCTCTTCAGAATGTCTCAGCTCCCGGACTGTAAAGAATGGCAGGTCAGTGTTATGCAACTTCACCCTTTACCTGCTTTATTAAAGACTTGCTCTACCTATTCATTTATAATCTACCCTGAATGAACACATCTTTTCTTATCTGCATGGCTAGAACCGTGTACATTGATCCCCTTCATATATTAAGAAAATGATGATGAATAAAAGCTATTCTGCTGACTCATTGCTCTCTATGTTCCTTGTGATGCCAGGTCTTGATGTGTGGTCTCTGCTTCCTTATTCTGTTCATGGGAAACTTTTTCACCACTGTTGCTGTGGTCCGTCACAAGGTCAAGAACAGGAATCCAAAACCAAAGAGTCTGTGATAGCCGATTGTGATAACAAACATCAATAACAACATGTCTACAAAAAATTGTCTCAAATGCTACTCTCTAAATTTAGAGCTCATATTATCATTATTGATGTGATATACATGTTTTGCTGTGCTATTATGCAACTTACTCATTTTAAGTCTTGGCTATCATTACAAAACATATTCTGTCTAATCACCGTAAAGATTGAATTATGCTCCACAATACTTCCATGTTCTTATCTTTGTATAATTAGTAAAATGACTCACATAGGAAAAGATATACTATAAATAAAAGTACCTGTTACTAGCTTATGTGTCTACATGTGTACTACAAAATATGTGCTTGTGCATTTGTTGAATATTTATTTTTTTCAAGCTTTGTATGTGGTTGAGTTTGGCGTGTACATTCTGAGTTTACCTGCAGGAATTAAAAAGTACATCTCATTCTATCTTATGTACTTACTTGAGTATTTCCATTTAGTGTTACTTTACACCTTTACTCCTCTACATCACAAGGAGATATATTTTACAACACTTATCTGAAAGTAACATCAAATTATTTTGCATATTGTACAAAATCTGTGATCTGTATTAACTGCCAGAATGTTCAAAGAAATGATAATAATAAAAACAAGATCATAATGTCGACAGTTAGTTCACAAAGTATTTAGAAGGTTATATACTTTAGTCAAATCTGCTATACCATGGCTATAAATGTACCCCAATAAATATACCTAGTACAGGAGTCTAACAAACTGTACTTCAAATATAAAAATACACATACTAATTTTATATATACCAAGGGGCGGCTGTGACTCACTGGTTAGCAATTCTGACTTTCAATAAGAGGATCGGTGGTTTAAACCCCGGCTCATCTAGTCTGTGTTGTTGTGTCCTTGAGCAAGACACTTAACCATAATTGCTCACTGTTGCTGGAACTATGGTCTACTGTATAGCATGTAAGTCACTTTGGATAAAAACATCAGCTAAATGTAATATAATGGTCAGTGTTGTATTACTGTATATTATTGCATAATTATTATAGATGTATTATTATGAAAGGAGTAATCTAATGTTGAAATTGAAAGGTGCCACTAATTTAATATATGTATCTAATATTTAAACTATGAATCTTAAAAGTAACTAGAGCTGTTAAATAAATGGAGTGCAGTAACATGTTCAACATTTCCCTGTATGTATCAAAAAGTAAAATAAGGAAACACAAGGAGGTAAATAAGAAGATAGTGCTTGGTAATTTTATGGATTTGATTAGTACAAGTCCAGTAGGTGTACACTATATTGTCTTGTATTGATATGATAAGTAATTAATTTGGAACATATTGGGAATAACTACAACGCATCTAAATGCAAACGATATGAAAAGATTCAAGTAAAGTTAAATTGCTTTAACATTGCACTTAAGTACAGTACACGGCTGCAGAGAGGGGTCAATATGCTCCCTAATGAATGCCTCTTTTTAGGGGTCAATGGTTTCAAAGTTTGGCTTAAAACAGAGCAGTTGTTTTTTTGGCATTGCTCCTTTTTACATAATCGGAGTGGCGAACGACACGTTGGACGAGGCTGCCATTCAGTCTCTCAATGATACACACGTCTGCTGGTTGAATTACACAACCATGACCCATGGCCTGTTGCGCCCATGAATGTTTAAGTTGCGTCTCAACTGTTATGCAACAGAGTCTGTTACGTCCTCTCAGTGATATTAAGTAATTCCTATACAGACCGGTCCAACTTGAGATACGTGTTTGATGTATTTAACAAATGAATACACTTTATTGACATAACCGTATTTTCAAAAGATAAGCATCTGACGTGTATCAATACATTTAACCGTCTCTAGATTAGAGTTATCTGCCGTTGAAAGTGCAGGAGTCCACCCCCGCTGCTGGGGTGGAGTTGGTTTGATCCTAAATGGCGGAAGGTTTTCTTCCGCGTTGAACACAGTGCGAGCCTGACACAAAGAGGGGAGGCGAAGGTAAGCACCACACCAAACTCACTCATTTTAGGGGTTTTGCATCGGCTTTACTCAGTGGCAGTCTATGGGAATTACACGCCAGCAACTGTAGATTTACACCAAATCTAGAAACTTAAACTACAGCTCATGTTTGTCCGCTGAACATTATCTAAAGAGAAGCGCTGACTCTTTGATACGAAAACTATGGTGGACAACGTTCGTTTCTCTTAGATTAAAATAACACAAGCTTTGCACGTGTCATGTTTTAGACCACACTTTTTTAGTCTCCACGTCTTTTTTTCCCACAGGATGTGTTTTGAATCAGTGTCACGGTCCAGGCAGTAGTCAGGGCCTTATGTCAGTCTACAGATGGTTGTCTTCTAATAATGCATCGTTTTACTTCATCGTTAAAATCGGCTATAACTCCATTAAAATAAATGAAACTGGTGTCTACTTTGCACGTGATACTGTCATACACTCTATGGGAAACCGGTGCCACTTTCGTGACTTTGGTGTGTTACATAATTATTTGCTTAGAGCAGAAGAACCGAGGTGAATTGTTATGATGAACTCCTGTGAACCTCGTCCATGTCTGATTTCATTGATCATTCATTCATCAACAGCTATTGGCGCTTCATTCACTGAACTAAAGTTTCACATGATTTTTGTGATAGCCTGCAGATGTCGAGCAACAGTATAAACAGTGTGTTTGTCATGGGTGTGTGTGTCTATACCCCGGGGGAAGTTGTCGTTTTTCTTCTTCATGCTTTTAAATGCCACCCGGGAACTTGTAGTTTTTCTTCTTCGTGCCTTTAAATGCCACACTGTGTGAACCCAGCCAGAACAATTATAATCAGTAACTAGGTTCTTATTAGTTTAAATCATTAGTTAAGTTGTCATGTTAGGTTTATCTGTCTAAGTGTGACTTGTGTTCTCAGATTGAGCTGCTAATTGACTTTGTGGGGAGATCACTGTGTAAAGTAGTCAACATACTCCACCACGACAGACAAAGATACTATTTAATAAATGATGTATGCATATGATTTGTGAATGTGTTTGTGGCCATTACTTCAACTCCCTGATCATCAGACCAAACATTAATATTACACCAATATGTATTCTATCCTCGTTTATATAATTGTGGTGGACAAAATACACCCTTTCAGTTTAATACAATGCAGTTCAAATGCACTACAAATGGTTAAGTGTCTGCCCCTGTTTGATTCCAGCTGGGGGTTCTTGTTGCATGTGGTATGCCTCTCCTCCTTCTTTCCTGCCTCTTTACTGGGCTGGCCATTGTCCAATAAGGGAAAAATAGCAAAAACAACCAACTTATTTGTCCTCCTATAGAAGAATGTTAGACCTTTCTTCAGTGCTGTGGAGATAGCGCTGACTCTGAGACTAATCTGAGAGCCCTGTCAAGTTTAATTTACAACTCTGAAATGTTCCCTTTAGTACTTATCTTGGTCACAATTCTTGGATAACCAAATTTAAGTGATCTTAATTCAAATGTTTTATATTATGTGGGCCCATGCAAACACATATGAACATTAGCCAATGTATTGTTATCAGACTTTTTAAATTCTAAAATATCTATTGGTATTCACCTTTAAAATCCAATATTGGTCATGTTATACTATATATATAGTAAAGGGTAACACTTAGATGTTATTACAGAACTAGCAAGTACAAATTTGGCAGACCATGCAGTTAAACATACAAACCTGCAGTTTAGTACAGTCGTGTTTGATTTGAATGGTACAGACAGTACTTGCTCTCTCGTAACTGTTATACATAAAAACGTTACACATTAAACAAGAGACAATCCCTCATTCGTAATCCATTGCACTCCGCTTATTTGTTCATTCAAGTTTTTATCTGACACCTCGTGCTTCACAGGGTTGCCTGAAATGTAAGTAATTAGTCATAAGTCAAGCAGTGAGCAAGCCAGTGCCAGTTCATGGCTGTGTTGCTCAAACTGTTCTCTAGTTGCGGACCAGCCTGCATACAGGAATTTGAGAAACCCCAGTCCCATTGTTTTCACTCCTTGAACCAAGTTGAAACTTGAGAGTTGTGAACATGATGTGCGTTTGTGCCCGTCGTGTTACTGACTTTGATGCATGACAAGAAATTAAAAAGTAGTGGATTCCGATCTTATAGTATGCATCCAGCCCATTGTCCAACAATGCATGCTCAAAAGCCATCATTGTAGCCTATGGCATGTAGAATACTGTTCACATCTGTTCGCAATTGTGTTGCTCCGTGCAGCATTTTAACCAGTTTTATGCCAGAGTGCCCAGTTTTGTTCAGTTAGATTGTTTTAACTAAGACTGTTGAACTAAAAAGTGGAATTGGAATTATAGCTATAACATACAATAAGTGTTTTGTTATTAATAATTATGGTGTGTAGTTTTAGAATGTGGTGTAACACTTTTTGTTCTATTTAATTAATTTTGTATAGCCCTAAATTAAAAAATTGTCCCTTTTGTAGAGTGTCAACATGACAGACATGGACGCTGAGACCACCGCCCACACCGAGCCCATGGCTGATGAAGAGGAGCCTCTTTTCAGCAACTTGGACCTCTTCCTCTTCTCCCTGATTGTCGGCCTTGTTGTTTACTGGTTCATGTCCCGCAAGAAGCCTGAGCCCATCCCTGAATTCAAGAAGCTCGACACACCGTGAGTAGCCATCACAGTATACCTCGGATTTTATCGTACAAATAAATAAATAAAATCTTTCTACATCTTTAGGAGAATAAAAATGCAGGTTTCTGCAAGTTAAAGAAATATGTTGAAACCCCTAAGCTGCCTTCTATAGCCACATTGTATTTGAGCTCACACATACTGTTCTTTATGTAAAAGCGATACAATGTTGGTGTAGTGAGAGGCTACTTTTTCAGTCAGGTTTTGGTCATTGGACGTAGCTTATAGTTCAGCATAAAGAAAAATGATTGTGTGTGTCTTCAGTGATCTGCATGTGTGATATATCTTTTTTTTTTATATATTATCCTTCAATCAGACTGGGTCTAGTTGACACTATATGAGCCCTGAAGCAAGTGTGTGAGGGTTCACAGCTTAAAGCTTGTAAATGTTCCACTAGTAGCGACCTTTGTTTCACTCTCCTTGTCTTTCTGGCTCTTTATCAAAGTCTCTGTTACTTTAACTTATCTGATCTCCCTCTCTCGTGCGGGGGCCTTTTCTCTTCCCTCATAACTAGAGCTGTCACAATCATGACATATTAGTTGACGATTAATTCTACAAATAATTGAGATCTACAGTTTACTTTATGTCTCATAGCGGTGCTGTTGAGTTTGGCTTTGCGGGTAGACCTCGATCCATGTTATTAATTTCAGTGGCTACTTTGCGAAATGATTAATTGTTTGTGGTGTCATTCCACTTTATATTGTTTACTGTAATAATGTTTCTCCTCACTCTGCTGCACTGATATATTTTAAATGGCTTGTTCTAAAACTGTTGTGTAGGCTGATCTTATGCAGCGAAAAAAGTGGTTCAAGGTGATTAAGTAATGTAGAAGGACACTTGATTTTATCTTCAAAGTTTAATATGCCGACTGGGAGGCGGGGGACACATTTATTAAAAAAAAAATTATGAGCCTGTGATGGAAGATTTGTTACCTTTCTGCCATCCTGATGTCAATGGGGAGTTTGTTCTACTAATGTGGAGCCAGGATGGCAAAACGTAGTGATTTTGTAGAGCCAATCCCCCTTCGTGGTGAGGGAGTAGCTAGCCGATGGGCGGTAGCAGAGCGTGGTGGACGGGCTGGGGGTGTATGGTTTAATCATGTTCTAGATGTTGGGTTGGCTTGAGTTATTCACAGCCCGATAGACAAGTACCAGAGTCTTGAATCAGATTCAGCCACCGGGAGACGGGCGGCTGCATCCTGGATGAGCTTCAGAGATCAGATTGCACATGCAGACAACTTATCCAATAGTGAGTTACAGTAGTGTAGGTGCAGGATGACAAGAGACTGGACCGGAAGATGGGAGAGCAGCTCAGATTTTTGTCAAGATTTAGCTCCAGGTGATGTGCCGACATCCACTGAGAGAAATCGGCTCAGATCTCTAAAATCTTAGATATTGGTTACATTTTTCACAAAAGATTTCTTTTAAAAAGCGAACTAATCTCAGCAGTATTCATCATCTAAATTGCAAAACATGTATTCCCCAATATGAATAGTGAATGCGAGAGAGGCCTTTACGGCATCAGTGACACAGCGAGAGCCGCAACAGGTTGCTCAATAGATTTTACTTCTGTTTGTGGACATAAAGGACCCACTTTGGACCTGGATGACAGCTGAGCCACGGACTGTGTGTGGAGAGAGGCCAGGGTGCTGTGTAGATATTGCTGCAGGGTATAGTTGTTGTGTTGCGTAGTATATAACAGTATTAGCCTTGGTGAAACTTGGCTTGAAACCATGAAACCATGCATATCGCATATTGAGTCTGTAAAACGCCATAACGCGGGAGCACTTGTACTTGGTATTTCACTCAATGAATCCCCCCAAGAATGCAAAAAGAACTTGTGCAACTCAAATTATATTAATACGGTGATTTATATAAAAATAGCAGCAGGCTTACTCATCATTTAGTGGCGGGATGGAGGCGTGGCTTAGTTTCAGCGGACCCTCCTCCCACTGGCCACTTTCTAAGTCCCTCCCCCACTCCCAACACAATTTCTCTGGTCACCAGAGTGAAGCCTCGGGCCAGCAGCAGCCTCACTCGCTGTGTGGCTGAGTTTTTGTGTGGTTATGTGAATGGAGACAGTGTTGGAGGCCAAGTGGGGGGAGATCCTGACCATTTGTGTGAAAACAGGAGGTATGCTCGAATGGGGGGGAGACCCCTGTGGAGCTTGTTTTACTTTGGGAAAAGTGTGCATCTGTTGAAGGCGGGAATACAGGAAGAAAACATAGAGCTGGTCTCCCCTCCCCTTAAAGGGAGCAGTGATTACCTAACTGTTATGAAGGGGGCGTAGTCTTCTATGTCTTTTCTGTGCTTTTGTTTTTGGCCCTGAACCCATTTTGAAAGTTCCCTGGAGAGCAAACGAGGAGGGCGAGCCAAGCTGCTTTTGTGAGTCCTCTCCAAAGGTGGAAAGTTGAGGCAAAAGACAAGCAACCCTTTCTTTGCCCTGAGTTGCTTTTTTTTTCATTCTTCTTTCCCCACTCTCCTGTTTTTCTTTTTAGCGTGTGCATGTGTGTGTGTGTGTGTGTGTGTGTGTGTGTGTGGCTCTGCCACTGGAGAAAGGCCATGTCACAAATAGAATCCTTTTATGATAAATGAGGTTGCCATAGCAATGACATTCCCCTCTCTCCTCCAGTGAGATGGGGGCGGGGGATACAAGAGAAAATCACCCGTTCACAGCCCCCCCTCCACCCCCCCCCCCCCCTTAAATGGTCCACCGAGGAGTTGCTCTGATAACCGGCCAAATGCTCAGAATGGATCTTGTGGACTTTTTAGTTCCAAACACCTTTCAGACCAGAGAGGAAAAGGGGCGGGGATGAGGAGGAAGGCATTTTCAGCCCGAGAGTGTTTCATTGTGTGTTTGTGTGAGTCAAACGTGTGGGTCTGCAGCTCGGCTACATTTTCTGGGGAAGTCAGTTTCCCACCATTGTGTCCTCAGCGGTTGCCAGACACTGACAGGGCTCGCAGGCTGTGTGCGTGTGGAGTTCTGTGTGTGTGTGTGTGTGTGTGTGTGTGTGTGTGTGTGCAGAACAGACGCCGCTGGTTTCAGAGAGCAGCACAGGAAGAGGCAGAGTTCAGATTGTGTTTGAGCCTCCGAGGGGTGAAGGCAAGGCAGCTCTTCCAAAACCTTGCGAGGGTTCAGCTGCCTTTCTGGACTGGTTTTATTTCATTTTTTTTTCCCATCCTGTGGTTTTGGAGCGTTGACGTCCTGCTTTTGATTTTGAGCGTGGCGGTTCCCGGCGGGGCCTAGCCGGTGGTGCTACAGGCAGTGGTGAGCTAAAGGGCTGCATGCCATGGGCTGTGTCTTCTCCCTGCCAGAGGACAGGAGAGATGCTGCCGAGAGGTCAGTAAAGTGTTTGATTCACTGCTCCTTCTAAAGAATAGTAGTTTTTATGATTAATACCTGCTTGAAATTAAAATGTCATAAACATTTATTACCAGCTATTGTTTATTCTTCTAACCCATTTAGTGTGATAGCACAGATCACACGAGGCCACTGCATGTTTTTTAACTGACACCCTGTAAGTGATCTGTTAAGTGTGCAACTGGTGGCTGGTTTCCAGAGGAAGCTCTGCACAGTGTAATGTTCTTGTTTCTAGCACAGACTGGCATGGTAGTGTTTTCAGAAACCACACAATGTTCCCAGAGGGTTACGTGAGAGATTGTGATCAAATCTGTTTTACTACAGACATAATAGGATTATGGGGTCTTCTGTTTTTTTCTTCCCTCTTTTCCACAAGCTCTTCAAACACTGAGCAGCCACATTGTGTTGCACATTTTCAGGCTTGTTTAATTTTACTAGGGTCAGATTGCATATTGAAAAACACGTCATTGGTTGTAGTAAGTCCATGTTTGAGTGTTTGCAGATTGGGACTGAATTTACTCGTTGTGCTCGTTTCTAAAGATGGAGTTCCTGGCTGGGTGGATGAATGGAAAATGTAATCTCACCATACAGATGATGAGCAGCATCATACATTTTTCAAACAATAACGCCAGCACGAGTTGTTTTCACGTGGCACTCCAGCCATTGAAGGAAAAGGTGTTCAAGATTATGAGGCCATGTGCATCTTATCAGAGCCCAACTGGCAGACTCAGCAGATTTACTTCTGTTTTAGAAACCCTGACATTAAAAACATATGATATGCAAAGGCACCTTTGTCTGCTTCAAATAGTGTTATTTTAATAATGATGTCCCTCGCCACTAATGATGGCATCAACTATGATTTGTTCCCTTTTTGTTTTTGTCCATATATTTGTCCTGTGTATGGTTCATATTAAGACTTTGTACGCTATTGAGATTAAATGATGACACCAAAGAAAGTAACCCAACTATTTATAAAATGGGGAAAATATGAAAATGCAATTTCTGAATTGGCAGTTATTAGTGATTTGATGTCCCAGAATATCATTAAATATTAGTTTTTATTTAGAGTTACAGCGATGGAGAAATCAATCAAAAGGCATATCTTTTGCTGCATATGCACTTCTTGTTTAGCTCAAGATACATGTGTTGACACATTATTAAGATACTAAAGATTGTGAGCTCTCGTTACCTGGCTGGCTATTTTTTCTCATGATGCTCAGACAATCCTCCCTCCTGAGTGTCTGTGGGTGCGGCTTACGATCTCAGCTGACGACCTCAGAAAGAGCCTCCTAAAGCTGTCAGGAATGCTTCAGCTTGGGGGCAAAGGCCTGTTTTAATCAGGAATTTGTGCAGTCTCTATTAACCACTGGGGCCCATGTTTTTGGCATGTTGGGCATCATGCCTGCCTCTAAATCACATGTAGTCGTGTGCAGAGGTCAAATATAGCAAATGTATGCATTGTCTCTATAATGAACTATCCTACTGCTTTGTTGCTTTCAGATGTGGAAAATCTAAAAACATATTCAACCTCTGCTTGTAGTTATGTGAAGACCTATTATTCATTATTCAGCAGACAGAATAGCAGCTGGACCTTTGATGCTGATCGAGGCGGCGTTGCCGTTAATTAGGCTCGCTAATAGATTTTGCTTCCTGTGTCCCTGTTTCTTTTTCCTCCACACTGTGTTTGCACATGTGGGTTTGATCTGTTGCCGTCCATTAATTACTCCCTGGATGAATCAAGGTTTCTAACTTTTGATATTAAAAAAAGCCCGATGTACTACGCTGACGGGTATGTGTAGTACATGATCCTTTACACGCGGTCAGTATGACTCATGCTCGTCGGGCTGCTGAGTCACCGCTCTGCTGCTCCCTGTTGCACCAACGATGACGAGGCAATAAGTCCACATTGCCCAAGAGTTGGTGCTACACATGTGTTTTAATGCTGACTATTTAAATCAATCATTTGCATTTTTGATGATTATGATGATAATAATAATAATTAGAAATTATTATTACATTACGTTTCATTTAGCTGACGCTTTTATCCAAAGCGACTTACATGCTATACAGTAGACCGTAGGCACAGCAACGGTGAGCATTTAGGGTTAAGTGTCTTGCTCAAGGACACAACGACACGGTCTGGCTGAGCCGATCTTCTGATTGAAAGTCAGACCTGCTAACCACTGAACACAGTATGGAAAATTAATAAATCACATAGAATAATACAAATCCATTCTTTAATGAAATGTTATGCACTGCAAAACTCTTCACATGCGCACAACAAATGCATGTTTGCTTAGAATCTATTTACTATTTACAATCCGGATCAATACGATCACATGGCCCCTGACAGTTCCCTATAAGTCTGTCACTTATCAACCACTTCTACTTTATTGTTTGCTCGTGATCCTTCTACCTAGAAGAAGCCTCAGACATGAACATGTACATTCAGTATTTCTGCTACTGTCTGCGTTCCACACATGAGCAGTAGAGCCGCACACACATCCGCTCACAGCCTGCAAGGACACACAACGCAGATCACAACATTCACATCACACGGACACAGAATGTATAATAATATTATAATGTTATGTATAACTTTGGCTCAAGAAGTTGAGCCTAATTAAACTCAACATTCGAGCGGGCCCCTCCCATTAAAGTTTTCCCACAACTGATGGTAAACACATAGTTATTGCTAGTTGGTGTTCAATCGCAGTGCCGTGGTAAACGTTGTCTCTGTGTTACTTAAGAAGTCAAACTTGTTTTTCCTCTCCTAGAGCTCCCACAACAAGAGAGACCAGTTTCATCGAGAAAATGAAGAAAACCGTGAGTGACTTGGTCCTCCCCATTACATCTGCTTCAGTTGTGTTCTCTGTTAAATGTCTCATGTTTCCAACATGGAGTTTTTCTCCAGGAGCACTTTTGTTGTTTCAAAACAATGCTCAGGGTTTTAAAAGAAGACTGTTAGCCATTTGGAGTAACAGCATTAAAGGGTTGTTTTTCCTCTTAAAAACTGTTGGTCGTGTTTTAGTAAATTTAGTAAACTTCTTCCTGCTCGGTGGATGAAGAATATAATGCTAAGTTCCTTTCTTCGAGGACTATACTGGTCTCCTCTGCTTATGTGATAATACTCCATGCAGTACTAGATTTGGAAACATAGTTTTGACTTTGATGGTCACAGTTGACAAGCCAGCCTTGAGAAAAGAATGATGTGGTTTTGCAGCAAATAGTTCAGATCCCATGATGATGGTGGAAAAGAACGTTGGTCCACAGTGCCATTTTGTTTTGTTTTTCCTTGTTAGGAATTATCATGGAATCTTACAAATGCATTACATTACATTTCATGCACAAATAGAGCTGTTTGTTTGTGACGAAATAAGGTGCATGTTTGTGTGTATTACGTTCAAGTCATGTGAAGTTATTTAGTATTTTTATGCAGTTTGGATTGTGCTAAAATCCTCTTAGATCATTTCAAATATATTTAGGTAAACTACAAAATATATTCTGTATCTGTTGTGCTTGTGCATTGTTTTGTGGTCATAGCATGACAGACAAGAGAGAAGGGTCAGCTTTTTATTGTAGTTGCAGGAGAAGGCTTTTATTCGCCCCAAGTAAAAGCGAGCATGTCATTTTGTCCACAGAACAAGAACATCATCGTGTTCTACGGCTCCCAGACGGGCACCGGAGAGGAGTTCGCTAACCGGCTGTCCAAAGACGCTCAGCGCTACGGCATGAAAGGAATGTCTGCAGATCCAGAGGAGTACGAAATGGTAATTTGCATCAGTGGAACAACATCCAGCCTTCGGGGTTAAAATGAACAGAGGTCTTTCTCATTTGGTTGGATATTACTTATGATGGCTGCTCCCAGTTAAGTACTTGTGACTTGTGTCATGGAAAAGGTATCAGCTGAAGACTGAAGAAGTCACTGCGTTACTTTGACAAAGAGATCATTCAGTTTACAACTCGGTGGTTATAATCTGTAATTGTGATGATGATGTCATACATAAACCATGGTCTATTCTAACTGAGCCAAATAACAGTTTATGATATTGCCAGAGTAAAAATGATCTTCTAATTATGCATTCACTCTGCTCTACTAAAACATGTCCAGGCATGCGAGTCCATAAAGACGCCAGGAGCATGTGCTCGGATCATAATGCGCAAGTTATTTCAGTCACAATTATTCAATGTGCCAAAAAAAGATGACCTCACACTTCACCCAGGATTATGTGACAACACTCCTTTGAGAACCTGGATAGGCATGAATGATCTGCTTGTTATTCATATGTAATACTTACTTGCATGTTTGCTGACAGGGCAGCTCTTGAAGCAGCCGGTTAAATATTTAAGACAAACTTCTTTATGAGTAGTTCTTCAGAGCCTCTGATTATTGTGTCTTATCATGTCCCAGGGGGAGCTGGCCCGACTGTCTGAAATTAAAAACTCCCTCGCCATATTTTGCATGGCTACCTATGGTGAAGGAGATCCAACAGATAACGCCCAGGACTTCTATGACTGGCTGCAGGAAAATGATGATGAGGATCTCTCCGGACTAACCTACACAGTGAGTCTCAATGCCCAAGTTTGTTATTATTTATCGTTTGGTTCATACAACATCAGAGCGTGATGAAAAAGGCCTTTCACAATATCCAATGTGATGTCATCAAGCCCAAATCTAACAAACCTAATACAACTTAACTTACAGTAATTCATTAGAATTCCTTCTCACCAGAAATCTTTTTTTTTTCTTGCACAACTGAGAAACCCTTAATTACATGTGGCATTACAAATTACTGAACTATTAATAGTTTGCCAAAACAGTTGCTGACCGTGTTTACTAATGTTAAAATCAATTCAGTTGATGTAATAGACTTAAAATGAGTGACCACGTGCACATTTACTGTATAACTTCTGTTTAGCTCTCTACCAAACTCCTTCACTATAACAATGGAAAAAATATAATTTCCCTTTGATATTTCTTCGCGGTACCATTACATGTAAGTTTGGACCACACGCTATTTGTTTTGTGAGTCCCGCTTTGTCAGTCTGTAGCTTTACTAGCATGGGCGGGGTCGGCCTTTGTGTGCACCATGACAGAAAGGGCCTTGTGTGTTGTCTGGTCTGTTTAAGTTTGTTTAGATCTCATTAGCTACAGCCTTGCATCAGCGATTGTTGGGGTGCAGAGCCTCTGGCCTCATTCGACTGAAGAGCTTGTCCTGTATTTCATTTATTGTCTCTGGTTTGCATTAGAGCCTCTATATCCATTATAGTCAGCGGTAATTGTCGCAGTAATTGTCTGACAACAAAACTTGACAATCGTTCATGTGTTTTCAGATTAACTCTTAACAGCAATTTGAAGTTCATCATGTACTTTTATTTCCATCTTAACTGCTTGTTTGCTTCAACATTAAGTCACGTGCACGCTGATGGTTTGTCCCTGCGCTGTTCTGCCTCCAGGTGTTTGCTCTGGGCAACAAGACGTATGAACACTACAATGCAATGGGAAAATACGTTGACAAAAGGCTGGAGGAGCTCGGGGCTAAGCGCATCTTTGACCTTGGTTTAGGAGATGATGACGGCAAGTAAGTGCCAAAAAGGAAATGATGACTAAACGAGTGTAATAGTGTTCGGTGCAGCACAAATAACTGGGTGTGGACCTAGAAGGAGACGATAGGCAATCAAACTAGTGTGTCCACTTCTTTTGTTCAATGAGACCAAACATCTGCATGTTGTCAGCTTATTTTCAAAAGACCAAATCCATCATTGTCGAGTCGGATGTATGTGATATATATATATATATATATATATATATGTGTATATGTATATGTATATATATATATATATGTATATATATGTATGTATGTGTAAATTTCTTAAATACGAAGTCTAACTTGTTGAATAAAGTAGTGTTTAGATGTCTCTGCTGACTGGCCGGGTTTTGTCTTTCAGTCTGGAGGAGGACTTCGTTTCATGGAGAGAGCAGTTCTGGCCGGCCGTCTGTGAGCACTTTGGAGTTGAAGCCTTAGGAGATGATTCAAGGTTCATTCACTTTCACCTTTTTGTTTTTATCATTTCAAGTTTTACTTCTTTTTACTTTCCTTATTTTCCTTATTCCCTTTGTTTTCAAGGTTATACATATGCTTACATATAAATTATATACTTGATTTTTAACATATGGTATTTCATCTCCACAATCACTTACATTTAAACCAGAAATATTTCTAATGTTTGAAATAAAACGATCTATACCATGATCAAAACATAAGTTATTATTATTATTATTATTATTATGAACAGCTGGTAAAATAAACAAAGTGACAACATGCATTGATTGCTTTGAGTATTAATCAGAATCAGAACCATTTATTTGCCAGGTAAGTTACACATACGAGGAATTTGTCTTGGCCGGTGGTGCATGTATTAGACAAACAACAACAATCAACACAGTGCAATAGAAACATATTCGATTTACAATAGAATAAAAATAAAGTACACAGATAACAGTACTACAAACGAGTGTACTTATTAAGGAGTTTTGAATAATTTAGATGTGATAATAAAGGCCTTGAAAGTCTGAACATTTTGGTTATGCTTAGTTTGTTGTTGAACGTTACAAAAACAAACTACGAACTGAATCACAGACTGAAGTTACACGTTAGCTGTACTGTTACCAAATGGGGCTCAGATACGCTTCATATGGGCTCGGTTTAACTTGTACTCGACCCAAAGTATTTTTGTTCGTTCTTATTTTTTATTTATTTTTTTTGTCCATATCTTAAACCCCACACATCTGTACGAAAATGTAAATAAACAAATCCTAAAAATAATGTTAAAGTGTTATAAGTGAGCATGCTTCATCCTAAAAGAACAAGTCATCATCTTTACATCTACTTTTTAATTTTATTTCACGCTGAATTAAATAGATTTCAGTATGTATAACTTCAAGCTTTTGTCCCTCACAGCATTCGGCAGTACGAGCTGAAGGAGCACACCGACCTCAACATGAACAAAGTCTACACAGGAGAGATCGGTCGCCTGAAGAGTTTTGAGGTCCAAAAGCCGTAAGTACTTAGCTGCTCACTACCAGAACTCATTCATCATGAGTCCTGCACGGCTCACATTTCACCCACATGTTTAAACAAGTTTGCCAGAGTTCCCTTTTTTCTGAAAATGAAGCTTTCTGCTCCCTAGTGGACACTGGGAACATATTTACACAACCTGTTATAATCAAACATGAATTATTAACTTATTTGTAAAGTGATGGATCTTTTCTATTCAGATGTTACATCTCTCCTGTGATCTCTATGTTCAAGTGTCTTTTTATTTACAGGCCCTTTGATTCGAAAAACCCATTCCTGGCTACAGTCGCTGTCAACCGCAAACTCCACAAAGCCGGCAATAGACATCTTATGCACCTGGAACTAGACATAACCGGCTCCAAGATCAGGTGAGAATGGCTGGATGCATCTATAGCTGACTCCCTTGCAACGCTTGACTAAAGCAAAAAAAAGCTCATAATTCATTTATGAATACAGGTCAATGTCTAAACTTGTCACCCTCTGTAATTTCAGATATGAGTCTGGAGACCACGTTGCCGTGTTCCCCTCAAATGACTCTGCATTGGTGAACAAGCTGGGACAAATCCTTGGAGTGGACCTTGATGCGGTTATCTCTCTTAACAACCTTGATGGTATGGCATTGAAAGCCTGCAGCACGTTTGCTTTACTAGCTCGTCCCTGAGACGCTGCCTTGATCTCTAGACTTGCAACAGCTGCGTTGAACATAGTTATATTGCTGCAGTAGAGTGTTATTGCTGTAATATCAGCTGTCGACCTCTGTTACACATTACATTCATTTCCTGTCATTATGGTTATCATATGTACTTGTAGTGGCATAATTGATGGTTGATGCAGCTCCTGTTCAGTGCTTATTAACGTTATTGAACATGACAATTACAGTAAGGGCTTAATGATAAATGACTTGGTTCACATAATGAGGTTATCTCTCTGCAACTCCCTGTACTTATGTTTGTTTTGTGACCTCTATACACAACTAATTTAATTAAACCTTGCTTTTAATATTCAGACATTGTAGTAATACAACAAGTAATTATCCTCATGTTTTAAACATTGTTGAAACACAAAATAAATCAAGTTCTACCAAAGAAGAAAGCATTTACTTCTCAGATTAAGTTGACCTACACTGTTGATGTTATATTTATATGTTACATACATTTTAAAGCTTTTATTAAACATTTATGTTGACTATAAAAACATATCTTTATTAATTTTTCAGAGGAGTCCAACAAGAAGCACCCCTTCCCCTGCCCCACCACCTACCGCACAGCCCTTACTCACTACCTGGACATCACTAACTCCCCTCGCACCAACGTCCTCTATGAGCTGGCTCAGTATGCCTCCGAACCCAAAGACCAGGAGAACATGCGCAAGATGGCCTCTTCCTCACCGGAGGGCAAGGTCAGTGCCAGGTGGAAAGGATGAATTGGTGTTGTTGATGTTTTACACCAAACTGAAATTTTAGTTATCTAGTTTATGTTGTTGAAACACCTCTGCTGTTACATCTCTGTATGTTATTGATGCTCTTTCCCCCAACTCAACAGGCTCTCTACCACAGTTGGGTGTTGGGTGCCAATAGAAACATCCTGGCAGTCCTGGAGGATATGCCTTCTTTAAAGCCTCCCGTTGACCACCTGTGTGAGCTGCTGCCTCGTCTCCAGGCTCGCTATTATTCTATTGCCTCCTCCTCAAAGGTAAATCACCCACGAGAGGCAGAGTTCTAATCTTTTAACTTTTCTCAACAAAAGCATTACAAATGTTTTTTGTTGGTGGCAAAGAAGCACAAATGGTTTTCTCAGATGTGAGGATTATAGCAGAGTGCTGTTGGTAACTCTACTGCGTTCTGTAGGTTCACCCCAACAGCATCCACATCTGTGCCGTGGTGGTGGAGTACGAGACTGGGACTGGCCGCATCAACAAGGGTGTTGCCACCAACTGGCTGAAGAACAAACTGGTGACTGACAACGGTCACAAGTCCACGGTTCCCATGTTCATCCGCAAGTCTCAGTTCCGCCTGCCCTTCAAGGCCACCAACCCAGTGATCATGATCGGCCCTGGGACAGGAATCGCTCCCTTCATGGGCTTCATCCAAGAGAGAGCCTGGCTCAAAGAACAAGGTATTTATAGTGTGCATGTGTGTGTTTTGTTTTGTTTTGTTTTGTTTGTCTGACATTTTTACAACCTAATGTCTTCACAAGTATAGAATGATGAGGGCAAAGACCTCCACATGACATGTGTTTGTCTCATTTCTGGTACATTTCACACAAAAATATTTGAAAAAGCATTTAAGGCTATGGTTCATATATATATATATATATATATATATATATATATATATATATATATATATATATATTTACAAGTAATCAATACTTTATTAACTTTAATTCAGTTGTCAGCATACTTTCTTAAACTGATTTGAGACATAAGTTGGTGCTTTTTAAATCATCATAAATGTGTGTGCAGTTTGGTCTGAGAATTACTTGATGTGTTGTATTTTCAAAAGCCTCACTGGAAGTGGAATGATTAGCGCTCATAAAATAACTTTTGTTTTGTTTATAGGAAAGGAGGTTGGAGAGACAGTGATGTTTTTCGGCTGCAGACATAAGAACGAGGATTATCTCTACCAGGAGGAGCTGGAGGAAGCGGAGAAGAACCAAGTTATAACACAGCTTAATGTCGCCTTTTCCAGAGACCAGGAGCAAAAGGTACGGCTGTCTCCCTCACTGTTTGTTAGTTAGTGTCTCGTTCACTGAAACGTGTGTGTGTGTGTGTGTGTGTGTGTGTGTGTGTGTGTGTGTGTGTGTGTGTGTGTGTGTGTGTGTGTGTGTGTGTGTGTGTGTGTGTGTGTGTGTGTGTGTGTGTGTGTGTGTGTGTGTGTGTGTGTGTGTGTGTGTGTGTGTGTGTGTGTGTGTGTGTGTGTGTGTGTGTGTGTGTGTGTGTGTGTGTGTGTGTGTGTGTGTGTGTGTGTGTGTGTGTGTGTGTGTGTGTGTGTGTGTGTGTGTGTGTGTGTGTGTGTGTGTGTGTGTGTGTAACCTTTCGACCATGTGATGCACATATGAACAATGTTTCCTCTTTCCATTTTCCAAAATAAAGGTGTACGTGCAGCATCTCCTGAAGACACAGAAGGAGCACATCTGGAAGCTGATTCACTCGGACAACGCTCATATCTACGTCTGCGGGTAATTAACACAATTGAACAGCAAAAGACTTAAATTAAATAGCATTTATTGAAAAAGACTGAACTTTCATATTAATGTGTTTATGCTGTAATATTTTACTGAATTAAGTAGTTTCATTTTGGTACACTGATCATTTGTGAGCATTTGATATAAAGGACTTGGGAGGTAAAAAAAAAGCTGAAACATGCATTCTCTTTGGCACCTTCTGGTGGGATAGTGAAAATTGGTTTATATAGCCATCATTCATGAATCAATAGCAAATAACTTCTAAAAAAAAAATGTTTTAAGTGAACATCATTGTGGGCTAGTGGCTTATGATCACCCTTTTTGATTTAAGGGGGAAATCCTCAAGTAGATGGAGAAACAAGGAATATATAATATGGAATGTGACACTAAAATAAAGACGTCCGGACATCTAAAACGATCTCTTTCTTGTTTTAGGGATGCCAAGAACATGGCTCATGACGTGCAGACGGCCCTCTACGAGATAGGAGAAGAACTGGGAGGCATGACGCGCACACAGGCCACAGATTACATCAAGAAACTGATGACCAAGGGTCGCTACTCGCAAGATGTCTGGAGTTAAAGAGCCTCAGAACGAGCCTCAATACTCAAAGTGGTGCGTTTTTAAAATGTTCTGTTTTTGTTGTGCGTCTTTTATCGGGACTGAATATAAAAACGTTACACATGTATGTGTCACCCTGGTTCATGAGAGCTAAAGGTAGCAGAAGATCTCGAGGCCAACTCTACCTCAGCCGGTTTTGTTTATAAACACACTCAGCAAATTCAATCTGTATTTTGAAAGGGTACTTCCTAATGTATCTGGACCACCAGTGTGTGCGCTGGAGTCCTCACATGAGCCGTGGTCTCACACCCAACAGCGGTTACTCCATCTGCAGCAAAGGGTCGTTCTTATTTCAGATTTTATTTTTTTGAGATTGTTTTATATTAATGAGTTGATCGGAGCAGCTTTATATCTTTTTATAAGCAGCTGATGACAGCTCGGAGAGCTACGGGGCATCGCTGCGCCCCAACTCTGGATCTACACAATATAATTCCACTGAGATCATGAAGATTTAAATTGAAAATGTAGAAAGCTCATTCAGTTTGTAACTTTCATCTACTTCATTAACGGATTATAGAAATAACACCACAGCAAATAATGTTTCATCCTGTGTATGTCTAAATGAATAGCATTGTGTATTTCCTGGTGCAGTTTGAAAGCTGCTGACTTCAGTGTCTTTCAGACGATCTTGTAATATTTTAGAAAGCACTTAAAATACATTAAATATTCTAGACAAAATGTAAACATTGTAATAGCTAGTATGCAATTATCTTTTGACAAGGGATTTTGCCTGTTATGCATACATTGCTGCTAATTCATCAGTAATGGTAACCCTTTAGAGGCAAGAACGAATGCAAAGAGGAAGCTCATTCACACATGCAAACATGAGGTTATGTACGTTGTAGTTACCATAATAGCAAAGCCATTAAACATGATGAAAATGAATCTGTAAGTACCCTGTAATATTTGTAAAATGTTAATTTTAAATATTGTGCTTGAAACCAGATCCGGCCTCTCAAAATAGTGGTTGTTTATTTGATATGCATCTGACAGACGAGTATGAAATGTGATTGTATTGTGGCAGTAACACTTGGACATATGACAACCACCTCTGCTAAATTGTTCTCTGTATTTTTTTATTTTACTGTGTCCAAACACATGCACCACTACATGGAGAAGATGACCCGACATATCAAAGCATTTGGTGTCTCAGACTGCATCTGTCAGTCAGTCCTTTTATGCGAATATGGGGAGTTAGAGGAGTTCAGTAAACCAGTTGAAGTGCAGCCTGTGCCTTTTTACCATTGCCTTATGTATTAAGTTCACAATTAAACCCTGACGCTTCACTGTCTTTCTCAGTTCTCTATATTTCTTCCATTGTTTTAGAAAGTCACCTTACCTGGTGCTGTCAGTTGTTATTCCTCTTTATAATGTAATAGGTTGATTTTATCGAGGCTTGTTTTTGTAATTAATAAAAATTGAATAATTTCTTGGCTCAATGACTTTCTGTGTTTCAATAAAGGTTTACTTCTCTTTCAGCCATTTGTGGTCAGACAGCTCCATCACATCAATACTCTCGCTGTATTGACATTAAAAGTACACGGGGTTGCAGTGAGTTCATGTTTTGATTGTGTTATAATCATGAGTGACTTGATAGTATTGTTACCAGCAGCAGCCTGTTTTAAAGACTTGTGATGGCCTATTGGTTAAAGTTATATGAACAAATCTCTTCTAAGGACTGATATGATAAATCCTGTTCTAGGTTACAAAAAATAACTTTCTCTTACTACTTTGTACTTTGTATAGTAGACTCGTTCAAAAAAGAAAATGCTTCAAAATAATGAATTATGCAATCTATTAGTGGAAAACTTAAGCTTGGACAACAGTAGTTGCACATGACTCAATAAACGGGTCTGGACCTCTTGTCGATTGTATTTACATCCAAGAGAAAATTCAAATGGTTCAACTGTTTGTTTGAGTGGTTCTTCCATGAGGTCCGTTGTCCAAAAAGATAGAATGTATACTTTACTTATATGGGTCTAGAAACCTTTCATAGCAACCTTTCATAGAACACAAGTGGAACTAATATTGTCAACGATGACTGATTCAGTTTAAATTAAGTATTCTAAGAGCCAAAGTAAGTATGCAAAATAACAATGTTTATCAATGTTAATTGTGGGCTGACACACTCCTTTATCCCTTTATTCTCACTGTCGGTTTGGAGTGAGCGCAGATGAAGATATCATCAGACATGATAGAATAAATATGAACATGAATTATGTCTGTTAAAACATTGTAACTAATAAAAGAGCACGCAAACTGCAGTTATTGTATTGCAGCCTTTCAACAGTAGGCGGCGGTATTGAGATTTAACTTTGAATAGGAGCAGTCTGTTCAAACAGGAAGAAGAAGAAGAAACTGCATAAGGGGGAAGTGTCGCAGTGTGCACCTCAATTCTGTGGCGCTGCGTAGATGTCAACCAGGGTTTTTAGCAACTAGTCACAAGAAACAGATTTCATTGTATTTTTTAACTAAATATACAACGTCACATAATGGCCACTGGTAAGTCAAAGTGTATTTTAATCATCTGTGTCGCTAGATAATTCAAAGTAAGTCGAAGAGCATTGGAGCTAAATTTACAGACAACCGCGAGGCCAAAAAAATGGCTCCGTCTATCTCATGGAAAATGGCTCATCTTTCATGAGCAGAACAAAATTAGCTGGGCAGGGTTTTCGAGTAAAACGTTTATTTTGTTCCCCCCAGTACGGTGCTCTATTTGTCGACACACTTGTATTTACTTGTTTTGATAACCCACGAGTGTGCCCTAAAGTCGGTAACATGAACACAATATTATTTCCTGAGCAGGGCCTCGTCGCGGCCAGCTAACTTGAGTTAGCTTAGCTCGAGCTCAGTGTCTTTGTTTATACCGAGGCTGTTTCACTGCTGAACGAGGAGCTTTTAGGGCACATTGGAGAATTGACCTCTTGATAAAGTTGGTAATTTATTAGCTAACCATTTTAGTTTAAAGCAAACCGTGCCGAGGATAAACTAAACTTATAAATACATGGTTGTTTTTCTTGTTTCAAGTGTTAGCCCGAGTCCGGGCCACATTGACCGCCATTTTTATTACTGGATTAGCGTGGTGACAGGCCTGTCGGTGTGTAATATCACCGCCCTAACTGTTTTCATGCTCACCTTAGTAGTGAATCAGCTACATAACGTCAGGAACTTTGATATGTTGCACTTTGTTTTCCGAAACTTGTTTCGAAACTGTATTTTCGGCGACGCTTTAATAACGTTTCTTAGCGTAAAGTTTAAACATTAACCAGTGGTTTATTTTCCCTTTCAGATTCAGGCTACGGTGGCTCACAAAGGTAAAACGAGCATTACATTAATTTCTTATTTATTAATAAACAATAAACAATTTGTTGAATCGACTATTTAAAACCGAAAGGCTCGTGAAAGTTTTTGAATGATTCTAAAACCGGAAATTAACCTCTTTTATGGTCTGTTTGTAGCTACGGGTCATATGCCGGTCAGCAGAGTGGACCGGTAAGACCCTTCCCCAAGTTACTATCAGACTGTTGGCGATAAGAAGTATAGATCAGTTTTAAGTGTCTAACTTTCTGTTGCACAGGGTTATGGACAAGGGAATGGCAGCAGTGGCTCTTATGGGGGACAGAGTTACAGTGGTTATGGACAGCCAGGCGCAGCAACACAAGGTATAGTATATTTAATAGAAGCAATTTATAGACTGACAATGATTGGTATATTGCACTGATAACCCTTTAAATTGTTACATTCTCAATCCAGAACTTAATTTCCATTAGATCAACCTCTCCTTGGACTTATTGCCTCAAACAAAACGTGTTTTGTTGGAGAAATTCAACAATGGGTTGTTTCTCAATATTGTGAATTTTCTTTCGACAGAGGGTTATAGCCAGCCGCCACCGCCGAGCTATGATAATTACGGACAGGCATCAGCTGGGTAAGACTCTAATATCACATTGTTCAGAGACCTTTTTTAAGTTGTTTGCCTCTTAATGACTTGGGGCGACTGTGGCTCAGTGGTTAGCAAGTCGGTCTTTCAATCAGAGGGTCGGTGGTTCGATCCCCGGCTCCGGCAGTCTGCGTCGTTGTGTCCTTGAGCAAGACACTTAACCCTAATTGCTCACCGTTGCTGTGTCTACGGTCTACTGTATAGCATGTAAGTCGCTTTGGATAAAAGCGTCAGCTAAATGAAATGTAATGTAATGTAATGTTTAGGTAAGCTGTAGAGTATTCCAAATACTAGAATTGGCGCATCATTTAACTACAACTTAATACAAAACTACAGAATATTGTTCCATATCTGATAAACCCAGAGGCTGAAATGCCAGCCTATTAACACCATGCTATCCAATTCACCCCATATAGGGCGGGTACCCCTTAATTGTTGGGGTTAAGATCTTTGGAGTAATATTTCATACAATTTTATATATAGTATTGCAATATACCAGATTAAACAGCCATGCCTTAGCTATAAGACTAAGCAATCCATTTATACATGCTTCAAATGCACAGCCAAACAAAACCAACTTTATGGATTTAAATGTCCAAATGAGTCCACTATACGAGACATTTTCAGCTTCCACTAGCAGTTAGCTGCGGGATATCGGAGACCAACAATGACAACCCCATTACCTACAGATTCAAATGCTACCTACCAATCTCTTAACAGACAAAGCATCAGCATAATTTCCTCCAGTCGAGCATTTCTTTCCCCCAGGGAATCTACATAACAAATGCTCGCCGCATAAAGATAATCTCGGGCTTTGTAAACTTCAGTCGCGGCATTTTGACCTCCAAAATAAAGAATTTCAGTGGCATCTAACGGAGGTGAAAACAGATGGTTTTGAGTTACAGTTTCAGTGTCGGCTGATCCAAGGCTCCATTTGGAGATTTGTCTAAACTATTTGTATTTTAAAAAATCTCTAAATGTTCTGCTTCACTTTATCAAAGTCAAACTTTGCAGAGAGACTCATATACATATACTGCTATATACACAGATTAAATAATTTCACAAGGGTCTCCTTATTATTGTAGCACTTTATAATATTCAAATAGCCCTTGTGGTTCAGGAGATAACCCAGTTTTAGTATGGGTATGAAAACCTTCGCAATTTTTGCGAAAACACGGATGGATGTTACTAGTATAGCCACTTTGTTTCAATTTTAATGATTAATGTTGTCCTTTTTCTGCTCCACTTTTAAATTACAGCTGCTTGTCATAGCCCCTTGATAACTGTTCAAATATTTGATATCTCTGTTGTGGTAACTATTTGTTTCTGCTAAAAACCCTTTAAGGTATGGCGACAAGTCGGCGGCTTCTCAAGGGCCACAAGGTTCCTATCTTCCCCAGGGTCCAGGAGGAGACAGCTTTGGACAGCCAAGCTCCTTTACTGGCCAGGGGCCACGAGGTGGCGGTGGTGCTGCTGTTGGCGGCGGCGCTGGTGGTGGTGGCGCCAGCTATGGAAGATGGAGTGAAGGTACAGATAACTGGCAATTCTAATACATGTAGATTACACTTATATTCTGTAAAACTCGAATATGCTGTCTTGTAAGTCAGTTTGGGTAATCACTTGGTGAATCTTTCTGTACACCAGGTGAGGAAGGTGGTCCGGGTGGGAGGTTCGGACGTGACCAGGGAGATCGTTCCGATGGAGGTGGGGGCTTCAGAGGCCGAGGCCGTGGTGGCGGGTATGAACGTGGTAGCTACGACCGCAGTGGTGGATACGACCGTAGTGGCGGATTCGACCGTGGCGGAGGACCTCCTGGTATGGGGTAAGTTGCATAATGCCACTGCCCCCAAGGTACCGCTATACACTGTGAAATACATGCCATGACTTTTTGTCACTCAACACATCATCACTCATTAACTACAAACCATCCCAATAGAACATTTTCACCACTGATTGGCTTTGGCATAAGGATCCCCAAACTTTTTTTTTTTTTTTTATCTGATCCATCAAGTTATCATAGATAACATTACTATAATATTTGCCAACCCCCTGCATTGTGCTTTAACTGCCTGAACCTTGAGATTTCTTTTTTTAAAAACCTGATTCACCTGAAGGTTTCACACAAGAGACACATTGGTGTTATGATAGGTAATCGCACATAAGTGGTGGTTATTTGGGGATGCTTTGTTCGACCCACTGAGAATCACCATCTAAAGTAAATGAATGGAGAACGAACATGTCTGCCCAAATAGGGTTGCAACGGTCAATTTTCAAAGAAAGTTAAGATTGGAATTTTAATCATACCCTTTTCTTTGATGGGAAAGTACACATAAAAAACAACGCTTGGCCTTTGGCATATTTTGTTAACATTCCCATGTAATTGAATTTTAACCATATGCACTACAGCATTTGTATGTTCAGCAATTTAGCAGCACAGTCTTCCATCACATGTACAGATTATAGTCCAGCATCCCATTACATGGGGATTAAACCTGTTCATGCTTCTATCACATGTCAAGGCCACACTACTGCACCGTCTGAGCCAAAGGACCTCATACTTTTATGCAAGAGATATTCGATTGATGGGGTGAATATATATATTGTATTTCAGTTAACCAGCAGATGGTAGCAGACTGCAACAGTCTGCTCGTGCGAGCTAGCCGTCACTGTGTGGGATGTAGCTTGATGGAACATGCTAATTGACTTATATTAATTTATATCCATTACATTTTTTTTTATAAATCATTTCTTTTACGAATTATTTGACCATATGTTGGCTTGAATTTTTACATGTATTTGTTAACTTGCTAACTAGCTTTCACATTGTGTGTATTTGACAAATGAATAGTCTTATTTGGCAAATTAATGGATTGTGTATTTATGATGTGGTAAATTCAGCCTAAGCTGAAAACCCATATTTCCAGTTGGTTCCCTTTAATTCCCATGGAAAGTTTCCACCTTAAATGTTTATCAGAATTTTGCGAACCACAGCCCGAGATATGCAACCGCATCATATCCCAGACATTGTGACAGGGTTTGTCTACAATTTTACATGAAAGTGACACCGTGTGTCATTTTTAGAGGCTGTATAATATCAACTGAAATAACTTAAGAGCTCCAACCTAAATGGAACAATGCTGCAACACATCGTCCCTTAAGATGTAAAAAAGTTTACAAAAGTTCTCTCCTGCGCATGGAAAAACGTCCTCTCCACACTTGGATGCATACGATGATACAATGGCTTTCCCCATTTTAGGACCTGCAAAAGTAGCGTCTTAGTTTTAAAGCAAGCTCGTAGCCCAGGTGCTCATGTGTCGGGGGGGGGAATATATTTCATATATTTAGTGCTTTTCTACCACTGACATTGGTATTTGTTCTACATATTTTATATATTTGAGAATAATTTTTCCTTTTTTTGTGCTATACTGTTTTTTTTTTTTTTTTTAAATATATAAAAGTCTCAATCAGCCATACTTTTTCATTTGCCAGAAACTCAGTTTTGGTGTTTTGGCGGACCGCATGATATTTTTTGAACAATGGCAACTCTACTGAGACCATGTCCCCGTAGACCTAGAGCCACTTATTTAGCTGCTTCACATTAAACGGGTTTCATTCAAGTGTTGTATATGACAATGGAGAACATGTGTGTTGTGTTAACATGGATCTACATTTTATACTACAGGTGTTCAGAGTGATTGAACTAAAACTTGGACCTCAGTTAAAGGATCTCATAAACACACTCAGTGGAAGATTGCTTATTAGTTGCTCTTCACATTTGCACAAATTTGGCTTATGTAAAAAAAAAAAAAAAATCTGAACGGCCGGTTTTCTGGCTCTCTGCATCCAATCTGGTCAAGTAAAAATGAAAAAGTTCCAAATTCATTGTAAACGGTGATCCAGATGTAGTGATCGTCTTCACCCGTCTACCTGTTCAATCAGAGCTGCCTAGTCGTCTGTTAATTGATCTCTAATTGTCTAAGACTAATGCATTCCTCGTGTGAGACATTTCCACCATAGTCGCACACCCTGGCAGGCGTGCATACTGATGGGGATGTAGGGGAGCTTTGAGCTCTCAGTTGGGACAAAGGAAAAATCCATCATATCTCCAATTTTTCCTCTGCAGTGGTGGTGACCGTGGTGGCTACAAAAATTACGGTGGTAAGTGACGAGCATCAGAACTGTGTCGGTGGGGGAGGAAAGAACTTGAGTTAGAAAAGGAAAAGGGGATTTAAAAAAAAAAAAAAAAAATCGGTGATTGCCACCATTTTCATGTCCAGATCCCAAGGGACTCCACCTATTCTTAGCAGGGGTTCTCTTAAAGACTACCAAGATATGGTAAACAACATGGAGCCTGAGTTGTAAAATAATGGTATGTTGCATGAAGACGAGGGCTGATAGTAAATGACTGAGGTGTTCCCAGGACGAAGAAGGAAAACATTCTAATACTGGAGACTTTGGTTGTTTTCATTTCTGGTGTAAGCCCCAAAAAACCAGAACAATTCTGTTATTTTTGCACGGTGTTGGTATGTGATGCAACGGTATGAAAACACCCATCAGAGAGCTGTAAACATGGACATTGTTAAATTTGCTTTTATCATTATGCATTGATAGGAATGAAGTTAATAGTAATTTGTGTGAAACAATGCAACAAGTTTAAATTCGGTGCTCAAGTGTTCTTCCACACCTCTGTTTTACAGGCTCTCGAGACTTCGACTCAAGGGATGAAACGCGTAAGACTCTTTGGCATAATATGATATAAATAACCAGGGGTTGTATTGATCATTTTGGCTTTAATTCAAAAATATGTCCTGTCACTGTAATCAGATATCTGAAAGTCTGTCTTCTCTTCTAAAGAAAATACATTTTCAAGTTAATCGGATATACTGATATATATGATGTTATACCGAACATGACGACGAGTTGCCCTGGATTCCAATTAGACTATAATTATGTAACTTCACCTGGTGAAAGATAATTCTCACGCTTACCACAATATTAGTTTTTAATGTTTTGCTCTGTCTGCAATATAATTGCTGTCATCTTCATCGATCTCTCCCACAGCTGGTGATCAGGACAACTCGGACAACAACACCATTTTTGTTCAGGGATTGGCAGAAGATGCCACAGTTCAGGAAGTCGGCGACTACTTTAAGCAAATTGGTATCATCAAGGTATTTAATCAGTCTCTGTGTGTTCTCACTTAATTACACAGAAACGTGCATGATAATGACTGATGGCTTGGTTAAACAGCCAATGACAAAAGTTCTGTTTTACTACTTTTTATATCTACTCGGTTACTTAAATGGGACATTAGTCTTTTTTTTTTAGCAAATCAACGAGTTGTAGTGTCTTCATGAAAATTTGGTTCATGATGGTTATTTTGTGATTGTTGTAACTCTTAAGCCTCAATGGGTGTCACAAAATCCTGTGTTCATTTATTTTTTTTTTTTTGGTTTTTAGGTGAACAAGAAAACTGGCCTGCTAATGATCAACATCTACTCTGACAAGGCCACCGGTCGGCCAAAGGGAGAAGCTACAGTGTCATTTGATGACCCGCCCTCTGCCAAAGCTGCTATTAACTGGTTTGATGGTAAGACCTCTTTTGAAATGTATCTTGTCATGCACTCATACCAGTCAGTGTCCCTCTAACCAAATGTTGTATTCTCCTATTAGGCAAGGAGTTCAATGGCAAACCTATCAAAGTATCATTTGCCACCCGCAGAGCTGAGTTTACACAGAGAGGAGGAGCAAGTGGAGGATCAAGAGGGGGGGGACGAGGAGGTGGGTTTTTAATCAAGCTGACCCAGGGCTCAAACAAGTCAAATATCTAGTTTCAAAATGAAGTGCTTGTGTTAGTTTTTCACTAAATGTTTTGTGCTTTCAGCTTTCAGAGGACGTGGTGGTGGCGGTGGAGGAGGAGGACCAAGCTTTGACATTAAAGGAGGCGACTGGCCCTGTCCCAACAGGTTTGTATGCTTTTTATGCAAGTTTAAGGGATATTTCTATACTTCAGATAGGCTCATTTGGCCCTATTGTGAAGTAGAATTTGTATTTATGCGTCTGATTTTTCTGTTCTCAGCTCTTGTGGCAACATGAATTTTGCACGGCGGCAAGAGTGTAACAAGTGTGGCACTCCAAAACCAGGAGATGGAGGTGGAGGTGAGCGCTAATAACTTGTTTTCAAATACAGGTAAAATGTGTCTTAGAGCTTCCCCACTATCTGCTCACATCATTCAAAACGTGCATCAAAAATAAATTATTATCTATAATGTTTTATACCAGAAAGGTACGTCTGTCCAGTGCTGGTTTTACCTCATATCTGCCCCATGTTTCACTGACCTAATTGTTGTGATCGTGTTTGCAGATCGTGGAGGAAGAGGGGGTTATGGCGGCGACCGAGGTGGTGGCGGCTTCAGAGGTCGTGGAGGTTTCCGTGGTGGAGACCGTGGCGGAGACCGTGGTGGAGACCGTGGCGGTTACGGAGGAGGCGGAGGATTCGGAGGAGGTTATAAAATGGGAGGACGGTTAGTAAAATCCTTTTTATTTTACATGTGTAAACTGTTCTGCAGGAGGATACATGCATGACCTGTCTTTGTTGATGTTGTTTGATTCAATGGCCACAAGGGGGTGCATTCTGCCTGAGATCAGTAGAGAAATACTGAATCTGTAGTTTAGCTACAAATGTGCTTTGTCCCAATTTCACACTACATGTACTATGATGTATAGTAAAACTGTATCCCGGCTATCCTTTCCTTTTTGTAAATGTAATGAATGGTGTCCATCAGATGCACTAAAATCAGATTTTTATTCATCCTGACCATTTGGTAGATTGAATCAAAAGAGCCATTCTAGTGCTCTGCTTATTCATGCTACATCCTTCACTTGTTTGTCCTTCTGAGGGTCTTGAATGAAGGTGAAGTGGTGTCTTATTCAAGGGCTTTGAGAGGAAGGACGTTTGCTTTTTGACTGCAAATTACGTTATCCAGATTTAAAAGGCAACGGGGAGGGTGAATGCCTTAATCTTTGTTCAGACGATGACGTTTAGCTAATAACTGACACGTGTCTTTTCCTTCACAGAGGTGACCGTAGAGACGACAGAAGAGAACGGCCATACTAGGTGTTGAGCAGATGGAAACCATCCCAGCCCCTGAGTTCGCCATGGAGGGAGGATTTAGTTTGGGAAAGCTGGGGAGTGTGGGGGGGGAGGACCGGCAATCAGATCTGTCTGATTTGTGCACCCTTTCTGTAGCCAGTGCATCCCAACTATTACTGCTCATGTGAGCGAGGAGGGGCGGGTGTGTTGAGCTACTGTATAGGGGCTTTAAGGCTGATTGGCATGTGGTCAAATGTTTTTTTTGTTTTGTTTTTTTCCTCCACTTTTTTGTTTTATTTCTTTGTACATCTTTTTAATTTCCTCTCAGATTCTAGTTGCAGATGTTATTGTGAGGTAGACTTCGTATCTTTGTTTTTGTATGAACGGATTACATGTTTTACTTGGGTTCTCTATTTTTTTCCCCCAAAATGATATTAAAAGACTGATCTTTTCTCTGTGCTTTGTGTGAATTCATACCCAAAATTTGTTATATTTAATTACTATTTTATCCAGTCTGACATTAAAAACCATCTTATAAGTGTGCACTGTTGTGTACATGAGGAGAAGCTGCCGTGCAGGCGGACTGAGAGGGGCGGGGCTGCCCTCCTGTCACTCCACGGTGCTTGAGTCGACTACGTCACTCCTCGCAGTGATGGAGACCTCAGGCGAGCAGCAGCATGCTCTCAGTTACTGACAGCGAGGAGGAGATCCAACAATGGTGGAAAGTATTTGCGGTGCCACAGACATGCGGGAAGCGGTGTTTCGATAGTGCGCTTGTCCCGCAATCAGCCGCCGACCACCGGACCGGTGCGGAGCTGCACGCGACATGACGGCCGCCTGGATCCTGACCGTGATCCTCATCAGCGCCCGGACTGCAGGGGGATCACCGCTGGTCTCGGACCCTGGGGTACTGCTGTCTTGAGATCTGATGGTGTTTGGTAGACACGTGATATATCGCTGAATACAATGTTTGTTCTTTAACTTTATGGTGAATGTGTGAAAAGCGAAGCAAGTTAAAAAGGAAATGTGTAACCTGCAGTCATGTTTATATTCCCCATAATTATTTGTTTGCGTTGTCTCTTTTAAACGGCTAAAAAACGTCCGTACCGTTGTTTTATCCCCTTTCTACTTAATAACTTATTCTAACTGTATGAAAATAACATACACCTGTTTGTTTTAACTTTTGGAGGTTACTTAATTTTTTACCTTTTTTAAATCTCAATAAACCCATTTACACTTGTGCGAGTTTTTAATCCCTCTGCGGTGTGATTAACCCCAAACATAAACCGGGTCTAAGATAAACGGCACATTTATTTACCGTAAATTACTTTTGACAAACAAATGGAATGTATATTCATTTGCATAGCCCTTATAATCTAAACGTGACATTAGCTGTACTGCTTTATGCTCATACAGCAATGGTTGGTGGGACCCCAAATGTAATGAAAGCTAATTTTAACAAAAGAAAATTGTTAAACTCTAGAAGACGTCTATTAAAAATGGCATCACAGCCATTTTGCATTACACCACACATTGGATTCATTTAACTTTGCTGTTGTAAAACTACTTTTATCATGGGAAAGTTAAATATAACAAATGCTGTCTTGAGAACTGTTGCATGTTTACTTTATTGTCCACAATAACAGTTAATGTGCTGCATATGGTGACAAAAAGAAGACCAAGCCCAGTACAACAATTTGTGTCTGAGGCTGCTTTGGGATTTTACCAGTTAATTGCCTTTAATTTGCCAGCTGTCTTTGCTTGCCAGCCTCAGGAGCATATCACATTGGGCTATTACATGTGTTTCCACAACATTATTCTTGCTCTAATATAAAAAGCCTTCTGGCGTGTTTCAGTATCTCTAATTGGAGAAAGGGACATTTTTGCACATTCCTGCTTACAGGAGCACATCTGTCTTCTGCTCAATTTTGATTTCTAACCCACCGTCACCACATTTGTAATCATTGCTGTGCCTGCTGTTGTCTGAACACGAAACCTGCTCCATCCACATGAGAGATTGTAATATTAATCTATCATCACGGCTAATCTCGACCACAATGCCACAACATAGTCATGTACCTAGTTGGTTAATTTCTTACACACTGTTTTATAGGTGCAATGCTTAAGAAATAATGACTATGAATTTTCTGGGACACCTAAGGGGTTTTTCTGTTATGGGTGGTCCAGATCTATACACCCGCCTTGACAACCTACAGCAGCTACAGAATGACTGGAAAATTATCTGTACAGTTTTATGATTTGTTTCTTCCCCTCCTGGGGAGGTTTGCCTCTCTGGGGATTTACCAGTGTGTGTTCTTATGAGGGGCAAAGTGGTACTGTGACTTTTTTACAAAGCAAAATAATAATCAGAAAGGGTTTTTAGCTGGAGCATTTCTGAAGTAGTGTTGACAGGTTTCACATCAACTGTTGCAGGTCTTTCTGGAAAAGTACGGCTACCTCCATCACGACAACCACATCCACAATGCAGTCGAGATGCAGTCAGCTATCTGGTAGGTGGTAAAGCTGTTAAGGCTTTTTCTTCTCAAAAACATGTCGTTAGCAGAAAGTCCTAAAACAAATGTGATAGGATTTTTATACCAAAGTGATGCATTTTTCTCTACATTTTGCTGTCCGGAGTTAGCTGGTGCTCAGTGCGTTCTTCAGGGGGAAGGGTGAGCTCGGTGTGGTAAGAGCCCCGGAGCTGAACGGCAGTGCAGGGCAGTAAAACACACCCTCACATCTGCACCGAACCCTCTCTGAACCAGCCAGGAATGCCAAGAACCTCACCCTCTGGCTTAAATACTGACTGTACAATAATGAAAACTGATTGAAAATGTAAAGTGTCAACTTCTACATCTTGTAATTAGCTCTAAAGTGTTTCAGAAAAAATACATGGTTCTAAATAATTGAGTTGATGAACTTCCTGAACCACATGGCTTCAGACCCCATGGAACATTAAAGAAATGACATTACATATCTTTATTCAGAAGTATTATGAGCAATGTGTGAAACCTTTCTAAACAGAATCCTGCAAACATTTCCCCTCTCCGCAGTGAGTTCCAGTGGCTTTCCCGGCTTCCGGTCACAGGCGAGCTTGATAGCGTCACCCTGAGGCAGATGGCGGAGCCCCGCTGTGGGGTGTCGGATGAGGGCAGCCAGCAGATATGGACTCAGAGAGTAAACGCCATCTTCACTGGAAAGAGCGCCGCTCTCAGGCGACCACAGCGCCGCAGGAAGCGCTTTGCTACGCAAGGTATTGTGGGAAACATGTACATGTCTGAGACACCATGTTTGTTTTTGAGTATCTTGAGAGAGCATAGCAGCATGTGGAAGACCTCACTGAACATCGGAAAGCTGTGACATCATTCAAGTGTCCTGTTTTCAAGGTGGAAATGAAAAGGAATTCATGGAAATTAATGTGGAATAGCATGATAAAAATGATTAAATAGACTTTAATTAAATGAGTGGACTTATTCAACAACAACACATTCTCAAGTTCCCCATTCTCCAAAAAAAGACTTCTCTCCAAAAATATTGTTGCCTCAAATTCACGCTCATCTTCACTGTCCAAGATGGTTCAGGATGGCTCCACATCGGGCTCAAAGAGCCTCAAGTTGCCAACAGGTTTTCAACTTGTGCTTTGATGTTAGTACTCCCAAACAGGAACCACTTACATTTGGAGGCAGCTGGCGTTGGTGGGATCTGGAGGATAGTTGAATGAAAGTTCATGGTTGCAATTCGATTAAAAGGGCTTACTTTAAACCAAAACATGCCGTAAGACCTGTTATATGTATTTTCAAAGTTAAACAATACAATTTTATCTTAAAATTGTGCAAAAAACCCCAAAAGAAAACAAGCTTAACTTCCCACGGGAAATGTTTGGCTTTTTGCCTCCCTGTTGCCCTTTATATGTAGGTTTTGTGTGTTCTCTTGTGGAGTGGTCATGAAGACAGTTAACTGGGAGGGTCTGCCTCCATAAACTAAAGCACTAAATAGAGCTGAGGGGTGTAATTAAAGCTTGCGGAGTGTCTGGCGTTGCACGCGTCAGCCTGAATGGTTCCTGCTTTTATCTGCAATTACACAAGTCAAAGTACCTTGTACGTCATCATTGCTGGTTGAAAATGTTTAGTTTAGATGTTCCGTGCTCCAAAAGACCATTCAATCCACTGGATAGTTTTCCCCATTTTGTAAAATGATTGGGGAGGAGTCGGGGCATCTCTTCGAACAACAGCATCCTACATCTCCAGTTTGTTTGAGCAAAATCCTGAATAATTCCAAGTTGTGCCATTACAAATACTACAGTTTTGACCAGTTTCGTCACTGTGTTGTTTGAGGGTTCCTCTAAATTCCTTTAAATAATTATTGGGGCTTGTATTAGAGATGCTATAAATGTTCTTCTAAACACAGCAATAAAAGCAATCATTGGTGGGCAATTTAAACTGGCTTTAAGTAGTTAAGAGTGCAGCTGGGCACTGCCAGACTTTTTGCTCCTCTTATCTTCAGGGGCTTTAAAGAAATCTTTGACAATTACTAACAGGTATAAGCAGTAGTAACAGTAACAGCAGCAGCAGTAACAGCAGCAGCAGTAGTAGTAACATCATCAGTAGCAGCAGTAACATCAGCAGTAACATCATCAGTAGCAGCAGTAACAGCAGCATCAGTAACAGCAGCAGCAGTAACAGAAGCAGTAACAGCAGCAGTAACAGCAGCATCAGTAACAGCAGCAGCAGTAACAGCAGCAGCAGTAACAGCAGCAGCAGTCACAGCAGCAGCAGCAACAGCAGCAGCAGTAACAGCAGCAGTAACAGCAGCAGCAGTAACATCAGCAGTAACAGCAGCAGTAACATCAGCAGTAACAGCAGCAGTAACAGCAGCAGCAGTAACATCAGCAGTAATAGCAGCAGCAGTAACAGCAGCAGTAACAGCAGCAGTAACAGCAGCAGCAGTAACATCAGCAGTAACAGCAGCAGTAACATCAGCAGCAGTAGTAACATCATCAGTAGCAGCAGTAGAAGCAGTAGTAACAGCAGCAGTAACAGCAGCAGTAACATCAGCAGCAGTAACAGCAGCAGTAACATCAGCAGTAACAGCAGCAGTAACATCAGCAGCAGCAGTAGTAACATCATCAGTAGCAGCAGTAGAAGCAGTAGTAGCAGCAGCAGTAACAGCAGCAGCAGTAACAGCAGCAGTAACATCAGCAGTAACAGCAGCAGTAACATCAGCAGCAGTAACATCAGCAGCAGCAGTAGTAACATCATCAGTAGCAGCAGTAGAAGCAGTAGTAGCAGCAGCAGTAACAGCAGCAGTAACAGCAGCAGTAACAGCAGTTCTTGGTGACAGCACCAGGAGTAGAAGGTTTTCTTCTCCCTCTCTCTACTTGTGCCTCCAGCCTCATGATGTGTGAAGCCTCTGCATTCCTTCCTGTCACAGACGAGGTTGGCTAATGTTCGGGGAATGCAGCGGTGGCTGATGTTTGCCGCTGCCTCTTCATGTCAGTACCTGACACCACGTTCCTTCTGGTAAACACATCCACAACTGACTGGATGGACCTATGTTGGTTGCCCGGCTGGCCGACTATTTTAATGGCCTGAAATCTAACTGGCTGGAGGAGTGGATGTCTTGCTGAGTGACTGACGGTCTTGGATGTATTCCAGCTGGTTCTTGATTAAGAAAACAACTCTCTGACATTATTTTAGACCCAGACATGACTCATATGACAGGTGGCAGTATTATTATTACCCAAAGAGTTAAGTGGAAGACACTGTTACACTCTCAGGTCAAATCTCTTTCAGATCTGGCTTCATATATCCACTGATCTAGTTTAGCAAGATAATGACTTCATTGTGAGTATAGTGAGGCCGTGTAACCACCGTCTTGTACTCAAACATTAGTTTGCTTTGTGCTACAGTTGCAACAGATATGTTTCTACATGTGGTTTGATGAAAGCATACTAAAGAGTTGTAACAGATCCAGACACATGCCAGTGATCCCACTTTTGTTATGTAAACTTTGAACTACTTGTGTGCTTATGAATCTTTCTGACTTGCGCGATCACTGAGTTTTCATCTAGCGCCATTCATTTGTTGTGTGGAAAAGGTTTTGACAGTAATTGGATGGATTCAATTACATTTGGTACAGACATTCTCAGGAAGAATTGTAATTACTTTGAGCAGTTTGACCTTGATAGCTGACACCGGCTGCTAAACCCAGCCGGCAGATTACAGCAACACGCTGATGAGTCTGATGGGCTGCTTGTTTATGCTCTCTCGTCAGTGGTGTGATGTGATTCTGTTTTGTGTGAACATGGCTGCCTCTGAGCTTCCTGGAAATTGAAAACAAACCTTGACTTGTGGTGGTGATGTTCGTTCCCACTGATATTTACAGAGCTGACATTCCAGCAGCCTTGTACAAGATAAGTGTGATAGGTATGTGTGTTTGCTGTGCATGTGCACTTATGGCTCTGTGCCATGGCAAGGAGACTGTTAGCCATTTCACAACATCAATTACTGTAATTTTACACTATTTCAGCAGAATGCACAAATTGGAGCTCAGGGTTTTGCTCTCGATTGCTTGATTAGGAAATGATGGGGAACCCGTTTGACCCAATCTGGTTGTCATTGTGGGCATGTTAGTCTGCTGACCATAGCATTTAGCGGTGTTACACAACCTCCAAGCTTTCACCAGTACCAAACTAAATCTTTCTGCACCTCCACAAACAATAACTCTGGCTATCAGATGATCTCAGTCACTTCCTAATGTCTGTGATAACCCTCCCGCCCCACACCGCTGCTTTAGAGGGCATCATGATAATTGCTTCCATAAGGGAAGTCGGGGAATGTCTTGTGTATCTGACTTCCTGGCTTCTCTGTAGTCCTCGGGGAACTCTTACTCTGCGGCGGTCTAGGACGGAGAGAAGGCGCCATTGCTCTGCTGAGAATACAGATCGACACACATCATGTGTCAACAGGCCGAATGCATATAGTTCAGATATAGTGTTCCAGATGTAAAATTGTGTATACAAATCTGAGTTTAAAAGGGGAATGCAGGTTGTTATGGCAGTGTAATTACTTCTGAGGTTCCATTTTTACCTTCTTGCACCCTTTTCTTTATGCCACTACGTGACAACTATCCGTGGCCAAAGGCATTATGTTTTTGGGATGTCCACCCGTCTGTCTGTTTGTAGATAAATTACATCCATCCCATCAGTTTTTGTGAAAGTGATATCTCAGGACTGCTTGAGGGAATTTCTTGGTCAAAGGTCAAGATCTAGGTCACTGTGAAATGCTAATTTTGAAAAATCCATACACATGTCTAATAGGATCAAATTATGATCTCATGACATATTGGACAAACATGGATATTAATTGTAATTTAAGTGGAAGGCATTTGTTTTAGTTTTTTTCCCCTCGAATGGATGTGAATCAATGGAAAGATTGTTATTCACACCCATAAAGCTGTAGTGTTTAAGGGCCTGCTGCTTCCACTTTTATCCTCTAACATTTCTGTGAAGTGTTGCAACAAAAATTCCATGATGCAACTCTGAAGTTTACACCAAGACTTGTGTTGAGTTAGTGCTGAAGCACGACTCCTGTTTGTGTGTTTACACAAACAGAAACACACGCTGATGTCATCGCCATGTCTTAACGGCTCCAGATATCCAGATATTTAACTTCCTCCAGGGAGAAATTGAGGTTCACAGTATGCAGTGCATACCTTTTGTTTATCGCTCTCATCTTTCACATGACTCTCTGCTGTATATAATTTAACCGAGCATTTAAACGGCATCAAAATAACTCGAGGGTCCACATTCTCAAACCTGACTGCCTCCGTGTGTGAGTGAGCAGAAGTATTTGCAGACCTCCCACTTGCATTTGGCCTCCACATCGGGGAAAACATGTACAGAACACATCTTTAAATATTTTGACAACTGTAAGTGTGCTTGATCTGTCTTGCCACTCTCTAGGTAAGCTCCACATGTGAAAGTATGTGTAAGTTTGTCAAGCCAGTCGTCTAAAGTGCATTACCTAGCACACAGAGTACTTCTATTGCGTTTAATTCTAGCACTCTGTGTCTCACCCTCTAAAGCCCTCTTACAAGTACAAATACTTTGAAAAGACCCTGATTTGGTAAGAGTTGTTTCCTTTTGGTACTCAAAACCTTGAGACTTTGATTCGACCAATATGTAAAATACTATACTATCAACTATATATATACATATATACACAGTATATTAAATGCCTAAAGGCTGTAATTGTTTCATTGACAGAGCATGTCACTGTACAGTTTTGTGTTGCTCATGTGTCATTAATTTGGGTTGGAAATATAAATACAAATAAAGTTAGGTAAATGTCTGTTGCAATCCAACTGTCCTTGTTGGGACAATAGTATTGGTTGTTTGTTTACTTTGCATGAGGTAATTTAACTGGAAATTATATGATTTAAAATATAACTCTTTTAAAGTGATATTCATCCTGCATTTGGGATTTTGCCAAAGTAAAATGTAACAAAAAAGCTACAATTCTCTATTCCAAATATTTTCATTATTTCCAGAGCGATCTCTTGCAAATAACAAAAAAGCCAGAAGACCAGAAGCCCGAGCTGTTCTTCTTAAAATGACTCTCATCCTCTTGTTTAAAATGTGTTCACCAACTCTTTCGTCACTCTTGGACTTGAACAGTCCAGCGGCTCCAGCTGCCTCCCCTCGAAGGTTCATATTATCTAATGATTGTTTCCTGTGAGGCGGCCTCTTCGTTTGTTGTAAATATGTGCTGCATGGTTTGCTGTTATGTTTTTTCTGTCTTCAGATTGCTATATTCAGTAATCCAGTGTGTATACGAAGAGATTAGCGCTTTTGTAAATTACAGAACGGCTGAATTTAACTCCACACTTCCATGTTTCCCTAAACAAATGAGAGATTCTGAAGTTTGTGACACATGTAATTATATATAAGCTGAGAAACCACAGACGTGTGTCGAATTGAGTTGTTTAGTCAAGAGTGTACTCAAAGTGCTTGTTAGTTTAACCAACTCTGAGCTTATGTGGTCACATCATGTAATGTCATATCATTTTGGATGTAGAGAGACTCTACTTCAAAGCTCACAGTTGAACATGGGATATCTGGCATCTAATTCATAATACGGATATGCAAGATGTAAATACATAGCTACTACAATAGGTAATATTAATATGAATTGTTTGTAATACCTTTTAACAAAGCCACCCTCAATGTCAATAACAAAACCAGTAGAAATACCAGGCATTAATTCAAACAAACAGATAGGAAACAGACGGATTGGTTGGATGAAAGATAATTGCAGTGTGTAAATATTTGGTTGAAGGACTGTCAGATGTGATTTCAGGAACAGACGTTTGAAAAGCTGATGGTTCAAGTGAGATGAGGCTGTGGAGAGGTGGCAGCTCGCTGAGGCTGCAGGTTTCACACTTGATTTCTCTTCTTTACATGAATTTTAATTAGTTGTGTTTAAACTTGTCAGGCTTTGTGTTTGGCCTGTGTTGTATTAACATTGCTGTTAAGAAATGCCACATTCACTTGCGTGGTCTCCTGCTAACAGTTCTGCTTTTGTAAGTGCTAACCAACATCTTTGGCCCTCTCCAAGGTATAGTGGCACTACAAGGAAAAATCTAACAATTCCCTGAGATGTATATGTACGTTCACTAATGTGAACAAACGTAGTGGAAAAAGTGGAATTTTTCTGTAACTGTGTGATAAATAACATTGTGAGCTTCATACCTGCCTGTCTCACATATCTGTTCCTCCTTCTCTCTCTGTGTGTGTTTGTGTATTCTCCAGCTGAGAAGTGGTACAAACGCCATCTGACCTACCAGATAGTGAACTGTCCTCGCCACCTGTCTCTGGGCTCCGTGCGGCTGGCGGTGCGCGCTGCCTTTCAGCTGTGGAGCAACGTGTCGGGCCTGGTGTTCCAGGAGGCTCCCGGAGGCCCCGCAGACATCCGGCTGGCCTTTTACGAGGGAGACCACAACGACGGGGCCGGCAATGCCTTCGACGGGCCAGGTCAGGGACAAGCACACGCTGAGTCAAATCATATCTGATCCATGCTTTAAAGTTTTGTGTGTGTGTGTGTGTGAGAGTGATGATTGTTTTGTGGCATGATGTTGTGTATGTAATTTGCCCTCAGGCTTCTCTTGTAAATGAGATCCTGGTCCCAACTTCCTGAATTAAGAAAGCTGAACAAGTCCTGCTGTTTGTGTTTTCACAATAACCGGATTACTGTGAATTATCCAACTGGTCAACAACTAAGCAGTTACCTACTCAAGCCACCACTCAGCATTTGGGAATGTATTTATTCCAGTCAAATATTGTGCGACACACAAAACGACACTAACGTTTCTCTCCTTTTTGACTTCCAGGAGGAACTCTGGCTCACGCCTTCCTGCCTCGCAGGGGGGAAGCCCACTTTGACATGGCCGAGAGGTGGACGCTAAACGGACACAAGGGACACAACCTGTTCATGGTGACCGCCCACGAGATCGGGCACACTCTGGGACTGGAGCACTCCCCCGTCCGTCACGCCTTAATGTCGCCGTACTACAGGAAACTGGGCCGCAGCCTGGTGCTGAGCTGGGACGACATCAACGCGGTGCAGCAGCTGTACGGTGAGATGATACTTCTTTATGGCGCAGATCCTACGGGTGGGTTCATTGTTAGAAACTCATGCTGTGTGGACAAGCATTGTCCCAAAAGATTTCAACTTTAAATTCTGGTCCAGATTTAAACAGTACTCAGATGCCAAAAGAAGCTTAACAGCTTAACTGAAGGGAAATTATTTCTCTGGGAAACAAAGGGTGTGTTGGTTCCAAGGTCAGGAGGAGTGTTAAACATAGCACCTCCACTGGACAGAGAGATAGTTTACCGCTTTTTCCCAACCTTTAAAGGGTTGGGGGGAAACGCTTTAGTGGGCAGATGACAAATGTCTCACTGTCTGGCCTCAGCACAGCTGGCATAAAGATGGTGAACTGAGGCTGCAGCTTAGAATGGACTATTATTTAAATACAGAGAACCACTTACATGAATTACTGCCTTTTTATGAAACCAGACTTGTCTTTGAGGAAACGCAGGAGGAGTAATTTCTACTCTGCTGCCCATTAAAGCGGGAGTCGTGGCACTGAGCTGTGAAAAGGCCAGAGAGGCGGCCTGAAGGCCACCAGCTGCAAGCACAGAATGAGAATGAGTAGAACAGTAGAGCTGTTTAGAGTTCCCTGAGTTCAAAAACGAGAGTTTTGGGTCCAAAAAGCTATCTTCTTGTAGCTCCCAGCAATGCATGTGATTACAAGTGAGATTACTGAAGGGCTACAGAACAGAACGAGAAAGAGACGATTTTCTTTCTGCAGTCACTTAGTTGTATTGTGTTCTTGGCAAATATGGTGAAACTCCTTGAATAGAAGGAGCTGAACCAGTTGTTCTTTCAGTTGCAGCTCTGTGGCCTCTCAGCTGCTTGGAAAAGTAGGTTCAGAGGGCAGCAGAGGTGGTGTGATCATCATAATAACACTCTGCCCTGAAACACACACACAGCTTTGTCGGCTCTAGTGTAATAGGTTGCTGCGGTAGTTGCAGAATGTGGGAGGGTTACATACATCTGTGTGCATGACTAATACAAAAGTTTCTATTTACCTTGAGTGTGTTGTTCCTTCTGGCATGTGTAAGGCAGGTTTCCACATGTGCAGAGTTATTCTATTACCTGTGCTCTCTCTACAGCCAAGAGGATGATTTCACTGCAGCAGTTGGACAAAAACATTGCCTTTAAAGTAGCTTCTGCCACTACTTGACCTCCTCTGCGATGGTGTGCGATGCTGAATGTACAAGATGCAAATAGTGCATCAAGTGCTTGCCGTGCCTTGACTCTGAAATGAGGTGTAGAACAGCTGCAAAGGGCCAGTGAAGCCACCGAATGCTGCAGGAATGTTAACTCTGAACTTGAGATCAACAGAAGCTTGCAGGCAGGCCGGGTCCAGATTTCTCTTTCTGTGTTTAATATTTGAGAATATTTCCCCATCTGCTTTGCCTCTGGTGCTATTCGGGCCTCAGCCTCCAAAAAGTAATATATTTGCCAGCCTTTATTCCTCAGGGCCTCCCTTATTCACTTTGGATTAAATCAACAGCAGCTCACCACTCTGCTGCCTCAGACATTTCCATTTTCAGCTCAGTTACACTCAATAACTGCGGCACTTATTGCCACTTTGATTGATGTGACCATAAACTAGCATCAAATGAATAGCAGAACAGATGATTAGTTTTTAGGTGCTCATTGTTATCAGTCTTTTAAGAAAGAATCACACAGGAAGTTATCCAGAATCCTTCTGCTCAGGTGGAGTTTAGCAAAGTGAAACATGCTTTAAACATGTTTGCTCATTATCATGATTTCCACCCTGTGGCAGTCATCTCGGCAGACTGCAGCTGCTCCCATGAAACAGTCAAGCAGCTCCAGAGACATAGGAAAACCTAACTGACAGGTATGTAGGGGTCATGAAACATGTTATATCGTGTGTGTGTGTGTGTGTGTGTGTGTGTGTGTGTGTGTGTGTGTGTGAATAAGAGAGAGAGAATCATTCCTGGTATTGGCATTGTGATAAGCAGATGTGAAGCAGCCTGAATATGTCAGTCTCCAGAGCTCCTCTGACTGCTCTGTGTCAAGAAGCATGAAACATAATAAAGAGGTTTTCCCTGGAAGACAGATGTGTCTATAGTACGTATGATGAACAGCAGTGGTTTTCCACTCCTTTACTTTACTGAAAGGTATACCGCAATGTGGGTTTTTATTAGTGTTAAAATCCCCGGAAACTAAAACCTGTGTTTTTGATTGCTTAGAATGAGCCCATCGTAGCTACATAGGGAGCAAAAAGATCTAAATTCTTCTTTCACCACTGATGAATGTAAACAGCATAAGGATGAAGTATTTGTGTCAGACATCCAGCCTTTATCTTACAACACTGCAACACTGCTCCCACACACACACACACCACTACACACTCTGGTGTGTGTATATCTATTTTTCCTGCCGTCTTCCTCCTGTTCTTGGGTGTGCTGATTTTATCCACCTCCTACACAAATGTTTGTTCAGCTCCTTGCTGACAAAATGACTGCAATCATGTCTAAGCACCATCGTTTACTCTTATGCTTTGGTATGTTGTTCTTTCTCCTTTTGTCCTGTTTGAGTCTTTCTTTATTCTTTTCATCTCATGCGCCAGAAATCTGCATTAATAGGCTGTACAGGTCAAACAAATATTGAATTTGTGCCAACGTAGTAAGTTTCAGGTTCCAGTGTGTGCTCTATCTACAGTCTATTGTTTATTTCCTGTGCAGTATATTGTCATCCATCAGTGTACATCAACTAAGCCACATCCCGTAAGGACAATTTAAATGTTAACATTATCCAAATCCTGTTTTAGGAGCAGTCTCCACTGATTGTCTTTCCAATGCTGTCCAATTTAGGAAAAACTTAAATTGCTTTTGGCACGCTTGAGAAATCTCAACTGTGAGTCTGGTCAAAGTAGGTTTTAAATGACAAACTGTGTGTGGGAAATTTAAGCACAGGTGGACGGCCAAGAACTGGATTCTTATTTCATGGCTTTTTTTCTGATGTCTTTTAAGCTTCACTGTGGTGTTGCTTTGTTTTTGCCCTCAGGTAAGCCAGCAGGCGATCGCCCTGTGAGGCTGCCAGGCCAGGTTCTGCACGCCGCTCTGCAGGAGTGGGAGTTCACAGAGCTTCACAGCGGGCACGAGACCACAGGGCAGCCTCTCTACTGCCAGGGCGTCTTTGATGCCATCACCATGGGTGAGGTCAGAGAGAAATAGGAATTGAAAGTAACATTCAGTCATATCCTTCCTGACTGTGGTTATTGGTGGATCTTCAAAAAGCTGAAACATCTTGCAGACACAGAAGAGAATCCTGTCATCATATTCATCTTTCTAAAACAAGAGGACAAAATGAGGACGAAGTAGAGAACTGTTTGATCCAATCATTTCCTGCACCAGTTTATTCTTTGAGAAAACTGTGATATATTATACAAACTCTGTGATAACTGAGCCAAGAACCTTTCAAAACTTGTAAAATACATGTCATGTTGTAAAGATATCTTTAAAAAGTAATTAAAATGTTATATGTATAAATGTATAGTATATCATAAAAATATGGTAGTATAATATGCAATACAATTTTATTTTACCAAAGAAATTACAAATCATAAAAGTTCATACCATTCTTTATGTATAATATCCTATACACAAAGTCATGAAAAGTCATACAATATTATGACATAAAAATGTAATTATATAGCTTCCAAATTATAAAGTGAAGTCATAGCATAGTGTCATTCAAATATCATAAAAAGGCGTAGTATAGTATGCCATAGAAAGTTAATTACATAGTATGACATAATAGTTAATTGTAGAGTACAACATGAAGAAATAACAATATATTGTGTCATAACAAAATCATACAATAGTATGCCATACAAATGCCATAACTAAAGCCATAGTATAAAATGCCATAGCAATGTCAAAGTACAGTATTGTGGTACATATATTATTATTATTTTTGTGTGTGTCTGCAGACCAGAATGAGACGGTGCTGGTGTTTCGGGGCTCTGTGTACTGGACGGTATCGGCTGAAGGCGGTGTGAGCGCCCCGCTGCCTCTCCGTCATCGCTGGTCTGACCTTCCTCCGGCCATCGAGGCTGCTGCCTTCTCCCCGCTGGACTCCAAGTGGTATTTCTTTAAAGGTACTGCTTCCCTCAACTCATCAATGTGATTCTCACACTTCCTTTTAAAGACATTCCCTAAGCTATTGCCGGACTTCACAAATCTGTTAAAGTTCCCAAAATAGATGCTCTTGGGCCTTTAAATAGGAAAGTGCTATTCAAAGAGTATACTGCACTGAAGCCACGCCTCTTAAAGTAGCTTCACCTTAGTGTTAAAGGCGACCACTTGTTTGAAGTTCAGGCCAAGTTTAACTTCCCTGCTAAGGGCACCCCATAACCGACAGTCATCTTGATTTACATATCTGCTGAATGCAAAACAGTTTAATGTAAAATACAGAAGCTTGGACATTATTAATACTATGCTTATTTACTTCTTCATTTTCTCTTTTTCTTTTTTTTTTGTATCTATGAGCTAAAAAAAGGCACTGTCTTTTCAAGAGAAAGTAGACCTGGCTGTGTCAACAGTATGATGTCATGTGGAAGTGCTGGTTGAATTTTTGGAGCCACAATATTATCAAATATAATATGATGGTGCTTTCCAAGGATAATTTTGTAAAAAAAAACATTTTGAAGCTTTTTAGTGTCGAATAATTTTCGTTTTCCTCCTCGTCTCGTGGTGTAGGGAAGCGAATGTGGCGCTACTCAGACAGCGTGCTGGACCGGGGCTTCCCCAGGAAGAGCAGTGAGATGGGGCTGCCTCGGCACCCTGACTGTGTCTTCTACTACGCCCCTCTGGGTCACATGGTCCTCTTCAAGGGCTCCCGTTACTCTGTGCTCAACCTCAAAACCCTGCACCAAGAGCCCTACTACCCTCGCAGGCTGACGGACTGGACGGGTGTGCCACAGGGGACCAATGGGGCGCTGGCCCGCCCCGACGGACGCCTCTACCTGTTCAGAGAACAGCGATTCTGGAGATTTGACCCGGTCAAGGTGCGAGTCACCAGAGAGGGCCAGTGGGCAAAGGACCTGAGCTGGACTGGTTGTACCGACGCTCCTCAGAGCAACAACATTCTTTGACCAGCAGAGGGAGCTGTAAGCTTTAGATAACGTGCAATGTGTTGCAAAGTGAGCAAAGCTCAGCAAACTCAATGTAGAGATTCAACTAAAGCTCAAATAGTATTTATACTGCAGAGCAATGAATATTACTGTACATGGATGTACAATTATTGCCTTATAAATACTGGTAAGATAATGAAAGGACGGTGTACGCTTCAATAAGCAGACCATTTCTTTGGTTGTAAAAATGCTTCAAACCCATCTTTTTTTTTCTTGTCATATTTGCACACTGACGGATACCAAAAGATGTGTGTCATCTCTTCTGCAATATCAGAATAAACTAACATTATAGACGTGACTGTTACCTTCTCGTGGTTCCAGCTAATTGCTGGAAAATGTATAGATAGTAATTTGGCCTAAGTCTAGTACATTTGAACACACGCATTTAAACAAATGTAATCAAAAGCCACTAGGCTGTAGTTTCACTGTGACAGACTGACAGTGCTGCACTGTGGAGAGCAATCAGACTAAATCAGATTTCAGTGACATTAAAGAGCGCCTTCACGCTGAGATCATCATCTGTTTCAAAGGCAATCGAACAGTAAAACATTAGCTTGACAAGTTGAGTAATGTGATCTAAACTGGCATTAGTACCCTGACATTAACACTGACCTTCATGTTGTGCTTTTCACATGGCTACATTTTAGCACAATAGCTGCACAAATAATTAGTTGGATCTAAATATAAAAGTAATTTAAACATTCAAGAATATTATTACCTGCACTGTATTAAAATATAACTCACTTTGTACCGCTCTCTTGGCAGCTCTGTTGTTTCAACAATTGTACCGTTTATTGTAGAAACTTATGTGACAAGTCAAACCATTTTAAGACTTTAGTCATTTCTGAGTGGAAAGTGTCACCTGCAGCTGAACTTTGGTTTCTTCTGTATTCCAGACAGAGGACTTCTCTTTAGCCACACTGCACAGCTGTGTCCTGATGCATAACCTCTGTTGCAGTCCTCCATGTGATATGTTTTTAGTTGCACTGTGATTGTTACCACAGCATGTGGCGTCGTAGCAGGAACTTAGATGAAGAACTCGTCGACTGGCTCCTCGTTGTTTGTGCGTGCTGACGGCAGCTCGGCTGTAGTCCTGTTCTCCACAAATGGCCCTTTGGAGGGACTTTGTCCAGCTGCCACAGTCCTGCTACCACAGCCCTTCCTGGCTACATCTGCACATCCAGAGGAGCCCCATGTCCTGGAGGCGACCTGAGGGTGCATGTGTGTCCGTGGCAGACATTCAATCAGCTCCTTGGCCAGACCACCAACAGCTGCAGGTCTCTCAGAGTGGAGTGTCATCAAAAGGTCCATGGAGGAAGAGCGAGCAATTATTTTGACTGCCGTGTGAGACTTCAGTGAGGCAGGGACTCCTGAGTCTACGTTGGTTTCTGGCTAATCCTCCTCTTCCAGAAGGAGATGAGAAAGAAAACGAGTGATGGAGGGGCGCAGAGGAGAGTCAGGGTGGTTGGTAGTTGAGGGCAGTGCAGGGCTGCTGCCAGTTGCATGTCATAGAAAAGTAATAAAAATGTAATCTTGCTCTAACGCTATGGACACTCCAGAAACTGATTTGGACACCCCAATGGATCTTCACTTTTCAGATCACCGTGGCTGTGCAGCTTCACCTGTGGCCAAAATGTACTCCGCATCAAATTCCACCCGAACTGATGTGCAAAATATCATCATGTGCACCAAAGAGCCGTAAGACAAGACATTGGATTCTTTAAAGGATAAAACTGCATCTGTAATTGATAGCTACTTTATATCAAATAATGTCCAATCTCTGATGCAGGATTTTGAAAATTGAGTTTCTGTGAATTTCTGCCCTGAATTGTTTGTTCAGTTGGATTTTTAACTAGTTCTTAAAATGTCACAAGTCTGAATGAGTTATTGATTTTTATGTATTTACTGTAATTTGTGTACAATGTTTGTTTACAGTGGTAATTTTTGGAAAACAGATCTGTGAACATCTGTCAAACGTTTTAATGATTTTATTAAATGTCACCTGAATTGTATGTAATTGTTTATTTGGTGAGTATTTTAGAGCAATTTTAGAGCTACTACTTCTACTATTATTGCTGATGGAACTGTTTCTTCTACCACTGATACTTCTTAAAACTTCAGCTGCTGAAACCACTACTTCTACCACGACAACAACTTTTAAGTTGAAAAGTTTAGCTTCAAGCTGCATTGTATTTTAGCTCTTAGCTTCTTTAGACAATGCAGTTCAACTTCAAATTCTGCCACTTTTAAATTGAACTACCAGGTTTTTCAGCAGTGCAGTTCTTGGCTTTTGGGCTTTAACGTTTTTCAGGAAAGTCATTTGAAATTTCACATTTTCTATTAATTACAATCACTACTTTTACTACGATTACTGTGACAGTAAAATCATTTAGCTGCCAGTTTTTCCTGGATTGTAACTCAGCTCTGGGATTATTTAGATGATGCAGTTTTGCTTCCAACTTTTCTTTCATTCCTTCTTTGTCTCTCTCTTTTTGTTATTCTCTCAGTTTGTCTGTCTGTGGTTCGTCATTCGGTCTCTCCGTCTTTCTGTTGTTGTGTCTCTGTCTGTCGTTACTTCTCTCTCTACTTCTTTCTCTCTAGTTTTCTCTATCTCTCTTACTCTCTCTCACACCATTTCTAATTTTCAGTTTCATTCAATTAATTTACTACAGCAGAAAGTCTACATCTTCCGCCGCAAACTAAAAACACATCTTTTCCGACTATACCTTGAGTAAAATAAAACACTTTAGTAGCAATTGTACTTTCTTGATTCTTGTTGTTTTGAGTTTGTACTCTCATGGTTGAATGCACTTATTGTAAGTCACTTTGGATAAAAGCATCAGCTAAAATGAAATGCAATGTAGTTAAATTGGAATTGCATTCATACAGCCCCAATTTTGCCTCACATGGCTTTACGATCTGTACAGTTTATGAAACCCTCTGTCCTTGGACTCTCAAATTGGATAAGGGATACAAAAAGCCAGTACTCAATCATACAGCTTGGTTTGGATATGTAATGTAACTGTCTGTTTTGTCATTGAGAAGAAGGGATCTTTCAGAAGACAAAAACAAATCTTGGATTTGACAAAAAAAGTATTTTAATTCAGCATTTTTAAATTCAACACAATAGCAGAATGATTATCCATTTCAGTTTTAGAGATTTAGAAATGCTCAAAAAACTGGATGAACTCCATGCACAGGAACTACGACAGCAGGACGAGCAAAAACCTGTGCTCTCCAGGAGAGAAAGCAGAGGGAAGAGGCCGAGCGTCAGAGCAACGCGGCCTGGCTTCAGGCTCAGAAAGATGCCGACAGGTCCTTCCAGGAGGAAAATAAATTGAAGGCAAGCCTAGTTTATTTGAAGACACAAAGGACCAGAAAGGACCACGGAGCTGCAACACATACAATTGGTGGAGGAGTGAGTTTTGGCTGTGATGAGGGGAGCAGTTACATCAGCTCAGATACTCTCTGCACCCCGTTGATCCATTACGGCAGAGCTAACAGGAAGCAGCAGCAGGAGCTCAAACATGAAGACGTGACCAAGATTGGACAGATCAGCCTCTCCTCTGCTTTCACCAAGTTTCCCCCCATCCAGAATAAGTACAAGCAGTCCAAAAATATCTGATCTGGACATGTCCTGTCACTTCCCATCTTTCCTTCACATCCTTCTTCCCTCCCCCCATTCCCCTTAAAGTTTAGATTTAGTGTATTTTCACTGCAGAAGGAAAAATATCCTTTCTCTGCTGAAATCAACACTAATCCTGGCTTTAAATCTATCTTTATTTAGAAGTTCATTGGTACTTTTCTTCTAAACACAATGAGATATCAACAAGCTTTTGTAGGGTTTTTCTCGGGTGATCCGGTTATTCCATAACTACAAATAACAATACTTTATTATTTGTGTTACTTTAATTGAATCACATGACCACACATACAATGTTACAGCTAGTAAGATGAACTGATCCTGCATGTAACGGAATTGTTTCCCAATCTGGACGTTTTTTTCCTTAAATTATTGATAAAAACACGACAGCTATATTGACACACAAAAGATCTCAGTTCAGTATTACAAGTTATTTTGGATCCAGAGGGACACTCTATCATTGTATCAGGGCTCCTTCCTACTTCCTGCTACATCACTAGTTTACAGTGTCCTGTATTGTAAATGCATTATTTTGCATTTGTAAACCACAAACCCATAGCACATCAGTAGCCCTTTGACTTTTCTTTGTTTTTGATTTATCGGACAAATGGCCACTACTTTACTTATATAAAGATTCAAACTTATATTAAAAATGTATTTAAAAAATACAAAAGGTATTAAACAAATTTAAATTGTATTTTAAAAAAAAAGTATTTAATTAAAGAGAAAGGTGGGGTAAATTAGCTGTTACTCTAGCACCTGGGCTCTTGACCCTCTTCCTTAGTCAAGGCCTGCCCCCCCTCACTCCTCTCTCATCACAAACATCATCTCAAGCTCGCTGCTGTCACCCCCATGCTGGGAGCCAATGGAGGTTGCGTAGGACCGGGGTGATATGTTCATAGCGCTGGGTGGAGGTGAGCAGACAGGCGGCAGAGTTCTGAACATATTGGAGTTTGTTGATAATTTTGATGGGAGAGCCGTAGAGGATGCTACTGCAGTAATCAAGTCTGGAGGTTATGAGGGCATGGATGAGAATTTCGGTGGTGGCAGAGGATAGGGAGGGTCGGAGGCGTGCAATGTTCCTGAGGTGAAAGAAGGCAGTTTTGGTGATGTGGTTGGAATGGGGTAGGAAAGAAAGGGTGGGGTCAAGAATGATACCGAGGTTGTGGATCTGGGTGGAGGGGATGGCCATGGAGCCATCAATGTATAGGGAGAAGGTCTGGGCTGAGCAGGTGAGGAAGTCTGGGCCGATGATGAGTAATTCAGACTTATTGCAGTTTAGTTTGAGAAAGTTCTGTTGCATCCATGATTTTATTTCAGTGAGACAGGTGGTGAGAGTGGAGTGGGTGACTGAGGTGATGGTCTTGGAGGAGAAATAGAGTTGGGTGTCGTCAGCGTAGCAGTGGAAATCAAGACCATGACGATGGATAATTTGTCCAAGGGAAGGATGTAACTGATGAAGAGGAGGGGACCCAGCACGGAACCTTGGGGGACACCATGGGTAACTGGGGAAGTGAAGGATTTACAGTTATTTATGGCAATGAATTGATGTCAGTCTGAAAGATATAAGGTGAACCAGGAGAGGACAGTGCCAGTTATACCAAGGGAGTACTGGAGACGTGAGAGGAGGATGGAGTGGTTGATAGTGTCAAAGGCAGCGCTGAGGTCAAGAAGAATGAGGATGTTGAGGAAGCCAGAGTCAGCAGAGAGAAGAATGTCATTTGTGATTTTCAGTAGGGCGGTTTCTGTGTTTATGGGTTTATATTTCACAATGGGTTGCCTCTTCTCCAACAAAAGCATCAGCAAAACATAGCCCAACACAGCCATGTATAAAATAAAAAAAAATCCTAGCAATAGTAGAAAAAAAAATTCCTTCGCGAATCGCCACCTTAACGCGGTGAAGGAGTTTGAGTGGCTCAATGATCCTGGGAGCTATGTTGTCCGGGGCATCTGCCCCTGGTAGGGTCTCCCAAGGCAAACAGGTCTCGGGGGAGAGCCCAGACTAAGAGCGGTTCAAAAAACCTCGATGATAAGCAGCCCAAAGACTGTAGCTACCTCGCCCGGACCAGGGAAACCGGGGCACCCTCCCGGAGCCAGACCCGGGAGGCGAGCTCGTCGGCGAGCGTCTGGTGGCCGGGCTTTCGCCCATGGGGCCCGGTCGGGCTCAGCCCGAAGAAACATCATGGTGCAGCCACCCTGTGGACCCACCACCCGCAGGGACAGACATCGGGGTCGGGTGCTATGTAGACCGGGCGGCGGGCCGGGCAGGGGGCCTGGGCGAGCCGATCGCCAGCGACATAGACTAGCTCTAGGGACGTGGAACGTCACCTCGCTAGCGGGGAAGGAGCCGGAGCTGGTGAGGGAGGTGGAGCGGTACCAGCTAGATATAGTTGGGCTCACCTCCACGCACAGCGCTGGCTCTGGAACCAAACTCCTGGAGAAGGGTTGGACTTTGTTCTTTTCTGGAGTCGCCCAGGGTGAGAGGCGCCGGGCGGGAGTGGGGATACTCACGAGTCCCCGGCTGAGCGCCGCCGTGTTGGAGTTTTCCCCGGAGAACGAGAGGGTCGCCTCCCTGCGCCTACGGGTTGCGGGGAGTAAGGCTCTGACTGTTGTTTGTGCTTATGCACCAAACAGCATTTCGGAGTATCCGGCCTTCTTGGAGTTGGTGGGAGGGGTCCTGGAAAGGGCGCCGCCTGCCGACTCCATAGTTCTCCTGGGAGACTTCAACGCTCACGTGGGCGACGACAGAGAAACCTGGCGGGGAGTGATTGGGAGGAACGGCTTGCCTGATCTGAACCCGAGTGGTGTTTCGTTGTTGGACTTCTGTGCTAGCCACAGTTTGTCCATAACAAACACCATGTTTGAACATAAGGTGGCTCATAAGTGTACCTGGTACCAGAGCACCTTAGGCCGGAGATCAATGATCGACTTCGTAATCGTATCATCTGATCTGCGGCCGTATGTTTTGGACACTCGGGTGAAGAGAGGAGCAGAGCTGTCAACTGATCACCACCTGGTGGTGAGTTGGATCAGATGGCGGGGGAGTCGGCCAGAAAGACCTGGCAAGCCCAAACGTATAGTGAGGGTGAACTGGGAACGTCTGGCGGAGGATCCTGTCCGGGAGGTCTTCAACTCCCACCTCCGGAAGGACTTCTCACACATCCCGAGGGAGGTTGGGGACATGGAATCCGAGTGGATCATGTTCAAAGCCTCTATTGTGGACGCGGCCGCTAGGAGCTGTGGTCGGAAGGTCATCGGTGCCTGTCGTGGCGGCAACCCGAGAACCCGGTGGTGGACACCGGGGGTGAGGGAAGCCGTCAAGCTGAAGAAGGAGGCCTTTCGGGCTTGGTTGGCCCAGGGGTCTCCTGAAGCAGCTGACAGGTACAGACAGGCCAGAAGGACTGCAGCTGCGGTGGTCACGGATGCTAAAACTCGGGCATGGGAGGAGTTCGGGGAGGCCATGGAGAAGGACTTTCGGTTGGCCTCAAGGAGGTTCTGGCAAACCATCCGACGACTCAGGAAGGGAAAGCAGGGCCTTCCCCAGGCTGTTATCAGCGGGGGAGGGTTGCTGCTGACCCAGACAGAGGATATCGTCGGGCGGTGGAAGGAGCACTTTGAGGAACTCCTAAACCCGGTCAACATGTCCCCTGAACAGGGGGCAGCGCCTGAAGACTTGGGGTTGGATGAACCCATATCCCTGGCAGAGGCCACTAAGGTAGTCAAAAAGCTCCTTGGTGGCAAGGCGCCGGGGGTGGATGAAATCCGCCCTGAGATGCTGAAGGCGCTGGACTTTGTTGGGCTGTCTTGGCTGACACGCCTCTTCAATGTCGCATGGGGGTCGGGCACAGTGCCCATGGACTGGCAGACCGGGGTGGTGGTTCCCATCTTCAAGAAGGGGGACCGGAGAGTGTGCTCGAATTATCGGGGTATCACACTACTCAGCCTCCCGGGAAAAGCTTATGCCAGGGTGCTGGAACGGAGGCTCCGACCGTTTGTCGAACCTCGGATTCAAGAAGAACAGTGCGGGTTTCGTCCTGGTCGTGGAACAGTGGACCAGCTCTTTACCCTTGCAAGGATACTGGAGGGGTCCTGGGAGTTTGCCCAACCAGTCTACATGTGCTTTGTGGACTTGGAGAAGGCTTTCGACCGGGTCCCTCGGGGCTTTTTGTGGGGGGTGCTGCGGGAGTATGGTGTGCCGGACCCGTTGCAACGGGCCATCCGGTCTCTGTACGCCTGCAGTAGGAGCTGTGTTCGTATCCTCGGCAGTAAGTCAGATACGTTCCCGGTGGGTGTTGGCCTCCGCCAGGGCTGCCCTTTATCACCGGTCCTGTTCGTGACTTTCATGGACAGGATCTCTAGGCGCAGCCGTGGGGCGGAGAATGTCAGGTTCGGGGATCTCAGGATAGCCTCTCTGCTGTTTGCAGATGATGTGGTCCTGTTTGCCTCCTCGGACCATGACCTCCAGCATTCACTGGGGCGTTTTGCAGCCGAGTGTGAAGCGGCGGGGATGAGAGTCAGCACCACGAAATCTGAGGCCATGGTGCTCTGCCGGAAACCGGTGGATTGCTCCCTCCGGGTGGGGACAGAGTGCCTACCACAAGCGAAGGAGTTCAAGTATCTCGGGGTCTTGTTCACGAGTGAGGGTAAAATGGAGCGGGAGATCGACAGGCGTATCGGTGCGGCTGCAGCAGTAAAGCAGGCGTTGCACCGGGCCGTCTTGGTGAAGAAGGAGCTGAGCCGCAAGGCAAAGCTCTCAATTTACTGGTCGGTCTACGTCCCAACCCTCACCTATGGTCACGAGCTTTGGATCGTGTCCGAAAGAACGAGGTCGCGGATACAAGCGGCCGAAATGAGTTTCCTCCGTAGAGTGGCCGGGCTCAGCCTTAGAGATAGGGTAAGGAGCTCGGACATCAGGAGGGAGCTTGAAGTCGAGCCGCTACTCCTTCGTGTCGAAAGGAGTCAGCTGAGGTGGTTCGGGCATCTAATTAGGATGCCTCCAGGACGCCTCCCTTTAGAGGTTTTCCAGGCACGTCCATCTGGTAGGAGGCCCCGGGGAAGACCCAGGACACGCTGGAGGGATTATATCTCCCAGCTGGCCTGGGAACGCCTTGGGATCCCCCAGAATGAGCTGGTAGATGTTGCGGGTGAGAGAGAAGTCTGGGTCGGCCTGCTTGACCTGCTGCCTCCGCGACCCGACCCCGGATAAGCGGTGGAAAATGGATGGATGGATGGACTTACTTTTGCTGAAAAAAGACAATTGGCTTACTTTAAGATCCATATCCGCATTGGTAAATGACACTTGATTTTTCATGTGGGGTCATTTATTTTAGAACCTACTGAGTTCACCAATACCGTCAAACAAAACCTTGCAAAGATACAAAAAAGGATGACATTTATGTCCAGCAAAAAAAAATGATAATGTACTTACTTATGGCTGAAATATGAACAATCCAGGCCTTCCTGGTCTGGATGGATAGCTCTGGTCAAGTAGCACACGGCTGCAACGAGGACCATTCAAGGACGCCCGGAGAAGTTAGGGAGTTTTCAGTGTCGGCCGAGTCGACAAGATTTCTCGAAATGTCTGAACTAAAATAATTATTACAAATACTTAACTTCACTCAATCAAAGCCAAACTATAACTAAAGCTATGTTATACATTAAAGAAAAGCATTTGAGAATGAAGTTACAATAATAAAAATGTACTTTGAATTTGTTTTCTTTTCTGTGTAATATCATAAACCAATATACCACTAACACATATATGAACGTATTATCTATGTTCACAAGGGTTTATTGAATATTATATCCGTTTGAAATTATTCAGATAGACGGATTTTGTCATTGTGACTTGCAAGATGTAGTCTCATAACTTTGTGGTGTGTAGTTAATATCGAAATTAAGGTTGATTTTGAAGATCCATGTGGTCTAAGCAAGGGTTTCAAAAGTAGGGGGTAGTTTCCAGGGTGCTCTCAAAAGAAGCAAATTGGATTTCCGAAAGAAGACAAACCCAAAATATTTCTTAATCTGGAGAAGAGGGAGAAGAATGCAAAATTAACGTCGTAACTGTCTTTTGCAAGCATTATACAGCAGAGCTTGTTAAATTTTTATGTTTTCATTTTATTACGATTTGTAATTGCAGGGGCCAGGTCAGTTTGACCTGGGTAAATGTGTATGATATTATATGAAATGTGAAGTACTGGAGGAATTTGTGGAGGCACTATGATCAAATTCAATATAATTCTGTTTTGCAAATGATTTCCATAAAATAAATCTTAAGCAATACCATTCTTTGACCAGCAGAAGGAGCTGCAAGCTTTAGATAACGTGCAATTAGTTGATGTCTACTATAATGTAAAGGTGCTATAACTTTTTCAACCCAAACCCACATCGAGTTGAAACGAGGGAACATAGCTCGGTAACCTCATGCCATTATTAATAAAAACAAACCCTCTTGGATTATACATTTTGAAACACTTGTAGTAACTGCAGAGAAATGGATATTACTGTACATGGCTGTGAAATTATAGCCTCATTAATACAGTTAAGATAATGAAAGCACTGTGCACTCTTAGGAAACCAAACTCTTGTTTTTGTTGCAACGATGCTTTTTATAACCATCTTTTTTTTCTCTTGACGTTTTTGCAAACTAAAAGATGTGCGTCATCTCTTCTGGAGTATAACAAACAATGTAACATATTGTAGAAATGACTCGTTACTTACTTAAGCCGGCCGTTGTCTGTTTCCCACTCAATCTGTATCACTCACTCCCAGTACAGCAAGTGCTTTAAATGAGATTTCAAGCTGACAGCTGTGCCAATAGTGTGATGAATTGAAAGTCAAAGAAAAATTTAATTATGTCTAGTTTGTGACTGAAGGCCTAACGCAACAACAGTTTGACAAAACCGTGGTTATAAATTGGTGTCATCCATCATTCACTTCTGACCTCTTCATCCGATCAGAGTATTCACGTTGCATGAGATTTTTCCATCACTGCAGGCAGAGCAGTTGTCTGTCAGACTAATCGAGATCATTGATTACTCAGCTCAAAGTGGAGTATGCGTATCTTACAGATAATTCATTTTGACAGCGGCATTACATTAGTATTGAATCTTAACTCGTGTCGTCATGTGGAAACATGTCAGAACACACAGTAAACCTTCATAATCTGACCACAACAAAAAAAAGGGTTTATTCATTTATATTTTAATACTAAGCCTTCAACATTTTACACACGAAGGACACTCACAGCTCCTGACTGAACACTCTTGCCTTCTTGCCAGTTACTCTCATTTACAGTAAACCTTTAGAAACATTAACGACTGCTAGCTGCTCTGCACACCTGCAGCATCCTGTTGACCAGTGAGCAGCTCAATAGGAGCAGCTCAAACTGTGTAACCTTAAATCAAATGCATTTGTTTAAGCACTGGCTATGATGCACGAGTGAATGCCAGATTCAGGTTTATCTCTGAGGGGGTTACATTTAGACGGCCATTGGCCACAATTAAAAATGTTACAGATGTCAAGTAATCTGTGTAGAAGAAGAGACTTGACCTGACTCACAAGGTCATTAAATGTTTCATGAAACATTCCTCTCCTCACAATAATATATCCTCTTTTTGTCAGACTGGTCTCTAAACAGCTATAATCACTACAATGATCATGAGCACTGTGCAGAAATATTGTGGGTTTGACTACCATCTGTTGTAACTGATCAGTTCAACGCATGTTAGAACCTAAATGTGTCCGTCTGCTGATCACTCAGCTTATAGCCTTACAGTAATTAACATTCCTTAGGTTCCAGGACACATGTGGGCTGTTTAAGACACCTTACATACTAATGGTTAAATTATTATTAAAAGAAAACAAACAACGTATATTACAAGATTTTTTGTAAAGTCTACATGTTCTCTTTAAGTAGTTATTTAGAAACTCCCGCTAACTATAGGCTATCCTCTTCAATACAGTAATTTGGCCTAAGTCTAGTACATTTGAACACATGCATGAAGAGTAAAAACGTTTTGAAGTGCATTTAAACAAATGTAATCAAAAGCCACTAGGCTGTAGTTTCACTGTGACAGACTGACAGTGCTGCACTGTGGAGAGCAATCAGACTAAATCAGATTTCAGTGACATTAAAGAGCGCCTTCACGCTGAGATCATCATCTGTTTCAAAGGCAATCGAACAGTAAAACATTAGCTTGACAAGTTGAGTAATGTGATCTAAACTGGCATTAGTACCCTGACATTAACACTGACCTTCATGTTGTGCTTTTCACATGGCTACATTTTAGCACAATAGCTGCACAAATAATTAGTTGGATCTAAATATAAAAGTAATTTAAACATTCAAGAATATTATTACCTGCACTGTATTAAAATATAACTCACTTTGTACCGCTCTCTTGGCAGCTCTGTTGTTTCAACAATTGTACCGTTTATTGTAGAAACTTATGTGACAAGTCAAACCATTTTAAGACTTTAGTCATTTCTGAGTGGAAAGTGTCACCTGCAGCTGAACTTTGGTTTCTTCTGTATTCCAGACAGAGGACTTCTCTTTAGCCACACTGCACAGCTGTGTCCTGATGCATAACCTCTGTTGCAGTCCTCCATGTGATATGTTTTTAGTTGCACTGTGATTGTTACCACAGCATGTGGCGTCGTAGCAGGAACTTAGATGAAGAACTCGTCGACTGGCTCCTCGTTGTTTGTGCGTGCTGACGGCAGCTCGGCTGTAGTCCTGTTCTCCACAAATGGCCCTTTGGAGGGACTTTGTCCAGCTGCCACAGTCCTGCTACCACAGCCCTTCCTGGCTACATCTGCACATCCAGAGGAGCCCCATGTCCTGGAGGCGACCGGAGGGTGCATGTGTGTCCGTGGCAGACATTCAATCAGCTCCTTGGCCAGACCACCAACAGCTGCAGGTCTCTCAGAGTGGAGTGTCATCAAAAGGTCCATGGAGGAAGAGCGAGCAATTATTTTGACTGCCGTGTCACCGTGTAGTGGGACAGGGACTCCTGTGTCTACGTTGGTTTCTGGCTCCTCCTCCTCTTCCAGAAGGAGATGAGAGAGAGAACGAGTGATGGAGGGGCGCAGAGGAGAGTCAGGGTGGTTGTTAGTTGAGGGCAGTGCAGGGCTGCTGCGCTGAGATGAGTAACAGGAGCTACCTGGAGGGGTGCTACAGCAGCTTCCTGATCCCTGGCTCTCTGCTACACCACCTCCTCCATGAAGCTTCTCAAGGACAGAGTCACTGCGCAGCCTGTGGCCTGTTGACAATCAAAGAGACATGGAGTCACTAAAGTGGGCAGTTAGAAAACCTTTGCTGTTTGAGTGCCCGCTCTACCAGCTGTGTTACCGGGACTCCCCATGTACCACGGCTGAGAGCTTTACGCCATGGCCCGAGGTTCGAATCAGAGCCCTGGTCCTTTGCTATGAGATCAAAACCAGTTAGATCAGCGACATTGACTGCAAGATAGCACATCTAAACATGCTTAGTTTATGTCACTCCCAGGCTCATTTCTTATCTTGACCTAATGAATTGATGACCTTGATGAATGATACTATTATTTTTATTCATATAAGTCTGTTTCAATATGACTGCTATAAATTAATAATGAATAAATGTGTCTGATGTTTAATAACGATGATTGAGATATCATCATTGCGATGATGGTTTATAGTATAGTTCCTCAAAAGTGCAGCCCGACACACCGTTACGCCTCATGGTTATTTTGAAAGATGTGCTTCAGCCATGGTTCAAAAACTCCTTGTGCTCAAAACACTGGCATTTCGAGGTAGCTCAACACACGGCGTAAAGGGACGTTTGTGAAGTCAGTGAGCGCACTAACGGTTGTCCTTTTCAGATAACTACAAATCTAGCACAATTAAATAAATAAACAAAACAGAATTCGCAACTACACAATGATTAATTTCGCAATTGCTTTTGCATACAACCTCTTTGGACAAATATAATAATAATATAGTGAAAACAAGCTACGCAATTAAAATTAATTGATTTATACAATTCTTAAGACTCACCCTGAATTCATCTTACACCCTGTGACCACAGTTTCCCCTTCTGTGTACCTACCTTGCCTGTGTGTTTGCCAGGGCAGGGGAGTCGTGAGGCTGCAGGGCGCCGGGCTGTGGCCCTGTCCCGAGCTCCTGAGCTGCATTCCTCGAGGGGAGACGCTGGGGCAGGTCAGGGGGAAAGCACAGGTCAGAGGTCGTTGAGGTTGAGCCGGGGTTTTCACCTGTCACACAGAAGAACAGAAGGAGAGGGATTATGATTTACACCAGGACTATAGAGATTTAAGCGAGTTACCGGTAAGTAACTTTGAGAGAATTAACATACACGCATCTTACATATGGCTACTCTGACAGCTTTGAGTTGGTTCTGTGAAAGACGGCGGCCACATGCCTTTTTGATTTCATCATCACAAAATGAATGAAATGACAAGTATTTTTTCCATTTCTATTATTGAACTGATGCCGTTTTATCTCATGAGATTTAAATACCAGTTGAAAGCTTGATTCCTATATTCTGAGCTGATGAAGTAACCCGTTGACGACGATTACTCTAGTGTGTGAACAGAATGAAGAATTCTGGCCTTTTGGACAAAAATGTTTTTTTTAACTAAATAAATTTTGTTGGGCATGTGACATGACATGGGATACTGCTCTTGTCTTCATCATTTGGTACATTTACATCTATCGTTATCAAACATCAGACACATTTATTAATTATTCATTTAAAGCAGTCATATTGAAACAGACTTATATGATACAGCATTTGAACAAATACATCTAGTATCTAGCTCTCTAAATAATTAAATAAATTCAGTAAAAATGTACTCCAATATAAAATCTTGTAATATGTTCTCTTCAAAATATATTTGGACGGTACAAATCTTTCTACTATTTCTCTACTTCCAAAGACATCTAAACAGATGTTGAGTTATTTCTCATTATGAAGCAAGAAATAGTACAACATCTGTTTGACTATATTCACACTGAAGTGTATTAAGTGTTCTGACAACATCTGGTCACAAAATGGGTTTTGTATTACGTGCAAATCTTACAAAGTGTGATTTATGCCAGGTTGAATAATCTGTTTGTCAAACATAACATTAAACATAACTGAAAGGCAACACAAACAACTGCTGCTTTCCCTCTGAAGCAAACAAAATAATTCCCTCGAGCAACCTGTCCAGCTACATATTGTGTACAAAACGTCCTGTTCTGCAAATAACTTTTTTGCAAAACAATGATCCTTCTCTTTCGACTCAATGTTGTGGGATAATTATGAAGTCAACAAATTAAAAGTATTATTTGCACTTACCTGGAAGAGAATCTTATTGCCATCCAGGTCTTCTGTCTGCCAACGTGTGGTGCTTATGGGGGTACAGGGGTTGGGCAACAGAGGGACTAGCTGGCCAATTTCTTCCACACTAAACTGCAGCACAGCAGAGCTGCAAGGCTCCACCCGAGACCCTGGTGACAACTGTTTTAGAGCCAGCTGCAGGCACAGCCCGGGCTCTGTGGGAAAACAAGTGATTATGTGTCACTTGCTTATTTGCTTTTGTTTTTATTATGAAACAAAAAAAGCTCAACTTTAAAGCTGGGCTTGTTGATATGAATAGCGTATATTTTTGTTGTTGCATTAAACACTATAAAAATCAAAAAAGCAACGGTTTTAAGACGTACCCGTGTGGAGAGTGAACCAACAGAAGCCCGTCTTCTGCTCCTCTGCCTGTCGCTGCAGCACTGTCTCATAGAGACGCACAGCATCATCGTAGTTGTCATACCCACTGTACAGTGTCACACGTAGTATTTCCCCTCCACAGTGGACTGGTCGAACCCCCCACACAGGCATGCCTGCACCCAAACTATAGAAATCTCTGCTGGGCAGAAGGTAGGGCCGCAACATGGCATTGGCGGGCGAGCTGCTGGAGGTAATGTAGACTCCTCCAGTTCGGCTGCCGCCGGTCTCAGTGTGGTGGTACTGCCAGGGTGGACGCTGAAAGAAGTCCAGCACTTTGAGGATTCGCTCCTCTCCATAGGCCTCATGGAGGAAGAAGGTGATGGCCAGAGAAGGGTAGCCTGAGACATTTTTGAAAAAGAGTTATTCTCAATCAAGCTAAAATAAAAACAGATGCAGATTCTAGCAAGGGAAGCTGGTTGTGGGATTGCATGTTTACTCCATATACTGAGTAAATGTGGTATTGAGTTAAGAGTACAACATTTGAGGAGGTTGTTTTGTTCTTACATATGGAAATGATTATTTTCCTATTTACAGAAAGAAATACACCAACACAATGTGCAATGAGGTTGTACGGGTACAACAGAGTTTGACAATAATATCCATTAAATACCGGAGACCGGACTTGAATAACAAGATGTAAGTATAACAAATGAAGGACCACACAGTGAGGCTCTTTACCTGCCACAGAACAGAGGCGGGGGTAACTTCTGAATGGGGAGGCCCTCTCTGACACATGGAAGATGCAGAGACTTGGGCAGAGCCAGCGCAGGAGGCGATCTAGAGTGTGCTGCAACAGCAGTGAGTCTCCAGGGTTGGCCAGCAGATGTAAGTTCATTAGCAGGAGCTGCTGCTGCGGCCGCTGCTGCCTGACCCGACTGGTCATGAACTGATCTGGGGTTACACACACACACACACATACACACACAATGCATGTAAGTGTACAAAGACAGTTTAGTCAGGTGCAAACTTGCCAGTGCTAAAACCAGGCTGCACAGATGTTTAGGCAGAAACCATAACAAATGTCTAGTAGTTGAAGGTTTTACACATCAAGATTAGTTTCCTTACCTTCCCAACGAAGACATTATACAATGATATTACAACTGTCAAATTTAAGTAGGTCTTTAGTGGTTTAGTTTAGTGCCAAAATAATCATTGTGTTTAGAAATGAGAGGTCATTATTCTAGCGTGTCTCAACATCACTAGACTATACACTGTAGACTCCTCCTTGACAAAACAGTGTTTTGTTTGTTTTTGCATAATATTTAGTAATTACCCACATTGGAAATGTGATATAACAAAATATTTATAATATATGATAGCTTGGCCTCTGCTGTATCAATTTTTATAATGCTTATTTAAAATATGTCCCCTGTGAGTCTCCTAACTCCTAAACGTCTGTATGAGTGAACGAATACTTACTGCCAGATGACGACATCCTGCTGCAGTCAGATCTGAATAAGAAGACACAAAAAGTACACGTGATTAGCTCATTCACAAATTTGCATGTTTACATTAGCTGGGGAGGGACACACACACACACACACACACACACACACACACACACATCTGTCTCCATTTGTGGTGGTTGGTTTGGAAACGAGCCCCTTTTGGTCACCATGACAACAATTTTTATGTTGTTAGCTAACATAAGCGTAAATAGCTCATTTAAGAGGACAACAGTTATAAACACCTATCGTGAAGTGCCAAGAGGTTAAAACCCCAGTTTTAGTTTGAAATGAAAACCCCTTTTCCAGAGTTACTGTCAGAGTTTCCATTGTGGCTCCCGGCTGGCTCGCGGACGTTAGCTCGCGCTGAACCGAGCGCGTTGACTGACTCACTCGGCAGTTTCCGCTCCGGGCTCCACGTTTTCATCGTCGGGTCTCTTTCGGCTGCTCCTCGAGACGTCGTCCGGAGGCGACACCTTCTTCCACGGTCGGTCGAGACATCCGCACGGAGAGTTTGAGCGGTGTCTGTCTGCAGAGAGCGAAGAGCCCCAACAAGAAAGAAAGAAAGAAAAAAGGAAAAAGGGGGGACTCTTTGGCTGGGACGCTGACGTCACCGGGCAACCGTACACCGTTATGTTAAAAAATAAAAGGCAGTGGGATATTTTGTGGGAAACAACTACAAACTGGAAAATACATGCATGCTGGACTCTATTTAGGAGGCTGAAAGTCTGGGCGAAAGCGACAAGTACAATGTGTGCCCGCTGTAATAACATGGAGCAGATGGCGTGCGGCTAACGATACGGGAAGACAAAGGGCCGTCCAGACGGGCTGGACAGATTTAAAAGTGCAGGGGACGTATGGAGGGGAGGCTCTAAACCCTGGAAATTAAACACATTGTTAGTTAATACCCTGTTAAGAGCATTAAACTCGCTTTTGGAGCACACCACGTTTTGACAACACCCGTGAAAGACACTCACTCACTCAGTTTATAAATCACAACAAGCAGACAGTCCCAATAAAACACGTCGTATACCTTAATGCAGTGGTTCCTAAACTTTTTCTGTCAAGCCCCCTTTTGATAATATAGGAACCCCACACAGCCCAAATGGGTTAGACTTTCTTTGTTTTGAATTAACTTCATTATAATATATAAACTCTATACAATATTTGTTTTTATTTCTAAAAATAAGTACATATTTCTTCACTTTTCTACTTCAGTTTGTTTAACTGAAGAAAATTAGCAATAATAAAAATAAATGTACAAAAAGTACCTTAGTATTAACACTAGTCTGAACCCTGGACATATGGTGCTTATTTTTATGAGACATTGGGTATATGGTATTGGGTATTCTATTCACGCAATGCATGTTTTTGATGTATGTGTTGGCTGTCTTGCAGCTATAGCACTAGTGATTTGTGTGTGTGTGTGTGTGGGGGGGGGGGTCTAACTCAATGGTTCTCAAAACCCCTGGGAGTACTTGAAGGAACCCCAGGTGGTACTTGAGATTTGAAATATATATATATATATATTTACAATTAGCATAAATTCAAAAATCCTTTAAAAATAGTTATTTAATAAATACTCAATAATATAAGTGTTTAAGTTCTTAAACTGAATTGTATATATTCTATATTAAATCAATAACTGATGGCACAGCAACATTGTTTTTTCAACCAAAAATGCTTTGTGCTGGTTGGGGGAGGAATGTCACAGTGAAGTCATCAGCTCTAAACTTTAAAAGCACAAATGTTCTGCATTTTTTTCAGCCACAGGCACCATTTACACTTTTAAATGTTGACAAAGCCTTCAACATTTAAATAATTTATTTAAAGATAGCAGTCATTTCAGAGAAATGAAATAAGAGAATAAATAAGTCATTGTATTTTTTTAAGGTTACCATAGGTTTGAAATATACAAATTGTAACTATTGATTTGTTGAGGGTTATTTCAACAACTGTAATCTTTTTACACATGCGTCAAGTTCTGTCGAACTTAACAGGGAAAATATTTCAAAGGCAACACCTCTTATATTGGAGTTTGAGGTGATACTGTGTCACTGAAAATGACAAAATGTTTAAATATTTTCTTAACCAAAATGTGCGTCACATCCTATAATACATTGCTGTGAAGCAACTTTCCCTGCAGGTGCCTAATCATGATTTGCAGAACCCCGCCCTCGGGAAACTGTCAATAGATTAATGGTAGAGGGGGGTTAACCATGTAAGACAAGCTTTTAGAAAAAATAAGCCTATCTTTACACAACATATACAGTACTATGTAGTGGGGACTCAAATGGTACCTAATGCTAATGTTTGAATCCTGACTTTTTATGAAATGTTATTTCATCCTATATCACAGTAAAATAGTTTTATTGCATATCATTTTTGTTTAGTTCCAGCAGTTTGTCTTTTCCTGTCAATTAAGACCAGCTAGTCAGTTTTCGCCATAGAAATGTTCTGAAAAACAAAAATGACCTAAAATAAATTGAAACGGCAAGAGATTATTTTAACAGTTTCATGGGTATATAACACATTTTGTAAATCTATATTTATTTCTAATTTAGAACGTTGTAGATTCAACTTTACGGTTATTTTAAAGGATGCAGTTTGTGATGCTTGTGTAGTTTCTATAATGCTGTACACTCATTATATATCAGTGGAAACACCTCTCAGTATAGCATAATACATTCAACATGGACTACAGCTTCCAAACAGAACATACAGTTGAAGCTACACCTCTCAAACGGTTTCAGTATAACTACACCAGTTAAATTTTCTTGAATGAAAAAGTGGCACTTCCATCTTAAAATACTGTAGTAAACAATGCACTTCAGAGACCTACAAAGTCCCTTGTGACTCCTAAACTAAGCGTTAATTATGGTTAGAGGCAAGTACTTATGACTGTTCCCAAGGCCTTCACAGGAAAGAAGAAAAAGAAAAACCCACCCCTTCATTCTTTTATTCTACATTTACTATGATGAAAACAAGGCCCTGTACATTCCACCTTTGCAGTGAGTACAATAATTATTTTACAATTTGTACACATAACATGGTGCTAGACTAGCTCCACCTGTCCGAAAATGCAAAAAATCTCTTTGAAAGCTGCACAAGGAATCTTCCATTCAAAGAGGAGATAGTTTTTTTTGGCCGATCATACAGCAGGCCTGAAGTGAAAATGTGTCATGAGAGTCCAAACACCATTTATGGAGCGTTTACGTGTCGTATTCCCCTGATTGATCTATTAGATAAAAGCATGACGTGAAGGTACAGCTCTTAATCTCTCTAACCACTGGTACAGACCTGGCCCAAATATGGAAAATGCCATTAAATATAGGTGCACTATCAGACATTAAAACAACCTAATAAAAACCGACAGATTTTGAACATAAATTAAGCACTTTTCATGTTTTCTCCAGTACTCAAAATGTCTTTTACTGCCGTTTTAAACCAGGTCTGTACAGTTAACACTTTCTTCACTTCTTTAAATTTAAAATCCACTAGGAGGAAAAGGCCAAGAGTGTCGGTTCACACGTACAGCCATCAATGTGCCACAAAAAAACAAACATAACACATTGACATTTAAAACAGGGGAGTGAATTCAAATGTTTTCTTGGTCTCCATGTAGCTGCATGTTTGCTCTAACATGTTTACGCTTGTTCTCAACAGCACATAGTTAATTGGCAAACAGGCTCACCCAATTCTCTCCAAAGGCCACAAGAAACATGATTTTGTACAAAACTAGATCCCCTCCTTTCATTTCTCTCAGCAGAAGAAATCTAATATTGATAGAAAACTTCCCCATGTTACACATTTTTATGGAAGAAAAGTTAAGCTTCCCAGTGTTTCCCAGAATCAATGATGAAAGCACTTCCAAGTTCATTCAAACGCATAGCAGTCCACAAAAAACAAGGCTCTCAGTTTCTCTCAACTTGATGTTAGCTTTCATTGAATTCACGTGTTTTATGCTACATAAGTGTACACTTTGCGGTCCTCCGGTGTTCTTGCCAAATATTCCCTCTCAATGAGTCCTTCAATGCGCTTCTTGATGACTACAGGACTAGGAAGGAATCGTGAGCGCAACTGCTGCGTGACCTGTGGAGACAGCAAAAACAATAACAAATCAGCACATCATACTCTTCATCCTATGACCATGATCATTGCTACTCATTTTATCACGATGATCATCACCTTGATTTACATATTTTGCTTTCATGTTCAGTTATTTTACAATGGCCAATACTGTGGACAAGTTGTGCATTTTTAAGATAAGCTATTCCTTTATTTGTCACGTAGTGGGGAAATTGCAGCAGAACAGCAGCAGAGGGGTAAATTGAACGCACACAGTAGAATAAAAAACTAGTAATATAAATAAAAAGAAAACAGTAATAAAAACAGTAAAGAATCCGCAAGAGCAATATTATATATACAGACAGAATACAATTTATTTATATTGCACCAGTTGAAGGGATTAAAGTGACAAAATTGAGTGTTTTTGTGGTCTACTGCAAGCTCAGCTGGTTGTGCAGCCTGACAGCAGCAGGAAGGAAGGACTTGCGGTACCTCTCCTTCACACACCGGGGATGAATCAGCCGGTGGCTGAAGGAGGTGTGCAGAGCTGCCAGGGCGTCCTGCATGGGGCTTCCTTAATGGGAAGAAACTGTGCAAACAGAAAACATGCCAATGTGGGAGCAAATGCAACCAGTTCAGCTGACTGACCTCTGCTACTAGAACATTGTGCTGCATCTTCTTTCTGGACTTCATAATGCGGACGATGGCAGCTTCGATCTCGTGCTTCCTGTCATCGTCCACTTTCTGTCGTGTCTCTTTCCTCTCGGGGTCTGACTCCCCTTGTTTAGCAGCCACTATATGGAGCATAACAAAAGGAAAATAAATGCAAAAGACAATATACTTTTCCCAAATAAAAAATAAATAATATTTAATAATTTGACTGCAAGGTGAAATGTATTATTTTCTGTTACTGTAAGTCTGAAGAAAATATCATGATTTTGTGTACCTGTCTGGATCTTGACACGATGAAGTTTGGAGGTAAACTGGTCATTAACTGTAAACACATGGCCATTCTCGATCTCCTTGGACTTGGGCTCCTTGGTGAGAACTCGCTGAGTGGGCTTCCCACAAGCCAGAGACTGCAGCGCTCGCACCAGCTCCCTTTCTGGGATGTCCGTCTCCTGCTGGATCTCCTACAGAGTTGAAGGATCAAATTTTGGATCAAGATAAAACATTAAGCAAAACATAACGTAGAGATAAGTAGGAATCTGAAACTCGTATTATTTATTACTATTTTTCCTGATGAGATTGTCCACTATCAATCAACAGGATGTTTGTCTTCCTTGGCACGGTTAATTGTTTTTGTCAAACTAGGGGACCGTAACATACTGTTATATTGCGTAGGGCAGTATGGTATTAAATTGTGTACCTCAAAGATGGATTTGTCTCTGTTGTTGAAAAGCATGAGGATGGTCATCTGAAAAGTGGAGACCTGCAGGATGTGCTTTCTGGTGTTGGAGCCGGTAACCTGGGCACCGCCCACGCCAACCTCTGACCCATCCTCCTTTTGATAAGTTCGGACAAAAGATCAGAATCTAACATGATTCAGAATCCCCTTTCACAAGATATCATGTTTTCCGATGTTGAAAGTCCTCAAAATAGTAGATCTCCATGTTGCTCAAATAAAAAAGTATCACAACTACTTGAAAGATTTGCTTTCAAGCTAAGGCCCATTAATCATTTAATATATATATATATATATATTCAGCAGTAACTTCATTATAGTATCACATTTTGAAAATGAAAAACCCTTCTTTGAAAAACATTTCTAGACCTCTAATCTTTGAAAACAAAACATGAAAAAACGAGACTTCCCTATTAACAATGCACGGCCAACTAAGTCACCTTGTTTAATTTTTTCATTGTGCATTCACATCACATGATATATGGGAATTTTTGTGATTGTAAAACACATACAATCAACATGATTTGTAATCTGTTCTATAATATATATAGTATAATATAATTACAGCATATAGTATTTTAGAAATGTCCTGATCTTACATTTTAAGGTGGCACGTACCTTTTTGATGGTACCGTAGAAGGTGGCGTTTAGATCTGCAGAGCCCATGTGGTGCTGCAGTGTGAGTTGTCTGCCGCTGTGCTTACCAAGATAAAACCTACAAGCAGAGGGGAGTCACTCCAGGTTAAGCTCTAAAAATAGCCAATGTAGCATAATTAATCAAAATGAAGAGTTAGAACTTTCTGTAACAGGCCCTGGGAGAAGACCATGACAATACAGCATGGCATCAACGTTGATAGAAATATGATAATTATATTTCTAGGAATACACACAATCATAGTGTCAAGAAATGGTCAGGAACTGGGAAACCGTTGTTACTCTGGTCAGCTTCCAATTGTAACAAACATAATGTGGCTTAGTGAGACTCTTTCTTTTGGATCACACATTTTGGAAACGCCTTTACTAAAAACAAAGTGCTGTTATGAAACCATTCACACATATGAGCAACAAACTCCGATTATACAACTGACCTTCTAAAGACTTCAAACGCATGTCGCGGTGAAGGTGGGATGTTGCACTTTGGTGTTGCTGATTGTGTTGGCCAATATCCCGTTGTCAGGACTCTCACAGTGAGATCAACCCCTCCAAGTGACACCTGAAGTTAGAAAAACACAAGAAGCACAATCACGTTTCAGTCTACGCTGAGGTAATTAAACACGGAAGCTGATTTTATTGGTGCAATGAGGTTAGAAACAGGTAGGAGAAAAAGACAAAAAAAGACTAGATAATGACACAAAAAAGGTGCATGTACAGATCATCTGAAACGCATCAGTGTTGCATCCTACCAAATTCAAAACCTCTTAATTTCATGAGACAATAATTTAGATTAATTAGGAAAAATAGGTATAATCAGGACACACAAATAATTATAATTAGCACAATGTATTCCACGGTTGTAGGATTGTTTGGTGCATAATTGTTCTTATGTAACTGAGCAACGCAGCAATGCTCCGTTAGTCAAGCAGCCATGCACTGATTACAGGTAGAAAATTGGCTCATTATTTTAGACAGAATGAGTTGTGGCGTGCAGCTTACCCCAGTTGTCTGTAGATGTTGTCTAAACTCATCCATGGTGGTGTTGGAGATGCTCATATCCCGGAACATGCCCTCCAGTTTAGAGGTGAACTGACAGCCGCACTCAGTCTGAGCAACAGAGACCAGATAAGGATCACATTTAGTTTAGTTAGTCCCTACCATAGGGGTTCATATACCTCTATACCTATAGACAAGATCACCACATTTCTAAATCTCATAGTGATGTGAACAATGTCACAAGACGTTTTCTGGAGTAGTTGTGAAGTAATAAAGCACAGGAAAATACGTTTCTATAAATCCTTTGAGCTAGATAAGCATCTACATAAGTATTTAGAGGCTGCGGGTTTTTCATTCATGTAAAATCCTGACAGAAATCTCATTGTTATGCCCGCTCACCTTAAGCTTTGAGATCATGTTCTTCTCAGAGTCATCAGAGACACTCTTGTTGGTGAGCAGCCTGCGTGCAAGGTGCTGCTTGTAGTACCTCTCAAACACATCCTTCTCCTGCATGAAGCGGAACAACACCATGGCCTTGTCCAGAATGGACTCCACCTCCTGCTCTGTCAACTGGACAAAAAACAAAATGATGCAGATTACATGGGATGGTCATAAACAGGGTCAATAATCTGATTAACATATTTGGATACACAGCAAGCTACTCAAATGGGTTAAACATTACGAATGATTAGGATATTTCCTACTTATAAGAAATAATATGGTAATAATAGCATTACTTGTTCGGGTAAGACACGGTTTGGCATTAAAATGTTTTTAGGATGCAGTGTGGTATCAAATCCTGAATTTATCAGGACAGAAACACCTGTGTTGTATCCTAAAATAAGAGTATGTGTCCATTAAAGCAGGTCTCCAGAGTGTTGCAAAAAAATCTGTCAAGTGTGACTAAACATTTTCATTGGTTGCACCGGTCCTTCTGACATTTGGAAAGTGAGTCTGTGTGTGTGTGTGTGTGTGTGTGTGTGTGTGTGTGAGAAAATGCGCATTTTTCTCCTCCTCGAGCATCGTCACAACCTTGAAAGATATCAGTAATTCATGGGGGCCTAATGGCCCCTACTTCGGGCGCCTTCTGACATCCTCTTTGACAGAGACAGCCTTATCTGACTCCAAAAAAACATTTACCTGAACCTGTATTCCTGTTTCAATCATTTACACAATGTGTTAAGAACTGACCAATCTGTATAGTAACTGAGAAAAAAAGTTAACCCCTAAAATGTATTATTGAAAGATTTGGGGAGAATCTAAAACTAAAAGTTAGTCGCCAGTGCAACCAATGTAAAAAGTAAGTCTGATGCTCTGCATTAGAGGTCTTACCCCTTTTACTCCTTTTTTCAGTTTGTCATCGATGAAGAGTGAGAGGTACTCAGGCGAACGAGAGTTGAGGTTAAGGAAGTACTCAAAGTCGCCTGCAATGGTTTGCTTGAAGAGACGGTCATTATTGAAGGATTCCTGGAGGAAACGGTCGAAACGTGACTTCAGGTCCAGCAAACCCTGCAGCAAAGGAGACAAGGATGTTACAGCAGCTTGCAGTAGCTTAGCAGAGAAACTACAGCTCCAACAGTAGCTTAGCAGAGGAAAGCCGATCTCAACTGTTTCACAGGAGTGTTAAAAACACTGAAAGTAACACAAAAAAACAAGACTTTGTGTCTTGAAAACAAGTGCCTTCTCTCTAGTGGCCTGAATGACCTCCCGTTTTTTACTACTGTGCAACGACAGTGTGGTGGAGGGCAGAGACCATCATGGCTTGTGGCCACAAACGCAGGGGGCCACAGCAGTTATCCTACATTGGGAGAGTATGAAAGTATATTATGGTCTGAGCTCTGCACGTAATGGTGTGCAGAGCCAGTGGAAATTACTCCATGATCTCTAACAAGGGTTAGGTCTCTCTTATTCACCTAAAATCTATGCAGTATAAGGTTAAAGTGTGCATCAACAGAGCCCTTGTAACATCAGAACAACCTCTTACTCCGCAAATTAATTGAAAATTCAACAATATTTTCGTGCAGATTCACAACATCCCTGCACTCTAATCTCCTGATTCCCCATCGTCTTACCTGGATGTAGTCTACAGGGTTCTTTCCCTCTCCCTCCTCTGACACGAGTGCCTTTCCTTGCTCCCGCAGGTATGAGCTCATACACTCACACATGGTCTTCAGCCCATTGGGAACCCTGCTGAACAGCTTGTACATGCACGCCAAATCTGTGATGGATATGCACAAATACACACACAGCACACGTTAGGAATATATTTACACCAACTGAAAAGAACTGAGTAGCTGACATCTGCTGAGGAGGAGGCTTATTTTTGCAGAGTAAACTAAAATACCTCTAAGAGTACTCATTTGAAATTATTTTCTGAAGGCATCACTGAAGCTACAGCACTGAAGTCCCAGTTTCGTCTAAATCTAATACTCAAAATGACATTCCTCATATTGTTTGTGACATGAGCAAAGAGAACATTGTGAAAGCATTACGGATCTAGGAAACCATACATCTCTCGCAAGTGACAATAACATAGCTCATTAAAGAGCAACGGGGATTTTGGTTTCTCTTTTGAGTTGGGCATACAATATAACTGTGACTAACAAATGCTTTAATACAATTTAAATAAATGACTAACTACAAACGGCAAAAGCGTGAAGCATAAGCAGCAAAGGACTGCAGCCCCCTTACCGTCTGTCTTGCCGTTTTTGAGCATGTGGACCAGGCCAGAGTTCTCCATCTCTACGATCGTCTTCATGTGTTTGGAGATGAGCTCACGCTCCACCACCTTGACGATGGGCTCTTCTGTAGATTTATCCAGGCAGTGCATCACCCGCTCGATCTCCTCATTGATTCTGGCTTCAACCTTCTTTATGTACACACTGGCACTGTTTTCTGCAAGGAACTTTTGGCTCTCCATCTAAGTGTAAAAAAAAAAACATTTAGTCTTTTCAAACTGCGGGAAAGAAGATGTAGCCAAAATAATTGGTATCCAGATAAAAAAGATAAAATATGAAGTGTCAGGTTGATTATGTTTTCCCACAAACCTGGAAAAATTCTGCAGACATTTCTAAGAACGGTGCCTCAAAGTCTTCTTCATAAACAGATCTCCCTTCAAGGCCGAGGATCATTAACATTTGGCAGGCATTTCTAATGGCCCCCCTGGTGGGAAAAAAAAGAGGCAGACCAAAAGTTCAACGCACAATCAGAAATGACAAACAAAATAAATACAATATTTTGCAAATACTATTAAAAAGGTATAATATGCATTTTCCTGAAAAAAGAAAATGGAATGAATTAAAATAGACTGATCATACATCTCATTAATTATGACCCACTAGACATGTGTGGTAGTATCTGCATCAACAGAGACCATGTCCCCTGCTTGCATTTTCTCTTTTTTTCTTATATTGCTGCATTTAGGACATTTCTGGGCATCAGCAAAGACTTGGTTGTCTAACCCCCAGCAAATAACAGCATGCAGGGTATGCAGCCTGTTCTCATTCCCGGGTCCTCACATACCTCTGCTGTCACGCCCCTCAGCGTCTGATGTTGAGGCATAAGGCACCATTAGCGGCAGTATTTTCTAACCCAAAGTTGTTGCATTGCTTTGTGTATATTTGTGCTTCAGTGTTTCTCCAGCTTTCCTTCATTCTATTGGTGCGTCAGTTTGACCGAGCAGCAGCCGACCATGCTACATAGTGTGTGTATGTATGTATGTATGTATGTATGTATGTGTGTATGTATGTGTGTATGTGTGTGTGTGTGTATGTATGTATGTGTGTATGTGTGTATGTATGTATGTATGTATGCGGGTACATAAGACAACAAACAAAACACCATTTCTGGATGCTCATTGTGGCTGTTAACGCCACATTGGGCTCAGAGAAATCTATGTTTTACAATGCCAAAGGCTGTTTCAATAAAAGTAAGTGTAATTGTAGCAAATGTACTTGATAGCTCTTTTACTGTTTAATTATCAGAGTAAATATTAAGGATGTAAATTCCCTTTGCTTCCCAATGTATGTGCAACTGAAATTAAAATCAACTTTACATAACTAGCAATAAGTTAGGCTGTCATGCTGTCAAGCCAGTCTGTGAGTCTTCGGCTACCTGTCCACCACCTCCCCTTTCCTCTCGCGTGCGATCATGTCCAGCAGGGTCTGTCGGAGGTGGTCTCTGATGCAGCCATAACGAACCACTTGATCCCTAAAGATGATAAGACCCAGGTTGTAGACATTCTCTACATTGTTCTGCTGTACGTACACCCGGTCCTGTGAGACAAACACAAAAAGGACAACATTCAATATATGCATCATCCCCTCAAAATTAAACAATGTTAAATGTGTTTCTGTCTCATCCCTTAAAGTGGGTTTAAGCTAAACTGCTGTTTAATTGAATATAAACACTGAATACATTCACTTTAAAAAAATTTCAGGTTCATTTTCAAACACATATGCACTTCTGTGTCGACATGGACACAAACATAACCAGTGCATGCAACAACGGTCGTGCATAGACATGTTCTGTGAAAGAGAGGAAAGCCTCTTCAGTTTGTTTGAACACAGGTTGTCAGTTGTCATATTTGATTTGTTGGCTCCGAATCAGAAGCCATTATGCCAATGTTACAGTTGCTGATGCAATCACAAAAGCCGTATTTTACTGTGGTTATCACAATAGTTAAACCAAAACTTGAGAATTTTATAGAATAAAGGAAAACTGTAGGGCATGTATTGTTGTTTTTATAGTTTTAACTTTAACTAGTTATTTAACTAGCCAATAACTGATTTACTACATTACATCTCCATGTGCACCTGATTCTGAAACACCGCCAGAAGAGATTTTTTCTAAAATCAGAATCAGCTTTATTGCCCACGTGTGTTTACACATACATGGAATTTGACTCCGGTTTCAGGTAGCTCTTCGTACTTATATACATACACAAAAAGCAAGATAAATATAAAAAAAGACACCAAAGCCAACTGAGACAAAAAAAGACAATTAAAGACACCAGTAGTCAGGGTAGTGCAGATGGAAGAGTCTGATTAATTGTTCATTAATTGTTGATCAGTGTGAATTGTCTTCACTTTAATAAGTGTGTTCTAATAAGTGTTCTCTTCACTGATGTGTGATAATATCAAGCTGTGTAAACGTGTTCAATGAGAATCCCGGGAAACATCAGCGACTTACCATGTACATCAGGATGTCTCTGATCATCACCATCGCCGTTTGATGGTCATTCCAGGCCTGATTTAGGGTCTGAAGGAAGTTATTGTTTAGGGAGTTAAGGACATCTTCTCGTACCTTTGGGAGAAACAAACACACGTGAATGAGGTGGACATACTCCACCAGGTTCTGCAGTGTTATTGATGACACAATGCCTGACCAAGTGCAAACAACTTGAAAACTCCTTGCCGAAGAGAGAAAAGCTCTTGTATCAGGCTGACACTTAGTTTTGGGATTTCTTGTTGATGCAGTCTTTAAATGAAACTCTACTTTGCTGCCTCCGTCATACCTTTTCTCCACTAGTCAGGCATACAACAGCTTGATAGTCAAACTGTGGTGTGACTCAGCATTGCAAAAGTCTCTGTAGAGTAAGATTCTTCAGGGCACACAGACCTCCTCGTTTCCTCCTTCCAGACAGATGATGAATTATCACCTCTGATCTTATGAAACACATGATCAACCCTCACAGACTCACCAACTTATTTTTATTCACAGCCAGATCAAATGTTGAGGTGCAAGATGGAAGCAAACCATCAAGCTGAATATGCCTTTCAATCAAAGACTAATTATGCACACTCATAATTTACTTAATAAACATATAAGTATGGGGTCAGTATTGTTGCTTGGTGCTGATGAAATGAACATTATGTTCATCTGTTCTGAAAATGGCCAATGCTGCTGGTCCATCGTATATTCAATACCTATATTACAGCATATGCGTATATTCAACCATTGTTTAATGAATGTTATATACAAGTTAACATTAAGTTTCCACAGCTGTCTCAATCCATCACATTGACACACTTTCTGATTATTATCTCAGTACATTGCACATACACCAAAACACCAGGGCAAGTTTCTTGGATATGAAAACCTACCTGACAAATTTGATTCTGATATTAATTATATGATATTTAGAATATCTAGATAAAAGTATAGGAATTGTATCCATTGCCTCTTATGTTGGCTTCAAAATTCCCCTGCTGTTCTGGCCGCCTGGTCAATTTGAGCTGAGAGTGCACACTCAAACAGTGTCATTGTTCAAATAAATGTATCATCCCCCGATCATTCACTCAATAACTCTTAATGCAATTATTAGGCCTAAGATCATTTATGAAACCAAACTCTAAGTAGAGTCACTGTCGCATAGGAACGGGTTTACAGTATATCTTAAAGGTTGAGATATAAAAGAAAATGATTATCTTAGAGTTCTTTCAATCATTCAGTTTGGCTGCATTGGAAGATTTTTAGTCTGCATGCAAACCATTACCTCCGTCTTTCTTTGAAACTGATATCTGGATCATTATTAGATAATAAAAACACACTCGAGTGTCGGCTTGAATTGCCACGAGTTGACATTCGCTGACTGCCACTTCACTGAATCTGCCAAGTTGAGAATATACATTCAATTAAGCTGCTAAAACACCTGGCTGCTGTTTAACAGCAGGCTGCTGAAGTATTACTCATTGGGTTTCTGCTCACAAGCATCCACTACTGATTTCATTGCCAAGCGTAATTTCTTACTAATTATGTGCAACAAAACAACAAATGACAGCCTGGGAAAAACATTCACTGAAGGGTTATCTACTACATCAGCAGGGATTTGAAAACACAATAATCATACTTTCAGAATCGGCATTCGACTGCCATCCTTTGCATTATTATCCATTTGCATTTTACAAACTACTCAGACTAATCTAATTAACCACCATTTAACAATCCAATGGATTTCTTCACAAGTCAAAACCAGCCTCATGAAGGTTAGCAGACGAATGACCAGCCTTGTGCCGCTGAAACCCAACAGCATTACAACTCAAGAACCAGATCCACAAATCAAGGCACTTTCTAGCCAGTCGCAGAAACGGGGAATCTTCCATTACACAAGACAAGAGTAACAACCTCTGAAATTGTATTCCCCGACTTTCTTACAAGACTGGTCGTGAACGGTAACAGCTCATATTTTCTGGCATTACCTTAGTTTTAGAAGGATGATACGCAGGCTAAGCAGGATTATGAATCTAAATATGACGCCTATGACTTTGTTTAGTGAAGGTAGGCTACTAAAAAGAGGCTTTAACTTTAATTCCATATTTTAATCCAAAACTGATTCAGATTTGACTTGTTAAAGTTACTGTGGTAAATATCCACATTATTATCAATTATCTTTGTGACTCAAACTGTGTATATAAACTATAATTTCAGCATTTCTAAAAAGAGATATAGTCTTAGATTTCCCCAGCAGCATATCATAGTAAAGACAAGCATGTGCCGATAATTATCTATTACACACTTGAGTGAAATGGCAGTCGCAAATACTTTAAAAGTAAGGGCATGAAGCACGTTTTAGTTCATTTTGCAATCAATGTCTCATCACTTATCTTCAAGTGTCTGACAAATTAAACAAGCTGAAGAGATGCACCTCTCCGTGCGTTATAATTTCCTATGATTTAGTAAAGAAGCACATTTGCTTGCTGAAGATTTTCATGGAAAGTTTGTAGGACGACTGTGTTTACAAACGAAGGAATTACCTTGTCCGTGTAAACTCAAAAACAAAAAATATCCTCTTGCCTGATTTTTTTGCGAATGCATGCAATCTGTGGAAGTCTTACTTTGTTGATAAGGTGTTCGGTGACGACCTCCCGCAGGCCCGTGTACAGCTTCTCTCCGTGTTTGTGAAGCACCATCGTGTAGGCGTTCCTGTACAGTTCCTCGAAGCTCAGGCCGCTGTTGTTCTTCCTCTGAATCTCCTGGATGGCATTCTTCAGAAGGTCCCAGATATTGTTGACATACTTCTCATCCATTGTCATCTGCAAAAGGAAGCCAGTGATGGGTTCAATTGGGACGACTCATGTGAGAAGACCAACACTTAGAACCAAGGACATTGCTTCTAATTAAAGCAGCACAATGCAGATAGACTCACACCTCTGTGTAATATAGTTGTAGATGTAACATTAAAGGGATATATGCCACTATATATACACTATGAGAAGGTTCTTTCATTATATAGATTAGTCAATTGGGATTAAATATTTACTCGACTGAGGTTCTGTATCAGCGTATCCACTAACTCCAAACATTTCTAGATGAGGCTGTACAGTCCTTATTCGCAACTTATGCACACCGAAACATAGTGTAACTTTAGTTTTCTACGTTTTTTTTAAAATGGGATTTAAAAGCTGGTATTCGCCAATGGATAGGAAATGCTGGAGCATGATTTCTAATTTGCCAGCCACTACAGACAGTGTGTAAAAACATATTTTAGCACAGTAGGAAGCTGTGGTGCATCATTATAATTACAAATAATATTTTTAAACATGGCCAAAAGAAGAAAAATGTATATGAACAGCGAGTGAAGAGGAACAGTGTGTTCTCCTTCCCAGCAGACACATGCATGTCAGGATGCTGCTCTCCCAGAAGATCTGTCAGGACTTGGGCACATTCAACAGGCTTCACATGGGTCTCCAAAGGTCTTCTGCACCAACACAACTATCTATGTGGCCACTGTCACTTTGACACACATTGACATTACTCAACTACTCAAAGAGGAGTAACAAACCCAGTATCTGGTTGATGAACAGCCTCACTCAGCCAGTCACAGGTGGACTGCAATTTCAATTTAAGCAGAATGAGGTCAGTTCATAAATGAGGTCTATCAGTGACTTGCAGACAAAGGGAGTGCCAACTGGACGGCGAGAGGAATTATAAAATCACCATTTTGACACTGAATTAACGACAGAAACCAGACGTGACCCAGCCATAAATGTAAAAACAACACTGGGTTACCAGGTTTGATATTTAAGCCTCCACCTACAGCTGAGGTAACGTCGCTGTTTTGTTCTGGCACACAGTTGAGAATCTAGCTGGCATTTTTATTGCGAAAGTCAGTCAAACGTAGAGCTCAGTTGGCAAAGAAGTCATGCATTTGATAAAGAAAGCCCCCCCTCAAAAAACAGTCAAAACAACAAGTGTCAGGAGTCAGTGCTAAAGTTAGCATCGGCTGTGTCGACAGATCTAATCTGCGAGCTAACGTTTGGGGAGTTGAGAGTCGGTTGGACGTTAAAGACGATGCACGTGAGTCGTACAACTTCCCACTTTGCAGGCAAAACGACAGAACAGCCACCGAACCGACCGACCACGACCGGGGGACGACTGGAGCATTTGACTGCTGCACGTTGTTTACGGAGAGTCACTATCCGCAGCTCAGCTGGTTAGCTTGCTAGCAGCCCAGACCACGGGGATCGAGTCACCGCCTGTCGGGCGGACAGAGCACCTACTGCGGCGTGCACTTACAGGAAAGGCCCGTATCCTCATTTTGGTGTCCTTCTTGGTGCCGCTTTTGCTGAGATTGGACATGGTTGCCTCGTTCGTTGGCTCTGTATTCACATGAAAGTATGTTCCAGGGAGGGACGGGGGGTGGCCACTGGTTCGTGGAGCGGCCGACGAGCTTTCACTCGACCTCGTAGCTCCGCGTCCCGGCACCGCAAGTTTATTGTTGACAGCCAAACGCCAAATCCGAGAGTTGTTCATACAGCAATGGCGGATCACCTGCAGATCTCATTGCGCAGAGCTCACGCACTCCAAGTCCCGCGAGAAAGACTTTATATGGAACATCTTCTCAATATTACTTTTACCTGTACTTTAAAATAATTTACTTGATCACATGTGTACAGTTTAGCGGGGAGTATTGATAGTAGATTAATTGAAAAGTTGTCTGTTCTCAACTGAAATTATACACCGGAAGTGGAGTATATTGGAGGAAGTATTTGTTACTTTACTAATACAAGTAGTTGATATATAATAATCATAGCCTGATTAAATGGAAGGTAATGAAGTATAATTACTTGAGTAACTGTACTTCCATTTTAGCTACTTCTCAACTACATAGCTAAAGATATGTTTGTGTGTACCATTCTGTAAGGAGTACTTTTGCCACTTGTAGGCTACATCTTGTTGCAAATATGTATAACTTATGTAACATTTTGAATGCAGGACTTTAACTTATTAAACTGTATTTTTTTACAGAGGGTTATTGCTATTTTTTGAATAATAATACTTCCTTGACCACTGCAAAATACACCATTACAAGTCCTGCATTCAAACACAAGTAGAAACACAGAAATAATTTCTAAATGTACTACTTATAGTATCATAAGTAGAAATGCTCATGCTGAATGACTCCTGTCAGTGTTATATTTACTACATTTGCATATTGTAAACAAAAATAGTTTCTGAAGTTGCATTATTAATCTACTGCAGTCACATAATTTGCTGGTGTAAAGTCCACTACTGGTTTACCTTTGTCTTGTTTTGAGTTTTCTTTTTTCCATCTTAATTTGGTGAAATTGGGTTGGTTTGAGCTATGATGTGCTGTCTGAGTCTTTGGACCAGCTGGACGAACTCCTCTTCAGCTGCACTTCTTGGCAGATAAGGACTCTTTCATTCAACTGTCTGTTATGGAATCACTTGCTTTTTAGGGAATGTACAGTGTTAGCAATTCAGCTTTTTGTATTTCTAATACAAGATGGTCCTAGCCAAGTTCAGTTGTGACTGCATTATGTGATGTCATTGGTCCATTATGCACTTCTATAACTCTGCTTGCATTACATTACATTACATGTCATTTAGCTGACGCTTTTATCCAAAGCGACTTACAATAAGTGCATTCCACGGTTAAAGACAAGAATCGGAACAACAAGAATCAAGAAGGTACAATTTCGTCAAAGGTTCGACTACAAAGTGCTATCAGTAAGAGCCATTTCAGTGCTACTATAGTGCTACATCCTTTATTCAAGGTATAGTCGGAAAAGATATGTTTCTAGTTTGCGACGGAAGATGTAGAGACTTTCTGATGTCCTGATGTCAATGGGGAGCTCATTCCACCATCGAGGAGCCAGGACAGAGAACAGTCGAGACTTTGTTGAGTGTTTAGCTCGCAGCGACGGAGCTACAAGGCGATTGGCAGAAGCCGAGCGGAGCGCCCGAGCTGGGGTGTAAGGTTTTACCATGTCCTGGATGTAGACTGGACCAGATCTGTTCGTAGCACGGTAATTAGCTTGCAATTATGTATATGTCTCTCCTCTCAAATTCATTCATCAAATATTACTCCCACAGGTAATTTAAAGGCTCTCTAACAAACTGGAAAACCTTCAATCTGATTTTAATAGGGCTTTCAAATGTAATGCTTTCAATTAAAATACAATTGTTTTTAGCAAGGTTTCCCACATTTCAACTGGGTTAATTTAATTAAATACAGATGGGTATGGAAATAGGCTTCATTCACATAACATCAGTTTAAAGCCCTATGAAAAGACCCGTGTCAAATTATTATGTGATTCATATTCCAAAAGAAAACTTTGTTTGATGTATTCATTTTACATCAGTTATTTGGTTTAAGGACCTTAATAGATTATATTATTGGCATTATGTGCAGAACGTGGACCGGAGATTTTGCCGTTTGCTGTCGGGAGGAGTGAGTCGTGGACTGCAGTAGATCTTTGCTCCATGGCCCTCAGTGTGTTAATCTGGCCATGTGTGATAGGCCAACAGGATCAACAGAGATGACACTACGATGACAAAATGAGTCTGCAGAGTATGGTGACGTTACATTATGTGGTGTGTTGTGTGCACTTTTAGAAACAGCAACCAAGAAGCCTTTCACCAGATTTATTCCAAGAAAGAAAGAAAAGATCTCAAAATGTCATCCCTAATGTCCTTGTTCATTACATCTGAAGAAGAACAAGACCACCAGCACTCAGAACTCAACCAAAGAAAAAGTAACAGATGACAGGATTTAGTCCTCAGTATAAGCATTTTGTATACATTTCAGATTAATTTGGGTTCTTATTTGTTGGAGAGTATCACATGTATAACCTTTTACTCATATGGGTTCCTTTCATCTCATCTATCTAAAAGTCTAACCTTGGGGTTGTTTAAAAATAGTATGAAAAAAAGAGAGAACAGAATTCAACCACTTTAAATACATTGCAGAATTTAAATACTTCCCATTGGAGTAATGACAGAAAATCAAGTAACATTTCTGTTTTTAAAACTTTGATATTTACAGCAAATTTATTTTGCCACTTTAAATGATTATGTCACAGGTGATCTTTCATTACAATGAAGTTACGTCACAGGTTAGAGTCCTGCTGTTCTGTGATGATGGGAAATAGATTGGATTCATACTTCCCGAATGAGCCGCAATTTCAGACCAGTCATGATGTATCAGAAAAGTTTTATACGAACACAGCCCTCAACTTCCCTCCAAAATTAGAGAACCAAACTAACTTAAGGTATGCCCGTTTTTCACCTTGCAGCTTGGCCAGGAAGTAGATAATGTTTGCTTGGCACATTTAACCCTGACTCTCTAAAACAAACTAAAATAAAAGGGACAGATACACACTCAGTATCGACAACTGTCCTAGTTCTTGACTGTCCAAAGCAGTTTAGAGAAAAAAATTGTCACAGCCATTCAACTTTTTCCCCCTGTGGAAACAGTGTGATCTAACACTTAAATGACTTTGGAAACTCAGACCTTATAATAATTTAACAAGAGTCATAGGTACGTAACAGAGGCAGACACTTCATTTTGCACATGAAAAAGGCAGGTACATATGAAACAGTGGTTTAATAATAATAGAAGTGGGGAAACCGCATGTGAGAGAAAGAGCTTGAGAAATAGAGAGAGAGTCTACAAACATATCTGTACGCCCTTTTAAGACATTTATTGTAAAAAAATAATCAGTCCATGAAGCAGACCAAGGCAGATCAAGCGGTCAACCGCTGATGCATATCCAGATGCAGGTATAACACATACATCAAACCACTTTGCATCAAGGAGGAAGGTTGTTTGGGTAGCATTCAGCCTCATGAGACCCTGTCAAGAACAATTTCTCTCTCTCCACACCACACCACCCTTTTTTTTTTTACGAGGTACAATCTGAGAACTTAACTATCATTTTCATTTAATTTGGGGTGCAGCAATAGTGAACTGTTGATGCTATTAGGACTGAGTTATTTCTATTATGGCTACATCTCTAGTTCATTCTTTAAAACAATTGTTGGATGCATTGAGAACTGAAAATCAAATTATTGTGTCTGCCTAATATCCACCAGTGGTTGTATATAACTTAAAATAGAAAGAAGTGAACATGACATCTGAGGTCTTCACACAGGTATTTCACAAATATACATCTGTTGAGCATTGTGATCATTCATTCCCCGCATTGATACTCAAACTATGTCTATAACAAATATACAACATACGTACTAAACAGACTCTTTATTTCAATTTTCATATATTAAAAGCTCTAAGAAAGGCAGCAAAGATGCGCAATAAGGCAGATCCATATGACACACTCAATGACACACTCCATATAACAGGCTCTACTCTGGCACATTTACACTAACAGATGAGATGGATCTTTTAAAGGGCTTCGGTTGCTCTCTATCTAAAGTGGTTTGTGATGAAATCAGTAAACTAAAACGTAAAAGGAAATGATAACGGTGCAAGGCAGTGGGAAGGATGGGAAGGAAAAATAAACTGGGGTGTGTTTTAGATCATGAGCGACCTTTGTTCGAGATGTAGATGCATACTTGACGCAGTGACAAGCAGCTAATATGCACCAGGTGTGTGTTTTTCATGTTTTAGGCATTGAGTGGGGTATTATGGCCAGGGATCTGTGACTAATTGATCAGTGATTGTCAATTTGTCCCTTAAACCTCCCCAAAAATGAGGACAAGTAAATAAATACACCCGAGGGTTATAAGGCTGTGTAAGTAAATTAACTAAATCTCTCTTGTACAACGATGAATTAATCAAACATATTTTTTGAAGAGCCGAATACAAAAATCTCTCATGATGGTATAAAAAATGAACTGCATTGATTTCTTAGCCGTGGAGAAATCAACACTTGACGAAGATAAAAAGGAATAATACATGAGGTGTCCATATAGCATGCATTCATCAGCATCAGATGAGGGACTGTGGCAGCTGTTGGTGTGTGAACAAAGCTGAGCCATTGAAATCAATATAAGCCTTTATGAAACATTTTACAGAAAGTAAATAGCACTTTATCTCACTGTTACATGAAGTTGAAGTAGTCTTTTTCCATAAGAATTGTTTTTCTCTCTGTTGTGTGTCTAAACAGTATGTGCATGTACATTTGTGTTTCAGTGTGTGTGTGTGTGTGTATGTGTGTGTTTACAATCGTAATCAGGATCAGTACTGTATGAATGAACTTGTGACTTGTGGTTAAAAACTTATTTTTCCAGTATAGCTGCTGAAAAAGATAAAAGTCACTACCTTCTGCTTTCCTGAACTGGAGACACAAGCAACATGTGGCATCTAATCACTGAACCGGCTCAGATGGATCCACGCGTTTCAAATCACTTGTCAGAGTCAGTTAGCTTGAAACTTTGTCCTGTCCATTCTGCATGGCCTGCTAAGCATCTAAGTGATTGACAGCAGAGAGATCCCTCCCTCTTCGGTCGCTAAAAAGGTATCATCAGCCTCTTATTGGACCATGGAAAACTTCAAGAAACCGCCAGCAGCCCGCTGATGTCACTGACCCCTTCCTCCTTCTGCATCATCAAGGCAACCATTGAGGCAGTGGTCGTCGCTCCCGAACGCACCCTGGGACTGCAGCAGCTCATATTCCTGGTCCAGGAAGTCTAGGCTGTTGTTGCTAGGCAACCCGCGGATGGTGAACTTGTGGGACACTTTGGTCCACTGCTCCCGATTTGCCGCCACCCTCTCGTACAGCTCGGTGGCCCCGGGTAGCAGCTCAGACAAGAGCCTGAAAGGACAGACGGCAGGGGCGGCACGTGAGTTCAAAGTTATCGGGACACTTTATCAAGACTTTATCTCTATTACTGAGAAAGTCTCAAATAAAAAGATCAAATAAAAATGATAATTTTATTATATATTCTAATGAATTTCTTATATTCCAATGTCTTGCATATTTTAGTGTTACATAGTGTACAGCATTTAATTTGATTAATCTGCAATAACTTTTTGTTTGGCTGCAAACACAACATTAACCTAAACAAGTTAATATTACATGTTAAAAACAATTGCTTACATAATGCACATATCCAGCACACAATGATGTTCATTTTGAGTCATGCTCCTGAGTTAAATATCTGGCAGCGAAATGCTCCACTGTGTTCACCAAGTTGTTGCTAACTGTGTCTGTCTGCTGTTTGATACAGTCCGGGAAGCGTACAGTGAATTTATTGCTGAAGACAGCAGCCTGCCATAGCAACAAATGCAGCCAATGAGAGCCAATCAAAACAGTACAGTTGTGGAGGTCATAAAACCAAAATAATGTGCTAAAAGATGCTGAAATACTCATTACAGTGGAGGGAGTTCATCACTGCAAACAACCCTTACCTCACACATTAGTCATTTGATCCTTTGTTGATATGAAAAACATTGACGAGAGCAGCTTCAAATTATATTATACTGTGGGTCAGTGGTTAGCAAGTCCGTCTTTCAATCAGAGGGTCGGTGGTTCGATCCCAGCCTCTGGTAGTCCATGTCGTTGTGTCCTTGAGCAAGACACTTAACCCTAATTGCTCACCGTTGCTGTGTCTACGGTCTACTGTATAGCATGTAAGTCGCTTTGGATAAAAGCGTCAGCGAAATGTAATGTAAATGTAAATTGTAATAAAAAACTAAATATACTCAATACAATCCAAGCCGTGGAAAGTTATATATTTATCTGGTGAACATCAAAAGGAGATTCCTTGACAATTTCCAACTCTCTCCCTGTGTTCAATAATGTGGGGGGCCACGGCCCGTGACCCTAAGACAAAGTGAGGGGTGATCACAGGGGTCAGGGTAGGTTGGGGATGTGATGTTTGAGCTCTTTTTACGCACTTGTAAATGGGCATGGCGATATGTTCCATGAAGCTTATCTGTAGTTCGGGGATGTACGCTTTCTCTCTGTCCATCATCTCACTGGGTCTGTTCCCCATGGCTTTTTCCTGCACATACACACAATACAGACAGACGTCAGTAAGGAGCGCTCCGTCGTGTAAAATTACACACACGCTTCAGCCACTTTAATAATTTCACATGCCGATGAACAGCCACTGACACATACCAGATCTCCTTGAGAGAAGAACTCTTTATAAATCAGCTCCTGTGGACACAAACAGGCAGACGTGTCATTGCTCATATGGTTTCATATTCACAGTGACGTTGATTAAGTTTGACTTAATAAACAGCTCACTTATTTATGTAATTCCCCTTTATGACATTTCAATATTTGGTGTGATTGCTGCTTTTCCATTTATCCTCGAGCATTTTCTGACCAGTGAGAAAATAATGTACCAACTGAGACCAATATAAGCCCGGCCATGTATTACACAGAAATGGGTTTTCTGTTTTGGGAGAAAGGATTACAGTGCATTTGCTGTAGGTGTTTGGAGATTTAGGGGGTAAGATTTAGGACAAGGGTCAGGGGTTTGGTGCTGGAAAGGGGGCAGAGCAAGATTAAACATAATCCGAAAATGCAGTGCAGTTTCACAGAACAGCAAAATAATAGAATATAGATTGAAAGGTTGTTTCCAGCAGTACAGATAAGAATCCCATCATCCTTATTGTCTAAGAAAGGGGTCAGTTTGACTGTATAAACATTGGGTATTGGAAATCTTTAGGATTGCACTTCTAAAAAATAGGATCTGCTACAACACTCTGGAGAAACGTTGTTGCTGCACGTCAGACACTAGAGACAGTAAATAACTGGAAGTCCTTTCTCTCCCTCATATTCAATCTTTTGTTTCAACAATCAGTTTGAATGCAGTGTGCAATGTGTGCTACACTAATGACTAAATATTCATATTGATAATTGTTCACATTACCAGGGTAATTGGACTGCAACATTCACTTACATGATTGTTCACAGTACACTAGTCAAAATTATTTCCTAACTTAAAACTAAACTCATTTAGTTAAATGTGTGCAAACTTTATATTGTAAAGTATAGATATGAACTGACAGCAATCTTGCGTGTGGTTTTCCAGCCCTTAGTTTGGTCTGACAGGTCACACGACGTCATCAACAGGCACAGCAGCATGGAGCGATGATGGCGGTTTTTTGGGTTGTATCCGTCTGAAACAAACACATGCAAAAAAATGACATTGTCTCAGCTGAAATTACACACATTGACAGTAAAACAGATGAAAACCACAACTTCCCATCACTGAACAATTTTAGATTGACACATTTACTGATTAATATTCTCTCTTTTCCCCCCTTTTTTCAAAAACTCATTGCATTTTAAAACCCCATAAGCAAAATGGATGGCTACTATGTGATGATAGATATTGATGACTAGAAGCCACAGCTGTGTGTCAGTTACCAGCAGTTTGTGTTAGAAGAAATTTGGTAAAAATGAATGTTAACACCGTCATTTTCTATTCAGTGTTTGGTTAAACTACTTTTGTGCATGACTGACAAGTTACACACGCAAGGCAATCACTAACTCATTTAAAAGCTTTTAATGTCCTTCAATTACTCAAACAGCACACAACTGATTCCACTGAGGAGACGTCCACTCAGGATAACCTATAATTGGTTGCATTCAGGCGAAACAAATCCCTGGCCAGTAGGTTACAGCCAATTATTTTATATAAGAATAGAGACAAGCAACTGTCTCTTCAAAAGGGTTAAGAGTTCAATACAAGTAGAGGATTATTAAGAATGTCAATGATGAATGCTGGAAATTTGACCTCAGATCTCTGAAAAATAAATCAGGAAATAATGAAAATCTAGAGTCAGAATGTGGCTTTTGTGCTATGACAAGGAGCTAGCGGAATAAATCTACAGTCTGTATATGTATCAGTGATTATTTAGTGGGAAATAATTGACAGAAACTTACTTGCAAACGTACAAAAGGATTTCAAAGCCTCCCTCTGCTGTTCGGGGTTGTGAGTTTCAAGCAAAAGTAGAGATGTGGCTGTGCATACTGAACTGCTTTTACGTACCATCAGCCATCTTCTGCAAGTCCTTGAAAATGCGAAGGTGGTGAGCCAGGTCTGTGGCCAGAATGACATCTCTAATCAAATCCAGCATGCGTGTGTAGTCCTAAAAAGACATGAAAAAGTAACGTTACCTTGCACATACAGGGAAAGCAGAATGAAGTAAATGGGAATGAAAGGTGAGAGACATTTTGTAATGTGTGAATGTCTTTCTTTCTCTCACCTTCCTGTTGAACTTATCAAAGATGTTGCAGCCGTGAGTGTTCAGAATGGCGATGGCCTGGGCAAAGTGATGTCTCTGTCACGGCAAATAAGGCACAACAGGAAACGCAATGAGTGCATTTGAAAATGCAGTTGCTAAGGGAATGCTGAGTCGTGTCGTAATGTAAGAAGCAAAACCAATTTATATATGTGTGCGTCCCAGTGGCTCGCCGCTGATGCGAGCAATTTAAGATTGAATTTGGCCACTAGGTGTCGTACCAGTAAAAAACAACATTAGTAGATTACACATAATGAAGATCGCCAACAAGGAAGGAACAAATACATATAATAAAATTATATTTTTCAATCTACAAAGTTACATTCTAAATGCTGCTAATTATAATGCACTCATTAGCTGTCATATTTAGTAATGGTGTGGACTGCATCCTATTCAGAGGCGCTTCTAATATTCAGCCCCCTTCAAGAAGTCGGGAAGGACAAAAAAATAGAACAAAATCCAGTGCAACACGACCTTTAACTATGACCTCCTTATGGAAGAACTTAACAGAACAACAGTACAGGGTGTACATGGAGTGAATAGAGGCCCAGCTCCCTCATGCTGTCATAGCTATGATAGATTTCCAGTCTGCTCTCTCACATCCCTGCGATGTGATGTAACTGGTTGCTAGTTTACCTCCATCACAGATCCCTCTGAGCTGTATAGAGCAGCCAGAACAGATTGCTGAAAATAAAAACAGACAGAGAAATAAAACACAATCCTTATTAAGTACACATTACGTTGATTCAAATGAAACATTATCCTTCAGTTAAACTGTACTTGTCAGCTTGAATATGGATCTGAAGGAATATGAAATCATAAGCTGACAAAACGATGACCTTTGTTGCATAACGAGAGATAGAGTGTGCGTCATTTAGGTGCTGCAGGGTTATAGTGATTATAGATGATTACAGTGGAGCAGAGGAACATGCTTCTAATCAAAATGACATGTAGTGTCTCACTGGGGCAAATTCACAGATGGGGAGACACAGACTCTGATATCACTGTGAGCTTTTTATTGATATTCTTCATCCTGAGCCTCTTAAAGTCAATTTATAGTCTGCTTTTGAAAGTGCAGCTGCAGTGCTGCTCTATTCAGGAGGATTATTCTCCTTAATAATGACACAGTCTTCTTTTGGAAATGTTACATTCAATAGATCTTTACTATTTGTCTGTGATTTGGGTTTCCATACGCGCCATGGCAGTTTGAATGAGAAAGTGGTTTTGTCCTCTTTACACCACCGTAGAATGTCATATTGGTATATTTTTCTTTATACGGCACAAACTGCCTCTTTATCTATGTTCGGTTCTGACGCCTAAAACATGCAGACAAATTATGGACGTCATTCCTCGAACCTGCATCATTAATGGTGAAATATCTTAAAGTTTTTGCACCCTTATAGTGCTTATCTTATTTTATAAGAATGAAATAAACAGGATTAAGGACTATTTGAACACTGAATATGTTACTGAATGACACTGCTAATTAATTGGTTGATGTTTTATGTCAAATGTGTTGTTTTTAACATTTTGCTGTTTTGTTTTTAAGCCTTGGACAGGTGTCCATTGGACAAGAGATTTTAAATCTCAATGTGACTATCCTGGATACATCAAGGTTAAATCAGAAAATAAATAAAGCATAAACATAAAGATAATTTGTGCTCTTACCGAGGCGACTTGGAAAGAATTGTTGGTGCCACGGTGGTCCAGGTCATGGCACATGCAGGAGACAAAGAGAGCTAGAATCTCTATATCCCTAAAAGGAGAGGAAAGAAGGAGGATGGAGGTGAGAAACAACTAAACCATGTGTCACTGGAGGAATAAGTGTTATCTACGTACTCGAGGTAGTTGGACAGCCCTAGGTTTTTGTAGAGCAGGTAGCAGAAGTGTGAGACAGAGAAGGCGTGCATCCAGTTGTGGTAGGGAGGGTCCCGGTAGCCTTTCTTCACCATCAGACAGAACCTGACACCAAACAGAGGGATTATATAACACAGCATGAAACTAATGGTGTGCATAGCCGTAATCAAGGGATCTTCTAATATATAATAGTGTATATCATTATTTCTTTATAAACCAAGCAACCAGGTTTGTTCTTGTTCTGTTTCTGTCTTTAAATAAAAAAACAGTCACCATATTATAAATGTGCTGCAATGCTGAAGAAGTAGCACCAGAAATCAATTCCACCATCCACAAGGTTAAAGAATAATTTGACATATTCAATTTAAAATTATCTCGCTCAATTTATCAATTCTGAACAACATCTTGTCAGTTTTGTTACTACAGCCATTTACTCCAACACAGCTGACAAGAATGGAAAATTATTCAACAGAGTGATGAAATAATTAAATCACAAGTTGAAAGAGTGAAAAATGAACATACAATCAGAAACTATTTATCAATGCAGACTACTTGAAGTAACTGGGAGGACCCATTCACACACACAGGCTCTTATATTCAGAATATGAATCGATGGATTTGTCAGACCTGGCGAGAGTGTTCACGTCAATCTTGTATTTGTTGATGAAACCCATGTCGTCAAACATGCTGAGGATGCACTGCAGACACACACAACGAGATCAGTTACAGTCGTTTCTCCTCCTCTCTGTGTCTCCAGTCCCCCTCAGTCTCTCTCTCTCTCCCACTTGTCTCTTACCAGCGGCGTGGTGTCGTCCGGTAGAGAGCGAGGTGTGTACGTGAATTCGGCGAAACAGGGGTGGATCTCCTTCACGGGTTCAATCCCCGTTACCAGCAGCTTAGTTACCTCTTCCTCTGACACCTGCAACATACACATACTGAATCATATTGAGTAAATAATACGGACAGTGTCAGTAAATACAACGCGTCTGTGTGCGAGAGGGAGTGTGACGTAGAACGTGATGTTACCTTCATATGGTACATCATCATCTCATTGGCCAGGTGGGACCTGAACTGAGCTTCATGGACTCTCTTGTAGAGCAGAGACTAGAGAAGCAAACGTCATATTATAGTGACATTACGCAGTTATTTTCACATATAACTGGCTACTACATGATTATACAGTTCAGTTACAGCACCAGTAGAAGAGCAGTGTCCTTATCTTGTCTTGTTTTTCTTTATATTTGAAAAAGATAACTAATTAGGCTGCGATGGAGTTTAATCTTTGGCATCCAACAGCGCTTGATTTTAAAATGAGAATAAATAATTTGCAATAATCATTCTGCTGAACCAATTTTTGTCCCAACCCACATCATACTGTACACATGATACACAGTGAACATTGATAAATAATGCATGTTGTCCTGTTTGAATGATTTACGAGCTGCCGAGCAGCCAATTATTTTTCCAATCAAATATCTTTACAGTTCATAGATAAACTACCTATAGCGACCTGCAATCATTCACAGGTCACACACTGCAAGAGCTGCTTAATAAGAAGGTGAATCGGAAGTGATCCATAAAGTATCACCACAGCTGTACTTTCTGTATCAGCTCTTTATTTCCTTCCTTCAGTCCTTAATCCACAGTCTTTGCTTAAACTCTGTCAACATTAAAGTGCCTTTCTTAAAGTACATCATGTGAAACGTCCATCATATGACTCAATCAATCGCAAGACTGCTTGACCCTATTCATAGAGGCGGGATAAATGAATCCAGTAAAATGATTTTTAATCAATATCTCCACTCCGTTCTTGTAAAAGGAGAGAGGTGCTTCAGTGGTGAGAAATATGATGACAAAGGGTTATCATCACATTGTAAAAAAACAAATAAAAGAAACGACGTGCTGATCTGAGATTATTGCCACGGGGCAAATTTGAAATCCATGTCAACAATAAAAGCTGTGACAATATAACACAACAGCCCATCTTCATCATCGTCTTCGTGAGCTGCTTGCACTGGTGTCGCTGAATGAGTGTCAGTGGGTTTGCCGTCATACTCTGCCTATGAACTACACCATAAAAGCCACTCAGTTCCATCACAGACTGAATGTCTTTAAATTTCCCTCGAGGCTTGACTCCCACTGAACGGATCCCATTTTGCCAGACGGGATCGATCTTTCTGACAGCACTAACAAAAGATCTACCACACTGTGTTAAGAGACTAAGGACGTGGTCACTGTAACTTATGCTCTAAACTTTATTTCAACCTTCTCATGCAGTCAAACGTAATTAAGCATTATTACGGTGCATGAAACTTGCAGACAATGCATTATTATACGTTGCATTCATTTTGTGAGCATGTTACAAAATGGAGAGTTAATGATATGAGGTTGTGTTCAGTGAATAGGAAAATCAATATGTAGCTTAAAACATGCTGCATTTATTGCCTGATAATGTTTCACACTTTGTCATTGCTGCTAACAGATAATAAGATAAAGTGATAGAAGCCGTCTTCTATTGTGAAGTGAGATGTTTAATCGTTAATTCATTTGCAACTGACGATGTTTATCAAGCAACTGTGTAGTTTATGTGCTTTATGCCTAATATGCTTGGTTTATAGCTTGATTTATTTATTTCTCTGTATAAAAAACTGACAAGTGTCGTGGCAGCATTTATTAAATACACTGCAAACTGTTGAATGTCTTTTCCCTGACCAGCCGTCTGTGTTTATTCAATACACCGAGTCAGAAAATGAAATGTTTCATAGAGTCAGTTATGGCAGCAGGTCGAGACTTACATGGGCGAGGCTGATGCCACAGTAGATGGAGAAAGCCGTGGCCAGGTCCTCGTCAAAGCGGTTGAACCACGGCCCGTTCATTTTATTCACCAACTCAGCCACCCCGATCACCTCTAGAAGATGGAGGTGTTAAAGAAAAGAAAGGGTAAGAGGACAGAAGTAAAGATGGAGAGGAAAAAATGGAAGGTGAGACGTTGAGGGAGGCAATGAGTTGAAGAAGGAAAGGAGAGAAAATTGACGGTGAAGAAAAATGGAGAGTGAAAGATGAGAGTCAAGGACGGAAGAAAAATGAGGCAGAGAATGCACCAAGAGGAACAGAACAGACATTGAATCAAATTAAATACATTTCACAATGAAGCTGAACCTAATTGCACATAAAAAGATCTGAGTCCAAACTTAATATGACAATTTTCTATATAGAGACAAATCTAGCGTTTTTCTGCTTGGAAGTAGAGAGCAGCATCAAAGCAATGCAACTTCTAAGTATGGAACACTCTGAGGATGGCTGCCTCTTCAATCTGCACTTTATGCACCGTAACATTTAGGTGAAAAGGATGTGATGTAACAACTCTTTGTGCTATTCTGAGAGAGCACATGTGTGGAAACCGCTTCGTTTTCAAAAGGAAAGAGGAAGAGTAGGTACGTGCTGTACAGGATGCTGGAGGAGCAACTACCAATAGTGTAATGAAACAAAATCTGATTTGTTATTATATTATCGGCAGCCTCGCTATTGCATTATCTGCACATTACTGGACTCTACAGGGGAAACTGTCGCCACTCTGTATTTATGGCCAGTAGAAATAAATGTTCATGCTCCGAGCTGCTGAAACAGTCAGCCTAATTAGATAATGGCCATTAAACACTTCATTAAAAACTACTTTATATCTTTTATAATTATTTTCTTGTTATATATGGTTTTGTCTTCTATCTATTTCATTGTTGGTATTCTTTCACTTTTATCAGTATTATCTTTGTGCAACAATTTCCAATTTGTGCCATTGGTTAATATTTCAGTCACCTGTGACTTGCAATAAGCTGCATGAAAGGAGCTTTACAAACATACTTTGAGTATGTTGAATGGAAAAACGTGTGTGTGTGTGTGTGTGTGTGTGTGTGTGTCATTGCTGCTAGTACCATTGTTTTCATCTTTGATGGGGAAGCAGAGGATGTTGCGAGTCTTGAAGCCGGTGCTGTCGTCCACACCGCGGTAGAAAAGAGGATGGGAGTAGGCGTCCTTTATGTTGAGGATCTGACCGGTGGTCGCCACGTGACCTGCAATACCCTGATCTGCTGGAATACGAAACTCTTTCTACACTCACACACACACAAACACACACACGCCGGCACACACGATTGCTTATGTCAACTAGAGACACTATTATTCCGTTACACTTGTTTTTAATTGATTCTTGATAGCGGAGTCAGACAGGATATGTCGGGCGAGAGCATAACGAATGCAACCGAGATGAGGCTGACGTTGTAATTACAAGGTCCTGCATTCTAGTCCGGATGGGGACCTTTGTTGAATGTCATTCCATTTCTCTCTCCCATCATTTCCTGTCGGTCTTTACTGTCAACCCGCTAATAAAGGCATGAAAAAGGTCCTTCCTCAAAAAGGTCACAGGAAATCCAGACACATAATGTGTGTGTGTGTGTGTCGTACCTCTTCATCACTAACCACGCCTCCGTCAAACACCTTCGCCACCAACTCATGACTGCAAGTATCCAGCAAGAACACTGAACAACTGGAGAGACAGAGAGAGAGAGAGAGAGAGAGAGAGAGAGAGAGAGAGAGAGAGAGAGAGAGAGAGAGAGAGAGAGAGAGAGAGAGAGAGAGAGAGAGAGAGAGAGAGAGAGAGAGAGAGAGAGAGAGAGAGAGAGAGAGAGAGAGAGAGAGAGACAGACAGACAGACAGACAGACAGACAGACAGACAGACAGACAGACAGACAGACAGACAGACAGACAGACAGACAGACAGACAGACAGACAGACAGACAGACAGACAGACAGACAGACAGACGGAGAGAGAGAGAGAGAGAGAGAGAGAGAGAGAGAGAGAGAGAGAGACTGGGTTAGAGGGCTGATGGGGAGCGGAGCAGAGCAGAGAAAATGAGAATGTTTTTTTCTCATTTCATCTCAGGTCATTTTGCTACTTTAATTAAAAGCGGCAAGTCGGTTAAGAACAAATTGCCAAGATAGCCTTTTTAAATGGAGATAAAGCCATTCACACTGAACACACACTCTATTTCAAACACACATCGAAACATCCCTTTGAAGATGAATCAGAGGGCTTACATCTCTGCATCACTGAGGTTCCTGGCCTCCACTATAATTTCCTGTAACAGCACTGACACATCATCTGAAAGAATGGGAAAGAGAGACAGAGAGAGAGAGAAGGAGAGAGGGGGGAATAAAAAGAAAAACAGGAAATTAAAGGAATTACGACAAAGCCCAGATAGACGGAAACAGAGATTATACAGTGAGTTGCTGTGAATTAGCTGTACAAGATGATAAGAGCTTTCATAGTCAGCGGTTTGGTACCGTGAGAGGGCAATTTGCTCTACCAGTGGATCAATTCTTTGCACCTGCAATCACGATGAATCATCAATGACTTATTCTGCAGTTGGTGCTTACCGTTAGATTAGAATCTAAATGACTGAGTGTAATTAGCCAATCGAGAGGTGGAGCCATCACTTAATGCCCTTCTGATTTTACGGTTATGATCCTGGGTGTAATCACCTTTTCGGCCATAATTCATTCAATTACGTGCGCCATTCGTTTCACTAGGTGATCACTTAAATATCGGCCATTAAAGCAAATTGTACTACGACAGTCTTTCTTCACAGACGGGCAGAACTTACCCAAGTGTGTGAAGAGATTCTTGGCCACTTGTAAAAGCGCCTGTGTGGAAAAAACAGTGGACAAGAAAAGCTCTTTAACTTCATGCGTATTTATGCATGCATGCAAAATGTGTGGAAGTGTATGGGTGAGTATGTGTGTGGGCGAGTGCAGCGTACCTGGCAGTCCACTTTGAGTTTCTGTTCTTTCTGGAAGGCCAAAGTTGAAGTGAGGACCGTTGAAGTGTAGCAGAAACAGTGCTGGATCGCATGCTCATCTGCCTCTGTGTGTCTGCAACGGACCAGGCACAACACACACACACACACACACACACACACACACGCACACACACACACACACACACACACACAGTAAACAGTTAATTCATTAATTTGTTGATTGTCTTAAAATCAATCTGCAAACAATCTAATCTAAACGGATGAATACTTTTTCAAGCAAGTCATTCTCTGGTTCCAGCTTCTCAATAAAGGGGATTTGCTGCATTTCCTTTTCTTTATAAAACTAAAAATGTAAACTCAAATGATTTCATCAGTGGTGGAATGTAATAATATATTATGATGTTATAAATAAAACAAGATCAGTTTATACATTATGCATTGTTATAGATAAAACTAAACAACAGAAAAGCTGTTAAAATTACACGTCTAGGAATTATACTATTCATGAAAAGTAATATTCCAATAAAACAAATATGATAATTGTCTCTCTGGAGCCATTTTACATAATGGGTACTCTTGACAGTTAAAACAAGTTAAAACAAGTTTTGCTGCAATTGACTACTCAGTAATTTATAGATCTCATGACTTATTCCACCACTGCATCGTATAGTTCAAACAATGAATGGGTTAATTGGAAAATTATCAGTTTTAATTTATATTGAAATGATGAGTTGCAGCCCTACAACAGAGGCATGATGCATATAGCTATTGACTAGAATCACATGGAAAAAGAACCACTTACAGCTGCGTAAGTAGGAAGTCACTTTGACGTAATATATCTAATTAGCTGAAAACAGAATCAAACTCTGGCTTCCTGCAGGTGGTGAATCTGAGTGTCACCGTCCTTGACAGCGTTAACCAGGCAAATGAAGACTGACTAATGAAATGACCTGCAGTGACCACGGTGATGCTGGTAATTAGCTGCAGTTTCCCCGCTCTGCCTACAGAGGGCAGTGGCACGTTATTGGGTTGATGTACTGAGTGATGTGTAGCTCAAGGGCTTTATTTCCCAAGGGAGGCGGGATTTGACCCAAGCCTAGGAAAAGCCCTGAGAAGCTCAATTTAAGAGCAATTAAGTTCATAGTTTTAATAATCTTCAGGCTGGAAAATCATTTTCCGTGGTACCAGCTAGTTTTTTGCAGTCAGTTTTGCAAGACAGAAAAAAGTCGCAGCTAGAATGAAAACCAGCAGGAGTCCATTTCCAGAGACAAGAAGTCGGAAACACACACAGCAAAGAAAGCACCAGAATGAGACCGCCTTGGAAATAAATCCAAAGCTAACTAATATGGCCTTCCTGACATTGCTGCCAACTTAATATTCAACATATATATACATATACATCCAAACATTCTTAGACCGTTGCTTTGGGGTGTATCATGGGGTCGTTACTTTAGTGCTGTATTCACATCGTGTGTTGTGCTCTTTTCTGCTGCCTGGCACCAAATCTGAGTGATGGACTTACCGGTGTCACAATATGTGAACAAGAGAAGTTCCAAAAAACTCTTTTTATGAATATGGAATCTATGAGTGGATGCATCTTTGTGATGTATGCATCTACTAAAGTTTGGACGACTGTGCTAGAAGCGAAGGATAGATTTATCACATTTTATGCAGTTGCGACCATAATCCTGCTGCTGTTACTATGGTAATGAAATGCCAGCTCTGTCATCAGCCACTGGCAGAGGGAGAATGATCCCCTCTCATCTATCTTAGTCTTTAGAGAAAGAGAGAGAGAGAGGGAGGGAGCGAGAGAGAGAGAGAGAGAGAGAGAGAGAGAGAGAGAGAGAGAGAGAGAGAGAGAGAGAGAGAGAGAGAGAGAGAGAGAGAGAGAGAGAGAGAGAGAGAGAGAGAGAGAGAGATTGTATGTGAGTGCATATGAATGAAGTGTGTTTCGGGGAAAAATTATATAAAATACACTAATCTCCCAGCACTTTAACATAAGTAGAGACATTTCTGTCTGACAGATGGATGGTGATAGATAGATAGTTAGATAGATAGATAGATAGATAGGTAGATAGATAGATGGATGAAGAGAGAGAGAGAGAGAGAGAGAGATGGATGGATAGAAACTAAAACAACAAACTTTCCTCACAGATTCTTTAACAAACAAACAGACACAGCTGGAGGATGATTTTACAGACTTCTGTATTCAGGAGATAGCATGCAGCATTGCTCCTGGCAGCATCACACACACAGACACACACACACACACACACACACACACACACATGCACGCACACACACAAACGCATGCCAAAACATGGTGCCAAACCAGGCAGCCAAGCCACCCGCTGTTAGACTCATGACCTGACTCTAGATCATCACATAGCCATCTGCATCGACACACACACACATACACACACACACACACACACACACACACACACACACACACACACACACACACACACACACACACACACACACACACACACACACACACACACACACACACACACACACACACACACACAGCCAGACTGCAATCTGACACACGCTCCAAAGTGAAGGTATCCGGCCCTGAGGGAGCATGCAGCACATTCTGTTGGTTTCAGTGGAAGCAGCAGCAAACTCTCCCCTGCTATAAACTCAACAAATCTGAGCTGTTGAGCTTAACCAATCAGGCACGCCCCATCCCAACATTACTGTAAGCCGTCAGATAAATCGTTGTCTCTATGAGTCAGTGCTTCAGTAAGCAAAGTTACACTGATTTTAAAGCTAAGAGGTTAAAAATATGTTTTCACCATAACTCTACTCTGTATGAAATATAGTTCAGTGTGATCTTATGATCACAAAGGTTCCTGATAGCTATTAGTTTGAACAGTCTTTCACATACATACCTCTGCCCACCCTGCTTGTTGAAGGCGCACGCTAGCGCCACCACCTGACCGGTGGCCCTGCTGGCCACTGGTACACAAAGCATGGAGGAGATCTCACAGCCCAACATGCTGGACAGCTGCCTACGCTCCTCCTGAGAGCAAGAGAGGCAGAACAGATCTGTTTAATACAAAGGCCGAAAAGATGGATGGATGGATAAGAAAGAAAACGTCTCCTTACAGCACTGATGTCCTGCAGAGTTATTGACTTCTTTTTCTCGACAACCTGACCGAAGCGTCCAAACATCAGCTGAACAGAGAAGAGAGAGACAAATGAAAATATGTGTGATGACGGTGAGCGACAGGAAGAAAGCTGAATGATTCAGAGCCCTTGGAGATTCTCTTAAAGCTAAAATATATAAATAAACAAGTGAATGAATGAAGGTTGACTGAATGAAGGTATGATGCACTTCGCAGGGAACAAGGAACACAAACAGACCAATAAATGCAAATAATGAGAGAATAAATACATTACTTTTTATAGGGATACATTATTATATTTGTTGGTCTCACCGAGAAGCTGATCTCCTCCTCCAGGACTTTGTCTCCAACCACCTAAAGGTGACAGAGTTCAAAGGTCACGGCTTATTTCAATTCGTCACGCTAACGTAGATGCCATTTATTTGTGTCAGTGTGTGTGTGTGTGTGTGTGTGTGTGCGCGCGCACCTGGCAGAAAAGCTGGTGGTTGTCCTCGGACACCAGGAGCAAACAGCAGCACTGCGAGTGAGTCTTCTGCTGCAGCTGAAGGAGAACAAAGGCACAAATCCAATCAGAAAAAGCTCTCTTTACCAGACTCAGTCAGATTGTTGTTAAGACCTCAATTCAAGATGTTCTGGAGCGAAGTCGAGGTGTGAAGATGAGATTAGAAATCAGTGGACAGTGGGAAATGACTGGGTGGGGCCAGGATTTAGGATTGTCTACATTGTCCTGCAGCACCAATACACTAGGAATAAAGACTCATTTATATTACTTACAGAAAATACAAATCAAATGTTTTACACTATAAAATACAATTTTGAATAAAGTTTGAGTTTCTTTTTCACAGTTTTTAGATTTCATATCATATATTCACATTAATATTGCATTATTTCACTCATGATCATCTCTTCATAAGTGATCTAAATATGCCTACTGTGTAAATCAGTGGTTTTCAAATGTGGGTACTTGAAGGCACCCCAAGGGGTACTTGAGATTTAAAATATATATATTTAAAAGTAGTATAAATTCAAAAATCCTTTAAAAATATGTATTTAATAAATATTCAATAATATAAGTGTAAGTTCTTAAACTGAATTGTATATATGCTATATTAAATCAGACACCGATGACACAGCGCTGTGTATTACAGTGCTGGCTAGGGCTGCGTTCCCTCACTCATCATTCTTCTGTAATCCACTGAGCTGGATAGAGAACAAGCAAGAAAGGGAAATATACAACAGCCGATGCCAACACACTTGCCCCCTAGACACACACGTAAGGACTCAACATGCCCCTAAACTGCACACAGACACACACAGACACACACACACACACACACACACACACACACACACACACACACACACACACACACACACACACACACACACACAAAGCAAGTCGCTGCACTCACACGTAATAATAAACCCCTCCACCCTCTCTTTTTGACAAATACAGTTAATCCCATGAGAGCTGCTCCAAGCACTTCCTAACACAGTGACGATTCCTCAGAAGCAACAATCTCCCGCTCCCTTTCCTCCCTCCTCTCCTCCCTCTCACCCCTTTTTTACAACGGTAACAATAAACCGGCGAAACAAATCGTTGTCTGATTCAAAATACATTTTGAAACCCCTGCAGCCTTTTGCACCATCACAACTTCTCCCCCTCCTTTCCTTCCGATGCAGGAAGAATTCTACAAATTCAAGTTTTGAGGCGTCAAAGACAATGTCAGAGTGTACTGCAGTGTTGTTCGACCCTGTGGCTCTAGTCCTGCAGTCAAGAAAGCAGGGCACGGCAGGTACAGGAGGTGATAGCCGTTTAGATTTGAACATTTTCACTGAAAAATACCCAGATAAAAAAAAAGAGCAGATTGCTACTACAAACTACTTAGTGCTTAACCTGGGAATGGAATATGTAAAATATGTATATATATATATATATATATATATATATATATATATTAGATGAATTATTAAAAATCTAACGTCTTGTCTTCTTCGACATCTCGTCTCTCAGAGCAGCAGGTAATAATAATTCTGCTGATTATCTTAGGTTAACCAAATACCGGTAACCGTAAAATGTCACAATAAAGTCAAAATGTCCCTAACAAGTCCAAGATTACATTTTCAAGCTTTCTTTGACCAAAAGATATTCCTTCATGCTCAATAATATATATATAAAAAAAGAATCACAAGCAGTGTGCACATCCATTAAGGTTCTCTGTAGCTATTGGACTGAGAATTTGTCCCTTTGATGCAGTATAACCTTCAGATCTCGCTCCTCTATCTCGCTGTATCCCTCTCTAACTCATATTTTCTTTATCAGTGAATAATTCCATGCATTTAAATTGTTGTCAGGTTTCTGCACATACTGTATTGCTGATAACTGCTTTCTCTGTCTTTTCTCTTCCCTAAAGCTTTTCCCTCACTGCAATAAATCATTACACCTCTCCCTCTGCCGCCCTCCTTTTTACGAGAGAGCCTATCAGATATATGGAGGGTGCATAGTCTTGAGAGACTATTGTGTGATAAAAGCTTGTGGTAGCGGTAATGACAGGAAGAAGAAAATTATTTCATGTTTTGCATGTACTGTACGTCTTTAACTCTCTGTGTGTGTGTGCACGAGGGAGCATAGAGGATCTCAGCCACTTACATAATTGATGACTTTGAGCTGGAGAGAGGTTGCATCAAGGTCAAAGAGCTCACCTGAAAGAGAAAATGGAGAGAGAGAGAGAGTGATGGGAGTAAAAACCAGAGAGGAGCAAGGGCAGATTGGCGTAAAGGGAGACGGGGAATGCAGAGCATGTACACTCGTGGACAGAAAGCAATCCAGGGGGGGATGCTTGGAGACAGCGAGGTCGGGGAAGGGTGAACGGGAACCAGCCAACAGAGGGACTAATAATGAAGACAAGACAGGGGGATGGGGGGCTGCCTGGACTGCAGATGAAGCCAGAAGAAAAGAGCTGGACAGAGAAGCAGAAAGGTGAGGCGGAGACAGGGGAGACTGAAGACAACTCAAATTTGCTTACAATTACCAGGAAGAAAACAATGTTGATGAATGTGTGCAGGAACAGCATTAGCAAGTCCACTTCTATTATGCATGAGATTTTAAACAGTGTTTTCACACAGGGGCTGTCACACGCTCCTTGTGCCGCTGGCAGAGTCCATCTACATTCAGAGAGCTTTTTATCCAGAAGGGCTTACTCCATTAATATACCTCACCTCAAATATACCAGTGTGACTGTGTGTGTGTGTGTGTGTGTGTGTGTGTGTGATGGCCTCGCCGTTTTGTGTTTGTATACACAAGGTGTAGGACATGTAAAATGTATGACAGAGCGTGGACGAGGTGGTTTATTTAATATGCCTTCATGAATGTGTGCTTACCACAGAGTTGCAGAATGTTGTGGTCCAGTTCGCAGTAGTCCTGGTCTGAGATGTTGAGGTGCAGCAGTGCATTGTGGGACTGTATAGGAGAGGGACTGAGAGGAGGCCTCTGGCAGGACGTCTGAACAGCCTGGACTCGCGCACACGCCACTGAGGCCTGTGACGACATGCGTGTGCAGAAACACACACACAAGCACCAGAGAGAGAGACAATGATGAGACTAAACCCGGTCTGATGCTTTCATCTGGTCCTCCAGAGAAGATTGAAGTAAACATCACCTGTCTTACACAGGATAATGCATGAAAAACACACATTATGCTGAGATAAAACATTGATAAGGTCTTGCTGGGACTGATGTGAGTGTTAACGTTAACTTTCTTAAGAAAAGGAAATAGGCTTTCTGGATTTGCAATCTCAGAAATGTACATTTGGGGGGCATTATTTTAGTTAATTAACAAAAGATAAATGTGTAGTTCTTGCACTGTGTGCTTACTACCTGGTTTCTGTGATGACAATTTTGTTACGTTAATTGATGCTGTTTTTACACAACCTTTAGTTATGTAATTGCGGTACGTTTTGTGAGTGCATCATCTTTCAGAAGCTGGACATCTATAAGTTTAGTTCTCACTGAATTAGCAACAAAGATTATGCCTTCTTGTAGAGTACATGCTGTACTTTATCCCTTCTGTAACACTGATAAAGGCCCTGTGCCAAAACCTGTTCGTTCAATACGAAGCAAACTCTTCCAGTTAGTCAGCTCCTGTTACCGAGCTTTACTTTAGTTCTATATACATTTACATTTTTGATCATGAAAGACAGAGAAAGAGAGAGAACTTACGTGTTTCTCCAGCATGTTAAGATGCAGTTCATCCTGATCAGATAGTGGATTACAGCCCACCTACAACACACAGACAGTTCAGTCCAGTTCAGTTCATGAGCAGTTTGTACTGCCTCTGTGTTTTTGTTGTTAAATTCATTAATTAATACATGTACGTTATTCAACTGCAAATATTGCACTTTTTTTTTTTTACTTTGGTTTATCAATTTATTGAAACCATAATGTCTGTCCTTGAATGCAAGGACTCACCAGTAAGACAGCGATGGCCTTATTCCGCTCCTGGTTCAAAAGAGGAATGACAACAGCTAAAAGAAAGAAAGAAAGAAAGAAAGAAAGAAAGAAAGAAAGAAAGAAAAGCATTTAATACATTGATCCAAAGAAAACACAATGGTCCATTCATCTCCTCCTTTCATTTTCTTTCCATGTCCTTGTCTCACTCTTAATCTTATTTGTTCTTTCTCCATGTTCTAATACTAAATTGAAATATGCAGGAGAAATGAAAATGGGAAAAAAACAACCCTAATGCCCTTGAATAACACTGCTTATTATTTTATTTGAAATTCTTGTCGGTGTATTGCAGATAGCAACAGCAGAAAATACAGAAAATAAGTTTGATCTTGGAAGTAAGTGTTGTTTCATGTGTGGACAGATGACAAAACAATGTGTTTACCACATCTGTACCCAACGTGCTCATATTTCTGCAACATCATTAAATGTTCAGTGGTATTTATTGATCCACAGAGTGGATGTGTACTTACGGTACAGCCCTCATAGTTATTCTCATATTTCTGTTTTTAGATAATAAAAAAGAGGAATTCAGAGTCTATTCATTGCACTCCATTCAAGTTATTTTTCTCATCACAGACCCTCATTTCGCTTGTCCAATATTATTGCCCACGCAGCACCATACCTATCTTTCTGCAATCATCATCTCTTGTTCACTACTTCTCTCTCCACCTCCTTTCGTTAGTTTTCTCTCCCCCGCTCTCACATTGCTTAGCTCCTCTGGATGCCCAATGCGCAAGCTTACACGTGCTCACACACACACACACACACACACACACACACACACACACACACACACACACACACACACACACACACACACACACACACACACACACACACACACACACACACACACACACACACACACACACACACACACACACACACACACACACACACACACCTCTCCTCTGTGCTGGTAACGGTGCTGCGAGGCAGATTCTGTATTTCTCTGGCAGTTCGGAGGGAGGAAGGCCGACACACTGACATCGCCTCAGCTGGTCCACGATACTCCTAAAACAGAGAGACACAAGTTGAGAGACAATTACCTCAAGCACATCCGTTAGAGCGATAAATAGAGAGAGACAGTCAGTCAGACCATGGGGAGACTAAGAGGAATTAGCGGATTTGGAAGACAATTGGAGCAAATGGAAAACCGATGAAAACCAGCATGACAAAAACAGACACTTTGTGCTCATTGACACTAACAAAAACATGTCTGATAGAACTGTTATTCATTGTGTAATTATATGAACTTAATACGGTCCTACTAATACAGAGGGCAGCTGTCTTATGAGACATTTTGTTATTCTGGACTGACTACTGCCAAATGACAGAAAGACTACTGCCAAATGACAGAAAGACACACACACACACACACACACACACACACACACACACACACACACACACACACACACACACACACACACACACACACACACACACACACACACACACACAGAAAACACACATGTCACTGCACACGTAAGCTAACACAGGCAGACTTGTATGAATAAGAAAATGAAGGACAAAACAAAGGAACATAGTTTCACTTATGCACACAGGTAAATTCCCCATCTATGTGCTTCACATAATAAATACTGAACCCTCCAGCATCTACACACACACACACCAACAGCGGTCGATCCATTACATGCTCACAGAGTCTGAAATCCCCTCAAACCGTTGCCGCCAAATCTCTGCATGGTGCATTGATTTAAAGTGTCCATTTGTTTCAGCTCACGCAGTTTACTATGGTGACAAATACAGCTGACCTTTGTGTAATGTCTTTGTTCAAAGCAGCTTTTCTGCACAACCATGAAGCCAATTTATGGCGGGCACGCCAAAGAGCAAAAAACCCACCCTGGGGCGTTATGAAAAACACTGTAATTCAGTTTTCTCTGTGCAAGTATGACATACCTGTTGGATAATGCAATTTATCTTACCATGTCTGGTGTGTGGTATATGGAGCTTTTGCAATAGTATAAGGTCAACTCAAGCTTTACAAATCTGCTTGGAACAGTTAGCAGCAATAATAGAGACATTTGAATATCATACAGGTCAAGGCCGTCGTGGTAGGCATCGTGTTTATTGAGCAGTGGTGGCCAATGACAACTGTTAGCAGCAGCAGCAAAAGAGACCTAGAGATGGACGTTTAAATAGGCCACTAAGTTACAGTAAATGTGGGTGTGTAGGCGTGTATTTGGCACTCATAGAAATCAGCTGATGATTAATTGATCTGGGCGATGCTAATGACTTCATTTTTCTGCATGAACTGCCGCTTTGAGCTCCATTTGTCCTAAATGCTTAACCATCATCGAGAAAAACTACAGCTCCTGACAGAGATTTTGCAGATGACAGAGAAGAAGAACGACACGACCAACGGTGCGTGAGATCATTCTTCTCTCTTCTCAAGAGCTCAGGAAACAGCTAGTTTGTGCGTTTGTCCAGATTTTTATTAATTTGTGCATCCTCTAAGGGGTAGTGGCATTAATCATGCTAGATTTGAATGTTGTCAAAACCATTATGACATATATTGGCAAAAAACATCAAATTATCAATAAGTTTATTAAGACATGCAGGTTAATTGTTGACTCTAAATTGTCCGTCGGTGTGAATGTGCTCCGGTAGCCTGCAACAGTGAGCAGGATAAGCGGTTACAGATCATGGATGGATGCATAATAGCCCTTTCTACAATATGGATAACATATTTTAGATAAAACTTCCTACAGCTGAACATGTTTATTTCAACAGTTGTGCACTGTATTCTGCATATTTTAGACCTGGACTGTGAGTTTACCTTTCGCAGTCCGCAGTCAAACAATAGCTTGTTTGGCGGTGAGGCTTCAGTTATCTTGTCCACAACAAATAGTTTAGTGGATGAACGATCACGGAAGCTGTTTTGGTTGGTTGCTGCATATTTGTGTGTGTGTGTGTTTATGTGTCAAGGTCCAGTTAATGGGCTTGTCCAGTTAATGGGCTCATATGTATTGTAAAGTGGGTTGGAATGAGGCTCAAACAAAGTGGCCTTCTGCCTCTCAGATGGGTTCATTGGGTGTGTGTGTGTGTATATGTGTATATGTATGTGTGTGTGTGTGTGTGTGTGTGTGTGTGTGTGTGCCATGGTCTTTAACAACAGGCTTACGTATATAAGTGGGAGAAAAGTGACCACGTGCCTTGTAGCTTCTTTAATATCCCTTTTACCTCTAGCCTGCATGTGTGTGAACACAGTGTGTGTGTGTGTGTGTGTGTGTGTGTGTGTGTGTATACTGTATGTAATAATGTATGTAGTTTGTGCTTGTGTCCTCGCGCGTTTGAGTCTGCATAAGCATGTTTGTGTGTGAGCCCGGGTTGTGTGGCGATGAGGTGCTGGAAAAGAGTTTTTGGTCTGACAAACAGACATCTGTAGCTCAGTGGTTAGCAAGTCTGTCTTTCGATCAGAAGGTCGGTGGTTCAAACCCCAGCTCAACCAGTCGTTGTGTCCTTGAGCAAGACACTTAACCCTAATTGCTCACCGTTGCTGTGTCTACGGTCTACTGTATATCATGTAAGTCGCTTTGGATAAAAGCGTCAGTGTAATGTAATCTATGATGTAGTGTTGGTTTTTGCCGGAGCCTGGACAGCAGTTGAAGTAGCAGGCGGGGTTGTCGAGCTTCAGAGAGCACTTAAGAGAGGAAAGGATCGCGGCGTCTCACTGAGGGACCCCGGGCGCTGTCACCTCAGCTATTAGCCCTGGGACGTGTCCGTGGGGAGAGGGATTGAAGGTGAGAAAGAAAGATGGGGGTTAGGGGGAGGGGGAGATACACAGCCGGCTTAGTGCTTCTTGTGCCCCGTGGCTCTTTGGGGAGCGAGCAGGCTGAGAGGTAAAATAAAAAAAAGGGCAATGACAGACTGATGCAGTGAGGTGGGAAGGTGGATAGAATATCAGATGAAGAGAGGGGAAAGAGTTTGTTGGAGAGAAGGATGTGTAATAAGGGGTGGGGGTGGAGGGGAGGGAGATACAGGGAGAGTTTTAATGAGAGGGGGATAGACGTGGGGGACCAGAACAAGTAAGCGTTGGTAAATAAATGAGAGGATAACAGACAGAGAGAAGGTCCTCGTGTGTCCTAATGATGAGAATCTCTCGTGTCTCTGTGTCGATCGTGCGATTTGGGTTTGAGCGGCTCATAATCATTCAGGTAACACCTGCTATTAACACAGAGAACAGCTGTCTCCGTTTTCCCCCTCTTCCTCTCTTCCTTTTTCTATAGAGCGAGACATCTGCGGCTTGCTGCGCACACAATCACATGCACACAAAGAGTACACACCTGATCTTTCCCTCCTGTGGCAGTTCATGTGGCGGGTCGTCAGACGACAGCCTCGAGTAACCCTCCAGCATGTAGACACATACACACTCCTGGAATAAAACACACACACACACACACACACACACACATGTACGGGCACATTCATTTGTAATCAGATTTTAATTCATTCGATGACTGATGAGCTTCATCCATTTGCAAAAATGTTCCCCGGTTTCATGTGACGGCCGGGGGTTTCTAGCTCCAGCGCTCTGAATACCAACAGAAAGCTTTTAGTTTTTAGATGATAAATCATGAAAGTCGCAATTATGTTGAGCTGTTTGTGCAACTGTAGAGTTTGTGTGTGTGTGTGTGTGTGTCTGTGCAAATACCGTGCTGGGTAGCAGCTCCTGTATGCTGTCTCGGAGGGCCACTCGTAGTGAGCCCGCATCAACAACCGCTGCCAGCCGCAGCAAAGCATCCTGGGGAAGCAGACAAACAGATGCCCTGATGTCGGTTTGGTTGTTTGTTTATTATCTCAGTGTGTGCCTCCAAAAACCCCAGGCTTTGGCTATAGGTTTGTTATTTTTGTGGGTACAAGTTTTATGTTACAACAGCTCTTCCCCAGATAGGGAGCTTGGCAAGCTGCAAAGGCCTCCGATACAACATCTAAAGTGTGTCACACTCTGTACCGCACAGCAATCTGTGCTTGTTGGAAGCACAAGTGAGGTACTTAAAAATGAACTGAACTCAAACATTGTCGGGAGTTAGTTTTGCTCTTCAGCACACTCAATGAATGCATTTGTTTAATTTTGGCACTGTGAAAACCAAGCACTTGACAAGAAGCCAAAGCGATCCGTGGAATGAAATGGCAGCAGAAAGTCTCACGGTTCACAAGTTACGTAACAGATATTTACTTTCCTCCCATTGTTACGTTCTTTGAAGATTGATAGAAGCACTTAACTTGGAGAGTGATAGTTATCTTAATGACGGCCGGCCTCTGATCAGTGTGATCAAATTGAACTATTATAGGAATAGATATTGTATTAGATATTTAATTATCTATTATTTGTAATCTCTTTTGAATTTGATCAAGTATACTCTCACTTTAAAATTCACGAGCATGAAGGACCTCATCACAGCTGAAACAAACCAGGATGAAATGACTCTTCTTTAAAGTAAAAGCCAAAGTTTGCTTGAAATAAACTAATCTGTGTCAAGCGTCGTCCAACCACGTTAAGCTGTTTAAAAAGAGTGTTTATAGCTGTTACAATCAAAGGAGACACAGTAAATCATAAAGATGGAGATAACAGAAAGTCATGATGTTGGATGATGATGATGTTTTAAAAAGGCAGAAGTAGCTTCGTAAAGAATGAATAAAGAAAGCTCCAACAGAAGTTCAAACTCTTGGTGGTTGTACTTGTCCAATTTTTGGTTTTCGGAAAGAAAAAGATTGAAAAAAACAAAACAAAACAGCTCTCGCAATTTAGATGTCAGAAAGGCCTTCCAGATGCTCTGTGACCATCAGACAGGCACGTTGTCTGCAGCATACTAACGCCGCATGAGGGTCGATACAACTGCAAGGTGAGAGCAGTGTGTTTCCTGCCTCTGGTCGTCTCAAAGCAACTTTCTACTTTAATAAAGATGAGAGAAGCAGAGCAATAGGAAAACAGGAGAGCTGATCTGAGATAACAGGGGAGCTTTTATCTTAAGGTCATGCAAGACTGAGTTTGTGCTTCCAGGATTTCACGTTTTCACCTTCCACCATCATTAGGAACAGGTATGCCGAGCCGCAGCGTCTCACAACCACAACTTTATCAGATGACATAACATAACATCCCATGCGACAGCTAGAAAATTCATACTATGAGAATATTTACACTCTTGGGTGCAGTCTACTTAAATCCCTGCTAGTTCCAGTTATCACACAGCATTATTATTACATGTAAACGCAATGGAAAGAGAGCGGGACTTCAAAACCTGATCAAAGTGTATAAAAACACGGCGGAGGCATAAAACAGCAGCTTTTTAAACTGTCTACTGAATATAAATGGAAAAGAAGACGATGATGTTTCAAATACTGCCTGTGACTGATCCATCATGCTCTTCCAGTTTTTCTGACAAAGCTGTTAGTCACACAGCCGAGCCGGAAAGGAAGGTCTTGTTCCCTCCAGAAGGAACCGCGGAGGTACCGCGAGCTGCGTCTGCTGGGGGGCTCGGTGTCCCGAGGGTGCTCAGCTGACACCCTCTTCTTCGTTCCTAACGTGCTCCTCTCTCTCTCCTCCATCTAACCCTTTCTCCTCTGTCTCTCACTCTCGTTCAGTCTCATGTTTGAGTGAGAGCAAATATGGAAGACAAGAGAATGGCTGGCGGAGGAGAAGTCGTTAGCAGGCGGATGAGGAGGGTCAAGGACTGAGTGAGGAAGAGGGGCCGATGGGGAGTTTTGTCATGCCTGAGCGCTCAGCGTTGGTTATTACATATGATTGGATATGATTAAATGTGATTAGCTTTGATCACTCAATCAGTCTGCCAGAGTGCTGTCGTAATGAAGTTGGAGATCTGCCAGCCCATGTGTGTGTGTGTGTGTGTGCGTGTGTGTGTATGCTCATGCAAATCCCGATAAGTAATGTTTGATGAAAAGTAGAACTGAACAGCAGACACAAACTTCTCTGGCTCCCTTCTCTGCTGTCAGGAACACGCCGAGGATAGACGCTGGAACCTGCAATCCTGTGTGTGTGTGTGTGTGTGTGTGTGTGTGTGTGCATTACTAGCAATAGGATGTATGCCTCGGTAAATGTCAAAGTCTTTCTTCTGACCTTTCACAATCATTTCTTGCCATAAACCACAAACCATCTTGTGGGGTGAGGGGCGTGGTTAGCGCACCTGCAGCAGGGAGAGAGAGAGGCGATCATGGGGATCAGCTGTGCAGCGCGTGAGGCGGCACAGCTGGTCCACATGATCGTGGGATTGCGTGGGCGGGGAAGGGAGCTACAAAAGCTCCCAGAGCCACGCAGACAGGGAAAAGAGTTAGGTGAGCTAGGCAAGTGAATGTGCTGGTGAGAAAATGCCTAATAAAAGAGCCCGAAAACGTGCAGCATTGGTGTCATCCTTGTGTCAGGAGCTCCGTGAATCCCACGGCTATGAAGGACCTTGCTACACATCTGTAATATTAATTCTCCTGCTTCTTCTCCACATATCACACACACACATGCACACACGCACTCACACACACACACACACACACCCAGACACACACACACACACATTTTTTTTTAGCTTCTAACGTCATCCCAGCTCTAGCTTTAAATGGAACTATTCTTATTATTTAAACTTTCCTTTAATTTGATTAATTCGATTTTAAAACCATTATTTTATTTTATATTTTTATTTTCTAAGTCACTTCCATTGTGTCCATTGCCCTTTTGGGAACTGAAAATAAAAGTATTGTTCTCACTCAAGGGGGATTTGAAGAGTCACTGAACCTCCCCGGCAAGAATAATTATTAGAAAATGTAATCCTTCAATTAATTCAAAACTGAAGCATGTCAGCATCTACATTTTTTATGAAAACAGCAATTTGATTTCATGACACTAACATCGTTTTTTTTCTTCAATTGATGTGATTTTGGGCAAAGCTTTTATCTAAATTAATTTGAAAATACCATTACAGAGTCCAATTTTAATACGAGTGACATCAAATCTCATAATGTGAAGGGCCATTATGATAATGGTTTATATGTATTATTATAATTTATTTAATTTTAGAAATACTCTCATAGATCCTATATCCATTACTGTCATTCATAATTTGTGACTACGATGTCCTCATCTGAAGCAGGATGTATTGTCCTCCAGTCTCTGAGTATGGAACAGTATGAATAATCACAATTTAACTGTTATGTTTCTGTAAATGTTACACTAACACATACAGTGAATGGTGGACCTTTTAGAGCTGTTAATATTTAACTATTAACAATAGTAATATTTACTGATTACTGCTGTCAGTTAAAAAGCTGAAAGTAGAACAGCAAACCTTGAGTCAGCAAACCTCAGTCGAAGTTACTGACTTTGGGGCTAATACTCTTCACTTTAATCAGCAGGTTGCAGCCTGCAGGCTTGGATCTATAAAGAAAAGTATATTCAGTGTTGGAGGTGCTGCCACGTTCATTCCTATGTAAGCTGCTCAGCTAGACATGAAGCAAAATATCCAACTTTCGAGTAAAGAATTCAGATGAAAATTCGAGATCTTCTGCATTAAAGGGCCCATAGAGCAGCGCACCAGCGTTTCCTTTAACCCTCACCTCCTGGGCCTCGGTCCAGCCTCGTTATCGAGCTCATTCACATGAACAAAGAAAGCAAAACTCTAGATTCAGCTATTAGTGTATTCTACAACTTTTAGGGACTAATGATTTAAATAATGATTAAAATGTTTGGAAAAAGTTATTGACTAAGTTACTGACATGTCTTTCAGATTTTTTGTCTTTGGAAAAAAAATGTTTGGGCCCTATATGGCATCACATAACGGACGCGGAAATTGTAGTTTCACCGTTTGGCCTCTAGATGTCAAATTTGCTTCAAAGCACCGGCACTCTTTCGGCCGGTGACCGAGAAGCAAGACACAGAACTTTCCTTGAAACTTGAGGAGTTGTAGCGTTTATTTACAAACTGTAAGCAAAGTCACTGCTAGCTTCCTGCTAAACATGCTTTCTTTCTCAACCAGACCCTCGCTAACGTTGATGCACGTTTCACGACCACGCAACATGGTGGCCGCTCACCGTCCCTGACGGAGGAACCGGGGACATCAGTTGCCTGTTTAGCGTGCACACTGCAGCTGGCAACAAATGAGTTGAACCTATTTGTGCATCCGGGCCGCTTGTTAGGCACTTCAACCACAGCATCGCTGCACGCAAGACACTAATCTTGTTGATCAGAGGTTAATGATTGGTTAACGAGGGTCTGCTATTTAAAATCAGTATCCCAAGGGCTTTGTCTGTCTCCCACTTTCTCTCTTGTTTATCTCCTTCCCCTCTCCTCCACACCTCTCTTATTTTCCTTCCCGCATCTTTGAAGCAGAGCTTTTCACCAACGTCCTCCTGTTCCTCCGCCCGTCCTTTCATCAGGGCGTATTCTTTGCTGTTGTCTTTATCTGCATCCTTTCTAATCACTCGGAGCGCGCTGACGTTTTGAAGGGCACCTGTGATCAGCATAACTAAACCCTGAGTCCTTTCATGCAAACACATGTTCCATATAGGCTGTTCTGTTTAGCATCTGATAGTTTGTGTATCACAATACTTCACAAACTGTAATCTAAATCACTTTTATCACTCTGGTCACTTTAACTCATTCTGGTGCAATATTTTGTAATATTTTTGTAATTTGTATATTCAATATTCTACTGTACATTCAATTTCTTCTTTAATGTTTTTATTTTATTATGTTTATTACTGTTTATTTATATTACTTGTTTTTTTTATCTTTACGTACTGAGCAATGCTGCTGTAATCCTGTAATTTCCCCACTGCGGGACTAATAAAGGATTATCTTATCTTATCTTAAAAATAATATTTGAATCATTGAGACTGTCTCCATCCTCCGATGTATTGCTCACAAGTTATCTTTCCCTGAATGTGTGAATCACCCGGTGTTGGCCTCTAAACCAAGTACCTGGTCCCTCAATCACCTCCCGGCTCAACTTTTTAAAGCTGTCTGTGTGAGGAACTCGGCGGCACCACCAGAGGGTGCCGCAGGAACACTGGCCACAGCAAGGATGTCTCTGTTTCTCTCTCCCTCTCCTCCTCTCTCCCTCTCTCAATCAGGAGGATGTGGAACAGCCGGGCAGAGCGCCGTCGCAGCTGCGGTGCGTTTTCGCCATCAAGCCGCTTTTAAAAGCAGACCTCGTTCCAGAAACCAGTGTCGGGAGATTGCCTCGCTACGCGCATCCCCAGTCCCACTAGGTTACGCCGGAACACACTACGCCACTCCGTCAACCGGAACGCTGATCGCCTCGTCACGAGCGGGACACGTGACGCCGCCGACGCCGGATGAGTATCGCGGGCGGGCCTGCGCGTCTATGTGCTTTCCTGAAAGGACAGTGGACATACGTTGGGGATGAGTATTGCCTGCGGGCCTGAGGACTAAAGTTTGCATGGAGAGACATTGCATTTACGTGTTGTGGTGTTTTGCCTGAAGGCCAGAGTTTTTGTGTTTTGAGTTTGCCTAAGAGACAATAAATACTCTTCTGTTTATACTTTGACGTGTTCCGAGGGTTTTGCTATTGGGTCCAGAACCACATCCTGACAGAATCTCCCGACCAAGACAAGGACCCAGCAAAACCTGGTTTTGATGGATAGCCCGCCGCTACGCCGGCTGTATCTGCTCAATGGCCTGGGTTACATCGACGTGGAGTATCTCGGGTACAAGGAGCCCTATAAGGAGGAGAACCCCGAGCCGGATCCCTGGCCAGGTACGGGGTGGGCGTTGGGTGGGCCCCGGAGTCTCCAACGGGCTAGGGGCTCTGGCCCGGAGGCCAGAGCCTCGGGATCTCGACGCCAGCGGAGGAGTCGTCCAGCTTTGTCGGCGCCACGGCCGGCTCCTGCTCCACGTGTCCTGTCGGCGCCCCGGCCGGCTCCTGCTCCACGTGTCCTGTCGGCGCCCCGGCCGGCTCCTGCTCCACGTGTCCTGTCGGCGCCCCGGCCGGCTCCTGCTCCGCGTGTCCTGTCGGCGCCCCGGCCGGCTACTGCTCCGCGTGTCCTGTCGGCGCCCCGGCCGACTCCTGCTCCGCGTGTCCTGTCGGCGCCCCGGCCGACTCCTGCTCCGCGTGTCCTGTCGGCGCCCCGGCCGACTCCTGCTCCGCGTGTCCTGTCGGCGCCCCGGCCGACTCCTGCTCCGCGTGTCCTGTCGGCGCCCCGGCCGACTCCTGCTCCGCGTGTCCTGTCGGCGCCCCGGCCGACTCCTGCTCCGCGTGTCCTGTCGGCCCCCCGGCCGACTCTCGCCCCCCGTGTCCTGTCGGCGCCCCGGCCGACTCCAGCCCCTGTCCCGAGTCCTCCGACTGTGCCGCTGTCAGCCCCTGTCCCGAGTCCTCCGACTGTGCCGCTGTCAGCCCCTGTCCCGAGTCCTCCGACTGTGCCGCTGTCAGCCCCTGTCCCGAGTCCTCCGACTGTGCCGCTGTCAGCCCCTGTCCCGAGTCCTCCGACTGTGCCGCTGTCAGCCCCTGTCCCGAGTCCTCCGACTGTGCCGCTGTCAGCCCCGAGCCCAGTTGCGGCCACCGTGTTGCTCTCAGCCCCGAGCCCAGTTTCTGCCGTCGTGTCGCGCTCAGCCCCGGTCCCGTGTCCCGCCACGGTGCTAGTCCCGGTCCCAGCTTCCCCACTTGTCTCATCGGCGGTCCGGCCGACACCTGTCTCGTCGACGGTCCGGCCGACCCTTGTTCCCCGAGTCCCGGCGGCGGTCCGGCCGACATCTGTCTCGTCGGTGGTCCGGCCGCCACCTGTTCCCCAAGCCCTGCCGGCAGTCCGGCCCGGCTCGTATCCTGTGATTCTTGTCGACGGTCCTGCCGACACGTGTCCCTTGAGTTCCGTCAAGTCCCGTCCCAAGTTCCGTCCGGTTATGTCCCGTCCCAAGTTCCGTCCGGTTATGTCCCGTCCCAAGTTCCGTCCGGTTATGTCCCGTCCCAAGTTCCGTCCGGTTAAGTCCCGTCCCAAGTTCCGTCCGGTTAAGTCCCGTCCCAAGTTCCGTCCGGTTAAATCCCGTCCCGAGCCTAGGGGGGGTTGGTCCCGTCCTCCGGCACGTCCTCCTGAGTCCCCGCCTGGTGGCCGTCCTCCGGCACGTCCTCCTGAGTCCCCGCCTGGTGGCCGTCCTCCGGCACGTCCTCCTGAGTCCCCGCCTGGTGGCCGTCCTCCGGCACGTCCTCCTGAGTCCCCGCCTGGTGGCCGTCCTCCGGCACGTCCTCCTGAGTCTCCGCCTGGTGACCGTCCTCCGGCCCGTTCTCCGGAGTCCCCGTGTGGTGGTCATCAGGAGTGTGTTGGGCCCTCCTACCGGTCCCCCATCCACCCACCCTTGTCCGGTGGTACCGTGGACGCCTGGAGGCGTCGTTTGAGGGGGGGGTACTGTGAGGAACTCGGCGGCACCACCAGAGGGTGCCGCAGGAACACTGGCCACAGCAAGGATGTCTCTGTTTCTCTCTCCCTCTCCTCCTCTCTCCCTCTCTCAATCAGGAGGATGTGGAACAGCCGGGCAGAGCGCCGTCGCAGCTGCGGTGCGTTTTCGCCATCAAGCCGCTTTTAAAAGCAGACCTCGTTCCAGAAACCAGTGTCGGGAGATTGCCTCGCTACGCGCATCCCCAGTCCCACTAGGTTACGCCGGAACACACTACGCCACTCCGTCAACCGGAACGCTGATCGCCTCGTCACGAGCGGGACACGTGACGCCGCCGACGCCGGATGAGTATCGCGGGCGGGCCTGCGCGTCTATGTGCTTTCCTGAAAGGACAGTGGACATACGTTGGGGATGAGTATTGCCTGCGGGCCTGAGGACTAAAGTTTGCATGGAGAGACATTGCATTTACGTGTTGTGGTGTTTTGCCTGAAGGCCAGAGTTTTTGTGTTTTGAGTTTGCCTAAGAGACAATAAATACTCTTCTGTTTATACTTTGACGTGTTCCGAGGGTTTTGCTATTGGGTCCAGAACCACATCCTGACAGTCTGGCCATTACTGGGACTAACTATGTGGAATATTTGTATATAATAAAACGTATTTAATTACGAAAATTGCATTTTAATAGTGTTTTTCTATTCCTGGCGACCACTCAATGCGCTTCACATAACAAGCCAGCATTTACACACACTCCCGCACCGGTGGCAATTTGGGGTTCAGTTTCTTGCCCAAGGACATGTAGACTGCTTTTGACACCAGATCCCTGTATAGTCAGAGTCTGACTGAAAAATCAATTTCTGGCCTGGCTTTCTGGTGCGGGTTAAGTCTTTCTTATCCTTTCACCTTAACTTTAAGTTGTTTTTATTACTTCAGGGCTTGTACCTGTTGACTGTATGATTATGGTTCAGGCAGGTTGGCCAGAGTCCTAATATATTGTCGTTATTCTCCATCATACCGTCTACTCGTATTTGTACTTAGCCGGTTTTTAATTGTAGGCTAAAAGGCACATAGAGCTTGAAGTGTGTACTCTTCTCGTGCAAGAGCTGCGCTCAATTTGCTCTTCAAGAGGACACTTAAGCCTTAATCATCTGAGTCAAGCTGCTCTGCAGAAGCCAATAATCCAGTGGTCAGCCCACAGGTATGATGGTATGGAAATTATGTCATAGAGAAGAAGGACTTGAAAAATGCCAACTTTCTAATAAATGTAGGTAAGAGAAGCAAAAAAATAACAGGTCAAAACTTTATCCAATCATTCAATATTTTTCCTGAACTACAGCAGTCATATCTCAGCGTTAACAGAGAGGAAGGCAGACATGGGAAGCATAACTCCAGGAGGACAACTCTTCTAAAATCTTAATTAGGTCTACATGGACAGAGCTGCTCGCAGGATAAAGCCAAATCAGCTCTGTATAATGTCGATATCATTTCCTACTGAGCAGAACTAGGCCAGATCATATTGTACTATTTTATCTTTCTAAGTTTTCTTTTCACTGCTCTGGATGCCTGGTGAGCAGATTTGATGGTTTGTAGATACAGAACAATAGAGTGTGTACTATATTGTTTGGAGTTGTACTTCTATATGAGCGACAACTCATTTTATTGCCTGATTTGTACATATTTATATATGTTGTAGGATTTCAAGCTGATTAAAACAAGCTGATTTCCCACAGGTATTTGACCCAGCTCTGCTAGTACGCTCTCATGTTTGATGTATTTTTACTCGCTAATGGTGGAAGCATAATTACACAGTTGTATTTTCGTGGGGCAGGATCTACTCTCTGAGAGGCTCTTCATGTGAAAATGTCAGCAGGAAGCATATTTGTTGTGTTATTTACAATCATAATAATATTAATACAGCTATTTATATGACACAAATCATGCATAAAATGCAACACAAAGTGCTTCCCATAAATACAGATTATCATAAGATTAATGATAAAACTATAAAAGTGAGGAATGCAGGCGAGTGGTGAATGTGGGCAGAGTCAAGTGGGGTTAACGACCACACACTGGAAACCAAAGTGGAACTCCAAATGTCTTATTTGCCGCTTCGCTTCCACAGACTGGAAGTAAATGGGAGGAGAATAATTGTCAATGGTAATGTCGCACATGTATGAGTGTGTCCGACATGAGATAAAACAACCACCCGGTAAAAACATTTCAGGAAAAAAGCAATGATAAAAATATGTCTTTAGATTTTTGTAACATTGTCAACAGATGTCCCTCAGACCTTCAGGCAGAGTGCTCCAAATATTTGTGGCATAATTAACAAAGGCTGCATCTCAAGAGGATGGAGTTCGGGGATCGAAGGGACCCAGCAGGCATATACTGTATTCTTAACCATGCTGGACAGATAAGAGGGGCCAAAGCTATTTTTTTTAAATGGAAGAATTTTAAAAATAACTCTGTGACAGACAGGTAACGATGTACCTGTGTGTTTGGGCTTGTGAGAAAGCAGTCCTGAAAAGGTCGGAGCGGTTTGTTTGTGGTGTGCAAATCCAACCACAGGATTTCAGCATGATATCAAAAGCTAAACTACGAGTAAATCCATCTGTTGATCGGGAAATCTGTTCAGGAAGAGATCTTATTGCTCTGTATAAGGCCATTTATTTAATTATTTATGCAAATCAACTGTCAGCGCAGGTTGTTTTACATGAATAATCGGTCAAAAGCTGTGAAACCTGCTGTGCTCGAATGCGGCTTTGTGGAGCCCCTTTGTCAGTTCCTTAAACTGGATGGATGGAGTTTGCTCAAGTCAAGTTAAATCTAAAATTTGTCTCAGAAGGGAGAGATAAATAAAAATAAAATCATAATTTGATGAAAGATTTCCGACGCATCAAGAGTATGGATCTCAGTTTTCATGGAGATGGTTTGTTCCACAACGGACAACTGCAGTTTCTTAGGTAAATGAATCTTCAATCTCAATATCGTATATCATTTTGGAAAAAGAAAACTCCCTGTTTTATGATCTGTTCCTGTTTATTTGAGACCAGCTGCTATTTGATCATTTTGATAGATGGCCTTTCCAGGGAATGTAAGTGCCCGTAGTTTCTTTAGATCAGAGGTTGCTCAGCCAATGTGAGATGCATTACTTAGAGGCTGTGTTCTTGGAAAACCAGCAATGACAGATGGAATTAAATCCAAAACAATTTAGATTTCTTGTGCACTCCCATCCGTGGATCAAAACTGTATTCATCATCACAGTAAATAGAATCTATTTACTTTCTACTGACCTTCTGCCATCAATAAAAAGCAGCACTCCACCACAGCCACATGGCATGTATTTATTTGCAAAGGACACACAACCCCTTTGAAGTTTCCTATAACTGAAGACGATATTACTCTATAACAACTCCCCTCTGTGAACACAATCAAAGTGTTCCTGGAAATGAGTCTACGGTCATAGTCTCTGTCACATAAACATGCAGCTCTATTAAGAACATCAGATGTGGGTACATTTCCTTATTATTTAGTATGGGAAGACCAGGATACAAGTTCTATTCCACATTGTTGCACAGCTTTATTGAATACTCCACTTTGATTGGTCAATTATGTCCGTCAGCGGTCTGTTATTTCTTTATAGCAGATTTTAATAATAGATGCTACGGACACAGTTCTGATCCCGTCCACAGTGAAAGGGACTATTTTTTAGCAGAAGCAACTTACTTACTAAATAACTAATCTCTCCTCAGCTCTGAATGGTGGAGTCAGACTCAAATTAAGGTAAAACATAACTCCACATTAAAACATAAATGTAGTTTAATTTAATAATAATAAAAAAAATATAATAATAATTTAATACATTCAAACTTCTACAATAAGGCTTTTCTTTTTATTGCAAACATGTCGCCCATTTGTAACTACAATATTTTATAATATATATAATATTAACAGTGCAAAACACCTTCACATTACTGAGTACACTCATAACTGTAGAGAAGTGAACACATTCATTTGAGAATCACACTTCAGATTAGCCAGATAGCTGAATACTAACATTCTAAATTGGCCACATTAGATAAAGACCAAGCTTAGCTAAAGACTCGACCGGGAGGATTAGTTTAAGGAGCTAAATGGAGCCTTTAGGCCAGCTCCCGTATTTCTTATCTGCTGCATTGTTCACAGAGTAGTCTGACTCTGTGAATCAAGCCAATCTGCAATTCAAGAGGTTTACTGTTCGACCTTGATATAACAGCAAGAGCATGAAGGGTAAAGGCATCCTGTTGCCACACGATGAAAGGCATCCTCCCTCATGCCGATAGATCTTTATGTAAAACCAGCTATTTACATGCACTAAATAGCCCCTTGGTGTATTTCAGCAAATCACTAGCTTGCTCACTCCTTCACCTGCGACGTGTTTAATGGTGGATGTTTATGTCGGCAAGGGATGACTCTTTAACATTTGAGTTAAACGAATTACTGATGCAGATTGATTTTTGTCACTTTGCCAGTTGCTGAAGAAAGAGAGGAGAGAAAGAGGGCAAATGCAAAGACTAAATGACTGACACACACACACACGCGCACACACACACACACACAGCATGGCCAGGTGGAGGCTGGTAGTGTTGCAGTGGGTCCTGGTTGTTATTCCAACAGAGCTGGGTCTCCAGTAGCATCACTAACATACTGGAGACACATGCACTGTAGAATACAGCCAAGCCATGATGACGGGCTCCGCCATGCACACACACACACACACACACACACACACACACACACACACACACACACACACACACACACACACACACACACACACACACACACACACACACACACACACACACACACACACACACACACACACACACACACACACACAATAACGAGATGCTGCTTTGCCGCTAATAAGGCTGACCTAACACTGCTCACAGAACAGGTGAAAAGGTGCATCACAGTCTTAATTAACCAACCTGTCTGTCTGTGTGTGTTTGGGAAATAGAGTTTTGAGTGGAAACTATTGAACTGAGACCAGCCAATAGCCCACACATCATAAATATTTCCTCAACATGACTCCGGGGAAGTGGATGATAGACGGAAGAACGAGAAACAGAGGTTCAGACCCGTAAGAACAAGTTGATAGGTAGGAACTGACAGACTAAACCAGGGGAACCTGATCCCATGAAGACAGAAAACTTCTCACTGATGAAATTCACACTTGGATCAGAGAGACAAGCGTGTAGAGAGGAAAGGAAACAACAGTGAGGCGTCTCTGCTGTATTTCTGATCAGCGGAAGTCCAACCTGTGCTTGTGTTGCTCAAACCTTTTACCTAAGGAATCTATAAATCATTTTCCTCTCATCAGTAAAACAAACAGACTGCTCATTCGGCTTTAATATTAGATTCAACGTTATAATTAGGCTACGATTATCAGAACAATACGAACATTCAGACTCTCTCATGTGGCTCAAAGGTGAAGCGCAGATTTGAATGTTAAATGAAAGACTAAGAAATTCTGCAATTTATTTGGCGAGCCCAATAAAATGTCCTGCGACTCATCTGTGGGTACGGCCACGTGTTTAAGAATGACTGCTGTAATATATCACAGATCTAAAATACAAATCAATCATTCACATCACACTTTTTGGTCTCATTAGGGCTTCTTGCTTTTATCAAAGCCGGTTGCCAAATACCATGTGAGCTCGTCTATGACCAATCCAACAACATTGATTTGATGCAATAACACTTGACGGTAATATTCTCTAAGGCTCTTTTGCCATCTCCGGAGAGAGCTGCTCTCATCTGGTCTCATCAGTCTCACATTTAATTAAAGAAGAACAAGACCGAAAGAAATAAAAAAATAAAAAGCACAGCAGATTTATAAGCTGATGTTAGCGGAGATCGTCTTATTATGTTGTCTTTGTGGTATTTTTATAAAATTAAAATGTATTGGGTTCTGTAATTTTACTTTTATATACAAGTTTATGTGTGAAATATGCAAATGTGATGCATGCAGAAAGGATGTTATGTAAAACAGACAAACTGGTTAACTGGTTTCTGCTTCTTGACACCCTGCTTGGATTTATTGTCGAGTGTTCTACTTTGTTTAATCCTTTTAGATGAATGTGTCTTTTTATAAAGCCTTGTGTTTCTAATCTAACGTGTCTTGATGCATTTGTGTCTTATGTAAAGCGCTTTAAATTGTTTTTGAAAGGTATATTTGCCTTGCTTTGCCTTTGGTGCTTTTAAATTAAAATTAAGCTTTTGACTTCTTGTAGCGTAACAAAGAATGGTGTTCTCGGTTTGTTATAATGTCCTGCTCGTGTAAAGGATGCTTATGTACGTGGGTGTCATGATACACTGCACACCTCATTCCATGGGTGGCAGAAACAAGATAAATGCATTGATGGTGCAAAAGTTCTTTTTATTTGTTTCTATTCGTTATTCTTTGTTTTTTAAGTTGGAATAATAATGGCCTAAGCTCCCATACTGCGTTAGTGGATGACATACAAATTTGCACCGTGCACAGCCATGACAGATGCACCATTAGCAGTGCCTGTTTGCACAGTAACCATGGAAACAGTCGAAGTATTACTGAAATGCTTATGATAGTTACAAACCGATAGTTATAATAGAGATACTGATAGCCCTGGTGAGTGTAAGTCATGCTGGATTTAACAGTACGGCTTCAGATTTAGATCGTTGAATTGACAACGTATTATATAATAACGGATTACTTTTAAATTATATCTCAGTCTCGTCTCTGTGCAGCAGTACAATCTGAACCACATTGTCTAATTTAAATGGCTCTGATTGTCATCAGTTCCCAAAGCCTCCTCTCAAATGTCAACAACTGGCAATCAGGGCTGCTGTAAATATCATGGCCGCTCAAAAGCTACCTTGTGAGAATGCAACAGATGTGCCGAGTGCCGTGAAGAACAAACGCTGGAGACAATGATGCCGGCGCTCCTCTCCGCTCGCTCCCTCCAGCAGCGCTGCTGCGAGGAGCTATTCAAAGCTCAGGGCAGGAAGGAGAGTGATGGGAGTGCACAGGAGAAAAACACCACTTCTTTCTCATTCACACCAGCTCTGGATGAGAGGCCACAATAATGGTCTCCATTCTTCATCCCCTTCCTTTTTCCATCAACCTTTCCCTCATCTGTAGCTGATTCGTACTCTTTGTCACTCTGTTCTCTCTCTAATGTTTCGCATAGTCTCGCTATTCACATTTTCCACCCCGTCCGGTTTCCTCTGTAACTTTTTCACCTGTCTTTCTCCATTTGTCTCTCACATCCCATTATCCCCCCCTCCAACCCCCCTCCCCTCTCTCTGCTGCAGGTGTTTGACAGTCATACTGTCGTCATATTGTTCTATTTTAATCTGGCTCTTCTGTTCAGGAACTGGCGCCCACATGGTCTCCTCTCTCGTCTCCATTTCACTTTTCTATCTATCTGAGAATCAGAACTTTTTATTGCCAAGTACGTTTCACATGCAAATATTTATTTTAATAACCCTAACCTGGTGTAAGGTGCAAAACAAAAATCTATCCATCCATCCATCCATCCATCCATCCATCCATCCATCCATCCATCCATCCATCTATATATCCATCCATCCATCCACCCACCCATCCATCCATCCATCCATCCATCTATCTATATATCCATCCATCCATCCATCCATCCATCCCTATCTTTCTCTCTCTCTCTCTCCATCCATCCATCCATCCATCCATCCATCCATCTATATATCCATCCATCCATCCATCCATCCACCCACCCATCCATCCATCCATCCATCTCTATCTTTCTCTCTCTCTCTATCCATCCATCCATCCATCCATCCATCCATCCACCCACCCACCCATCCATCCATCTCTATCTTTCTCTCTCTCTCTCTATCCATCCATCCATCCATCCAGTAGTCAATCCTCATATACATCCAGCTCCACGTGACCTTTGACCTCTGCCTTTAGCCCCCTGGACCCTTTGTTAGCATCGAGCTGCTGTGAGGCGCCCGTGGAGCAGCGCGGGGTTCAGTGCTTCGCTTCAGGAAACTTTAACATGCAGACGAGCCGCTGTTCCTACTGAGCTACAAGAATCTTTGTAGAAATGATCAGACAAGGAGACGATGTCGCTGCCTAGGAAACTGCATACTGGACAACCAAATCGTCATGGATACAGATATTGCAGTTGCCACGCAGTTCAAATGCAGCACTTAATAATATAATAATAATAATGATAATAATAGTGGCTTAATTCATAATTCCCAAATAATGTCTTATATATATTTCCTGCTAACAAAAATAAAATAATAGTCAGTTTGTAGTCACTTACTGTAAAACCAAGTTCATTGTTTAACATGAGACTGTCAACAAAGCATCGAGCAACTTCAATAAGTGTGATGCGAGCAAATGAGGAAGTAAGGGAACGTCATTATGGAGCGATGGAGCGAGGAGGTCGGGACACACACACACACACACACACACACACACTATGATGGTTTTACAATAGCCATTACGACAAGCTACCCTCACCTTAACTAAGTACAACGTTCTTTGAACTCAAACCGTCTTTCCCTAAACCTACCCAGTGGAATTCATTCCTAAACAAACCACAGGGTTGACAACATGAAGCATATTATAACTGAAGTGTACCAATTGAACTCATTTCCTTGAAGTCAGTAACACATGATCCTGCCAGTTGCACATTTCTTTCCTTCTTGTAAATCATAGGCTGGCATATCTAAAGCAGTTAAGTGGTGCAGATGTTGCTGGAGATAAAAAACTAATTTGCATGATTTGTATTTCATAATTGGTGTTGCACAACCTCAGCTGCTGTTGTCTCTGCTTTTTGTGTTTTCTGCAGCTTTCTGTACAGCAACCGGTCGCTGAAATCAATCATGTCTGAAAATAGTTGTGGGGCCAGAAAATGTGAAAGTTGTTGCAGACTGAATCTTATCTCACATCACTCACGGCAACATGCAGAGCTTCAAAGCCACTAGGAGCCACCCATGGGAGCCAGTTAACAACAAGTAAAACTGGGCTCAGGCTGGAGGAGTTTTAAAATCCAAAACCGGCGATGGGAAAAGATCTTCTTCGGCCCAAGGACTCGCAAATTTGAATCCACTGTGTAGTTTCAAAGCCTGGCGCTCTTCCTGAGGTCTTTACTCGATCTCTCTCACGTGACCTCACGAGGAAGCGGACGTTGACAAAACGAATACTGACGGCGCGCCGCAACTTGCTGTCGCAATGCTTTGCAGTGAGGAAAAACAGAAGCAGGAGGCTAAAACGAGCCTGGATGAGATAATGGCTGTGGAGACGCGGGCGAGAACTGAAGGGAAGTTTTAATATCGGTCAATAATAGTATGCGACGGTATAGCTGTTGAGCCTCGAGGGCGAGAACGTTGCTTAGAAACACACATCTGCTGCGGCTGGTTTCTCTCATTGGATATTATCGTCCCACGAGGAAAGTAGTGACGTTATGACCCAGAGTTTGACTTCCTAAATATAAAACATGTTTGAAATTATCTGGGCAGCCCGGATGAGGTTTAAGACTGGATCTTAAAACACAGAACATTTCCAGATAATCTGGGCCAAACATCGGTACCAAGCAAGTTCTGATGGTCTTGAGGGGTGAATCAGGGTAAAAATGGCCCAAAACCTCTGTAGTCTCCTCTGAACCCTCCCGTAACTTCAAGGTGGGATGACTAGAAGTAAAACAGCTGGTATTTAATAACATAACTGCTGAGAGCTGAGTAATAAATATGAAAGGTGATATAACACTCAACAGTATTGAAAGAAAAGGGAGATTTATTGTAATCATATTTTGTTTGGGTTCTACCTAACCATAGTTTCCAGTCAAGCCATTTTCACTGTTGCTATTAATACATATAAACCTGAGAGCCAGCCAACGTGTGCAATAAAGGCTCAGTGTGTTCACAATAACCTGCCAGCTACATCAGAGCTGGAGCCAAAGAAATTAGGGTTCTCTGCACCGGGGAGAAATCTGGAAACAAATCTTCCAAATCAAACATGTATTGAACTACACTGTGTTGAACTACACAGTGATTAACACTGTCAACTGTATCTTGTAGGCCTGTCTATTGTCTTTATTTTCCATTATTTACTCGCTGCCAAATCTCCTGTAGCTCTCCATGATGGCTGCAAGGAGATTTAAGTTGCATCTGTAAGTGTTCCCTCCTTCTTTGTCTGTCTTTCGCTCCTGTAATCGTCGCTGAGAGCTCAGAGCGTTCCTTCTCGGGACGCGAAACAGGAAGTCAGGAATACCTACACACACACACACACACACACACACACACACACACACACACACACACACACACACACACACACACACACACACACACATACATACATGCAGAAACACAGGAAGGAGAGAGGTGTATTCCCGATGCTCAGATGTTCACACATTTGTTATTTTAACCACGGAGCCTTTCACCCGACTCTCCTCCTGCTCAGCACGTCACTGTGTGAAAGGCTGTGTGTGCTTGTGTGCGAGGTCCCACTTCAAAGTGTACACCTGGGCGGCTATTACACATGAATGCAGCAAATTTAAAATGAAAATTTATTTAATTGAATTATAAACACGGTACGATTAGTAAACACACACACACACACACACACACACACACACACACACACACAGACAAAATGGATATATGCACAGGTGCAAGCTCACAAATACGATTTTACTGATTGAATGACGAGCAAAACAAGAAATATTAGATTCAAAGAACACACACACACACACACATGCCTGAGCAAGCACATACTGTCCAAGGTGATTTGATTTAGATGTTTTGTTGTACTGTATTGCAGCCCTAATGACAAACAGAGGCTTTGTGTGTGTGTGTGTGTGTGTGTGTGTGTGTGCGTGTGTGTGTGCACTCTGTTTTTGTATGTGTGTGTGTGCGTGGGTGCATTATGCCATTGTTTAGGGGTAGAATACATTTCCTGTTAAAAATTCCAGGATGGACTCCCCTTGGGGAGCTTCCCTGTTTATCTTTTGAGGAACACGCGCGCACACACACACACACACACACACACACACACACACACACACACACGCACATGCACACACACAGGGCAACACAATGCCTCAGTCTCCTGATGTTACCTCGAAGTCTCCTTGACATTTAACTCACCTCTCCTTTCCCTGTTTTCCTCCCTCACCCGCCTCTCCCTCTGTGAGTCCCTCTCCATCTTTTCTTCTTCTGGGTCATCTCATGTCCCGTTACTCGCTCCTCTCCTTTCCCATGACCTCTTTTCCTTCTGTGTCTTTCGCCTTTCAAAACTCGTAGGTCAGTGTGTGTGTGTGTGTGTGTGTGTGTGTTTGAATCCGTGGCGGACTGCACGAGTACTGAATGCGCACAGCTTCAAGCTATGGGAGGGAACCTCAAGTCTCGGAAATAAAACGCCTTCTGTGATCCTCAAAACCGTATATATAAATATTTTAAAGATTAATGTCTTTCTGTTCTAGTTTTCAAACAGGGTTGGTAACCCAAAAAACATTATTTTGATGAATGCAATGCAGAAACTGTTATTGTGTCGGAGGAAAACTGAAATAAGCAGCAGTGACATTTGATTAGATTTTACCAGCGCAAAATTAGATTTTGGTTTACTCATGAATACTGAAGCCAAAAACCTTTTCTATGATTGCCCATAACTGACGAGTGTGAAGGTGTGTTTGAGTTGTTGACGGGAAGTGTTCACGGGAAGGATGGGGGAGTCGAGGAGTTCTTTCCTGTTCATATGAGTCATAAATCTTTGCTCGGCTCCTGTATGCCTGCGTGTGTCCTGCTGCACTAACGTGTAGGCGGAAAGGAGAAACTGATAACAGAGCTGGTGGTTCCAGGTGTGAACATGTGAGAGGAGTGAGAATGGGAAAGTCAACTGAGGCATTGACACATTGAATATCAACGTCCAGGGGACATAAGTCCTCACTTCACTCGGCCACAACAGCTCTTTTTTAGGGATAAAAACAGATCGGTATCAATATTGTGTTTGTTAGCCTCATACACTGGACAACAGACACATTGATACCTGCAGGCCGTTCAGTGGCGCTCATACAGTTAGTCAATGCATCTATTAAAATGAATCTGCTGCTATTTGGATGATAAATAAATCAATAAACATCTTTTCAGGACGAATGTCAAACATCCTCCTGAGTCAAACATCTCTTTAGGCGCTGAATGCGACAGCATGCTCCCTCTCTGGTCACCAACTGTGTCTGTCTGCTGCTCGGTTTGGAGCAGTTGGAGTACTGTGGGGGTTTCAGAGCTTTTTCCCTGAAAGCAGCTGGAAAACGCCACTGTGAGAGCGATGAGAGGGAACTAAAACAAGCTGTGAGCCGGACAGCGAAACAAAGAACAGATAACCACAGAGCACAATGCTCTGGAGGCTCATCGCTACGAGCGACCCCTTTCACATTGTTTTCACGTTGCCAGTCGATGGAAAAAGTTATACGAATATAGATTATAGCAGCTTTAGGTTTTGGTCTGTTGGTTTGACAAAACAAAAATGCCGTTGAATGTAAAGAAACAGACTTTTAAATGTTTTCAATCTATTCTTCCAAGTTACTATTGTTCTTTGTATAACAAATGTATTGTTGGGACACTTTTCGAGAATAGCGTTCACGTGCAAAGCTGCTCCGTATGCAGTCTTTTGCAGGTAACCTGAAACTCATCCCTCCATCATCCCCTGACTCTGGCACCTGTTGTCTGGCTTTTAAAAAAAAAAACCTGTCCAACGTTCTCTATTGGACTTTTTGTTGACTTTAATTGCAACAAACACCGTTTTACAAATTCCTGTTGTCGTTTGACTCCTCTGTGTTGCTTCCCTTGAGCCAGGGTCATTACAGCATAGCTCATTTAACATCCCACACTAAACATAGTATTTGCTTTTGCAGTAATCAAACAAACAGGCCAATGTTAAACGTAAATCCACCGATGCAAAGAACCTCAGCGGCTCATTACACAGCGGCACCATTGGCGCTGGAACAACTGCCACACGGTGCATTGTTCCAGCGAGTATGATTCAGGACAATAATTCTAACCCTGGTAGCGTGAACATAATATGGAACACGCCCAGAAACAGTAATTACAAGCTGGCAAAATGGGTCTATTAATGAAGTGAGCTAATTGGTTGCCTTTGGAACATTAAACAATGTGTGACATCTGAGAAGACACATGATACAAAAAAAATAAAAAATAATGAAATGCTGAATTCCCATGTGGGGTTGCATATTAGGTGTTATTGTGTCCTTTAAAACCCAGCATTGTTTCCACTGTAAATAGTTCTCACACTCGTCTGGGTGAGTTATTTCAAGCAAGTAATTATGAAATCAGTAGCGCGATAGCTCAGTGAATATTGTGTGTATTTGTGTGCGTTTTGGTTCCCTGGCAGAGTGGAAGCCTTGCAGGCCAGGTGAAATGGAAACTCTAAACAGACTGCAGGTGATAATTTGTTTGTCTTTCTGTGTGTTCCCACTCCAATGGACTCGCCACCTGTCCATGCTTTTATCTCATCGTGTCAGGTCTTTGGTGTTGGCTTGTTCTTCTGCCTCAGTCAGTCAGCGATGACCTGGCTGCAGCTGCCGCAGAGCGCTGCCGCCAGGCTTTTGACAGACACACTCGCAGGTCCCACATCGGCCTGTGACTCTGACCCCTCTTCATGGGCTCCCAGTGAAATACCGATTTGATTTCAAAATATTTTTCATTTCACGACTCTGAGATTACATCTACCAAATGATTAGGGCCTGGCGGCTGTAATCAACCTTAAAGAAGCCGTCAATAGTGAGCGTCTCTTCAAACTGGAAGAAGGAAAATCTGGACCCATATATGTTAGATTTGCTTTTCCTCATTGACATTTCTTTGTCGTCTTAGCTTTGAACACTTTACCATTTTATGTATTTTATATATTCTATGCTATCTTATATTAATTTGACCTCATACATCCCAATGTGCATCCATGTCTATTTCCATTTTGATCTTCTTTTCATTTTTTTTCTTTCATTTTTACAGATGTTATTCACATTGCTAAAAGGAACAAAGACATATTCATCCTTTGTGTAATTATAATATTTTTTTGTGGGAATCCTACAGAGCCGGTCAGAGAGGATGTTAAATTGATTATTCACCAGCTGCTGTTTGAGGTGGAAAGATGAGCTGAAATAATTACACAAAACTGTATTTTCTTTCATTACATCTTTGTCCTTCACGGCCCATTATCTTTTCCACATTGCCAAACCCATTACTACTGACAACAATGTAGCTATTCTCCTGCTTCCCTCATCTTTCATGAAATGGTGAAGAAGAAGAGGAGGATGAGGTCATGCAGGATGAAGGTGGTAGAGGAAGACGATGTGATGAATATATGAAAGGAGGAAGAGGAAGAGGAGGGGACAGCAAGACCTATTTCTAATGAGGCTAACTGCGCTGACAACGGGGCACCAGGCATTCAATCAATACTCGCCCCAGAGGTCACACACACACACACACACACACACACACACACACACGCGCGCAAACAGCATGACAGTGGTGTGTGCTGCCTGAGGCCATAATTCTGACTAAAGGATTCCTGCCACAGAGGCACAGACAGAGCAGACCGGACAGGAAGCTTGCTGTGACAGAACATAAATTACTGATTAAACACTCGCTCACTCATGCACACAAACAAACACACACACAAACAGAAGTCAGATTATATATGGTGTGACAAGGAAGCAGCAACGTGGACCGTGTGAAGACGGTGCAGACGTTGTATTGATACCAGCTTGAGGACTAATCTACTGGAGCCGAACCAGGCGTTTGTTAAACCGAACAGAAGAAATGCGTCTGCTTTGTTAAGTCTGTCACACGTTTGCTTCAATTTGAGTAGAAAGCCGGAAACGCTTGACAAACTGTAAATCTGACATTTCAATGTGTTCTGCTGACTAAACGGAAAAAGATAAATATATTGAAATGGAAATGAAGCAGTCTAACACATGCTTGCATACATTCCAAACGCGCACACTCGCACACACACACACACACACACACACACACACACACACACACACACACACACACACACACACACACACACACACACACACACACACACACACACACACACACACACACACACACACACACACACACACACACACACACACACACACACACACACACACACACACACACACACACACACACACAAATTCCCTGGTGAGGTCCACTTAGCTGATTGGACAAGAAGTGATTGATAGGGAGTTTAGTGATGGATGGCAGCTGCTTCACACACAGACACCCCCACCCCCCAACACATTGATGCAAAAGCAGTGAAATAGTAATATCAACATTAATTATTGAATTGCATTATATTAATAATGTTGTATCTTGCCCAAGGCTGCCTTATCAGGGACTTGCAGAAGTCTACTTTGAAATTCAAAATAAATATCTGTGTGTGTGTGTGTGTGTGTGTGTGTGTGTGTAGCAGTGACATTTAGTTAAATACAAGTATAATTCAGAGGAGGCAAACTAAATTATTCCATGTGCCTGTCACCACTAAAGTGTGATGCAGACATCAGCACAAGTGCACATTTCATAACATAAAACACCTGCACACACACGCTGAGTACATTTCCAATCACATGTGACCTGGTAAATGCTGGAAAGTTGCATTTTTGCCCAAACTATTAGGCTGCTGAAATTGCATTTTCACATTTCGACAGAGGGGACGAAATAAGGCACCCCTTCTGCTGCTAGAAAACAACCATATCATCGTCTATTTTTCAAAGCTGCTTTAGCAATAACAATTTAATACCAAGCATATCTGCACCGGGAACAGGTGTGTCGTATTTTGACCACATTTCTCAAAACAAGAACGGCAATGTGAGTGTGTGTCCTCTGAGCACAATCAAATACAGAGATTATAGTCAGGCCATTAAGTCTCTGTCACAAACATTCTCACACACACTCAAGGTCGACCATTTGAACCCTTTTTATCATTGCCGGGTTACTTTACTAGTTTAATGCTTGTGTGTGTGTGTGTGTGTGTGTGTGTGTGTGTGTGTGTGTGTTACCCCAGTGTTTGAACTGCAGATATTGGCTGTCGTCACAGTGAGGTTAATGTGTTTGAAGAGCGACTGCATAGTTGATTTCACATTTGTGTCAAAGGTGTGTTATGTGTACACACACACACACACACACACAGTAAAAGCACACATGCACAATTTGAAGTGACAGAAAGCTATCTGATAAATCTTTGTTGTAAACCTTTAAAGAAAAAGTTTGCTGCAATGCAGATGCAAACACACACACGCAGTATGCACAGGGATGTATGGACTAGCAGTGTGACATCCGTCTCTTAACCCTGAATCTCAACTTCAGCTGTAATCAATTTACCAATAATGGATTATGTCAATAGTGTAGCAGAGAGCAGAAAGATTGAAAGGACAGAGCAAGAGAAAGACAGGGAGAAGATAAAAGGGAAGAGAGATCAGGCGGCTTGAAATAAAAAAAATAAAAACGGTGATGAAGTGATTGATAGATGGCAATGGGAGAAAAAAGGAGTAAAAGAAGAAAGATTGGGTGAGGGGAGTTTGCCGATGTAAGTAAATATACAGACGAGGGAGGCAGAGGGACTGTCAGACATATGAAATTAGAATATATTTAATTGGGTGGAAAAGGTTAGGGGGAACATGAATGATGTAATGAATGAAGGCAGGGATATCTCAAATTATATATATATATATATATATATATATATATATATATATATATAGAGAGAGAGAGAGAGAGAGAGAGATGGTGAGCAGCTTTTTCATGGTATTTTCCTGAAATAGCAGCAAGTAGCATTATGAGCGAAGTGACATTTCAACTTGTTATTCTAGCCGTTACAAAAATAAATGTGGCCAAACTTTGCAGGTTGCTTTACACTTGGCTGAGATCTGACAGCAAGATGAATTACTGAATAATGGCTGCAGGCAGAGGGACTGGCGTGTGCACAAGAGACGACCTGCAGTTGGAACTCTTACACTCATATCAAGAGAAGAATTATTATAATTGAGTGAACGTATGCTAGATAATGTGAACCTTGTTAACCCTGTCAACGTATTGTTAAGAGAGAAAATTGTGTAGTGTAAGAAGAGAGCGTGAAGCAGCCATTACTGTGTGGACATCCAAAAACGTACAGCCATAAAAAAACGCCCCATAATGTCTCTATGATCTATAAATAATAAAGTCTACATTCATGTTTGAGAAGTAAGTTGCTGACTATGTAGCTAACCAAGTAAGTTAATGTTGCAGCATCCAAGCAAAATAAACTAAAGACAAAACCCTAAGGCGATATAAAGTGTTGTCTTCAGTCTTATCTCTGCAGCACTGCATCAATTACAGCTAAGCGTAAAATCATTACGCAAAAACGAGTTTGCTGATGTTTTCTCAAAGCTGCCACTAGGGGGTACTCAAGAGCTCCATTTTACACCAACTCAGGCGTTGCGGCGATTAGCGTAGACTTGTGCGGCGGTGTGGGAGTGTCACTCAAATGGCCCATCTGCTAGTACGTCTGGTCCTTCCAGTGATTGATTTTCACACATTCCCTTTCAATAACCAAGGCCGGGCCTATCAGAACGATTAGTTTCAAACTGGTGCAGAGGGCGGAAGAGAGTGAGCACATGTGAAACGTAATGTTACACTCCATTGTGTTCTGGTCGTTCATGCCGCCCTCCTTCCTGTGGGCGTCTTCCGGTCTTATCGCCGGTTATGGGAATGGCCACTCCAGCGTTACATCAGGTTATTCGGTTTTTACTTTCTTCTTCTTTTTTGTTTTACAGCTCCTGCAGTCCCCACCGCCACAGTTTAAATTGCATTCATCTGAATGGGAGAACTGGTGTTTTTGACGCAACACCTGATTTGGTGTGAATTCATTCCAAGTCATATTATAGAAAATGCTGTTATAGTCAAGAATGTATTATTAGACTGTATGTGCAGTCTAGAGTAAAACTCAACACATAAGGACTTAATTTACACAATTGTCCTCTCTGCAGGGAGGTGTCTATAATGTATGTTATTAAGTAGCATAAGTACTTTGATTGAAGAGATGAAACGTATGTATGTGTGTGTGTGTGTGTGTGTGTGTCGGGGCATCTCTCCTTCAGTCCAGCTGGTATGTGACAGTGATGCCATGGCAACAAAGGAGAGCCATCACAGCCAAAATGTCTGTTCACAGACTTGTAGATATGATTTTCCTTCTGTCCACCTCTTTTTTTCTCGATTCCCTCTATCGCTCTGTTCATCCGTCTATTTCTGTCTGTGCAATAATCTATTAATCTGATATCTATTAATCTGCCCATCTGTTGATCGGTCTACCCTTCTGTCAGTGCCTCGATCAATCTTCCTGTTCATCAGCCTGTTTATTGATCCATCCTCCCCCTGTCTTTCTATAAATCTTCCGTTTTATCCAAATTCCTGTGTATCTATCTATCTATCTATCTATCTATCTATCTATCTATCTATCTATCTATCTATCTATTATATAAATGCCATTCAGTGTTGTGAGTGGGTGTCTGCGTTGGTCTCTTACCTTAAATAGGAACATCCAAGAACATCAAGAGGGAGAGACATAAATGGGAGAGAGAGAAAGCGAGAGAAAAATTATATATATATATATATAACAGTATAATATATAGGCTATCAGGGAATTGCAGTTCGACATGCACACATTATTAGTTCACTAAAACTTCATAAAACATACTCTGACACGCTCTCAGAGGAGCGACCAGGTGAAATACATATTACATATTGGAACTTGAAATGGTGTAAATGAAGGTGCTCCCCTCCCCAAAAGCCTCGCTCTGGCTAAAGGTCAAAGGCGACAGAGCGGGACTGAAGATGAGGTCATCATGTCATCACACACACTTCCACATTGGAAGGAGCGCCGCCCGCTTCCTTTTAACCTCAAGGCACACATGCACGCCTGCACACACTGTATAAAACACACACTGACACACATAAACAGGGTTTTATCAGGTTGTAACTACCGTGATCAAAGTGGACACACAATTCTGAAAAAAACAGAGCTTTCTGACATGCGCGTATCTGTGTGTATCGCTGTGTACTTAGATACACGGGTTAGTGTTTGCTCACACATACAACTATGTATTTGTGCCGTTCTTTCTTCTAGTGTTTATGCGTGCCAGTTCTTGTGCGTGTTTTTGAATGTCTCACTACAGCTGTGTGTGTGCGCATGTGTGTGTGTGTGTGTGTGTGTGTGTGTGTGTACTCCTCTACAGAAAACTCAATATGGCAGGGTCAGCTCTGCAGAAAATGGTCCATTGAGCAGCAATTGCATTCTGCAGCCAAGGACTCTGCTTGACTCTTGCCTTTTCTATGGAGCTTTACGTAAACCACTGAGCCCACACACAAACACAAACACACCCGCATGCACGCGCTCCCACACACACAGGGACAAAGACACACACAGAGACACACAGATACACACTTGTGGAAGAGTGGATAAAGGGAGAGACTGAGAGCAAGAGTGGAGGAGGTGTGACTAATCTTCTCTTCCTCTGTTTGGAAAGAGTGGAGGAGATGAGCGAGGGCTGTAAAATCATTTTGACGGGCAGGATTAAGACACGCACGCGCACACACACACACACACACTCACACACACACACAGACACACACACGCAGGTATGCTTTCTTTCTTACACCCACACAACATGACATCTCTTACATACGGAGAACCACATTTATTCTATCACACTTATACACAGATATTCTCCTACGCAAACAAATACACAAAATACTTTACACCTGGTATCAACGTGCGTCTCCTCTGCACACTATGCAGAGATGTGATGCTGCAGGATTTTATTTACATCTGCCATGGCAATCAGATTTGTCTTTCCGTTGCCAAAATGCATTTTGTCACAACATCGTCACTTTCATTTGTAATATTAACGCCGTTAAAGACTCTGTGTCATTCAATTTTCATGTTTTCAAATCTCGTCTGGCACAGAACCAGAATAATGTTCTTCTTGTGAATGCGGGTAAATGGAAAACTCCTGTAAAGGAAAAACATTTGAAGACTGAATCAAACTGAGCAGAACCGTCACAATACAGGACCTTATTTGGCCGGCAGCAGCTCTTTGAATTAAAACTGCTGATGCTGCAAACTGGCCTGACTGGGTGCATTTCAGTAATTGTTTGGAAAAGTCAGACTCAAACTAGCTAAAAAATATAATGTTTGAAAAGAAATGACACTCCTTGAAAGCTGAACTCTCTACTTCCCCCTTAAATGTGTTTACATGAACCACACCATATGACAATATCACTGCTCTAAAGAATGATGATAACACAGAGTGAAATATTTCAACCCGACACACGAGGTTATATTTGGCTGCCACAGGCCTTTTTCGACAACAGACATTGTCACATTTGGATGCTAGCTTTGTTCTATTCAAGTGTCCACGTGAAGCTTCGTTTTTTACCTTCACGTGGCACAAGAGCCTCCACACATGGCACACAGGCACCAGTACGAGCGTGCTCTCCTAAACAACCGGAGGGCGGACAAACTAAATGTACTGCAAAAAAGGAAGAAGACAACGAGCGGTACCAGCAAAATGCCATAAATGAACCTTCACAATACCGAGAAAGGATTGTAATTAACTATAAACTCATATTTAATATAAGGGGGCGACTGTGGATCAGTGGTTAGCAGGTCCGATCAGAGGATCGGTGGTTCGATCCCCGGCTCTGCTAGTCCGTGTCAATGTGTCCTTGAGCAAGACACCGTTACTGTGTCTACGGTCTACTGTATATCATGAAAGTCGCTTTGGATGAAAGCGTCAGCTAAATTAAATGTAATATGTATGGACTACTCGATTGCTTTTATACAATCCATGTAAAGGAATAAGTCAAGTAATGAATGCATTATAATGAAACAAAAGGTTGAATATTGTAAGACTCACTGACTCAACAGGCATCTTCCCTCAAAGTCCCAAAAGTTTCTAATTCATCACATCTGACACTAGAAAGACGTACGGGCTAAATGTATAAAACATAAAATAGCGACGAGTCTTTAACTTGCATCATGTAGAAACAGTAATTTCCCGGCCCAGCTTGTCGGTGGCTTGCAGCATCGCAGAATCGGCATGACGACGGTGAGTGTGACAGTGAGCCAGCATGCACGAGAGCAGCTCCTTGAAACCGAAGCAGCAAAATGGAATAAGGCATCATATTAAGATGCCCTCCGTGAAAAAAGGAAATATTTCAGATCTCTTCTATGTTATGCGATACTGAGTTTCCAAGAATTTCAGTGTGAAAACTTTATGAAAATTGAAAATAGAGTTCTGTGGGTTTGAACGTTTGATAACGCAGCATGAGTTTATGAAGTTGGACCGACTGCTGGGATCCGACAGATTTTCGGAGGTTAAACTGACACGAGTATATTCCACCCATTATACACAGACACACACACACACACACACACACACACACACACACACACACACACACACACACACACACACACACACACACACACACACACACACACACACACACACACACACACACACACACACACACACACACACACACACACACACACACACACACACACACACACACACACACACACACACACACACACTGGCATCCTGTCCATCGCTCAGTGCCACAGAAAGACGGCTGTTGCCAGAACGAAGAGGCTGTGTGTCTGTTTCCTGTCGGATCAGTCAAAGGAAGAGGCATTACACGTTCTGGTCAAGCTGTCACGTACCAGTCATCGCATCCATTGATGTTCCACCGCGTGGATGTTTGTTTGTCCGTGTTTCTATGCAGGAACTAATGTGTTTAAGCACATTTGATGCTTCTACCTTAAATCAGGGAAATGCCAAATACACCTGCTCCTTTTCTATCAGGGAATGTGCATTACTTTGTTATACTGCACATAACAACTTTGGTAGCACTTTTTAATTGGTTTGCAATATATATTACTTCATTTACAAATGGGGAATCCATCATTTAAAAAGTAGAAACCAAAATCATGAAACGCATAATAGTCAAGCTTATTAATCAAGAATAAAACATTTACGCTTTATAAATGATGAATTTAGTGTTTACTCATGCTTTACTAATGCTAAATAGTGTGTAGTTTTATAAAGTGCTACAACGGTAAATGATTAACAGTTTGTGTTGAACGAGTACTTTGAAAAAAAGTAATGGAATTAATAGAAATGCATATAAAAACAGGAATATTTTCAGATGATATCAAAGTGATGCAAGATAAAATAAGTCCACCTTCAGTTCAGTGCACAAAATATTTCAGACCGCTCTCAGATAGAGTTTCTGTGAGGCCTCGACGCTAAGCTCCCCCAGATAAATTACGGTGATTATTTTGGAGCTTACTTGGAGTCTAACCTAACGTGACCCGAGAGAGATGAAGAAAAAGGAAAGCGAGGTTGGAGGGAGAGAGAGGAGGAATAAAAGATGAGGTCTGCTGTTCTCATTTGTGAAACCGATACAAGAACATTTCAGAAAGAAAACCAAAATTCTTGCACACATCCAAACAAGGGCTTCACAGACTCAACGCACTCGTACACACATATGTGTTATGTATACTGTTATTTTAAATAATGTCCATTTTTCCACCAGGGTTTACATATTTGCCTTGTAGTTCGTGGCATCGTACACTTTTCTACCCATCTGTGAAGCACTAAGAGGGTTACAGCACACATGAGCTGCACTTTGCTACTTCCAAAATTGAACGTATCAGGGTGTATTCATGTTTCCTCGCTACGCTCTCTGGAGCTTTAATTGATGCAGGTTGTCTCCCATGTCACTATTCTGTTTAATAAAATGACCCATTCAGTGTCACTTCATCTTAAAGAGCGTTAACTGGACATTTCAATTTATTTACACACAGTTTTTATTCATGTCAATTTGCGAGCACATTTAGATAATAATAATAATAATAATAATAATAATAATAATAACAATAATAATAATAATAATAATAATAATAATAATAATAATAATGATAATATAATAATACGATTTTTCGATTTTATTTTATCTAACCATTTGGCAGTACTTTATAGATAAAAGCTAAAATCACACAGAAAATACATTTTAATAAATGCCTTCGTGTTAGATGATTTGTAACTGTTTACTTGCAATCATCTTGACAAAAGATCAAATGATTGCAGCCCTGCATGACTCCGGAGCAGGAAAACACGGCTTTATTAGCAGAGGTAGTATTATAACCTGCTGTGCATCTGACAAGCCTTCAGACTTCTGACTCTTACACAACCTGACCTTCCTGGGTTGTATTTTGATGTCTTTCCGATACCTAAAAACAACGCTCCTCTTTGTATTTTTCAATGCAGGTCTGATTTTTGGTCTGAACGCTCTGTTAGAGTTGTGAATATCTTCTTTATTTTTATGTCGAAGGCGAAAAGGCAGTTTCTGTTTTTCCACCAGTTATCTGAATATGTTGTGCTCTGTTTCTTGCAGTTTCTGTTGAAAAGCTGTATGACTCAGTTTGAGACAAGGGACTCTGTATTGGAACAGTACGAGGTCTTCCTAAATCTGCTCTGTGGGATGTTTTTGGGACATTCCTCCAAACTCCAAAATATATTTTGGGTGAGTTTCAGACAGAATTCAAGGGATTAGTGGAACGACGCTCAAAACGTTTCAACCAGGTTCTGCGGTTGAATTTGTGAAGAAAATCTCCACAACTGGTAAAAAAAAAAAAAACCTGCAGAGAAACCAGAGCTCAGTATCGCGTTCGCTGCTCTGATCCGAAGGTTAGTGTGACTCAGAGGTCAGTGTGGTTCACTCCGCTCAGAGAGGAGCTGCTACTAATCTTTTACACCCACATAACCCCCACCCAACGCGGTGCGAGGGCGGCAGCGCCACGGAAGGTAAAATTAGGATCTGCGGAGCGAACGCACAATTTGCATAAATGTATGCACCAGAACGCCGCACTGAAAGGAAGGAGGAGAGCGTGCTGATTCCTCTGTGAAACCTGCAGTAATGGCATCCATCATTCCAATAGCAGGTCCATACATTTCTCCTATCTTGCGCTCTCCAATCAATTCTGTTCCCAAGGTGACAGCAATTTTACAACCGTATTGGTCGTTTCTACGGTTACTGACAGATGACTAACTGCGACATGTTGTTATCCTATGCCTCCCCCTCCCTCCCCCTCCCCCTCCCCTTGCTGCTGGTATCATTATTTTGTTCGAGGGAAAAAAAGGAGAATTTTAATTTTTTTACAGACATTTCAGTTTGGTATTAACGCACCGTTTAGCTGACGCTCTTCCCCTGAGCGCTAACAGCATAACAGCAGTTTGCCTGTAAAACAGTACACAGGCAGATGGGACTGAGTTATGATATCAGGCAGATCAGACAAACAGCGGTAGACCTGAACAGCATGTTGTGGAGAGAGGACTCTGAGGTGGCAGACAGAGACGCAATATAGACGAGTAAATACTCTGATCATTACTGGGATTTAAGTTCAGATTTGAGTATTTATATATTCAAATCTGAACTTTGAGGATATATATTATCCTCAAAGTACAAATACTGTATATTGCAATTTCAATATACATCCGGATTATAGCCTCAGCAAGTCTAGATTTCAGTCCTGCAACAATTCCCACAATGAGCTTACACACCCAGAGATGTTGATATCAAAGTCAAAACACACAAGTGTATCATCTCACAGTAAACTGTAAACCAGCATGTCACATTTTTTTGCAAACGTTCTCTTTGATTGTTGCTCATCTAATCATGAATATTTAACGTTACAAAGGAATTGCTTTGATTTGCAATCAAGTTTTCAGGAGCTTTAATGTTTACACTAGATCATACTAAATCATACCGTATAATAGAGTTTGCAGCTCCAATTCTAAGTAACAGTGAGCGAGTAGAGTATGTTCAACAGGTAGATTTCCTCCTGTGAGTTAGAAGTGAAGCCTTCATTGCAGAAATGCAAGAATCGGTTGTACGTTATTATCGGATTAAGCAGAAGCAGAACATCGACCGTATCGTTTTTGGATGTCACAGTACTCCTTCATCTCCTTGTCTGATTAATCACCAAATAAATCTCATCTACAAAGAGAGAGAGAGAGAGAGAGAGAGAGAGAGAGAGAGAGAGAGAGAGAGTGAGAGAGAGAGAGAGAGAGAGAGAGAGAGAGAGAGAGAGAGAGAGAGAGAGAGAGAGAGAGAGAGAGAGTGTATGTGTGTGTGTGTGTGTGTGTGTGTGCGGGTACTCTAACCAATATGTGCAGGTTTTCCACAGTGTTTCTTGTGTGTTGTCCATGAACATCTCTCAGCAAACCACAAAAAAAACCCTGATGCACTTCTCTCTCTCCCTGCTCCTCCCCTCCTTCATCCCTCGCTCTCACTCTTGTGCGCCCACTCACACTGATAGACACAGAAAAACACACAGAGTGAAAATGAGAAATGATGGGGGGATGAGATGAGCAGAATAACAGCTCCTGGTTCCATAGAAAAGAATACAGAGTGGCGTACCCCCACGGCCTGCTAATGCAAATGATCTTGTCATATCAGCCACGGACACTCGGCTCGTTTCTCCTCCACGCGCCCCATGGCAATGACACATCTTTGACTTTCTCCAAAAATGATCGTTGCGTCGCTCCCTGAGGTCTCCCTCAGGCAAATTACACAAGTCATTCAGCCCTGAACTTCCTCTCTATCGCTCTTCTATCTTTTTACGTTTCTCTACTAAGTGTCCGCAAGTAAAAAGCATGTGTGGCGATAGAAAGACTCACACTAGAAACAGAGAGCGAGAGAGGGGGTGTGAGAGAGAGAGAGAGAGAGGGGTGTGTGTGTTAGAGAGAGGAGAGAGAGAGATGGATGTCAGGGATGTAGAGTTGCGTTTTGCTCCTTGTAGCAGATTTGCTTTGCCCAGTTTTTAGGTGGGTGAGTTTGTGTCGACTGCTGGCGTATTTTCACGCCTACATGCCCTTTGTTTAGAGACGATTGTGCTGATCTCGTCCCCACAATTTACTGTGAGCTGCAGTTTTACTTTCACTTTGATCAGAGTCAGCATGTATCATTACGGAACAGTGAACAATGTACCCCGGGGTTAGAGGACTATTAAGAATCTGACATAATAATTGCATTGTAATTTCCCTAAAACTGATGCCCACATTTTGCCGAGCAGCTTTCCAGCGGTCACACGGAGGCTTCCCTTGCTTCAGTTATGCTGCTAACTTTGTTTGTGATTGTTATGTGGTTATGCAATCTCGACAGACAGGCAATCAGCTCTGTGAGGCTTGGAGCTAAACGCTATCGTCGGCCTGCTCACAATGACAACCGTGCTCATGTCAGGCAGGTACAATGGGAACCATTTTCAGAATGTCAGTCTTGTGAGTAAGCATGCTAACATTTGCTATAAACTAAATTTTTACCTGATAATGGCACTTAATAGAACATTTAAATATCAAAGTTGTTTCTGAGGGGAATATTCATATTTGTACCAAATTTCATGACAAAACATTAAACAGTTATAGCTATAAATATTCTTTAAAACCATGGTGGCACATTAGAAAAAAGTCGGAGGATCACCAGAGTCATTATACATCATCTGGGAACCATTGGTACCAGTCTATCCAACAGGTAGAGACGTGTTTCATTCTGGGAATCGAACTGGTGGACTGACGTTGCCATCCATAAAGCCATGCTACAAGCACGGCTAAAACAAACGGACCAGATTTGGAAAGAAACATGTTGGATCTTCAATCTTTACCTCAGATTAAAATGAAATATCCTCAAATGTATCATCAAAGTAATCAAAATGTACAGTGTCTACTCCTAATGTATCCATTAAATGTGAAACACACCACTATCACAATCAGGGATCTCATATGAGATACCCTCTCACTTATAATTATCTACATTATAATTTCAAATTGCCTGCTTGTCTTAAGAAGTTTAGACAACTCTAAACTTTCTCAGCATTTTAGGCTCATTTAACAGCTTTTTAGGAGTGCACGGCCCCCCAAAAGCAGTTAAATGAACCTCAGCGAAATCTCATCATTGGTCTTTTTTGCTTCCTCCCAAAACAGCTGCATCTCACCACGATCTCCCAGTGTGTGGGAGTTGTCTGTGTGTGTGTGTGTGTGTGTGTGTGTGTGTGTGTGTGTGTGTGTGTGTGTGTGTGTGTTGGGAGGGGAGTGAGACGCAGAGACAGAAAAACAGAAAAGTGACATAGAAGACGAGATGGACTGAAAGGGGAGAACGATTGGCAGGTAGAAAAGGGTCAATAACGCTAGCAGGGACAATGGGGGGGATCAAACGGCTTAGCATCGCCTGGAAAGCATAAAGGATTTAATTTCCTGGTCAAACACGCATGGAGACGTTTAGTGGCTGAGGGCGAGGGCGCCATGCCACTGATATTGTTTTATCAGCCTCAATAACCAAAACAAACACACATCATCCCACTAGAGCCTCAGTGTGCTGCTCATCTTACATTATACTCTCTCTCTCTCTCTCTCTCTCAGACGCACAAAGACATTGAGGCTCTGCATCGCTTACCCCTTATTTCTAGTGCTAACTGACAATTTGGCTCTGTCATTTCCATGGTAACGCAGAAGAGGATTGCCTGTGGAGGCATGTCGACATGTCTAAATATACACCGACTCTCACACACACATGTATGTTGCTCGCACAGGGCTACGAATAAGTGTAGTTTCTCCTTTCAGACCAAGAACAAGGTGACGACGGATGTCAGAAATTATCTTTTTCTTTCTTCAATTCTTTGCATCAAATGCTTCAATCAGTGTGTGTGTGTGTGTGTGTGTGTGTGTGTGTGTGTGTGTGTGTGGGGTGTGGGGTTTCTTTGGGAGCAGGCAGTATCAGTGGTGTCTTATTAGTAAAGGTCATTTTCTTGTTTGTCCCATTTCTAAAGAAAACATAATTTGAAAGGTTCAGTGTTTCTTCTGGTGTCGTGTAAACCTGCAGAATCCCAAATAACTCTCAATGAATGGACAAAGGCACGCGCTGTAATGTGTGTGTGAGTATATATATATATATATATATATACATATATACAGTATATATCCTGTCTTTCTTCTTTCTTTCTTCTTCTGTCCTTTGTAAAAACACAACCTTCTTCTCTCTATCTGTCTTTGGCTTTAATTTAACAGTCAATCTTACCCCCAAGGGTACGACACAAACTCTCTTCTCTTCCGCTTTCTCACCCATCCCCCTCATCCCCTCCGACCTTCATTGAATACCAAGTGAGAAAGTCAGAAATGAATCATTTCCCAAGCATTGCTTACGATATTTAATGTTTTTGATGTTTTCAACTAGTTTATTCAGCTGCATCCTGTGACTAACATGTAGTGAAGAAGTCAGCATAAGATGTGCAGTAACAGTGAGTCCTTTTTGTGAGAGACAAGAAGTCATACACCGATTTCACATAATAATGATTGCATGAAAGGCTTTCATAAAGCCTCTGCATAAATTGTGCTTTCTTTGAGATTTGTATACCAATTACAGCATTTAGTCTGAATTTGAGTACATTCAAAGAGAGGTATGTACAAAAGGTGTGATAATACTGAGATATGAGAATGTAAAAATAACAATATAGCAAGAGATTAAATTAGTTACATACAGAAGAAAATGCATTTGCTGCTGCAGTTCAACCATCAATATCATATCATATTTGAGTTCATATTATGAAGGCATCGCTATTGGAAAATGGGATCAATTTTAAACAAACTGACATAGTGTCATTAGTCATGTTCTCACTTGTGCATTTATTGGTGTGTGCAAGCATGTGTGTGAGAGACAGCTGTGGCGTCTGTTAGCGCTCCCTGTGATTAAATCATAAATGATTAAAGCTTCGAAAGAGACAGAGAAGCAGAGGGGGGGGGGGGGGGGGGTAGACAGGCATGAGTGTAATTACATCCTCTGGGGGTCTTCATTTGATTGTTTAAACAAGCCCTGAGCTTATTTATTTGGGAGTTCAGATGCTTCGTTAGTCTAAGGTACATTCCATGTCACTTTCTTTTCTAAAGTAAATCAAAGTCTGAGTAACGCTTCAGGCAGAGAAAAGGATGATCGAGTGTGTGGAACTGAAAACAAGTAATGAACAAAGCAGTGCAATGAACTTGTCAAATCCAATGTTTATGTTTGGTGTCGAGTAGCTCTACAGGTTGTTTTTGTTTCTGCTCCGGCGGCCTGCAGGTGCGTATAGTTTTCGTGGAAGTAGAGAAACATTAATAGAAGGTGCATCTCTTATAACTGCGCCTTCCAACCACAGTGGAAGTGTCGGCATAACACACAGTTGTGTAACAGCGACCCCCTTCATGTCTCTCTTTCCGCTCACCTCCCACATCACCACTTCATCCGAGTTGCGAGCGCCACAGCTTTGGATGCTGCTGTCTAATGTTCAACATTTCACCCGGTATATAAATGCTGAAACATCCGCGGCGTGTGTCGCGTCCTTGTGTTCCTTCTACGAAGTTTCCAAATGTGACACTTCTCCCTTATCTCCCCCACATGAACCGTCTCCTTTTTATTGTCTTTACTGTCGCATCTCTTGCTTCACACACACAGGCCACGTTCTTCCTTTGCGCCTTTGTCTCGTTTCCATCACTCCGCTGACTGTGCAGAAAGACGAGGCGTGTGCCAATTTACATCACTCTTTCTTTTCTCTTTCCCAACTAAGTGCCTGCACCTTCACTCTCCATGCCTCCCCCTCCACACCGTTTGCTCTCCCTCTCTCTCGTTCCTGTCTCCTTGTCCTCTCCTTGTTCTGTCCTTCCCCGTGTCTTCCTCTCTCCCAGTCAGTGCTTCTCAGTAATTACTGTCATTACCTCCAAGGTGTGCATTTATTGCAGCAGGGAAATCCACTTCTGGGAACTTGAATGTGTTTTATGAATAAACAGTGCACTGCAGTGTATGTTTCATTACTAATTCAAAATGGTGCTGTACACATCCATTCTTTAGTTCATAGGCTGCACACATGAACTTGCTCAAAGAAATACATCCCTAACGTTAGACCAGCATTTTAATTTTAGATAAGATTCTGCAAAACCTTTTTTTTTTTCACATGCAATGGCACTTTCATCATCCCTTTTTAATCTTTGCATGACATTTATGGTATGGCTAAGGTAAGACAAAGATTTATGGCAATTCAAATATAGAAAAGTTATTATTATTGTTATTATTCTGAATATGAATGGGCTTTTGTTGGGGTTGAACTGATCTTCCTGACACAGTGACTCACAAGTTTCAAAAGAAAAACGCCTCTGAACTGAGAAATAGAATGTTAATTAATCCAAACAAACGTATCATGTTTTCATCAAGCAAGCAAAACAACCAACTCAAACAAAAGGAGCAAACAAAACTAACTGAAGGAGTAAAGTATCTTTTCAGAGACGTTGGTGATGGATGGAACAAAGGACTCGAGATTGTGTTTGAGAGTGCTGCACAGAGTGCACAGACAGAAAGACACCGATTCTTTAGATCATCAAATATTAGTTTACTGAGCCACCAGTTGTGCCCGTTGCAGGGAGCTCGGCCCTCGTCCACGGACCAACAAACACACACACACACACACACACATACAAACGTACACTAACACAAAAGAGATATGACTTATCTGTCAGGTTGGGAGTGAATGGACCCCAAAGGGACTGGAGTTATCGTCCACAAACCCAGACAGAGATATATATCACAAAGTGTCTCCCTGCTGGTGATAGAGACGGGAGATACTGGCAAAAGTAATCGAGGACCAGTAGCTCTGATTCGAGCAGTCACTAGGGAGCTGAGCCGGAGGTAAAACTTTGGCTGTTTCGATCTTACAGACAGACATTACAAGCTGCTCCCTGAGGATGGCCATTTTATGGTTCCCTTGGTTTGTAAGAGACATGAAAAAGGGAAAATGAGAGAGAACACGAGGAGACAGGGCAAGAGCAAAGCTGGTATTCAAGTGCTGGAGAATACCAGAGCTTTAAAGAATCATAATGCTGGGTTTGATTCATGCGTTGCTCCATTAACTACAAATCCCCAATACTTAAAATTACTGCCGAGCATACAATAACGCTTTTTAATGCTTTTTTTTACCTTCCAGGCAGCAATTGGTTTCCTTTTATTTCATCACTATTAACTTGCAAAGGTTTGTATATATCAAAGGAAATATTTAGAGTGTAATATGTTAGGCAAAATATAACTGCATGGACTCCATCCAAATATGACTTCTGAGTGTAAAACCCCTCAAACTTAAAAGGTGATGTAAAATATCTCAGTTAGTCTCAAGTACCAATTCACACCCAACATCACAAAGCATAATATAATTTCCTTAATCCGCTTCACTTTATCTGCACATTTGTATAAATTGGTATACATTTACAAAAATGAATCATTACAGTACAAAGAGTTTTACCTGGATTCAACTCATTTCGTTGATCATTAAAAGGAAGTGTCTGCTATCCATTTGGCTATAGCTCATTACCTTAATGTCAAGATCTCTGTTCCATGATCTTCCTTTAAAAGATTCTAACTTACTTCCTGTACTTTTGAAAAGAACAAGGCATATTCAAAAAGAAAACCTCCTCTGTCCAAAACTCTTTGCATTACTTCTGTTGTTGGCTATTTTCCTGTGGTATCCTCTCTCTCTCTCCTTTCCTGTCCTTGCTTCCTGTCCTCTTCATCCCTCTTTCCTCACACTCACAGCCACCTGTCCCTCCTTCTCCACTTCCTCGCTGCTGAACCTCCCTCGCCAGACTGGCAAAGATCACCTCTACTAAATACCTTGTTAGCTCTGCCAACACAAACACACACACGCACACACACATGCACCAACACAAAGATAGATACTGCATGTATGCAAAATGTAAAAACACATTGTTACACCCTGCAGCGCTCCAGGCAGGAACGCTAATGTTTTATTAATGCATCACTCGAGTGTTTAGTCGTATGTGAATACATGTTTGTGTTTGCATGTCCTCTTTGCTTGTGTGTGTGTGCGTGTGTGTCTTTGTCTGTGCATATGCACGTGTGTGTGTTTGTGCTTGCCTGTTTGAGTTTGTGTTTTTGTCCACTTATAAAAAATGTGTTAGCGTGTGTCTTTTTATAACCGCTGTGTATCGGGAATACCTTCACACCGCCGGCCCGACAGATGCTGTGGCAGCTACTGTTGCACTGCGCCTCTCGCTCGCTCTTGGCCTTCAGCCCACTCAGAGACAAACACAACCGCAATATACCTTTCAATCCCACAAAAAGACACACACACACACACACGCCTCATTTATGCCTCATAATTCATACCACCATAGCCAGAGGGATGGGCTTGGGATTGAGGAGGCAGGGAAGGTTGAAGAAAGGGATATAAGAAAATCAAGGGAGGTTATTAAAAACACACATATATATATATTTACTGATATATAATTGGCAACTGATGTTCCACTTTATTGATCTGCCCTCCTGTCTCCCTTCTTCCTTCGCCCCCTCCTCTACTCCTTCCCTCTTTCTCTCTCTGTTCCACACTGTCTGAGTTCTGGTGTCAGATCCCTCATCCATATTCAGCACTGAGGCCATCTGTGAGCCTCCAATATGCATGGACCAGCCTGCCGAAGTCTCACTGCAAGCTCCCAGCCAGCCAGTGTTCGAAGAGAATGCTGGCGTCATTTTGAGTAAAAGTACAGCCCATTTGCTTCTGTCTCTGCATTTTGCAACTCATGTCACATTTAATTATTCGTATTTTGTTTGCAAACCCAGCTTGAAATTACCCCCTGTCCACCTCCTATATTTACTGACATCACCCTGCAGCATCTTTTGTTTCTTCAAGGAAATGTTCTTTGGTCCAGTGATATAGGTTGCGAAAAGAAAACCACTCAGACCTAGTGAAATAACAAGGGGTAGTGACAGAATGCATGCTTTTAGTTAAACATGGAGGAACCGGCTTCTGAAATGAAGTAACTGAGAAAAAAGGCGTAAATGAAGGAAAACAGGCCGAGACATCTCCAGTTATTCTGCAGACTCCGGCACATCTCAATAAGTGATCCAGCAAATAAGTGATCCAGCAATCACAACAGCCGCGGCAGAGAACCACTATAATAGCCTGCCTTCACGCTCTTACGTAGCATCAGACAATAACACACACACACACACACACACACACACACACACACACACACACACACACACACACACACACACACACACACACACACACACACACACACACACACACACACACACACACACACTATTTTCTAAAGATCTGGGAAGAGATGAGCATTTCTTTCCCGCCTCTCCAACTGTCTCTTCCATGCTTGTAACATATCAGTGCATTTCCACTTTTCACTCTGGAAAACTCTCCTCATGCCTGACCTCTCTCATCCTACTCTTCTTCCTCTCATTTCTCCATCAATTTTTCTCCCTCGCTGAGCCAGTTCAACACGTACAGTACCCACTCTTCTTGTTATGAAGCCAATTAGTGTAACTGAAATAGTTTCCATAGCGACAGAGGTGCTAATAATAACAGACGCCCCCACAGCAAGGGCTGGTGAAGAACACACACACGCACACACTCACACTCACACACACACACACTCACACACACACACACACACACACACACAGACACGTTGCATGAAGAGGAACATACAGTAGAAGACAAAGACAAGACTTTCACTAATCCAAAGCATATCTACTTTATCTATGTATCAAGGCCTGCATGATTCAAGAAAATGGTAAACATATATTAAAAATATATATTAATACATGTTTTCAGTTACTGGGAGCAGAGGGGTTGATGGGAAACGATGGGGAGCCATGTACAGGAGGTGTGTAGTGAAACACGTACTCGAGGAACATTGATAGTCAGTCTGACCACTGAGGCTGAGATGACTTGATGCTGAGCAGGGAAAACTTTCACTTTTACTTTTACTGCTCAGACATGTTGAGGGGGGACTTGGTTCATAAACGTTTAATCAATATGATGAAGAAACAAATCTTTACTAATTGGTCAATAGTCTGTATTTCTAGTCCAAAAAAGAAGTAGCCAACCACATTCATGCCATAGTGAATCTCACTAGGCTGTATACACTGGGAATATGTCTGTTAAGGTACAATTTTACTTTGCTGCGCTTTGCTCTGGTGCTTTCAAAGTAAAGATGTGCAAAATATGCCAAATTTTAATACAACATGCTGAACCAGCTGAACAGATCTTAATAAAGTCTGTCCGAATACGTGTGATGATGTAGGTTTTGAGTACAGGAAGAGAAGAGAAAATGTGCCCAGTGCCATAAGTAAGTGTCTGTCATGCTCCAGTGCTCCTTCAGACATAGTCAATTCAATTAATATTAAGAAGCACAAACACATTGTGATATTTAAATAACAATTGTGTCTGTTTTATCACATTTGCTTCATTGCTAAAATGCCACTTCTGTGATATCTCTGTGTAGCACCGGCTGCTCTAGTGACCTAGCCATACATGAAGATACATCACTTCAACAACACCAGTGTGATCCTCCAAGGTTGCACTCCATCCTGTTTAAATAACATCGTGGAGGACGTGCGACTTTAAGCAGACATCACACTACTAACTCGATTTCCAGGTGGCGTCCTCCAAACAGCCTTTCAACAGCTACAGGCCTCAGCGTATGAACTAATGCTCCTTCATAATGAGAGTAGTAGTACTCACTCTCAGACCTTCGATAGTGTTCCCAGTGCACCTTGGGAAGTGACTCAGTAAAGAACAGAGACACCATAGAGCTTTAGCTGTTTGTGTATTCATGCCAAATGGTTACGGCTCGGGGGTCGCGGTCCAGTGCACATTTAAATGTCCACATCTCCATTTTTGTGTGTGAAAGTGACAGTTTAATACAGCTCCTCAAGTCCTTAGACCCAGGAAGAGACAGGCATACGTTTTGGTGGGTTAAGATTAATTTCCTACTCTAGGATGGTTGATAAATCAAAGCCCATGTCTCATGGCTATTATTAAGCCTGCGGAGACAAATTAATTTCATATTTTGTCTCCTGTCATCTCCAGACACCCGGATCTACTGCGCATAATGTTGGCCATACTTTTTTAGGGGTTGCTGGTAGTTTTGAAATACACATTTCTTGGTTAAAGCAAATCCGTGGTGACACAACTTAAGGGCAGCATTAAACACTCTAGTCTGAGCAGAGAGCTGATTCACTCTCTGAACTGAGCAAATGTATAAGACATTTAATATCCTGTCATGTTATGTTCTTGTAATACCCTTTGGGATACTCCTTTATTTCTGGGGGAGGTCAAAGGTTAACCTAGCACCTTGCAAGCACTGAAAGGTGAACTCACTTCGCTTGCGTACAGTGATTGTGTCAATCAGCCTCTAGCCCCTTTGTCAATCTCTCCTTCTCCACTGTGCACTCTCTTCTAAGATGCAATTGGTTGAAAATAATGTATCCCAAAAGTGGTTTTCACTGTTGAGCATCTTTCGAGAGATCAACAGACATACACTGGAGGGGTGAGAGTGGTTAAAAGAGAAATATGAAGCGCGAGTGACTGATAGAAGGACAGAGCGAGGAGAAAGACGGGAGCTGATAAAAGCCAAGGAAACATAATAGGTGAGAGGCCGAGTCTTTTATTTTTGCTTTGATGCTGTGGAGGAACGCCATCATCAACAGAGTGCTTTTAAAATTATTTGCCTTGAAGTTAGTTAGAGAGGGAGAGACAAAAGAGGGACATCCATGTGGGCTACCGAAGCAGAAGACAGAGCCAGAGGGGCGATGGCTGTCTCTCTCACCTTATCGCTCTCGTCCCAACAGCCTGCAGGGAAAGAAAAGGCAAAAAACTTCTCCCAGCCAAAGATTACACTTTATGCAAAACTGATTGGAGGTTACTGCCTGTTTAGTACACACAGAGGTACTTGATTCCTCTTTGCTATTTTATCAAATGTAATAAAAATGCGAATCGATTGACATTTGTTACTGTTAGTGAGAGTACTTTCTACAAAGATCTGGACTCCAGTCACAGGATTTAAAGTGGGTCCGACTGAACACAAAGCCAATTTTAGATTGTTATTTCACACAAGGTTGTTGAATTGTCTCCAGTGGCTGCAAATAGATGCATATAGTTGCTGTAGGTGGTGTTAATTGAAGCAACAGTGTGAGTGAAAATGTTTGACAGGCTGAGCTTGTTCCACATTTAGGTTTTGAATATCTGTAAAAGTATGATTTCAAGCAAAAAAAAAACGCAAAAAAACTGCTCTATATTTACAATTCTACTCTGACATCCCAGAGAACATGTATTTTTCATTGCATCTAAAATGTATTATTACTTATTCTATTCCTCCTTCCTTCATTTTTTGTTTTTAGAGTGTCCTTCGGAAAATACTACTCTTCTAGAGGGGATTCAAACTGGCAAAATACAATGTGCACGAGTAAAAAGCAATCTATGAATTCATGTCAAAAAAGAAGATTCCTCTTTGAAGAGTAAATTAAATGAAGCCTTTTCTCACACGGTCAACATTTTATATACACTTTATGCCCAGAGCCATCACACGGTTCTCCTCAACCACCAATATGATAGAGCTGCTGCGATGACAGTTTGAGGAAATTGTCTGATCCAATTTTCAGGAAGAGTCCCTTGACAGCTCTGCAGCGACTGGAGCTCAGACATAAATCAGAAATAGATTTATTATAGAAAAAAAAAAAACTCATTGTACTTAACCAAGTGGCAAATAGTTGCCTCTTTAGTGAGTAGACAAAGTCAGGCTGCAGATTAAAGACACATAACATCTGGAAAATAGTGTAGACAAGAGCCCTCCAACGCAATATTGGTGCAAATTATTCATAGCATGCAGTGGTTGAACTGAAACATAAAAATGACATCACACTCCTGCTGAGACACAGAAGTTGCTGATTCTGTATATTTGTTGGTATTCTTTGGAAAAGCACGAGTTGACCTCATCCAGTGAGCATTTTTGTTGCTTATACATAAGTTTTTTAGTAGTAGAGAATGCATGTTGTATTTTCAGTAATTAGTACATATATATATATATATATGTACTATAGTACTATACTATACAGCAACTGTGGAGCATACTGACAGCCATTTTGGTATTTTTTCGGCTTTTGCCTCATTATTTCTCCCCTGGAGGCCCAGCAGGGAGAGTGGGTCACTCACTAATCACAGGGCTGGAGGTTCAAACCTCCGAATATTGTAGTGTGGTAGCTCGCTGTGTGAGCGTGAATGAGGGGCAAATTGTAAAGCACTTTGGATACAAATGCTATATATAGTTGGCTCCTTCCAGAGGAACCACAGCTGTGCTCAGCTTGAATTGGTGTTGCCTAGCATGGCTTCCAATGGTGCTGTCCGTCTGAATGCTCAGTATGTTTCAGTTTTATAAATTATGACAAATAGGCGTCAAAGAGATTGTGGGTGTTTTCCAACTTCAAACTGTCGTAACTAAAAGCCACAATTCCCATAAAAACCTAAAATATTCAATATAAATTTGTCTATTGTATGTTGCTTCTGAGCTCTGTGTGTCTCATAAGGCTGAGCTCTGTATGTCTCATAGGGCTGAGCTCTGTGTGTCTCATAGGGCTGAGCTCTGTGTGTCTCATAGGGCTGAGCTCTGTATGTCTCATAGGGCTGAGCTCTGTGTGTCTCATAGGGCTGAGCTCTGTGTGTCTCATAGGGCTGAGCTCTGTATGTCTCATAGGGCTGAGCTCTGTGTGTCTCATAGGGCTGAGCTCTGTGTGTCTCATAGGGCTGAGCTCTGTATGTCTCATAGGGCTGAGCTCTGTGTGTCTCATAGGGCTGAGCTCTGTGTGTCTCATAGGGCTGAGCTCTGTGTGTCTCATAAGGCTGAGCTCTGTATGTCTCATAGGGCTGAGCTCTGTATGTCTCATAGGGCTGAGCTCTGTATGTCTCATAGGGCTGAGCTCTGTGTGTCTCATAGGGCTGAGCTCTGTGTGTCTCATAGGGCTGAGCTCTGTGTGTCTCATAGGGCTGAGCTCTGTGTGTCTCATAAGGCTGAGCTCTGTATGTCTCATAGGGCTGAGCTCTGTATGTCTCATAGGGCTGAGCTCTGTGTGTCTCATAGGGCTGAGCTCTGTATGTCTCATAGGACTGAGCTCTGTGTGTCTCATAGGGCTGAGCTCTGTATGTATCATAGGGCTGAGCTCTGTGTGTCTCATAGGGCTGAGCTCTGTATGTCTCATAGGGCTGAGCTCTGTGTGTCTCATAGGGCTGAGCTCTGTATGTATCATAGGGCTGAGCTCTGTATGTCTCATAGGGCTGAGCTCTGTGTGTCTCATAAGGCTGAGCTCTGTATGTCTCATAGGGCTGAGCTCTGTGTGTCTCATAGGGCTGAGCTCTGTATGTCTCATAGGGCTGAGCTCTGTATGTCTCATAGGGCTGAGCTCTGTGTGTCTCATAGGGCTGAGCTCTGTGTGTCTCATAGGGCTGAGCTCTGTGTGTCTCATAAGGCTGAGCTCTGTATGTCTCATAGGGCTGAGCTCTGTGTGTCTCATAAGGCTGAGCTCTGTATGTCTCATAGGGCTGAGCTCTGTGTGTCTCATAGGGCTGAGCTCTGTATGTCTCATAGGGCTGAGCTCTGTGTGTCTCATAGGGCTGAGCTCTGTATGTCTCATAGGGCTGAGCTCTGTGTGTCTCATAGGGCTGAGCTCTGTGTGTCTCATAGGGCTGAGCTCTGTATGTCTCATAGGGCTGAGCTCTGTATGTCTCATAGGGCTGAGCTCTGTATGTCTCATAGGGCTGAGCTCTGTGTGTCTCATAAGGCTGAGCTCTGTATGTCTCATAGGGCTGAGCTCTGTGTGTCTCATAGGGCTGAGCTCTGTATGTCTCATAGGGCTGAGCTCTGTATGTCTCATAGGGCTGAGCTCTGTGTGTCTCATAGGGCTGAGCTCTGTGTGTCTCATAGGGCTGAGCTCTGTGTGTCTCATAAGGCTGAGCTCTGTATGTCTCATAGGGCTGAGCTCTGTGTGTCTCATAAGGCTGAGCTCTGTATGTCTCATAGGGCTGAGCTCTGTGTGTCTCATAGGGCTGAGCTCTGTATGTCTCATAGGGCTGAGCTATGTGTGTCTCATAGGGCTGAGCTCTGTGTGTCTCATAGGGCTGAGCTCTGTGTGTCTCATAGGGCTGAGCTCTGTGTGTCTCATAGGGCTGAGCTCTGTATGTCTCATAGGGCTGAGCTCTGTATGTCTCATAGGGCTGAGCTCTGTGTGTCTCATAGGGCTGAGCTCTGTATGTCTCATATGGCTGAGCTCTGTATGTATCATAGGGCTGAGCTCTGTATGTCTCATTGGGCTGAGCTCTGTATGTCTCATAGGGCTGAGCTCTGTATGTCTCATAGGGCTGAGCTCTGTGTGTCTCATAGGGCTGAGCTCTGTGTGTCTCATAGGGCTGAGCTCTGTATGTCTCATAGGGCTGAGCTCTGTGTGTCTCATAGGGCTGAGCTCTGTGTGTCTCATAGGGCTGAGCTCTGTATGTCTCATAGGGCTGAGCTCTGTGTGTCTCATAGGGCTGAGCTCTGTGTGTCTCATAGGGCTGAGCTCTGTGTGTCTCATAGGGCTGAGCTCTGTGTGTCTCATAAGGCTGAGCTCTGTATGTCTCATAGGGCTGAGCTCTGTATGTCTCATAGGGCTGAGCTCTGTATGTCTCATAGGGCTGAGCTCTGTGTGTCTCATAGGGCTGAGCTCTGTGTGTCTCATAAGGCTGAGCTCTGTATGTCTCATAGGGCTGAGCTCTGTATGTCTCATAGGGCTGAGCTCTGTGTGTCTCATAGGGCTGAGCTCTGTATGTCTCATAGGGCTGAGCTCTGTGTGTCTCATAGGGCTGAGCTCTGTATGTCTCATAGGGCTGAGCTCTGTATGTCTCATAGGGCTGAGCTCTGTGTGTCTCATAGGGCTGAGCTCTGTGTGTCTCATAGGGCTGAGCTCTGTGTGTCTCATAGGGCTGAGCTCTGTATGTCTCATAGGGCTGAGCTCTGTATGTCTCATAGGGCTGAGCTCTGTGTGTCTCATAGGGCTGAGCTCTGTATGTCTCATATGGCTGAGCTCTGTATGTATCATAGGGCTGAGCTCTGTATGTCTCATAGGGCTGAGCTCTGTATGTCTCATAGGGCTGAGCTCTGTATGTCTCATAGGGCTGAGCTCTGTATGTCTCATAGGGCTGAGCTCTGTATGTCTCATAGGGCTGAGCTCTGTGTGTCTCATAGGGCTGAGCTCTGTATGTCTCATAGGGATGAGCTCTGTGTGTCTCATAGGGCTGAGCTCTGTATGTATCATAGGGCTGAGCTCTGTGTGTCTCATAGGGCTGAGCTCTGTATGTCTCATAGGGCTGAGCTCTGTGTGTCTCATAGGGCTGAGCTCTGTATGTATCATAGGGCTGAGCTCTGTGTGTCTCATAGGGCTGAGCTCTGTATGTCTCATAGGGCTGAGCTCTGTATGTCTCATAGGGCTGAGCTCTGTGTGTCTCATAAGGCTGAGCTCTGTATGTCTCATAGGGCTGAGCTCTGTGTGTCTCATAGGGCTGAGCTCTGTATGTCTCATAGGGCTGAGCTCTGTATGTCTCATAGGGCTGAGCTCTGTGTGTCTCATAGGGCTGAGCTCTGTGTGTCTCATAGGGCTGAGCTCTGTGTGTCTCATAAGGCTGAGCTCTGTATGTCTCATAGGGCTGAGCTCTGTGTGTCTCATAAGGCTGAGCTCTGTATGTCTCATAGGGCTGAGCTCTGTGTGTCTCATAGGGCTGAGCTCTGTGTGTCTCATAGGGCTGAGCTCTGTGTGTCTCATAGGGCTGAGCTCTGTATGTCTCATAGGGTTGAGCTCTGTGTGTCTCATAGGGCTGAGCTCTGTATGTCTCATAGGGCTGAGCTCTGTGTGTCTCATAGGGCTGAGCTCTGTGTGTCTCATAGGGCTGAGCTCTGTATGTCTCATAGGGCTGAGCTCTGTATGTCTCATAGGGCTGAGCTCTGTGTGTCTCATAAGGCTGAGCTCTGTATGTCTCATAGGGCTGAGCTCTGTGTGTCTCATAGGGCTGAGCTCTGTATGTCTCATAGGGCTGAGCTCTGTGTGTCTCATAGGGCTGAGCTCTGTGTGTCTCATAGGGCTGAGCTCTGTGTGTCTCATAAGGCTGAGCTCTGTATGTCTCATAGGGCTGAGCTCTGTGTGTCTCATAAGGCTGAGCTCTGTATGTCTCATAGGGCTGAGCTCTGTGTGTCTCATAGGGCTGAGCTCTGTATGTCTCATAGGGCTGAGCTCTGTGTGTCTCATAGGGCTGAGCTCTGTGTGTCTCATAGGGCTGAGCTCTGTGTGTCTCATAGGGCTGAGCTCTGTATGTCTCATAGGGCTGAGCTCTGTATGTCTCATAGGGCTGAGCTCTGTGTGTCTCATAGGGCTGAGCTCTGTATGTCTCATATGGCTGAGCTCTGTGTGTCTCATAGGGCTGAGCTCTGTATGTCTCATAGGGCTGAGCTCTGTATGTCTCATAGGGCTGAGCTCTGTATGTCTCATAGGGCTGAGCTCTGTGTGTCTCATAGGGCTGAGCTATGTGTGTCTTATAGGGCTGAGCTCTGTATCTCTCTCTATGTCACATAGGGCATCCTGAATCATTTGAGGCCATTTTTATGCCCTGTTTTTTTCCTTCCTCTGTTCTGCTCCAAACAATAAGAAGCTGACCATCCACCCTTTCCAACTGGGTTGCCCCTTTATATCTACAAAAACTGTCACTTCCATCGACTCCTTTTAACTCTCACTCCTGCTCAATTTAGTGGTGAAAGGAAAGGGTGAGAGAGTCAGAGAGGGTCAGGCTTTCACTCCCACCCGGCCTCTGAGGACGGCCTTTACCACGGACCAGCTGTGGGTCTCAAAGAGTGTCAAAAGACTGCGACACACACACACACACACACACAGGTATATATACGTGCAAAATAACCCACAACAACTGAGATGCACACAGAACACATTACACACAAACACAGGGACCCAGCCATGGAAACACACTTATTGTTTATTCACACATTTCTTTTTACATCCTGTTGTATTTTTCTCTTTCATACAAACAATGTGTCCTCTTCACAGCCCAATCACAACTACAAATCACAAGTACAAATCCTGAGGTCATGCGGGCAAGAACAATGGCAAATCAAATTAAATCTGTTATTTGTTCACATTTGTGCCGCTAAAGGGTCAAGTGAAGTGGTTTTCTGAAAGAAAGGTTTAAAATAAATTAAGTGGGGTGTGTGTGTGTATTTTAAAGAGGGTTCAATTTGTCTTTTTGTAAGCCATTTAAAACAAGTCTAACCTGTTTATTCACATAATTTAGGATGATTTGGGGATTGCTGCGTATTACTGACGCATTTGTGCCTCTGAGCATTTGGTTTTCTTGAGGAATCAGAATGATTGTTTCACATAATGCCAAACGATCAACATCCCGGGAGTGCACTACAACTCTAGCAAAACTCCCAGGATTTGAGTCTGACATTGGAAGTTTGTCTGCGGCAGGGAAATGGCTTAAAACGTTGTTTGGTGTAATGTACGTGTTAGTCTCAGCAAAATGTTATAGTCTAAAAACTCTGTGACTTACGACATTATTTTTAGACGTGAGATGATGTCAGGCTTGGGTGTTTATATAATGCCATAGATCTACGTTTCACCAAATTATGAACAGCCCACATTAACTCTCGTGTCCCAGCATATGAACTCTACGGGTCAGTAGACAAAAAGGGTCATAGAATCCCAACATGTGCAGTATCTCTCTCTTCTTCTGAACTCATACAGAAAATAGACCCATACACCTACAAGCAATTTACCACACAACTGTCCTCTCAGCATATATGATTAGTATCTGAGGCTGCAGATGCTGCATGTGAGTGTGTGTGTGTGTGTGTGTGTGTGTGTGTGTGTGGGCGAGCATATGATCTTCGACACAAGGCACTGAAAAGAATCTCATAATGAAAAAGTGTTCGCTAACTCATAAAGAGCAAAAAAGGAGAATGTCAGAAACTGCCACATGAACACCCACACAGCGCATACTTATCACGTGCACTCACACACACACACACATACAGAACATACAGCAATGATAGCTGGATAGACAGGAGGGGGAAGAGAGATAGAGATGAAGAATCATGTTTAGAGAAACTTCCTCCAGGCTGCGAATCAAAGACACAGTCTCTGTGTGTGATGTTGCTTTGCTATGCTTTTCATCCCAGCTGAATGATATATTATTGTTCTTGTGGCACTCAACTTGACAAACACTCTACCAGTCACATGTACCTCCCAACACACACACACAGACACACACAGACACATGCACACACATGCACACACATGCACACACACACACACACACACACACACACACACACACACACACACACACACACACACACACACACACACACACACACACACACACACACACACACACACACACACACACACACACACACACACACACACACACACACACACACACACACACACACACACAATGTTGCATTGTTCCTCATTGCGTTTTTCTTTCCCTCCTGTTTTTGGCCTCAATGATCTCACTTGACTAAAACGACACAGGCCTACTTCAAGGGTGACGATCCCCCCCACCCACCCACAAACACACACATACATACACAATCACATATTCAGACATCATCAGAGCCTGCAGCTGAATAATCTCCACAGCCGCTAATGAGAGGGTGGCAGAGGAACGAAAAATATTCAGTTCACGGTGAACAATTATTAAACATCAACGTCCATTATGCTGGTCTCGAACCAGCGGCGGCCGCACAATTTCTGCTTCCTGTCTTGAATAAGACATCTTCACTTCCCATCGCCCCCACATCGACATGTCTAAGTGACAGTTGCCTCGTAAACAGCACCGAGGGAGATCAACAACCTGATGGAAAGAAGGATAAGAACAGCACAATGCAATCCATTCATTCCCCTCGCTCACTCCGCCCATCGGTCTCTTTCTCTTTCTCTCTCTCCCTCTCTCTCCCTCTCTCTCCCACAGATGTTAAAGGTAATGACATTGTGATGTCACGGGGGGGCTGTGTCCTGGAGGGACGTTGCATCCCCCTGAGGTGGCGGCAAGCCCAGACAGCTATGGCTCCATCTGCTGGCGGGGTCGGGAACTACACCCCTCCAGGGCCAGCTGCCCACGCAGCTGAAGCGAGTCAGGAGCTGATGAGCGGGAGGCTTAAAAGGAAGAGACACATGTGGTGTTGGGTGTTGGTTTTGGGTTGTTGTTGGGCTGGGAGGAAACCCCGTCACGCAGCTGGACGCTGGGGAAGACCAGACGGCGGCGCGGCTATGCTTGTGGAATATACTTCCCTGTGGATTATACTTACCGGTGAACATTGAAAGCTCCCGAGAGAACTGACTTTTGTTGTTTTGCATTAATTTCCCCGGACTATTAATAAAAGCCTTGTTTTGTTCGAATCCGGTCTCCTGGCACTGCTTGAGAACCCCGCTGAATGTGGCGTCGCCTTCCGTGACGTCACAGATGGTGGAGAATGCGGGCACAAGCGTGAATAGTGCATGACAGAGGAGGAAACCGACGGTTTGAGCACCCAGTTGCCCAAGTTGGCTGTAGGTTCCCCGCCAACTGGAAGAGGAGAGGCATAGGTGTGGGTATAGGCTTCTACGTGAGAGGAAAGGATGCCAAAGCGCCATAAACGCTACGCTTTCGTGGAGGCCCTCTGCGACGAGCTGCGTGGGGCCCACAGCATCGAACCCGGCCACAGTGGCGCCCAACGGGGGATGCCAGTGGGGAAAACGCAGCGCCTGGAGGAGCCAGATGACGGGGGTGCGGCGCTAGAGGCGCTGTACGCGGCGTGGACCGGCGACGGTGTGCGGCGAGCGGCGCCGGAAGCACGGCTGGAGGCACAGGCGGTGCGGGTCCCGACGGCACCAGAGGGACGGGAGCTGGCCGACAGCGCACGGCTGCGGCAGCTGGAGGACGAGCGGGGCCAGCTGGAGGCGCAGATCGAGGGGTACGCCAGCACGGTGGAGACGCTGGTCAAGCAGCTGGAGGAGCAGGCAGAGAGGGAGCGGCTCCGCCTTGCGACGCTGGACAGCTGGCTGCAGGCGTCTGGTGAGCTAGAGGCGGCGGCTCCAGAATCGGCCGAAGCAGCGACCCAGACGGAGGTGAGGCGCCAGAGGGTCGGGGCGACCCAGACGGACGCCCGCCGCCAGAAGACCCGGGCGGCGCAGACGTCAACGGCTCCGACGACGCGGACTCCAGCGACGGTGGAGGCGTCGGTGCAGACGTCAGCGGGCGCGGCAGCGGCGACGACGGCAGAGGCAGCGGCGCAGACGTCAGCGGGCGCGGCGACGACGACGGCAGAGGCGGCGGCGCAGACGTCAGCGGGCGCGGCAGCGACGATGACGGCAGAGGCGGCGGCGCAGACGTCAGCGGGCGCGGCAGCGACGATGACGGCAGAGGCGGCGGCGCAGACGTCGTGGGGCACGACGAAGACAGCTCCAGCGGCGGCGCCGACGGAGATGGCAGCGGGAGCGGCCGCTCCGATGACGGCGGAGGCGGCGGTCCACCCAACAGGGGGGCGGACGACGGAGCTGCCGAGCGACCGCCAGGGGCTGACTGCGGTCGGCAGACAGACGGCGGCGGCTCCGGCGATGACGGTGACGGCGGCACAGACGGCAGCGAAGGCGGACCCGGACTCCGAGCAGGTGGAGGAGGGGCGGACGCGACGCCGACGGCGGCGGTCGGCGCCGGAGGAGCCAGACCAGGGCCCGGCGGAGAGAGCGACGGAGCCAGGGAACGGCGGATGGGGCCGGCCGGAGCGCTGGACACCGCCGAAGGCACCGGAGCGGAGGTGCTGGGGGTGCGGCCGAAGCGGACATCAGCAGAGGCAGTGCCTCAAACGGTGTTGGACCTGCGGACTCAGGGGCCACATCCAGCGGTACTGTAGGGGGCGGGCGGAGGCCCTGAACCCGGAGGAGGCGCCCTGGAGGACGCCACCATGCCCGCCAACCGGGAAGAAGGTCTGGGCACGGTGGGGCCAAGGCCAAGGCCAGCCGCCGAGGCGGCAGAGGCCCACGGGTCAGCCGGGGCTCATCATCCGCCGGGAGGAGGCGGAGGAGGACTGGCTGCGCTGGGAGATCCACACGCTCCGGGGCCGGCTCCGGAGGGCCGAGCAGGACCGGCTGACGGGCCAGGGGGCCGGGACCCGGTGGGGCCGGAGACAGGGGGCCGAGCCAGCGGCTCGGGCCCGTGTGTGGGGCCAGTGGGGCCGGGAGACATTAGGGACCAGGTAGTTGGAGCTTGCAACCGTTTAACTTTTCTGTTGTCCACAGGGCCGGCAAGCACCACGGCAGTGCGGATGCCCTCTCTCGGCGGGACGGCGTTGTCCCCGACGAGGACGTCGGTCCCGAGGAGAGGGATATGTGATGTCACGGGGGGGCTGTGTCCTGGAGGGACGTTGCATCCCCCTGAGGTGGCGGCAAGCCCAGACAGCTATGGCTCCATCTGCTGGCGGGGTCGGGAACTACACCCCTCCAGGGCCAGCTGCCCACGCAGCTGAAGCGAGTCAGGAGCTGATGAGCGGGAGGCTTAAAAGGAAGAGACACATGTGGTGTTGGGTGTTGGTTTTGGGTTGTTGTTGGGCTGGGAGGAAACCCCGTCACGCAGCTGGACGCTGGGGAAGACCAGACGGCGGCGCGGCTATGCTTGTGGAATATACTTCCCTGTGGATTATACTTACCGGTGAACATTGAAAGCTCCCGAGAGAACTGACTTTTGTTGTTTTGCATTAATTTCCCCGGACTATTAATAAAAGCCTTGTTTTGTTCGAATCCGGTCTCCTGGCACTGCTTGAGAACCCCGCTGAATGTGGCGTCGCCTTCCGTGACGTCACAACATATATAGAAATGGTGTTTTGTGTCTATGTGCAAGTGTCTGTGGAGTCTGTTAAAAGGCAGAGCAATTTTAATGATTTCTATGGCATGTCTGAAAGGTCAAAGGCAAATAAAGACATGGTGCATGGAGTTCTGGTTGTTAGGGCCACCTCTGTGTGTGGGCTATAAATTGGCATTGATCCACGGGGGGTCGCAGGATGACGCTAATGTACCACACTATACCCAGATATAAACACACACACACACACACACACACACACACACACTAACTAACCCAGTGAGGTATTGACAAATAATAAGGGCGATGGATAAAAAAGGAAACAATTAGCTACTGAAGAATCAGTTCACCGGTGATGAGATCGATGGAGTGGAAGATTCAATCTGAATTAGATTGCAGAAAAGATGAAAGAAAGAATGAATGCTGATCTGCAGAACTGTGGAAAGAAGAGATAATGAGAGGAGATGTAGGCAATTACAAAGGGTTTTACTATTATTCAGCATTGAATAGGAATAGTATTTCTTAAACCGGCTATCAATTATCCTTTTTTTGGGGTCACTTTACATATCCTTTTATTGGAAAACTGTTTCTTGACACATCCAACAGGAGAGCAACAGTTATTTATTTGTAGACATATTTCTGATTGCATGGCAAATGAAAGTCTCCATCTTTTATCTCCATCTTTGGTCTCTACCAACCCCTGAGGGGAATATGTGTCTCTTTAGCTAAAAGCTCTGTGTTGCTACCTGTGTCGGTCTGTTTGCACGATACACAGCTGCCTGCTTTGAGTGAACCAAAACAGTAAAGTTTAAACAATGAGCCGGAACTTGTATTCATATTTTTCCCCACTGCAGAAAGCAAAACCAGTGAATATTAAGCATGTGCTGAGCTGTAAGATAAACTAAATATATTTGAATTGAAGTCAAAGTTAGTACTGACTGAGCAGACTGAGATGAATGGGCTGAAGAAGAAGAAAGTAAAGGCAGAGACATGGGATCAGGCCTAGTTGTAGAATCAAACCAGTGAAATTTTTAAGTAATTTAATATTTTAGTGTGAATCTCCAGTCTCATCATAGCCGTTTTATATTATTGCATATCTGAACTGACGGAGATTTAGTTCCAACCGTAATCGCATCCGAATTTCTAGTAGTAGAATAATGTAGAAAATACTGTTCCAATGTTATACTGATCTGGTTTTTATTGACCATAGGCACTGAAGCACATTGTTTTTATATTATTCTTACCCAATACGTTTCTTTAAATTCTTGTTTTAGTGCATTTTCAGTATGAAACACACTGTAACATTATGCTATTCAAAAACTGTTGTCTTCTTTTCGTGATCAGCATATAAATACTTTAGTATTGTAAAACACCTGCATTAATACAAATAAATACAAACAAACATTTAAACTCAAAATAATCTGAAGTTCTAATACGGTTGAGTTTACATCAGGAGACTTATAGCATGAGAGCTACTCTGATAAATTAAATCAGTGAGATGCTGCTTTTCCAACTAGATTTTATTGAAGACATCCTTGAGGGCACGCCACTGTGTTCAGACTCCTCCTTCATGCTGAGTGAGCCTGTTTTCTGCCTGATTAGAAGAGACACCAGGTGTGACTTTTACACATATGGTCTCTGTTCTTTTTGAGATTGCAGCCGCACGCATAGAAATGAAGCAGACAAGGACAGTGAACAAGAGGGTTCATTTACCGCCCGGTTAATAACCTCTTCCTGCTTGCTGTGATTATAGCCCAACCAATGCATTTTAATACTTATATTGATATTTGGCAGTTTTATATATCCAATAACGATAGGTTTAGTTTTTATAATTTTTCTTTGTTGGTTTCATTTGTTTTTTTTACTTACTATTGTCACCAAGACCAAGGCCTATATAAGAGGAATATTTCACAGTTGAAAATATGATCGAAAGCCTAGTTTGGCATTTCTGTATTGCAGTTTCTTGTAACTTATCGGCTGATGTATAAACCAATACCAATGCATCTGTAATAGACTAATATCGGCTAGTATCGTGATATCAGAGTTTATAAGCTGATCCTGACAATCAAGACGAAGTCGCCCTCCAAGTCTGTTTGCAAAGACTATATTCTATATGAGGAAGTCAGAGAGCAATGCGTCACACATCACATGTCCTCGCTCTCCTCCATTCCCTATACTTATATACAAATGATACAAGAAGTACTCAAATACAGTTGTAAACGTTTGCACATGTGTATCCATCTAAACCTCTGATGGACTTATCGTATAACACTAGTATCCTTGCACCCTCTTCTTTAGCTATCTTATGTTGTTTTCATAACTTATTTCTTCATTTTGCAGCAAAAAATTTCCTTGAACACATGTACTTGGTGAATAAAGTCTGATTCCAAGTAACCTTCCTCTTCTAATATCAGTTTTTCAGTGTTTTGAAATCTTCCTGATACTATACCATACTTTATACTTTGTTCATGTACACACTTATAAACAGTGTAAATATCTACACAGGCAGCTTTCTCCAAAAAAAACAAGTCCCTAAATATTAAAAATGTCAGCTGGAACATTGTTCCACCACAACTTCTATTCCCCCAACAGCCCCGTGGTGCGTTCCAGCCCATTTCCACCTCTGACAACACTTGATGAGACAGCTGTTGCACCATTATGATTAAAATCAACCATTAAGCTGCATGAAACAAACAAAGCTGGATGTTCTGGTTCCAGGCGAGTCTCGCATCAACGCTGACAGGTGAAAATAGCCTGGTTTGAAAAAACATGTAGCACCTGTCTTATGCCCTGTTAGGGCTTTTGTCACAAGCTGCTTGATGTTGTTTCTCATTGAAAACAGAAACTGGACGTGGAAGGAAGCAGAACATAATAGCCGTTGTGGGGGGTAATAATGCAATAATATGACATCATATGAAGCTCAAACGCTCACTGGAGCAGTTTTCAGACTTTATTTTTTTAGGCGTTATTGTGGAACAAACTGAAATCAACCAATGTGGAACAAGGTCAAGCTGCTATGAGCAGGCATTGAGATAAAGCAGTGCATTCATTTTATCACAGGGTTTAATGCACTTGAATGCACCCGAGATGAATGGCTGCAGTGGGGTGGTTCAAAAGATAAAGTAAGAAGAATGGAGCAAGATGATGGAGAGGAGCAGATTTATAGACTGATAGAAAAGGAGAGATACAGACTATTACAGAATAATAAATATAACAGATGGAAGGAAGAAAGATGGAAAAACTAAGAAAGTATTGTAATTTAGAAGAGGATCAGGAGGGAGGGGGGAAATCTAAAAAAGTGAGGGGAAAGCAGAAAATACAAAATTGAGTGGAATATGAAGATGAATAGGCTGAGAGAAAAGAGGCTGAATGAGGCTCGTCAGGCAAAGAATTTAGATGGAATAGACAGACGGGAGAAGACAGAAAAGACAAAATATGAAAAAGAAAGGAAGAAAGAAAGTGAATCACTAAGAGGAAAGAAACCGGAGTGATGGCAAGAGAGACAGGAGAGAGACGGAAGACAAGATGAGGGGAGGGATAGTTGTTCTGAGAGATGAGTAATGTCAGGTTCATTTCCTGAGGAGCAGAACAAGACAAAGCCCATTTAATATCTGTCTCAGACACACACACACACACACACACACACACAGAAAGTGCACTGGGCATTAGGCGTATTGTCTTGATCAAAGATTTCAGAGCCACAGAGTGTGGTTAGAATAGATAACATATCATCTCATTTTCATTTGATTTAATCGAACAGGCCGGCTGTTTAGCATGTTGCCTTCTGTCTTATAAAGTGTGTGTGTGTGTGTGTGTGTGTGTGTGTGTGTGTGTGCGTGTCTTTCTGTGTTTGTTTGTGACTATGCGTTGGTTTGCATATGTTTGTGCGTGACTGCTTGCCATGCTCAGCACAGGTGCCAGCCAACTTAAACGCATCCAGGGGCATAAATTAGATTTTGTCAGCATAGTAATAGGGGAAATGTAACAAAATATCATAATAAAACAACGTAATGTGATCATGATTATTTTATTATAGGACATTTATGTTTGCTTTGTCTGCGCCTTCCTTTTTTATTGTGATCAATGTGCAGCTGGCAGCCTGTCTGTCTGCCTGTCTGTCTGCCCGTCTCTCTTTCTGTATGTGTGTGCATTTTGTGTGACTCACCACTATCCTCAAGCCCATTTCTCAAGAGAGCAATACATATGGTGGTTTAATCAATGGCCACCTGCTTTCCATTGGCTAATCAATGCCAGGGTAAACATTAAGATTAGCTCATTGGAAGAGGCAGATAATTGACTGTAAAGGCTTGACAGGCGAGTGATGCATACTTAAAATGCATGCTGGGAAAAGGACAGAGACACACAGATGGACGCAGAGCAGCAGATGGAGGAATAGATGGACAGACACTGACTGAGATGCAGGAAGTGAATGATGAACCGGAGCGACAGGAAAGAATGGTGGAAGAAAAACAACACGATCATGAATCCAGAGATCGGGGAACGCTTCATTGACCTTTAGCTAACTGGCTCTTAAATGAATTGCATTGCTTTACACTTAGGTGTATCACACTGCTTAACACTTGGGAAGCACTCGGCTGCTGAATCTAAGTGGTCGTAGACACATGGTTGTAGCTCGAGCTGAAAACAGCTCTTATTCTATTTATACCAAATAAATGTTGCTTCTGCCTCCATGAACATAGGACACAACTTTCTGTGTCGAACAAATAAGTGCTCTGGCAAACTTGTTCCCACTGAATAAAACCCTGCGGGGGAAACATGATGAAATATGACTCGGGGTGTTTGTCTTTTAGAAATGATGTTTACCAATTTGTTGAATTGAATACATTTACAAAGAATGTAATGTCATCATATTAACAAGGAAATGTTTTAATTTGCCAAGTTAATGTTGATTAACATCACTTGGTTACGCTGAGAGGAAAAGTCACGGTCTCCGTAATATTATAAAAAGACAGGACATGATTTCTGGTATTTCACTCAAATGGGACCATCCATCCATCCATTATCCAAACGGCTTATCCTCTTTAGGGTCGCGGGTCGCTGGAGCTGATCCCAGCTGTCATTGAACGAAAGCGGGGTACACCCTGACAAGTGGCCAGCCTATCGCAGGGACCATCATTTACTAAATTAACATCATGCTCAAGAAGACTTCAAACCAACGATTGAGACCATGGACTGATGGCCACAATGTTTACTGAAGTAATAAATCAAGTCTCATTGACTTCCATACAATCAAACAACAGTAGTAGCTTAGAGAAAATGCAATTTTCAAGACACTTCGGAGCGGAGGTTGCACGCCTGGTTATCACTTGTCTTGCAGTGCATAAATGTGCTTTGTAGACTAGAGCACTGCTTTTCAACCACTGTGCCACTCATTTTCCCGCGGCACACCAGTGTGCCGCGGGAAAATGAGAGATTGTCAGGTGTGCCGTGGTAAAATGTCCAATTACACTCCAAAGAAATATTATTTAGTTGCCGCAAATCATTTTCCATTGTTGAGCGTCAGAGCCTGCAATAAAGTGGCTGGCCTAGTTATTAAAAACTCTTCAATGCCAGCAGGTAGCTCAATAATCACCTACCATATATCCTGTATTATACCACAATGTGACATTTTATAACTTTTTTGAATGTTGGTGTGCCGCGGGATTTTTTTACTGTAGAAAATCTGCCGCAACTCAAAAAAGGTTGGAAAACACTGAACTAGAGAATGTGTTGCAGGGAACATAAGAACAGCAGCAACTTAGTTGCAGAACAAAATGTACAAATTAATTGGAATGTTCTTTGAGATGCAAGCGAGTGGCTGAAATACATTTGAATTAATTAAAAAGATTCATTATTAAGCAAATTATTAAAGATTTAATAATGAAACCACAAATGTGGATACATGTCGGTGTTACAGGTGGAGAACGTCTGATGACCAAACGTTCTCTAAAGGTACTTTTCACCACAGTCTGCAGACTTTACATGAACTCAATCTTTAACAGGCTCTGAAAAAATGCAATAATGATTTAAAATAGATTTTGCAATTCCACAATAATATACTATTATATAATACGTATTTCATAATCTACACTATTTAATAGTCTATAATATTTAATAATCACTCTCCTCTGCTTCAATAAAGTACATGAGCATTTTATGAGAGCTGATTCTCCTGCCGGTAATTGTAAAATAATATGTTTAATGAATTTGGAAAAAAAGGTCAGAATTATGAAAAAGAGTAAAACCACTTTACCGTCCAATATTGATGGCAGACGCTTATTGTAACTTATTAAATTGTGTGAATAGCAGAAGGTTTACTGTTGAAGCCACGAAGAGTGTGATAACGAGGTGTCTGAAGCAGTAAAAATGCTAAATGACTGTTGGGCTTGTAAAACTTATCACATTAGCACTCAGCATTTTAAATATGCAACTCAAAATCATATTTCACGTCTTGACAGTTCATTTGCTGGCTTTCGAGTCCCTCATATGCACTCTCAGTGTTAATACGTTCTAACATGAAAGATAAAAGAGGTGAGATTAATAATAATGAACCCCAACTAGTGACCTTTCCATATTGAAAATGAGAATTTGGAGCAGCAACTTAGGATAGTTTATCAAATGCTGATACATTTTTTGTCATTAAGTTCATTCAAATATATGCATTTTATTTATTTCATCAATTGAGCTCACCTAATATGAAGACTTAATATCTTGAGTTGAGTGAATGTGCTGCTGAGAGTTCACTCAAATCAATAAACTAGGTTTCAAAGGAACATGGCCAGCATTCTAGCAGACTTCCCAGCATGCCTCCCAGCAGCTTTCACAGAACCTTATATTATTATTGTATGAAGAAAACATACATGGAAATGGGCTGTGTCTTTAATACGTATAAAGTAAAATTTTATTTTCATAAAAATAAAAAAAACATGTTATTGAAGACTCATATTGAACTCAGTCCCTACCCCAGTACAAACAATGTACTAACTCACTGTGACATGTTGATTGATCTCTATATTTCAAAGTTTATTAACCTGATCTATGCTTGAGTTAACTTCAAAGTTTTAATAAAACAAGGAAACTCACATTATTAAATCAAGCCAGCTTTTAAATGTGTTACAGAGTTGATGTTTAGTGTGTTCACACTTGTTTAACTTGTTTATGGTTGACATGTCCAAGCAGTAAAATTACTGCAGGTTATGTGATCCTCTAATTACCTTCCACCGAGGATGTCATGTTTTTGGTTACATTTGTTTGTTTGTCAGAAGGACTACGGCCCGATATTTATGAAACTTGTTGGAGGGGTGTAGCACGGGCCAAGAAGAACCCATTACATTTAGGAGCAGATACAAATCACGGGGCGGATACACAAATTACTTTTCACTTTCATTAACATTGCAAGATGGCCTTGGCGGAGGTTGGCGCTCTCCAAGTGCCCTTCTAGTTAAGCATGTTTTGTGTGCGAATGATTTAGTATTATTTCCTCCCTGCAGTGCTGCTGTTCAGCAGAGGTTGAACATCTGCTCTCAACGTTATCATCAATACCGTATGCCAGAAACAGTAATGCAATGCTAAAAAGATGTAAGGGGAATACAAACCGTATATTTGTGTATATTATAAGTGCAAATACTTCCAGAACCATAGGTTCCAGTTTATATGTCCAGCCTTGATAATAATAAAAAAGAATGTATGTATGTATGTACGTATGTATGTATGTGCATTACTTTCACATGGGTAATACCACCAAAAGCTCCAAAGGAGCCGTGTGAAAGCTGGAGTTTATTGTGACAATGAATATCGGATAGAGATGATGGTGATTTTATGTTTTTTTCTTGCTCTTTGATGGGTTTTGGTTATAAAAATAAGGTCTATTGAGCTGGTCCTTTGTCAGCAGTCCATCTGACTGGATTACATTTTGTAATCTATTTTACATTGTATCTCACAAACTTCAGGAGGCATTAGGTTTAATTTTAGATGTAAAGTGGCATCAGTGGAATGGAAAACAAAAATCCTTCTTCTGTTTCCTCTACAGGGTTAAACAGGATTAACGAAGGCTGGAACATATTAGCTGGGTTTTGTGCCATTCAGTCTCTCCCACAGCAACACCTGAGATTATTTCTACACAACAGAACAGGTTCTGTCAAATGTGGCTCCTGTTTTAGTTTAAGTACATTAAAACCTAACACTGAAACTACATGAACTAGTTATTAATTGAGTTTATATAATTCAGTCATATTTCTGAACGTGTAAACATCAAGAGTAAAGGGCTATAGGGTCCAAGCCTGATAAAACAAGTAGCCTTATGTAAGGGAATAGACACAAAGTGATGAGATGGACAGAGCATCAACACCACTTTGACATTTTGGCAGCGTTCAAGTCGCACTGAATGACACATTAGACACACACACACACTGTTCTGCTCGCCTGTCTAGTGGTTCAGCAGTTACACACTTCCACATGGATTCGAGCCTCTGAAACACGACATGGCAGGACTGTTCAAAGGATGGATCACGCTTATGAGAAGTTCAATGTATCTAGTTGTCAAGGAAGTGTGTGTGATATGTCTGCACAAAAAATATGCGGGGGAAAAAAAACACGGAAAGATAAAGAATAGTCAGCATGGGAGAGAAGAAATATGAGATGAAGAGGAGAAAATCTGTGACGGAGAGAATCAAATATGACAGTTTAATATGGAGATGCCACTAGTTAACTTTTTCATTTGGCCGACGAGCTGCCAAGTTGCATCACGACGAGGAGACAGCAGAGACATGAAAAACTTCAGTGTCTCAAGATCAAAAACATGTCAAAGTCAGGGCCGACGGCGGGTCGACAGAGGCTCGACAAAATAACATAAACTCTCTTTTTTAAGTTAATAAATCCTCTTGTCAGTTGTGCTTGGTTGGTTCCTACCAGTGGCCTGTATTTCTCTTTGTTAAAGAAGTGTTTCTGTGTTTTTTGTTTTACGATTGTTTTGTTGAACTGACTGATACACCTGTAATTTGGGCACATGTGATTTGTCTCTTTGCAGCTCTATTAGCTATCTTCTGTTGAAAAACTCACATATCAAAGTGTTGATTGCCAGGTTACTGCATAGCCAGAACAATATCTACCAAATAGCATTCAGTATAATATGACTCACTGGGGTTTGTATTTGTAGTTTATATTCTTCAAATTTAAAGTATTTTCATGCAGGGCTATCTATTCAAAAGTCACCTTAAGGGGAATGTTAACAAAATTGAATGAAAGTCAAAATAATTTTTCCCAGACAAATACTGTTCAAGGTTTCTGTGGGTTTCATAAAGTCAATTTTCAGTCTTGTATAATGCTAGAAGGAATGCAATTTAAGATTGATTTTCAAAAACAAACCCCAACAAAAAGAAGAAAAACCTTGCAGAAATACGGCTACAACTGTAATTTAGGGACACAATGCCCGAGTGCTTTAATAAAGCAGATACAATGAAAAAGAAAATTATAGCTCACATAAATAATACACAAAAACTAACTTGATTCCCATTTATAAAAAGTTGTTGAAATTCTCTGTGGGGCAGGGGCGTGGTTTAGCGCACCTGCGACAGGGGAGAGATAAGCGCGCTCATTGGGATCAGCTGCAGGTCGTTAGCGGGCTGCGGCTGAGACCAATGAGCGCGTAAAGGCCGGGCTATTTAAGCCGGCAGGGAGAGGGAAAAGGGGGTGGTTGGTGACATGCGGAGTAGGAGACAGCGTGTTGTGCACGAATAAAAGCATGTTTAACCCACGAACGAACGAGTCCAGTGTGTATGTGCGAGCCACGGATCCACGGGCAGGGGGGAACCTTGCCACAGTGGCGCCCAACGTGGGGCTGGGAGACCAGTCCTATGAGGAGTGGATCGCGTGGCTGGCGCAACGGCCGGAGGACCGAGCGCCCTTGAGGCCGGACCGAGGGGGCAAGCCGGTAGGCGCCGTAATGGCGCTCGGGCCGGAAGGGGCCCCGGAGGGACGGCGCGGCAAGGCGCGGAGACGGCGCGGCACCGGGGCCGCGGCAACAGCTGCGGCGGCACCAGCAGGAGGAGCGCTGAACTGCGAGGGGGCCGACGTCCCGGTGGTACGCCAGACAGGGACGCCGGAGGACGCCCGAAGGAGGTTCCGCGCGTTGCGACTGGGGTCCGGGGTCCCGGCCTACCAGTTCGCGGAGGAGGTGCGGCGCCAGGCGGGACGGTGGCTGCGGCCGGAAGGGGTCGGGAACCTCGAGGAGGTGATGGAGCTGGTGGCTGCCGACCAGTTCACCGAGGGACTGCCGCCGAAGATGGCCGCCTGGGTCCGGGACCGCCAGCCGCGGGGGCTGGTGGCCGCTGTCACCCTGGCTGAGGACTACCGGGCCCTGGGCCTGCCGGAGGAGTCGCCCGAGGAGACGGCGGCCCAGACGGGCAAGGTCCCGCGGCGAGAGGTGGCGCTCCAGACCACCGGCGCGCCCGCGCGGAAGGAAAGAGCGGTGCAAACCGGCGAGGGGCCCCGGGCGGACGCGGCGCAACAAACCGCGCCGCTGGGGCCGACGGACCGGAGAGAGCCGGCGCGACGGAGGCAGACGGCGCCGGCCACGAAGAAGGGACCGCGGAAACGACCAGCGCGCCGGGGAGGGCCGTGGGCTCCGACTCCGGGGCACGTCGAGTGGTCCCCGCCGTGGCCGATGAGGGAGACCTGGGGACGCCGAACCATCTGGCCGGAACCAGGACCAGCCCGGTGGGAGCCGACGCCGGAGCCCGAGAACACCGGACACGCCCGGCTGGACGCGGGGAGCCCTCCGTGGACCCCCCCGGCGTGCTGGACCTGCGGGCAGCCGGGGCATCGGCAAGCCGACTGCCCGGTCATGGAGGTGGACCAGGGGGTGCGAATCCCGGGCCGGTCCATGCCGGGCCGAAGATGGTGGCGGAAGCGCCGGTGCCAGCGGCGGGCACGGGCTGACGAGCGGGACCGGACGGCACACCGGAGCCAGCTGGTTGCCTTCGGCCAGAAGGAAGAGGACCGACCGGGGTACCAGCGGCAGTCCGGCGGAAGCGCCCGGCAGAACGGCAGCCGCCCTGGGTCGCTGCGCCGGGAAAACATGCGGCTACGGGGGGAACTCCGATGGGCCGTACATGACCGGCTCAGGGACAAACAGACAATCCGGGAGCTGGGCCGGAGGCTGAAGGCCGCGCAGACGGCGCGTCCCCGCGCCGGGGCCCAGCTGGCCGACGGGGGCGGGGACAATTTGGCCCCGACTGGGTTATACTTCCCCTAATTCTCTCTCTCTTGTGTTGCAGGTGGCGGCGGCGGGCGGCGGACGGGGGCCGTTTTGTCCCGGGGGGAGGAGGCGCGCCGAGAACTCCCGGGGCGCCAGTGCGTCCGCCGTCCGGACCACGTCCCGCCCCAATGACCCACCAGAGGGGGGATGCCAACGCCCGGGCCACCTGTTGGCATCGGGCGTACTAGCCGTGACCCCGCGCGGTGGTCCATAGGCCGGGCGCGGATGGCTGTGGCTGGCTCCCTCGCCCGGCCCCATGGAGGGGGGGGGGGGGGGGGGGAGTTGGCTAGGCCGGTGGCGCCCGGCCTAGAGCGGGCGGTGGGGATATGTGGGGCAGGGGCGTGGTTTAGCGCACCTGCGACAGGGGAGAGAGAAGCGCGCTCATTGGGATCAGCTGCAGGTCGTTAGCGGGCTGCGGCTGAGACCAATGAGCGCGTAAAGGCCGGGCTATTTAAGCCGGCAGGGAGAGGGAAAAGGGGGTGGTTGGTGACATGCGGAGTAGGAGACAGCGTGTTGTGCACGAATAAAAGCATGTTTAACCCACGAACGAACGAGTCCAGTGTGTATGTGCGAGCCACGGATCCACGGGCAGGGGGGAACCTTGCCACATTCTCTTTCTCTGCAGATAAATTACAGGGTTACTTTTCAAACTTGTTAAAGATGGACACATCAGAATGTGATGTGAATTTGTTTTTTTTTCAGCGCCTGACTGGTTCATTTATTCTGAGTCAGAGCAGAAAAGGGGAGCTAACATCAGCCTGCGGCCGTATGGGACTTCACAAAAATAATATTTATTGGAGACACACTGTACTTCAATTTCACAAATTCTTCAACCGTACAAATCTTTGTGTCATTCTGTCCGTCATAACCTCTGCATCCTGTTTTTAGATCTCAAAGGCCTCTGGTGATGCAGAGTGGCTGCTATTCAGTATCTCCCATTGAAGCTCTAACGAAATGTCAGAGCCAATTTTTAGAGTTTTTGATTGCGTTTAAAAGTCAAACCCACTTTTATAATTATATTTTTTTATATATTTTGTGTTAATATTCATATGTTTGGCTCATTTTGGCTTTCTTAGACAGCATAGTAGAGATATGACAAGGTTCCTGGCCAAAATCAAACTGGAGATATTGTAGCGTGTGATTTCCCCCCCAGAAAATGTCATCTTTATATAGTTGTATCACTTATAAGGCTTTATTGCATGAAATAACAGACAGATGCACACATCTATTTGCAAATATTATGGAAACGCTTTGTGAGTTGCAGGACAAAATGTTTTCAAGTGTGCGCATTTATACTTTAGTTGTAATCTATGTAACGTTTTTTAGATGAGCTATCTGAACATCAGTGTTTGGAGAGTTTGGCGCACCAAATAGAGATACTTTTTTTACATTGACTGTCCATAGAGAAACAGAAGCGCATGTTTCCCTCTCAGTTAACTGTCAGTTTCTCCACAGAGATCTCTAAAAGCCACTCATGTGTCTGGATGCATCCCTCTTGACACAGCTGAGCTTTTAGAATAAAAGGTACATAAGCCTGGGGGATGCAGACTTCTGTGCCTATGGAAAATGGTGCGTGTGTTAATGTGTAGGTGCGTGCATGCATGTGTGTGTGTGTGTGTGTGTGTGTGTGTGCTACATGTGAATGAAAGTGTGTTTTGAAATGTAAGGAGATCCATCTCCATTATTGGTGTGAATCGGATCAATAAGGAAGTCAGTCAACCATTATCTAAAAAGGTGAATACAAAGTGATAAAACACAGCCTATGTGCAGAAGATGCACATACTTGCTACACACATGCATGCACCCACCCACCTGCGCACGCACACACACACCAATAACCTCACAAAGACACACACACACTACTGGTGTGAGTGGCTGGTTATTGGAATGTCTGTCCAATGGGAAAACTGGGGCATGTCAGAAATACATGAAGGTCAATACCGCAGAGTGGCACAGTGCAAGAGTAGATTGTGTCGTGAACATACCCACAGATACACAAATGTTGCCTGCACAGGTGGACTCAAATTGAGTGTGAGAGAGTCAGAGGGAAAGGGACACGCCCCTCTCTTTTAGTTCAATCCCTCGGGGAAATCACAAACTGACACCTCTTCTCTTGCTGTTCTTTCACCCACTTCCTCGGCTCTTTTCTTTATTCTCTGCCTTTTATTCCCCCTTCAAGTCTCCATTCAGTGATGCTCTACAATGGAAGGACCGCAAATTGAATGGGACTGAAAAAGAATAGCACTAAAAGACACAAACAACCCCCCGACATTAGGAGGGAAATGAAGAGTGAATAGAAAAGTGCATCCTTTTCACTGTGGTTACTTTGGACTGCATTCATCTTTTATATTGACTCCCTCAATTTGTTTGACTATCCATCCATCTATCCGCCTATCCAGCCACCTACATTTTTTTATTATTATTTTTTACACCTATCCAGCCACCTATCCAACCACCTATCCAGCCACCCATCAACCTATCCAGCTACCTATCCATCCATCTACCTATCCATCCACCAATCCACCTACCTATCCATTCACTCATCCATCCACCCATCCATCTACCTATCCATCCACCCATCCACCTATCCAGCTACTATCCATCTACCTATCCATCCACCCATCCACCTACCTATAGAATTCACCCATCCATCCACCTAATCATCCATCCACCCGTCCATCTACCATCCACCTATCCAAATACCTATCCATCCATCCACCTACCTATCTATTCACCCATCCATCTACCTATCCATCCACCCATCCACCTATCCAGCTACCTATTCATTCATCTACCTATCCATCCACCAATCCACCTACCTATCCATTCACTCATCCATCCACCCATCCATCTACCTATCCATCCACCCATCCACCTATCCAGCTACTATCCATCTACCTATCCATCCACCCATCCACCTACCTATAGAATTCACCCATCCATCCACCTAATCATCCATCCACCCGTCCATCTACCATCCACCTATCCAAATACCTATCCATCCATCCACCTACCTATCTATTCACCCATCCATCTACCTATTCATTCATCTACCTATCCATCCCCCATCCGCCTACCTATCCATTCACCCATCCATCCATCCATCCACCTATCCATCCACCCATCCATTCACCCATCCATCCACCTAAACATCCACTCATCCATCTACCTATCCATCCACCCATTTATCTACCTATCCATCCACCTACCTATCCATTCACCTATCCATCTACCCATGCACCCATCCATTAATCATGCTCCCTCTCTCTCCTGCCTCTGCACTCACATCCTTATCTAACTTGGTCTCTCTGGCAGTGAGATACTGCAGCGATGCCAGTTGAAGAGAAAACCATCTACTCTTTTTGTAAAATGAGCGTGGGCGGGCCACCCACCTTAAGTTTTAGATAGATTGTATACATTGGCTTCTAAAACAGTGAAGAAATGTTCCAATTCTTTAAAAGTGTAGTAAAAAAAGGTTGTTTTTCTGTGAAAGCAGTAGGAAAGAGGGATGAGAAAAGTGTTTATGTACCTCCACTCTCTATTTGCTACTTACTGCCCTTCATTTTACTTTCTGATTAGTTTGTTAGTTAATTATGTTTTTCTTGCAAATTTCATAATAGAAGAACTACAAAACCTAACAATGATTCTGGAAATGTTGTCAAATTTCCCATAAGCCACTTAAGCCTTATGGCATGCAGTTGCATAATCATGCTTTATTGTATATTTGCATTGCCAAGTTATACAATAGTGTTTTTGGAGCCCTTGACAGTTTCAAGAACTGGCAAGTCATGTAGCAAAAGCTGAGCGAATGAGATGGAGTCTGGATTACAAACCTTCGATATGGATTATGACTGCAATGAATACAGTCATTAATAAAACACATTACACAGGCTACTCATTGACATTACAAAATAACTCTTGAGGATAGTTGATGTCATGTCATTTTTTCATAGAATGTTTTCACAAGGACAGATTTTACATTCTCTTTGTATAAACTTATTAATTGCTAGTTAAGTACGGGATAATGTGAGGAGGTCATGAATAACCCTGAATAACCCCGAATCATATTTATTACACGGGTACTTACTAAAAAAATCTTTATTTTTACATAACATATTCCATTAAAAAATAGTCCTGTAGCAGTGTACAGAGTTCAGAACTGCGTCCAAAGCAACGGTTTGTTATTGATAGCAGTGATCTGCTGTAAATAAATAACAGACCATGGAATGCTGTAATTGGCTAACCAGATTGGGCGAAACAAAGCCGTGGAATAATTGTGGAATTGGAATTTATGTCCGCAGGTGGTTCAGGGACAAAATTGTCATTTGCCAAAACAAAACCTGGAGTTTGTCATGTGACCGGGCAAACCCAACTGGCCATGTCTGTACGAAGCAAGCCAACAGTGGACGAGGACTGCAGTGAAAGGTGTTTAAAGGTGGGAAAAATAATAGCCATTGTATATTACCATAATATTCAGTGGAATAATTACAAGCCAAAGACACTAATTATTGTTTCTAGTAAATGGACTGTATTCATACATCACATTTATGTGCTGCAAATTACCCTGAATAACAACAACACTGCTGCAACACTGTGTGCTGCCTCTCAGAGAGAATCTACTGTTCCTACTCTTTTTAATTGTATTAAGTCAGCTAACAAACAGTGCATGTGTCATAATTATTAGTTATGTGTCTAAATGAATGGAGAGTGCTCAAGTGCCTACTCACTCCTTGGAATTCAGCCAGTCAGCAGGGGGTTTGCACACCAGCAGATATACAAGCATACCATATAGTATGTTTACCTGCAGATAGTTGCATGTAAGGTAGGGGACTGTGTAGGTACATGCACAGACACACACACACACACACACACACACACACACACACACACACACACACACACACAACCTGCCTGTTCAATACTCTGCAGGGATCCACTTGAGCTATGGAATAATGCAATGCATCTATCAAAGATGAAACACAAATGCTGACACATGCACACATGCACACACGCACACGTATATATAGAGCACTCTCAGAGGGTTGTTGCGAGGTGAAGGTGCCCTTGTGCATGTGGTCATTTATCAGAATACGTGATTCAAAGTGCAGCGGCAGGCAGAGCCCAGTGGTCTCTACTTGTGCAAATGTCTTCTCATCACTTTGAACCCCATAGCTTATAAGTCCACACCGCTGGGCCCCCGAAATGTAAAACACTCGCTCCCCTGTGTTTGAAATTGCATCATTCAGTCACAGTGAGCCCTGCAACAGCATAAATGCCATCGCAGCAGGAGAAAGGATGAAATAAACAGGGAAAAATGGCCCAATATGTCACGGAATTTAGAGCAGGTACAAAAAAACAAGTTTTTTCGTTTATTATTATTACTATTAGAGGCTCCAAACACAGAAACCCAGAAGAACAGGCTGTTCCTGTTTCCCAAAACTACAGACTGCAGCTATCTAGTCAAAACACTTGTTTGATTGTTGTGTAATATACATGCAACAAATTAGATCATCAATATTCTTGAGTTACAATAAAAGTAATCATACTTAACTACTTCAATAATAACATATATTGGTAATAACATTAAAATAAATACAAAAAATAACAGAGATTAAACCAGTAGGTAAACTCTCATGGACTGAGCCGAAGTATAAACGGTCCCGACAAGAAGCAGAAGGCAGATTGAAGCCACGAGGATTCAGGGAGAGGAGGCCAGCAGCAGATGACACGCGAGGTCCGGATGACGTGTCACATCAAAGCGGTAACCACACACACACACACACACACACACACACACACACACACACACACACACACACACACACACACACACACACACACACACACACACACACACACACACACACACACACACACACACACACACACACACACACACACACACACACACACACACACACACACACACACACACACACACACACACACACACACACACACACACACACACACACACACACACACACACACACACACACACACACACACACACACACACACACACACACACACACACACACTTCAGTGAAGCAATAAATCAGGAACAAGATACACACTCAAAACAAGCACATACATTAAATACACCACAGAAGCTTGTCTTTGAATGCCCACATACACACACGCACACACACACACACAAACGTATGCACACACACACACACACACACACACACACACACGCATGCACACACACACACACACCTTGCATGTTTTTGGTAGACTCAGGTGCAACACAATCAGTGATAAAACAATCAGTTTCAAACACCTCCAAAATCACCTCACAAAGATGTGAAGATGATTAAGTTGGTGCATTCAAACACTCTTTCCTCATTTCCCAACATTGCTCAACACATTTGATGGGAAGAGATACAATGTGCAGATTGGGAATAGTTTTGCATGTCCACACCAGACGGCATAACTGTCACCAGAGTATGGAAATCCACATTTTCATGCTTTTGTGAATTACAGCCTTGAAGAGTTGTTATATGCATATGAATTGAAACTGTGCATCACAGCCGTAGCTTTCATTATTCCTCATTGAGGAAGCAAACAACTTGTCGCACTAAATGTTGACATTTACATGAAACCACATGATTTACACTTCACTGCACACAAGAACAAGGGAAAGATGAAGACTTTGAGAAACAGCAGTAGAGGGAAAGTTGTTTGAAAGGAATGATAACGCTTAACTGTATGTCCTGCACGATCCCCATTGTGCTGTCTGACACTCTATCACAGGGAAATTACTGACAGTATCACATGATCTCTATGGCTGCGTCATTGGCCAAATCCAAAGATGACAAATGGCGAGATTTGGGTCCGTGGGTAAGAAAATGTCACAAAGTAGCAAACTAATAAGACACAACAGACCTAAACGTTCAATACAATCCAATGTCGAATAAGAAATTCAGCTGCGTCACTCAAACAGATCACTTGAACTGGTCCCTGACACATGTGTTCAAGCCCCATTTGAAGGGATGAACAAAGTCCCTCTGGGCAAAGGGGAAACATGTAGATTTAATAAAAAGGTGTTGAAACAATTCTAATCACAACTAAACCAAACTATAGGCCCTGCCAACCACAATATCCACTCAGAAAGTAAGCAGTTGAGGGAATTTCACTACACAACACTTGTAACTCCTTATTAAAAGGCAAGTGTAATTATTCCGTGAGAAAACTCTCTTGTGAGAACACCAATCTTCACTGTCAAAAAGATCAGCGATGCAGGCCAAACAGATGAGATTTGTCCAAGACTGCAAGCAGTAAACGGTGCAATTCAGCAGCATGCGCCAAATGTTCCAAATCCATACACATTTATTTCGAAAGTGCCTCCTGAAAGCAAATGGTTCTCTGTAGTTGACTTGGCAAATGCATTTTTCAGCCTTCCAGTCCACCCAGACAGCCAGTACTGGTTTGCCTTGCAGATCCCACACGTGTCAGGGGGATGCAGAATCTCCAATCATTAACAATCAAGCATTCAGAGAAAATCTGCAGTCTTTGAATTCAACACCAGGAACAGCCCTTTTTCACGATGTCTCGTTTGCAGTACCACATGTGAACAATGAGAAAAAGTCACATTTCTGGGTCATGTGATCACAGAAGAGGGCAAATCCCTTTTACCCAAACTAAGACGCTACACAACATATTCCAAAGCCTGTGACAAAGGAACAAGCGATGTCATTCTTAGGAATGTGCTCGTACTGTCGCTAAGTCATTCCTAACTTTGCTGTGCTCGGGGCACCTGTGATTGTACACAGGAAAGATACGAGGATGTATGAGCAACATGAGGTGTAGCGGATGTCCACCGAGAGTTCATTAAACTGAAATGTCTATGACACAATCTGAACTAATAAACTTCTTTCAGGGACTCCTCTCACATTCTGTAGGTCACTTAATGGTTGAAGACTACATTTAGCATGTGCCTGGACAAACTCCAAATAAGGACTCGGGGTCACGCTTGACACTTAGCCCGTTAAGGCTTAGTCTACCATGTTTTATGACCCCATCTGAGTCAATATCCCGCTGAAAGAGATGAAGACGAGGATGTTTGATGTTACAAATCAGTCGCGTAATAAAATAATCGTATATCTAAAATATATCTTCGACCTAAAGATATAAATTAAAAATAAAGTTGCTTCACAATCTTCCCTGGAGCTTCTCAAACTCTCAGCTGCTCATAAATCATTTGAACTAAATTCAATGTAAATTGTTAATCAACAAAATGAATTATTCAGTCAAGGATGTGAGTCACTAATTCTACTGGTCACATGACCCTCCTTCATTGTTATTCATTGTATTCTTCATCCAATTCATTATTCATTCCTTTTACTTTGTTTATTTTATCGTTTATTAATTTATTTTCACTTTAGTAGTTCAATTATGTAGTTAGTCAAATACATAATTCATATATGAATAACTTGATTATTTGATTTGTGTGTATATGAAATAATAGGTCCATGTACACCTTGAGAAGAACTCCTTAGCAAGCCTGAGATTAAGATTCCCCAACTGGGTGGCGTCCAAAATGTAATCTGTACTAATTAATGGGTTTATAAATAATAATTGAATTAGTTATAATGGCTACATATCTTGATATTAGTTAATTATTGTTTATTAAATCTGTGACCATCAGCAATGATACATGGGGGACAGCAAAGACCAGTTGCTTATTTCTCAGCTAAGCTTGACCCTGTTGCAGTCGGTCTGCTCATGTGCCTTCGAGCTGTTGCAGTTGCTAAGAGGGCTCAATGGCCTCATGGGAAATGGTTGATAATTATAACCTCACACTGTTGGTTCCTCATGCTGTTGCTATGATTCTGCTTGAACAAAAAAAAAGTCATCTTTCTGCAGCGAGATGGCTGCATTAAATACTGCTTTGCTTGAAATGCCTAACGTCCCTGTGAAACGATGCAACGATCTTAACCCTGCAACTGGTTTGTCTCCCAGACCAGATTTGCAGGAAACAGCGCTGCCAAATGCTGACCTAGACGGTTTGTGAACGGATCAGCATCCCGCAATCCAGAGACAGGAAAGACCCAAGCTGGGTTTGCAACGGTAACAGCACATGACACTCGAATTGCACAACCCCTGCCCACTGCTTACTCGGCACAAGCAGCGGAACTTACAGCTCTGATTGAAGAATGTAAATTGACCAAAGAAAGAACCGCTAACATTTACACAGCTAACAGGTATGCATTTGGTGTAAGTCACAATGTTGGCACTCTGTGGGAACACAAAACGTTTTTGACATCATCAGGCAAACCCATAGTTCATCACACACTTGTGCAGCTCACGCTAACAAATCTGAGCCCTTCTCTCAAGGAAATGCATGAGCAGATGCAGCAAGCAGCTGGAAAGGAACTGAAACCACAGCTGATCTCACACTGGAATGTTTGCTGAGATCCATAAGTATTGGTTCACCAAAGGTTTCTCAAATGACTCATTTGTGCTACGGACAATGTAGCTTCCTAGCCTCCAAACAAGGTGCGTGAGAGCAAAGGTTTAAAAGCCAGATGCACCTATAATACTGCATTCTTGTTCTGTTGAGACCATTGATCTCTGTATGATTTGATCCCATTTGTGAAAGCTATATAAACTCTAGAAAGACAACTTGATTCTCAATTAAAATTTCCGATTTCCACAACAAATTCCTAATCTGTAATAATTTACTGGAAGAAAAAAAAGTAGATCCAGAGGGCTGACATCTGCTGACTTTTGTGGTGTTTTATTCAACAGATTATCAATGATGCATTAAGTTTAATGTTGGATACTTGTCTCTTTGTCCAGTCTGCCGCTTTGGAATCAGAAGAATCGGGTTTGTTTTTATCATGCAGAGCGTAGGTGGATGATATTTAATGGCTGCTCTGTCCTCATCATGATCAGATAGAGGACCAAACGAGCGACACTTCAATTTAAAAGAGAAATGTACACATGAGATAACCTTAACGTTTTCTTGTAAAATGCAACACTGCAATGAAACATATATAACTTGTACTAAAGAGCTCTCACCTGAACCCATGGCATTTACAGTATGTTAATACTATATACTATAAATCCTACACTGTAATTATAGACACAATACTGTTCCTGATAAAATACAGAGAATACAACAAAGTCTGCAAGCGAGTTCACACACACACACACACACACACACACACACACACACACACCACTCAAAAGCGCCTTCACCAACTGGGCGATCAATTCAAGCTGTCAACTCACTGCACATTCTCCGCTGCTGCAGCTTGCTCCTCATGCATGTCACACCTTCCCTGTTATCAAGTCCCTTGATGTGTGTACTCAAGAACAGTGTTGGGAATTGAGGCCCGTTATGGATCCTGCTCCCAGTAGTTTAATTCAACCAATTCAACCACGAGGAGAAGCACATACTTGATGGACATAAATTGATACAGACTGACTGTGTTTGGCCACAATACTGTGTGACAAAACTGTAAAACCACTCCATAAGAGACTGTGTTGCATGTAAATAATATTCCATTTAAAGAGTTTGCACTTACAGCTAACATGAATAGTTGGTTTCAAGTTTGACTGACGCATTATTTGGAACATGGGATTTGACTTGCTGTGCTGGGATCTATATGACAAGCACAGGCTTTAGTACATATTGTTTCTGGATCCACTGCGTCTGCAGATTTTTATAGGTCATGTAATACAATGGCTGTGAAAGGAGTTACACTCCATTGTTCCTGTAGTGGGTCCTCCACCACTTCACACACCGTACAGTATTATACTACCCACATAGGTCATTGGTCCTGTGCTGCCACTGGAGCAAATTAGTTTAAATCTTAAGCATTAGGTGCTCATCCACAATGGGCTTCACGGCTGTGTGTGCTTGACTCAATGGGCTGAATATCAAGCTCTTATGTTTGCTGCTTACTGCTGCACATCAGACTGCTGGTACTCACATTAAGTATGAAAGCAGAGTAGACAAGAAGAACTGCGCATTAACGGCTGAAATGAACAAGGCAGGTCTTTGGGGGTAAACTATTGCATTTCCTCATGTTTAACTTAAAGTGGGATCTTGGCCACTGGTTTATAGCAGTTTTTGATGAATTGATCGCTTCCCGTTATCGCTTTCCTCTGGCTTTAAATTAAGCTTTACCAGGGACCAAAGCTCAAAATGGATAATAGAAGTCTCTGTATGTTACATTGATAGCTTAGCTGTAAGTCCTGTTGTTTTGTATGCAGACCAACAAGTGAAACAGTGATCTGGTATCATCTGGTATCATAATATCAAACCTGTGTGATCAGAATAACAATTCTGAGGACATGAAGGCAGGCGGTAACCAGCAAAGGGAAACTATTGCAACTCATCCAAATGCACCGCTTGTATTTATCCCAGTATTCATTTTCCTCCAGCAATGAGGTCAGAGCACACAGCGCCCCCTTTCTGTCCGCAAAATTAAAATCATAAACTTTAATAGGCAGAACCGATCCAGCAGAACCACTTTCATGTCGTTAAGGTCAATCTATCTGGTGCGCTACTGTATGGAGTTTTAGGACACACTCACTCACACCCACACACGGCGAAAAATTATAATGGTGTTTGTTGAGTTCAAATTTGTCCTCATGAATATTAAGCCCGTAATTTTCTCTTGCTTTTAACACCCCATCTTGGCTAAATCAGACATCGGTGCAGCTAAATGACGGAGTGACGAAGATGACAGACAGAGATAAATGTCACGTAGCTGAAATCAGAGGCAGTTGCTTCTTAATTTGTTATTGTTGTTTTTATTTTTTGGCTGGATCACTGAAGGCTCGGATTGGAGTATGTGTACATTCGCTTGCATTGACGCAGATCAACAGAGCTTATGAATTATACACATGTACACATAAACATGTATTTTGTTAAATTTGAGTGGAACTAGGCAGCCTCTCTCTCACAAGCACAGAAGCATCAACCCCGAGGCCCCGGCAAAAATAATCCTCACATCTGTTCTGCTGGAGACTGAGAAGAGATTAACCTGCTGCGTTTACTGCCTCATTGGCTCACACGCATGAACCAATACACACATACACACACACACACACACACACACACACACACACACACACACACACACACACACACACACACACACACACACACACACACACACACACACACACACACAAACCGGTTAGACCTCCCTGACCAAGAAAATTCATAGAAAAACAGAAGTTATTCTTCTAAACACAATTAAACCTAAAAACAACAAGCAGCTCCTGCAGGGGGCGCTGCACACGCTGAATGTTCCCCAGCAGCTCACTCACAGATAATATTACAGTATTGGTTCCTATTTGTCTTTTTAGGTGTGATTGATACCTGCAGGGAATTTCTGTCAGTGTGGACATTGTTAAGGTCGTTGTTTGCCTCTGGTCTCAGACGTCCAGGTTTCAAAAATAAATTGTGCACGAGACGTCAGACTTTTGAAGTGTACATTTAATGAGTCTCAAATGACCTCCACTGAAATAAAAAAAAAATAGCAGAGTAAAAGACAATGGAGCTGCTGCAGGTTTATTAATATGTATGTGCATGCTGAGAACATGATACTGATTTTAATATAATTATTATTCAGTGGGTATTCTCTTCCATTTGATTTTTATATTTTTTTAGCAAATGTGTTTTATTTTCTATAAGCTATGGCATTCTATAGTATTTTACTGATTCAAAGGTGCTATACAAATACAGATGATTATTATTCATTTATTAGTAGTATAATTATTATTGTTATTGGTGACGGTTCAGCAACGAATCATTTACACACACACACACACAAAGGAATGCAGTTGGACGAGACTTTCAGCAACATAAACTGAAGGCGGAAATGCGTACATGGAGGGCTGACTCAGAAGTGCTTTAGCAGTGTAACAACAGAAACACACATAAATATGTAGAAACTAACACACACTAGCCAGTATCACTAAATATGTACATAATGTATATTTGCCTGCATCACAATGGTATCAACTCAAGAGCAAGTATATCTTCCTAAAATATATTGGAAACGTCCCTTTATTGTCTGCATGGCTACATTTTAGCTTGGATGTGTGACATTAGAGTGTGTGCACATGTGCCTGCGTCATTGTGAGTGTGTATCTATCAAGGTAATTGGATCTGAGCAGAACATGTCAACACTGGCAGCCAATCAAACATTTTTTTTCTATTTTACTGGCAACAACATTAATGCCCTCTGCGATACAAAACGCACATGCAGGCGCACGCACCAACAACACACTCTTGAGCTCAGACTGTGTACAAACATACACACGGACACACACTTTAACTAATACTGCTTGATGGCATGTGAGGATACAAGAAAACAGAAATTTGAACATGCAGCTATCTGCTTGTCACAAATCATACAACATAAAAGAAGGAGCGAGACTAAAACGAGATGTAGAGAGAGAAAAAAAAGGGCCGAACGAAATGACGCTCACTGCTGCAGGGTGTGCAAGAACAAGATTTGCATCAACTCACAAATAAATGCAGCAGCTTCAAACACACACACACACACAAACTCCAAGGTAACAACACACAAATGGAGACCGCTGTGTAAAAAGCACGGCATTCAGACCTTTAATTTCCTCCCTTTCATGTTTATTGCTGTGTTGTGTTTTATCTTTCCATCTTTTATCTGAGCGCCCACAAACACACGGGCAAGTAATAAGTATATCACCCGCTTAATCAACAGAGAAACACAGAAAGCTGCAGCAACAGGAGCTGAAACTTACCTCCTCCTGACTAAAGTTACTCGTAAACAAGATCGGTGAGGGAATGACAAGAGGCAGCGAAGAGGACAGAAGTGTGTGTGTGTGTGAGTGTGAGAGAGAGAGAGAGAGAGAGAGAGAGAGAGAGAAAAAAAGGTAGATCAAGGGACAAAGAGAACAATATAGGATGAAAATGACTCGTCAAGAGGGAGACTTGAGTGATTACATGAAAGAAAAACCAGAGTGGAGTATACTGAAGAGAGTGTATCCCAGTCTGGCTGTAGCTGTTACAGGTTGGACAAAAAAAAAAACGGAAGGAAGAAGGAAGAGAGATGAGGGCAGAGGGCATGAAGCACATAGCATCCTGTTTTTCAGAGAGAGGAGAAGAGTAAATCCTACCTGGAGTTGTTCGGACAACGTGGTGGACTGTCTTCGAGTCAGGGCTGGAGCTGAACTCTCCTCGGGGCGCAGAAACACTTGCTGACCGCGTCTGCGGGCATCAAAAAAACAGTCAGGACCCTCTGAACGAGTGTGTTTGTGTGTTTGAGTTGTCCGCTGTGCACACATGGAGTCAGCTGTTACAGTCTGAGTGATAAGCTGCCGGGCAAAGAGTATTTTAACACACACACACACACAACAACTTATCTTCTCCTTGAAATTAGGAGTGCAGGAATTTAAAAAGGCGTGTGTGAGGGAATGTAGGGGAAAAGGTGAGCGGGTTTTTCTTGTGTGTGTGTGTGTGTGTGCGCGCGTGTGTGTGCCTGTGTGTCTGTGTGTGTAAAGTCCTTACAGGTCCTTTCCTTTCTTCCTCTCGAGCGCAGTCATGTCATCTCCACCTGTCGTACGCAGAGAGAGCGCTGGAGTCACACACACATTCACACACACAACGACGCTCCGATGCACACACTTGCGCCGGCAGGCTGAGACACACACTGGGATGCTTACACTGCGAGCTGCAACACATAGAGTGAACACAGTCCCTCCTCCTCTCTCCTCCCACCTCTCCCTTTCTCTCTCTCACTCTCTCTCGCTCTCTCTCTCTCTCTCTCTCACACTCTGCTCCTCCTCTGGGTCTTACTGCCTCCCTCAACCCTCCCCATGATTCGCTGTCCCACTTTCAGTATATGTTAAGGGTTGATCACTTTGACACATGGGAAGCAGTGAACTCAATTGCGACTATTTAATATTTAAAATCATTTAACATTATAATTTAATATTCATAAAGGCTACTTGCTTTTGTATTTCACAGATTGCTAAATAATAGAGTTTTTCAAATACTGTTTTACCGGATTTTAACTCTGATTTTGGACACTGTTCTCTCACAAAAAAGACACCGCTGACCATTAGTTGAAACATTTGAAATAACAAAGTTTAGTTTTCTTGACAAGCGACCTCTTGTGGTCATGCAGATTATGACATTGGGAGACCATGTTGATGTTATACTGGTGCAAAACCACGAGAGAGAAAAGGAGCGATGGTGGGATGTTTTCAATGTTTCTTACTTTGGATCCCAACAACATCCACCCAACCTTAATCTATGTTGGTAAATCCTCACGTTAACCACGTAGTTTGAGTTGCCTAAACTTAACCAACAATAGAGGTAACTGTTTCCAACAGGTCAGAACATTATTTAATCAGTGTCGCTTTTATAAACCAACAACAAATTACCATTTTGTTGTTTAACCCAAGGTGCATTATACCTTGTCTGGAGCTTTCCGTCATATCTCATGATCATCATCACTACATGGAGCTTAGAGTCAGGGAACTGGTGAAATTTGTATTTTTTTATTGAGCACTTTTAAGTTGCCAAATTTGAAGCATTAATATAGCAGCAAACAGCTTTTTGTTACTTAAATATAGAGTTGAATAATGTCTGCCTGAGCAGAGAATTAAGTCACTTCTCTGTGCATTGTTTACGTAATTGGTCCGGCTACACATGCAATTTAGTGCAGGTGAGTCCCAGTGAGTGTGCCCCACTGCTAGGAAATCGCCACCGCTGTCTCCTGCTCTCATATTACAGTTATGCTGTTAGTTTACGTTGTTAGCACTGTCCACGCTGTTAGCACTGTCCACGCTGTTAGCACTGTTTATGCTGTTAGCACTGTTTACACTGTTAACATTGCCCACACTGTTAGCACTTCCCACGCAGTTAGCACTGTTTACGCTGTTAACACTGCCCACGCTGTTAGCACTGCCCACGCTGTTAGCAGTGTCCACGCTGTTAGCACTGTCCACGCTGTCAGCACTGTTTACGCTGTCAGCACTCTTTACGCTGTTAGCACTGCCCACGCTGTTAGCACTGTCCACGCTGTTAGCACTGTCCACGCTGTTAGCACTGCCCACGCTGTTAGCACTGCCCACGCTGTTAGCACTGACCACGCTGTTAGCACTGTTTGTGCTGTTAGCACTGTCCACGCTGTTAGCACTGCCCACGCTGTTAGCACTGCCCACGCTGTTAGCACTGCCCACGCTGTTAGCACTGTTTGTGCTGTTAGCACTGTTTACGCTGTCAGCACTGTTTACGCTGTCAGCACTGTTTACGCTGTCAGCACTGTTTACGCTGTCAGCACTCTTTATGCTGTTAGCACTGCCCATGCTGTTAGCACTGTCCACGCTGTTAGCACTGTCCACGCTGTTAGCACTGACCACGCTGTTAGCACTGACCACGCTGTTAGCACTGACCACGCTGTTAGCACTGCCCACGCAAGCCCTCAATCATAAATATGCTCTGAATTCCAAATTTAGCACATTTGTGGACTTCTCCATATTGGCCATTATTATCAGCTAGTAAATGGACGTTCAAGTGAGATTGTTTTGTTGAGACGTTTATGTTTTCCTCTTGCGGCAGCAATTTGATTTCACACAGACTTTGATTTTGTGCTTTTTCTTGATTCAAAATAAAATACAATAGATTCCAGGAAAAGTAATCCAAGAAATAGAATGTATCCCAATCAGCCAAAGAGAAACAACATTCACACAAAAATGTTAAAATAATATAATATATGATTGAAAAGATGTCCATCACCACACCTCAATACATATAATCAGCCAGCAGATTCATCATATCAGCCCCAATCTGCTGCAGGAAGCGCCTCATGTTGCTGACAGATCCGAGGCGACACTGGTAGTGACAGGACATTTAGCATGAAGCTGTACAGTAGGTTGAATATGACTGTGTAATGGAGTTCATCAATCTGACAACAAACCCCAGAGGCATTTACTAAAAACAAATTTGCCAGCAGCTATGTGCACTCACACACACAATGTCATGTCATGAAAAATGTATTTGTTAAACGGCTGTTTTAAGTCAACGCTGCTTGTGATTCTTATGATTTCAGATTTTGACTGCTATTAACTTTGAAGGTTTTTTTTTAAACGCATTGAGGCTTCAGATAAGAATGTTGTTGAGCTTGGTGTTTTCAAGGCAGTGCTGTTTAAAGGGCATATTTTTAATCACTCAAACAGGTATTGACTGAATACATTAGAAGTTATCGCAGGGAAACAGTCACAGTGGATTTAAAAAACAGCTGACAAAAGCAGCTTCTCTAAAACAAATTAAGTGAGCCGTTTCGGTTCAAATGTTGGAAATTGGCCTGACTGTGAGAAGATACTGTCAATTGTTTGGGAAAACAATAAAACATAAGTACTATTGTGACGTGTTTACTGGAGGCTGAAAGTACCTGAAATAAATGATAATTCTTTGAAAACTTTAACCACTTAAAATCCGATCTTTTTGTCTTTTTCAATATAGTAAACTTAGACTTCGCTTGTTCCAATAGGTAATTAAAGCTGTAAAATACATGAAATATTGAAACCAACATTTTTCATTTCTGTTGATTAAATTAATGTTGAATCAAGAGGAAGAGGTGAAGAGAGGTAGAGTTCACAGAGGCAGAGGTTAATCCTAGGTTGATGGAGCCATGTTGGAGTGAGTGAGCACTGCTATTAAATGCAGTCATATTCCAGTAAACCCTGAGGCGGCCTATTTTGTAAACATGGTCAAAGGTTATATCAGTCCAGCAGAACCTCAGACTGTATTGACCAGTGTTGGGTAATAGCAGCAGGATACACCGAAAGATAATCAGCACTGACCACGGTTTCATTTTGTCAATTCTGTAGAGCTTGTTTGAACATGAACACAAACTCTGACCCCCCCCCCCCCCCCCCCCCCCCACACACACACACACACACACACACACACACACACAGGTAGGAGAGCAGGCGCTCACTTATCCTCAGGAATACACAGAAGAGCCAGAAAATAGGTTAGTTCAAAGCAAATTGTCCTTAAAGACTCTCTCTTCATCTACTGTGGACTCTGTGATCTAGATTACCTTTTAAACACACACACACACACACGCGCGCACAAACACATACACACGCACAAACACACACACACCACATCACTTCAGAGCATCACTGCTGTGTAACTTAGCTGACTAGAGTATTGATCCCGAGCTTGTGATTAAAACAGGGACAGTTTTTTCTGCTCAAATGCAATCAACACACAAACCCACCGTGTGATCCCTTACTCACTGCTCACACACACACACACACACACACACACACACACACACACACACACACACACACACACACACACACACACACACACACACACACACACACACACACACACACACACACACACACACACACACACACACACACACACACACACACACACACACACACACACACACACACACACACACACACACACACACACACACACACACACACACACACACACACACACACACACACACACACACACAGTGAGATAGCCAGAGCAACATCATTAGCAAGCCGTGGACCTGGAATCTGATTAGGATAGGCCAGTAACCTTGGTGTGTGTGTGTGTGTGTGTGTGTGTGTGAGAAGGGTATGTCGACATGTATATGTTTTTGGCTGTGATGTAGTTTTCTGTGTGTATGTGATGCCCATAAAATACTTTGATTGAAAGTGCGTACGTAAATCTCTTTTTGTGTCTGTGTGAGTGAGTGAGTGAGTGAGTGAGTGAGTGAGTGAGTAAGTGAGTGAGTGTGCGTGTGCGTGTGCGTGTGCGTGTGCGTGTGCGTGTCCTGACCCCCATAAAGCAGCGCAGTGATTGAAAGGTCTGAATGGTGAAGGTGCACTCAAGGGAATAGGGCTAATCTACATAATGGTGGAGCTATATTAACAGCATCCTGATGCGCACACACACACACACACACACACACACACATCTAGGGGTCATTTGAACGAAATGCTGCCAAGGAAATAAATGATTAGTATGTTGATTTGAATTATACTAGCTCCTCACTTAACTGTATTGTTCAAAAATATAATTTATGGGCAGTTTTTAATGCAGGTTTAAGTACACATGTTCACAATAACTGAAACATGCCTTTCTCTTTCACTTCATCCCATCTTGAAAGGGATCTGCAAACTCATTCTTCTCACGTCATCATGGAACAACAGCAGTTCCTCATAATGAGGTGGCCGCTGCAATTTGTCAATTAATTAACATCTAGACTAAAAGTGTTTTTCAGTATCGATAAGTATTACATGTCTTTGTTTCCTAATCTTGGCCACAAGTAAGCGCATTATATTCATGGCACTCATTTAGTTGTATTATCTGTCAGTCCATCCATTCTGCTAACACTGGTGTTCACATTTCAAACGGAACATACAGTGCATTCATATTCATTTCATGTTAAATATACAAGAGTAAATGAGCTGTTATCTAATCCGTCTGTACGTAAGTATGTGCTGTGAGTCTGGGTGGGCGTGGAGCAGAGAAAAAAAACAGGTTACCGGTGTGATTCCCGCTGGGAACGTCAATGCTGAAAATCTAGGCACTTATACAGAACTGTAAAGTGCCTTGAATAAAAGTGTTCACCACATGGTGTATGACTAACAGCTTAGAGGAAAGTGTGTCCGAGTGTGTGTGTGTGTGTGTGTGTGTATCTTAAGCTTATTGTTACTCATAATTAATTTCCTTAAACAACACAAGCAGTAAAACAACAGCAGGAAAGCGACACTGACACACCCTACTTTGGAAAGTCACGCAGGCATACGCAATCACACACTGAACAGCGGGCTGCACTGTTTGTATTGATAACCTATTTCAACAGGGCAATGCATTTGTGAACCTGACTGCTCCTTAAGGCCCGGCCCTCTGAGACAATGAATCTGAATGCAACAAGCATGAATACCCCTGTCAATGGTACGTGGAAAAATGCAGCCAGCGAACCGGGCAAGACAAAAGCCTCATTACCAAACCAAACATTACACATTTCACCTTGTAGTCAAACTGTATTTGCAGCATGTGACTACCGTTCATCAATTGTTTAGGATATGCTGCTATGAATGTTTAAAAAAATAATACAAAATCTTCAATTTGTCTGAGGGACACTGCAGCAGCCTGGACACCACACATGCTCCTGTGTTTCAAAATGCATCGGTTGATCAAAGGAACTGAGAAAGCATAAGTGTTTTGTAAGCAAAGGTCTTAAGATGACTCAGAACTTTTTCAAGCGCTGCAGAATGTGCTTCATTCACACTTAAATCTCAAGGTAGGTGCGTGGGCTCTTAAAGTAAAAAGCTACAGCCTCTTGTTCTGCACTGCTACAGCATCCGTGCATAGTGTCACGACATGTAAATCATCCACACAAAGAAATAAAAAACCTTTCTGACTTCTATTCATCAGAAATCACAAAGCTGCTTCACATCACCATTTTGAAAGGCTGGTGGGTTGTTGCTATGTGAGTTAGAACGTTAGCAACCTGAACAGTTTATAAGCCAGTTTCCATACCAACATGCCCCGTCTCCTAACCATAGTCCATCTCAGCAGCATTAAGAAGTGAGTGGAGGCAGATGAGAGGATGAGAAAATGGAAAAGAGGAGGAGACTGCTCTATAGAAATCTCTATATAGTCCACTGCTGTTTAGAAATCCCACCTGCCGAGCTGCACCTTATTGATGGCTCAATAAGATGGTCCGTTGATGGAATTGGAGGCTATTAGGCAGGTTTTCCTTCTGTAATCCATCTTTTTTTTTTCTCCAAAGTAAATTTACAGGAGTTTTTTTTAAATTCTGACTCAGCTGAGTGAAAATCGGGATTGCTTTGTCCATAAGTGCTTTCAAACACTCAAAGCTGACGCTTCAGTGCACAAAATGGGGATGGGGGTCATTTGCTGAGCATGTAGAGTAATGATGACAAAACTAAAGCAGAGCTTGGGGCGAGTTTCTCTGTTTTTGGGCACAAGACCTGGCAAAAGAGGACGAGCCAGCTTTTCTAGGATTCCAGCAGCAAAACAGTCCCATGTTCTGTTGGCTTTGTTCTGTGATCGCTCTTTCAGGACTCGAGTGGCCGCTGTGTAACAACTGGTGTGACCCTGGACTCCCAAACAATAAGGACATCATAACTGATCCTTTGATCCATGTGAAGGTCACTGTCACTCACAGTGAACGCAGACAGGCTCTGAGTGGATATACAGCAACAACACCTCGACACTGTTATAAACGTATGATGACAGATGATCACTAATGAGATACGTAGGACCGTCAATATAGGCTGCTCAATTACTAATGTCTGTAATCACAGCTGAAGCCAGATTACAGGTCAATACCATCTTATTCAGTCTTTGACTTCATGATACGTCTGCTCCTCACATTTACATAAAAAAGATAGAAGTAAATCTCTTTTTACTATATTCAATGATGACATGTTGGTCAGGGGCACGCGGTTATACGTCATATAAATCTAGCGTGCAACAACCTGACAGTCAAAACAACGGATGTTGTAAATTTGAACAGCTGTTAAATGTGTGTTTTGGAGGCTCCGAGGCATCTATTCTGTCTCACAGGTTGGTCATGATGCAGTCTGCATGTCTTTATATTGGCGTGGTTCTGACAGGGCGCCCTCGATCAAGTGTTTGTATGATGTAATGAATTACTTCAGTAATACTTACTCATTCTTTTTAGATTAGTACGATGCCAGTATCATCAGAACAACAGTTGCCAAGTTGTGATAGATCCTCTTGGTTTGTGTCACCTTGCATCTTTTTAGCTCGCACTGTAATTCATCAGGAACACCACCTCGGATGGACCTCGATGGAAGTTAGACCCACTTCCAACTACGTTACTGGATGGCTTTCTCACCAAGCAATCGTGTCTCCACTCGAAGAAGTTAGTAAGTTATTAATAAAGGGCTTTTAAAGCAATTCATCAAGTCTGCAGTCGTAACTGATAGTAAGTTGGTGATCATGGAATTTGTCTCGGAAGATATGTTTTTCCAGAAGGTAAGTAGTGAAACGCTCCACTGGAGGAGTCAGCTGATGAACTAAAGACGACACATTTGTCTGGAGGAGGATAAACACCAGTCAAAAGGATTTTTCACAGTCTGGCAACCCAAAATGTGTCCACGCTAATGGCTCGCTAGTCTAAGAAGTATTAGTAAATGACTGACTAACTCTAATGATGCCATAAAGTTACAACTTTACAAGTCTTCACAAAGAATGTCTCACTGAAAAGCCGGATGCCGAAGAAAAGTAATTGCAAGGAACTGATCTGTCTGCAGTTATATGGAGAAGCTGCTCTTGATCTGCTTCTCAACAATGTTTAGGCACACCAATCATCGTCAGTCAGTGTATCCTCTGGTAATGTCAGCGCCAGCTATCAAGCCTAAAGGGGTCTCAGCTGACACACAGTTGTTGTTACATGAACTCATGCGAGCTACAAAGAGTAAACACAGACACACACACACACACACACACACACACACACACACACAGGTCAAAGGGAAAGTGATTGCTGCTGATAAATCTCCAGCAGTGAAAAAGGTACAAAAAGAGAACAAGGTTAAAAGACCTAGGAACAGGAAACACTGTAGGGCGACTGTGGCTCAGTGGTTAGCAAGTCGGTCTTTCAATCAGAAGGTCGGTGGTTCGATCCCCGGCTTTGTGTCCTTGAGCAAGACACTTAACCCTAATTGCTCACCGTTGCTGTGTCTACGGTCTACTGTATAGCATGTAAGTCGCTTTGGATAAAAGCGTCAGCTAAATGAAATGTAATGTAATGAAACAAAGAGAGGGAGAGAGAGCAGGAGAAAAACACTGCAGCAACAACAGCTGTGGAAAGAACCGAGAGAATAATAGATGGAGAGAAGTCATGCAGGGGCAGTGAAAAAAAGAAGAACCGAAGAAACACTGCAGCAAACAAACAAAACGTATTCTTCCACCCTTTTCACTTTCTCTATTTTTTTAATTTTTCATTCGACTTTCTTTGCGCAAAAGTATTCAACATATAATGAGGTGTGTGTAATGTGTGTTTGGGAATGGCACACTTGATATTTGTGTGATATTTGTGTACTAATATTTGCACCTGCCAGTAACCAGATAGATCAGACAAAGTGTCTGGACACATTTGTACCTCCGTGCTGTCTTTATCTCTTCATTTCTCTAATGTAATTGGTACCTCAGTTCAACCAATCAGAATCTGTGAGCCTGCGAGCCGTGTTGAGAAGGCTGAATAGATGCCACAAGTGGTAATCATAGTGTGTGTGTGTGTGTGTGTTTGCGTGAGCGTGAAATAACCACACTGACTCCGATTTGTTGCTATGGCACCCCATCTTCCTGAGGTGCAAAAATCACAGAACAATTTATACCCACAATTTCGTCTCTATAATGAAGCAATGAAAGCACTGACCCTGGCATGCTCACACTCTCTCTCTCTCGCTCTCACACACACATTTTTAGAAACTTTACTTTACTGAAAAAGCAAACTCGACCCTTTGTTAGAGATGGTGGATCCGAACTAACCTCAGAGAGTTATTAAGGAGAATAGCCATGTTTTCAGAAGGGAAATGTTTCTCAGTTATCAACACATTTGTACAGTGTATGTGGAAATAACTCCCAAACAGAAATCCTGCTATAACAACAAAGTCTGTTTTAGTTAGAGAGCAGAAGTCTGTTTTATAGCGAAGAGAGAATTATTCAGCTATGCACAAGTAAGACTGCAGAAATATCTGAACATAATTGTCTTTACAGTAAAATAATGATGCAAGATATTTTACAACACGGAGGCGGAGGGGGGCAAAGAAAGACACCAGGATGTTGTTAGAGTGTGTAAAAGGTTTATGGCACCTCGAGATAAAACGGGAGATCTTTGGAAAGTCGTAGTAGTGAGTAGTGGTGGTATTAATAGGTTGTGTTATATTCTGGGGCTTTTCTTCATATCACACAATCTTCCTCAGCTCACAGAAATATTTGGTTCAAAGAGCAGTGAATCCCAATTATTATTTTTTGAAATCCCTCATATGTTCACAATTTACTCTAGCCACAAGTTTGTTTCATAAGATTTCTCTGTAATTGTGTTTGGAAGCAAGCATTATTATGGCATAACAAATACAAGTGACGTGTAACATTCTATTTCTGCAATTATAACAGCCATATTTGATATTCTTAGATAAGATGATTTAGCGCTGAATAGTAGATACGTTATAAATTATTACTGGCAGACTAATTAATAATGCAAATAGTTATTGTTTGCAGCTCTAAATGAATAATCTGAATTATGATCCTTTTAACCCTCTGTGGATTCTATAAATATTTGTTCCAGCCCAGATGGCCGTACAGCTGGAAACTCGTGTGAGAGCGAGTGGCCACAGAGAGAGGAGCGATGACCGAAAGCTGAAAGAGGAAAGGCGGCCATTTCATTAGTTTGAGCATGACTGAAATTAAGTCCTTTGAAGCTGTGACGCAGAGAGACAATCAACAGGTCAACACAAAAGAAACACAATCCAGGCCTGAATACACACTGACAGTTATGGGCGCGCCGTAACACACACACGCTGCCTCAACATGTCAGAAACATACAAGACAGTCACACACACGCACACAACCTCAACACACAGCCACGCCTAAATAAACAGACCGCAGACGCACACGTTTGACCTCGCTCATCTCTGGCCTCTTTCTGCCTCTTCCCCCACATTCTCACTTTACCTCTTCCTTCCTTCCTTCCTTCCTTCCTTTCTTCCTCCACTCATTTGTCTTTTTCTCTCTTCTAATATTGTCTCTTTCTTTTTTGTCTGTTCTCTGGCTGCAGGTGTGTTGTGTCAAACATCAGTGCTGCTGTTAGAGCGCCCCCAAGTGTACACACACATGCACTGCACGCAGCAGTGCAGTGGCTTGACATCGTCCTACTGCAAATTAAATTAGTTGCATCTAAATTAAAATGTTCTGGAGGCGTCTGATCTGCATTTAAATTCAATCTATGACTTAATATATAATCCTTTTTACTTTCTTCTCTTTCCTTTTTATCCATGTTTTACATCTTAAGATAAGAAATGCCTCCATGGCGTGTGCTCTGCATTTGCTCAAGAGAATACGAAGCAGTGAATCTATGACCGTGAGTGGTTATTTTTTAAGAAAATCCCCACAGCACTTGAACACACCGTGCGTTAGCACTCTTCATTCTCAGTTGGATTGTTGTCGAGTAAAACCGCACCACTTCCTTTGCTTCATGAAGACTAACGACCACAATGGAAACAAATATTTAAATATTCTTGACAATTTCTCTCAAGGGTGCAATAATCATACAGCGGAAATGAAGAGCAACTTCTGCACTGACTTCTTCTCAATGCCCCCGCATTAATTACAACATCGGTCCACCTCCTAAAAACAAACTTCAAAGTTGCATAAGTGCTCTCCCAATCTCACACACACACACACACACACACACACACACACACACACACACACACACACACACACACACACACACACACACACACACACACACACACACACACACACACACACACACACACACACACACACACACACACACACACACACACACACACACACACACACACACACACACACACACACACACACACACACACACACACACACACACACACACACACACACACACACACACACACACACACTTCTCTGTGCGGACTACCAATGACCTTATTGTTTCCATTTCGAAAGGGAAGAACCGGGCCGTAAAGAGGGTAAGAATTAAACATTATGTCCACAAAAACAACAAGACAAAGAAAGGAAAAAGAAAAACAAGACAAGAAAGCAGGAAGTCTAATCCATTGAGAGGCTCCAGTGCCAAGTAGGCTACATTTACAGTGCGGTACGTTGACACTCACACTGTGAATGCATGTGCTGACTTTCTGTCTAGCTTTCTAATCTCATCTTCTCTTTGTTCACGTTACAGTCTCTTCATCTTAGTGGCATTTTCTCTCGGGTGAATCTGATAGACTATGACATAAGTAGCGTAAGATCTCTGGCGTGCATGTGAACAAGCTTGTGCATTTATGCTTATATATGTGCATGTGTGTGTGTGTGTGTGTGTGTGTGTGTGTGCATGTGTGTGTATGAGTGTGTGTGTGTGTGTGTATGAGTGTGTGTTAGTGTTTGAAGCTATAGTACTCTCTCAGCAGGAACTCACTCCAGCAGGGAATCCTCAATGACATTATTTCAGAGTTTGAATAATGATAATCTTCTATTTGAGTGATGTGTAATTTCACACATTTAATCACAATAAAGACGTATATCTTGTTATAAAATCAAGAACTCAAATGGGGAAATTTCCCAGAAATTCCGTTTTGGGGTAATCCTTTCCAAATGTGTTTTCCATCTGGGGACCAATCGCATGTATGTATCAGGCTGGTAACCACTGCTCTAATACAGCCACAGATATTAAAGGAATAAATAACCACTGGATCAAAAGCAACGTTGCATGTCACGGGCCCATCACACCGCCACTGCCAGTTTAAGTGTTTCACCAGATTATAGTTCAGATGGAACTCCGTAGTGTGTACCAGATTACATTTTGAGAGTGACGTTCTCAATCCTGCACATCACAGAGATTAAGGATAAGGGAAGTGATTCTGCTTCATGATTAAAACGCTTTATCTCATGATTACTGCAGCCAGGCCCTGCTCATGGCACTCAACGTTCAAGTACTGACACGTGTGATAGAGAGAGAGGATGCATGTGTGAATGCAGCCGTGTGTGTGTGTGTGTGTGTGTGTGTGTGTGTGTGTGTGTGTGTGTGTGTGTGTGTGTGTGTGTGTGTGCCCAGCACTGTCTGTCCAATCTCCTCACCACTGCCGAGGAAATCAGAAATCATTTTCTCTCCAATTTGCCTCACCTGTCATCTCCTCCCTCTTTTACCTCTGCACCTCTCTCTCTCTCTCGTTCTCAACCTCAAAGATGACACTAAAAGCCGATTCTATATTCTGTTAGTAACACGCTTTCCACGTAAATGCTTTTTCCCCCACTTGATGGGATTGCTAGAAAATGATTTGTTTCCGCCTTTTGTGGCCCTTCAATACTTCCCCTCGTCTCAGTGCCGACACCTGTTTCCTGGAGAAACACTTGCTCAATTACACACGCGCACATGCAAACACCTTCATCTTTATCAGTCGGTGATCAAGGCGATGACAAAAGCTGTGCTAGAAACCTGCTGTTTCCATGGTAACTTGGTCATAACAACCTTCGCCTCCCCTCCCGGTAAAAACAGACCCCATTCTCTCCTGAAACCTCTCTTTATCCCCCCTCATCATTCTCCTTTATCTCATTTGTCTTCCAACTTTCTCTTCCATCTCCTCGATTTTGTTTTTTGTTTTTCCCCTAATGACGGGAAAAAGACGAAAGAAAGAAGTAATTGCTTGTCTGCATTCTTGCCTGCACCTTTCCGCCTGCATCTCCCTTTTTACAGTCTCTTTCACTTTCCTGCATCTACCACACACACTTTCAAGCCTGAAACAATAGCAGTAGAGATGGAGACATGTGTGACACCGGACCGCTCGGAGGACAGAACTCGGAGGACAGAAATCGAAAACAATGTCGAGAAGCAATCTGGTAATGAGTAAAGGATGTTTTTAGAGCAAAATCTAAAATCCAGTTTAAAATGTGCTTTCCCATTAATACATTTAAAGCCAACCACTGCCAAAATACAATACAATGCATTATGATACAACAACATGCAATACACTATGATGAAATACTTTGTCCATTTTCACTGTAACGCTGCTTATATGCTGTGTATCTGCAAGAATGTGCCAATATAATGCGTATCATGATAAAGAGGTTATGATTCAATATTTTGCGATATATCGCAATGCTGTTATCAAGGCATTATGTGATTATTTAAATCTAATTTTAGGAAAACTGCCACAGTGTAAAGAGGAGGCGCCATTGAATTCACCATAAGGAAGCCTTGAACCTGAACCACCCTGTGCCACAAATCTTTGTATTTAAACTATTAATGAAAAATGTATACACTTTTTTAAATAATTACACAATACTGAAGTGTTTCACTTACCCCCTATTTGTAACTGCTTGCAAGTATGTCAGAGAAGGATCTCTATAATAAAAATAGACATTTTTAAACATAAAAATAGTCTTGCCTGCAAAAGCAATTTGTAAATCCATCACACACTTAAGTTGTGCTGCCAACATTGAACTGGACCACGAGTGCTACTTTAGTCCACTGAATCCCGCCACAGAGACTGTGAATAGACTCTTCTGCTCTATCTTTCATGAGGGGAATGTACATGGCCAACATGTTCCAGATGAGCGCACACGGCTGGACGTACAGTAACGCTATGACTGAGATGGTTGCTTCCAGTCTGCTGCTTAGAGGTGAGTCTGTCTTTTCTTGGATGTTCTCTTAGCTCCCACAGGAGGACTGACGAATAGAGACAGACGAGACTACAGAGAGAAAAAACTCTGGAGGAAACATGAGAGAAGCACAGCGCAAAAGGAGACACAAAGGAAATCTTCAGATGATAAAAGAATGACGGTTACACGTGGTTGCACTGAGGTCTGCGTATTTAGATCAGTTATAAAACGTGTTTCTGATATAAGTCAGTTTAACCATTTATTGAACAGCATCCGACTGACACACGGTTTGGGATCAGACTAACACCCTCGTCTGTTGTGTGTCACTGGAAGTATCCTGACAGAAGGCAGAGTCAACAGGATGATAAACTGAAGCATGTCTAATCCAATGGATTTTGCTGTGCTCTTTTAATTTGCATACAACTGATTCGACTGTCAAATTTGAGATGTGCAACTTTGCAGATAACAAGACAGGAAGCCCTGCTGCTCACTCACATCTTGCAGGTTCAAAACAATCACAGTTTTGGCTTTGGCTGCTCACAAAAAATTTTTTTTTGATTATGAATAAGTCCCCGTGTGCTGTCAACTCTTGACTTGCAGTTTGACATCCATATTTATTTTTGCTATCAACCACAAGAGTTTTCCTCTTTCCTTGTTTTCTTCTTGTGCTCAATTGTTTCCTTGAAAGGAACCTTACACATTGGGTTGTATACCATTAATAACATGCATTTTAAAACAAACCATCCTTTCATTAAATATGGCTAAAATATCCCAATCCCAAGACTGACAAAGTGAAGAGAATAGTTTTATGAAAACTGAATTGGACATTTCAATATGACCACGACCATAATCTAGACAATGACAGTATTTGAACTAATGATGGCCCTAAATGCTTCCAGGAGCGCTCCAAAGAGATTGGAAATACAGCGGTGGTGTTGCCTGTGAAACCAGGGCATCAGGAAGTGTCACTCTACACACTTAGCATAGGTGTTAATAAACATGTCTTCCTATACTTCCACATGTGAAAGTTACGTGTGTTGAAGCATCTGTTTCCTTAGGTAACCCCAGTGTATGAGGTATGTTGACCACCAAAAAGCTGACTTCCTCCTTCCTTATTCATTTTCTATCAATTTTCTCCCACTGTTACAAAAAGTAAAATGTTGGCAACTTATTTAGATTCAATATGAAAACATGAAGGACAGCGGCCATGCTTGACACCTCCATAAGCAGAGGAAGTGTTCAATTAACTTGCTCAGAGGAGAGAGCGAGAGAGAGATAAATATACAGAAAGAGGGTGTTGGGAAGAAATGATTGAACTGTCACTCCGCTCTAAACTCAGTTGTGGATGCAAATGAGTTGAAATTAGTTTGGAAATATGTGTGTAAGGACTCTGTATGTAAATTGATATGTAAATGTGAGTGTATCTGTCATTTTGTGTATGAGAATGTGTGTGTCTCAGTTTATCTTTTCTCCTCCTCGCCTCTCTCTCCCTTCTCTACCTCCCTCCCTTTTCTCTCACTTCCCTCCCTTTATCACCTCACCCACTTTCCTCTCATGTGTACATTCCCCGTTTCATCATTTTGCTGACACTCTTATCCAGAGCGACTTCCATTAATGCAAACAGTGGAATAAAGTGAAAGCCCGTCGGCAAACATTCAGCGGCAGCTTTGACGCGCTGCTGTACACGACCCGACTCCACCACAGACTAATGAAGGCAGAAGTCCAAACACAAATGGTGGAAGGATTAGCGCAACTTTGTGTCTTTAAATTCAGTGTCAAACCTTCACTGTACAGAGGCATAATAGTTTTGATCAATATAACAGCACCTAATCAGGGAGGCAACACTTCCTGTGGCTGGCTGAGAGGTGTAGCAGAACGGGCCCAAAATCCAGCTCCATGTCACGCATGCTCAAATGTGTGTGTGCCAGAGCACAACGCACAAGCACTCACACCTAAAAGATAAGACAAGTCGCTTGTCAGGACCTTTCCAGACCCATGCGACGGCTCCACAAATGCCTCATAAATATTTATTCCACCTTTATGGAAGGTTTAGGCAACTCAAGCGATGTGGTTATGGCTAGATAAAAGGTCACGATCATTAGGGAAAGATCCCCGTCTTTGTTCCATTGTCTCTGGTGTCAACGTCATCCACTTTGCCCGAGCAACAGTCCACCCAGACCTCCCATCTGAGAGCCTTTGAGACGGTACAACAGCGTCACACTCTCCGTCATTAGCGCTGCCACAAAAGGTTGTGTACCAGGAAATAGTAGACAGGTGTTAGAGTTTAATGCAGCATGTAAAGTGAACAGCTAATGAATATAGTTTTACGAGTGTGATGTCACCAAATGTGTCATTGACTCACGGTGTAAGTTGTCAATGAGCAACAACAGTACCAGGAGGGTGAAGGAGATGCCCATCAAGCAGTCTCTACATGCCCATACAGTTCTAGAGGAGGTGTTTCATTGCTGTGGACTGTGGAGGAGCTTTAGCATCTTGATGCTGTGTCCAAAATCAACCCACATTCACAATGTCCATGTACAAGGCTTGTACAATCTCACAATGCAATGCGTCACCATTTATGTTTTTTTACTGCTCACTGTGTAGTAAGTTATTGAGGTTGTTACACAGGGTGTGAGTGTGGCTCAACATTGTCGGATGAATAAACGGGTTACGGCCTGCTCATCTATGCCAGTAAGATATCAAACGGGAAATTCCTGTATACGTTTCTCTTTGATCACTAGCAGTGTTTCAGCTGTTTACATGCTGTGGCACATTTACTGTTCATTGCACACATCTGACCTCCATTTGTGCTTTATGTTGAATCTCAGTTTTGCTCACTATGCTGAACTTTTTTTTTTATCGCAGGGAGTCTATAAACATATCTTTAACACTTTAAATGTCCCCCCTGTGGAAACGTAATGCTCCCCCGTCACGTACAGTCATCAGCTCATCCTGTGAATAACCATAATTATACACAGCAACATTTCATGAATGAGCAATGCGTCTTCAATTAACAAAGCAACCACAAGAGGTGAAATACATAGCAATGTTGGTTTAGAATGACATCAGAAAAGTATATGACCCAAAGAATACTACATTCTGCCTCCATCTAAAGCCAAAGGAGCTGCAACATTGTATCAATTCAGCCCAAGCCTTGGATGTCATGTGAGCTACATTAACATTAGGCATTCTGGTCGGTAGAGAGTAATAGTGAATGCGTGCATCTGCATCACAGGTCGGATCACTTCAGTCCTCGGAGTAAACAAGCCACGGGGACAGCCTTGGAAACGGCCTCCCAGACATACAATTTGTTCCACCCACAGTTTCACATTCACGAGACAATATGTAACAAAGATGGTGGATGGTGTGCCAATAAAAACAGCAAATATATCTATATTTTGTATGTATATAAAGCCTGTTTTTGTTCCCATGTATACAGTTTATTTGCATGATGAAGGCCTTGCAAGTCAAAACATTGCATTAAAATATTTTTTTGGGGAGCTTGAAAAGCTCATAATTATGTGACAGCTGGAGGACTCAAAATCATTCATGAAATAGTGCTCTGGCAATATTAGGACCTTGTTTGCCTTGTAATTTAACTATTGAGTATCCAAATGAATGTGTAAGGAAGTTTTTGCACCTTGCTTTTGACCATTATGCCATAAGGCTGCAGATTTCAATCAAGGTTATCCTGCTATTAACATCTATAATATCAGCTTTACACTGTCCACGTTCTTCCCTTATTGATTTTGTACTATATCATCATCTTTGCACAAATTATATAAACATAATTCTATCCAACAGATATTCAAGTAAGTAACACAGCTCCCATGTTGCAATTATGTATTCCTTCACACATTGAAGCTGACCATTGACCAATTACATGCATGAACATACAGCATACTGTAATATTATTACTCAGCATGTTCTTATATTGTTTACAACACAGGCACATAAACGCATGCACTCACACTCAAACGCACACATACACATTGCACAGCACATGCCACACTTTCACTCATTATGCTGAATGAATATACCAGCAAGGAAAGGGTGTGTGTGTGTGTGTGTGTGTGTGTGTGTGTGTGTGTGTGTGTGTGTGTGTGTGTGTGTGTGTGTGTGTGTGTGTGTGTGTGTGTCCGCTTGTCTGAATAAACAGCGTGGTGGTGTTTGGAGCGATAAGGCTTCCGGTCGTCTGTTGGTTCAGTTCCTGTGTGACGCTGGAGATAAGAGAGCAGCGGCTGTGTGCATACATTTACACACATATGATATATCACACACACCCACAGGGATGAACACACAAACACAACTACACAAAAGTCAGCTTAAATCAAAACCTGTGTCTAGCACGATACATCTCTCTGTCTCACACACACTAGATCAAACAAAGGATAACACCATATCCTCTGATGTTCACAAACTAACATTTACACATGAGTGAGTGTGTGGGATGTATCCTGAGTGGAAGTGACCTCAGAGTTAAAGCGGCTCAGGACAAATATCCAGAACACAGGAAAAAGAGAGTAATGGAAATACTACATGTAATACTGAACCCTCCTGTTATCCTCAAATGTACTAATATTGCTTCTTCTTGGGGTCCATTTGACCTCAGCAATTTAAACCTTCAGAAAATGAGAGAAAATTGGTACTTTATGTCTACTTCTTGACTGCCTAAATACCCCTTTGGATAAAATACATTTGCCTCTATGACCCTTTTAATGTCAAAGAACTGTGCTTGGAGGCCACTTTGAATTGAAAAAGAGCACAAAGAGAGGGAACACTGCACGAAGAGAAAAGGTTTACTAGTGAATGTGAAACTTGATTTTCCTCCACTATGTTGTCTGAACTATGTGTTCTCACAGGACCAGGGCTTTCACACTAATAGGTATACTTAAGGCAGGTTAGGGCCCTAAAGAATATACAACAAATATACAAAAAAACATGATTGTGTGTGTATAATATACATGTATATATATGTACACACACACACACACACAAACACAAAGGAATAGATGGAGAGAAAGAGACCATCAGAAAAGGGAGGGAAAGAAGGAAGAGAATAATGATAAAAAGAATGACGAGCAAGTTTAATAAGCAACTGCTGATTCAAAATAATAAAACAAGGCACATATCACCCACACAAAGATCCAATACACACACACACACACACATAGCGTAGTAAAGTCAATGGAGCAGTGAAGGGGGCTCCTAAAGACACAGGGAACTGAGTGTGAGATGAGGTCTAGTGGAAGTGCATCCTTGAACACACACACACACAGACAGACAGACAGAGAATGTTCCACACGCATACACAAACATCGTCAAATAAATAAGCAATCACACACCATTATCTGCACACACAAATGCTGAATATATGCGCAGATATGCTGACATTTAATCCCTCTTACAGTGCTAACATGATTTTCTTCCATGGCAAAGTAATCAAGTCTCTCTCTCTCTCTCTCTCTCTCTCTCTCTCTCTCTCTCTCTCTCTCTCTCTCTCTCTCTCTCTCTCTCTCTCTCTCTCTCTCTCTCTCTCTCTCTCTCTCTCTCTCTCTCTCTCTCTCTCTCTCTCTCTCTCTCTCTCTCTCTCTCTCTCTCTCTCTCTCTCTCTCTCTCTCTCTCTCCTCTCTCTCTCTCTCTCTCTCTCTCTCTCTCTCTCTCTCTCTCTCTCTCTCTCTCTCTCTCTCTCTCTCTCTCTCTCTCTCTCTCTCTCTCTCTCTCTCTCTCTCTCTCTCTCAGCATCAAGTATCTCTGACTCATTCACACAAAAAACCTGATCTTTAACACACAGGCAATTTAATGAGTCTGGTTTAGCTTTATCACTGTACTATTCATTAACAATGACAAAAGACAAAACCGACCCGGGGGCGCGCGTGTGTGCATGCGTGCATGTGTGTGTCCGTGTAATAAAATCTCTATTTAAGCAGCCAATTAGACCCTTCATCCTTAGACAGAGTGCATCTTCCCACGATACTCGCATGGCAGCATAATGGATGTATTTTGGGGAAAGACAGAGAGAGAGAAATGCCTATATAAAGGCATTTATAGAAAAAGTGACTGTAATAACGACTAAAATATTATGAATGTCAATGAAAGTTCTGGGCAGCCCATAAAGGCCAAAATAACATTGTATACACACACACACACACACACACACACACACACACACACACACACAACCTCTCACCGAGTCCCAAACACAATGACCTTTCAGAGGTTAACAGTGTGCTCAAATGCCTTACGCTCCCTGTAATTTGTCAACATTAGCTTTCTATAAAGGGACACTCCACTGATATGCAAGAGACTGGCATTTTACACAGTCAGGGCCATTCATTATTAATAGATGTCATGGACGGAGGGAAGGAGAGAGAGAGGGCATCATAAATCTGTGATGACATTAGGAACTCCACAAAATCCTTACATGAGTCATGCATTAAATTACACTGATCACATTTCACAGAATATTTTTTTTCAACATGTACAGCAATCAGAAGGTGCAGTAGAGGCCAAGCAGGAAATTAATTGCATAGTATCATGTCTCTTTCCGTATCCTAAGTTATGTTTCCCTTATTTATTTTTGTATCACTTATCATTATTTCCTTTTTTTATTTTGTGTCACTAACCTCTCCTCTCATTTCAGGTCACTTCACTTCCTGCCTTTGTGTGTGTTCCCGCCACTGTGCTAGTCTGCCCCGCCCCTGATTGATCCCTCCTGTGTCTAATCAGCTCTAATCAGCCTCCCCAGTGTATTTAAACCCTGTGTTCCCCCCATCTCTGTGCCAGCTTGTCTTAGTACCTCTGTGTCAAGTGGGCCAGCAGGTTTCCCCTTGTGATCTTTGGTACCTGTTTTTTTGTTCTGCTTTTCCCTGACTCCCTTTAGCCCCGCCCCCATTTGAGATCTGTTTTCCCTGATCTGGCTGCTTGGCTGTTTACTGAAGCTCTGCTAAGGAAAGCCTGTGTTTTTGAGTCCCAGCCCCCGTGATGGCTTCGGCCTTAATACGTATTCAGTCTGAAGTGTACATTGAGTCCGTTGTGTCTCGTTTTAGTCAGCGGAGGTTTATAGTTTGTTTTTACTGTTTGTACCCAGGACTCCCTGGAAAGCATTGATACTGAGGATTATCCTGGTAAAATATTAGTTCCATGTGCATATCTGTATGCATTTTAATTTGGAGGCCCTGCTTCTGTGATACTCTGGAACAAAGCGAAGCGATTGACAAAACAATATAATCTCGAGGTCCATTTTGTGGCACCTCAAGAGTTTTTGATCATATTTCATGATCTTTTTCTATTGTATGGAATAAGCTACAGACCACTAACACCTGGATGTTCGAAACCAAAACTGTATTTTTTTTTTGGCATTTTTGTTTAAAAATGCACTTTATCGCTAGGATTATTGGCTGTTGCCAACCCCTGTATGTGTTTTAGATTAGCAAGTCAAGCCATTTTGTTTTTGTTTTCAGAGAGAGGAGTTAACCAGGCATAATTTTGTGATATGGATTTATATTAATTTGGCACGTCAATTTTGTCCCATTCTCCCACACTGTTTGCAATAAATCACCTTAATTGCTACTTTTACTCTTGACTCTTTCATATTCTTTGGTTGTCATGTTATTGTCGCAGCTTTTCCGAGACTAAAAAGGGGATGCAACACGAGGTCAAGAGTGAGTTTGCACCTGATTATATAAGCCACCTATTTGGAAGATGAGATGGGTTGTTTCAGAATATGGAACAATAAAACTACCTCCCCAGCTTCCTTAACTACCCCAATGCTCCATATCAAGAAATGTGTGTTTGCATAGATCGTCTCTGCAGCACCAGTGCAGGATGGACGGGTGACTGGGTCAGGATGGAAACCACTGTGTGTCGACTCTAACGTCCTGTTGTCGGTCAATTAGGTTTCTCTCCAGTTTTCTCAAATGGCTCTGTGTATCCTTCCTGTTGGGAAGCTGGTGGAAGACACACCTAGCAGCTGGCTTCATAGGCACCCACACACACACACAAAGGCACCCATTAAATGCATTGACAGGAAACAATTTGGCAGCTCACTGGTCAAACTGGTGGTTATTGGACAATATACTGTAATGGTCATCAAACGTCGCAATCAGCCACTACAAACACCACCCTTTCCCGCATCACATCTAATGTATAATGGAACCATTCAGAAACAATATGGCGTGACCATGGAAAATACTGGCTTCTCATCAGCTACCATGGCACCAGTTAAAATTGTGTGTATTTATTCGAGACGCCTAAAACAGCCGAGTGTGGAACATTTTACCGTCGTAAATAAGTGCACACGGTATAGTAAAGTGCTGGTAAATATAGCAACAGTGCTTCTGTTTTACCAACTTCTAAATGTTGGAAAAGGTCAAACACCCTCAACCCAGATCAATAAAATAACTTTGATCACTGCAGGTGACAAGAGTGAGAGAAGATGAAGAAATGACTCAAACAGATACTGAGAAATAACACAACTACCATTCTCCCATTCTGTCCCAAGAACAAAGACACAACTTAACCATCTTCACAGATTCCAACCAGACATGATTATCTCTGCTGGACGCCGATGTTCTCTGCAGACTTTACTGTCTTTCAGAGGCTGCATGCTAAGTTTTAAGCTAGAGGTAAAGATATTACCATATGAATCCATCTGTATCAACAAAGGCATGCCAGCGTGTTGGGAAGGCAGTAAAATAACGCTCCAAAAGTTAAATATTCACAAAAGATAACTGGCATGAGTCACACATGCCCACTTGCTTATCATGCTGTTTTATTTTATTCATATCTTATGATGTTGAAAACAAACTAGAAACCGTGGGCCTTCAGAGGATATATGCAGTATATCATGTCTCCAAAACACAAACAACACAAATATATTGCATAAAAAGAAAAGATGCAGATCTGACAAAAATGTCAGCCAAAACAGGACACACGGTTTACAGGTACATAAATCCCATTGAATAATAAGCAATGGCAATTAAAGAAAGTGTAATAATCTTAAAACCAAACTATATCATCCTTAATGCACTTCTCTCAATTTGTTTGAGATTGTATTCTTTACACTTTCCGGCTTTTTGATAATTGACTAAAAATGTAATTTGTAGGCTTCACTTTTTCTGTGATTTGTAGAATTAGGCAACAACAACATTCATCAATATGTGTGATTTATTTTTGCACACAGGCCAAGACTTAAAGAAGATCAAACCTGAAGTGCCTGTCATCCATCAAAATCCTATCCCTAACCCTTCTTTTCCAACAATATCAGCTCCCTGTTGTCCACCATCCATCCTTCCATTTTGGGAAAGGCCTGCCAGCGTATCAATATGAATAAATTACAGCTAGGACCTAACAATACAGTAACGCATTACAAGATGGAGAAAGATAGCTGCTGAGAGACAGTTGCTGAGAGGGGGAGGGAGGGAGGGAGGATGAGAGAACGACATCATCACTGGGAGTGGAAATCGGTGTGAGAGAGAGAGAGAGAGAGAGAGAGAGCCCACTTGATCTCAGTTGTAATGTATTATGTATCAGAATGGGCCGAGCAGCAGGAACAAGCATATGAAAAAGTGTGTTATCAAATGCTCCAATGTGTGTGTGTGTTCGTTCATGTGATCATAGGTGTGTGAGATGTGAATAAAATCTGGAAATACGATTTTAAAAGTATAATTTGTATCACAAAAAGCAGATGTTTGGTTTATTTAAGTACGCTAGCACATTTCCAGCATCTGAATTGTGTTTTCTCATTATTTTCCGCTTAATATAGGTTACCAGAAGCAGAGCTAGGGTTGTCCAAACTATGGCCCGCGGGTCGTGTGCGGCCTTACAACTTAAACTTGTGAGTTATTTTAAAAATGCAATTATATTTGGCTTGCTGATTCTATTAAATTGCTGTTCCTACTGTGAACAGTTGGTGTCACTATCACTAGGATGTCAGACACAGGACTGTAGTTTTGGGATTTGCAATACTGATGCTTGCATAGTCGTGGGAAAGTCATCAAGTCAAAATGTCACAGCTTTGTTTAAATGGGCAACTCAGAGGGATCGTCAGAACTCTCTTTTTTATTTGATCTCACAAAAGCTTGCAAGGAAAAGATGCACACATTAAATAATTTGCTGTAAACCTTCGACTTTCTGAGAGGTAAATCAGGGGCAGCTGTGCTGCACACTTCCCATCTCTTCACTAATGTTTCTGAGAAAATTAAAAATGTGAGATCACATCAGTCACTCATCACTGCTAACAGAATTGAACCAACCATTCAAGATTTCGCCATTATTGAGAAGGACCTCAAGCTGACCTCAAACCATTTATTTTCCTTAATGTTGAAAGAGTAGAGGAGGACAAACGGCTGGAGCTTACTGAAACACAATGTGATCAAGTCTCCAAATGCAGCTCCCACTGTGGGATTTCCCCAGTTATGGTGCCTTGCCTTGGAATCTCAGTTTATTTGTCTCTCCATACATGTGAGCAAACATGTTCTCTCACGACACAGAACAAGAGCAGAATGAGGTCCAAGATGACTTACATCTCATGTGTGATGTGCACTTTTCAAAACTTAAACCAGACCTGCCAGCAATGCTTCAGTCCAAGGCCCAGCATCTGTTTCCAAAAGTCATATTTACTGGTGAGTGAAATTTCATAGTGATACAATCCTCTTACTGCGGATTCAAGTGCACAGCACGCAGAAGTTAAAACTCACTCATTACAAAGTCTCTTATATCAAAAGGCTTGTGACTTTTTTTCTCCATGAGGCCCCTGGCATGAGAAGTTTGGATGCCCCTGTTCTAAGCTCATTGCATCATGTGCTGTAAACTGCAGTGAACCATGTCTTCTGGCAGCAGAAAACACTTCAAAAACATACAAGATCTGGGTGAAGATCAGTTTATAGTTATTCATGAGCTCTTCAAAAAAATACATGGTAAAAGGGAACAGTAAGTAAAATCAGTCAAGTAATAACTTGAATCCCCCACAATCACAAAGACTAAAAAGTGGCTCATCGATTAGAGAAGAGGCGTTACATGCTGTTAGCGAGCATGAGATTAGGAACCAAGAAACAGAGGGCGAAAAAAAGGGAAAGAGGAAAAAAGAGGAAATAGAGATCGAGGAGGGAAGGCCATGTTGAATGTTGATGTTCTGCACCGATGCAACAGGAAATAAATTAATAAAAGAGACCTTAACCTTCAGAATCGCAGCCGTGTTTTCTCAAAAATTGCAAATGGTTAGCATACCCATGCTAAATCCAGATTATCTCCTCAACCACAAGGGCTATATGAATAATTTCAAAAGCTATAATATAGAGAAAACACTTGTGATATTAGTTAAGATGTGTATATAGCAGTATATGTGTTACTGGTTTATTGGTTGATGATAGAACACAGGAAAATAAATATTTATTAAAATAAATACTTCCAGGATGAATGTCCTTTTTCAAATTATACATATACTAAAATATGTATATACTATGAAACAGCACAATATGTCTCTGAAAACTTTGACTTTGATTAAGTCAAGTAAAATCATTTTTAGTACAGAAGTTTAGATGAATCTCCAAAATGGAGAATCTACTGTATGATTTGTGTGTGATATTGACATTTTCTCATGTAACACTATTTATTTCACTATATATATATATTTATATATAACTAATGGTGTTCAATACATTATCATACAGCAGTAATATACACTAAATCAACCAAAATTATGCTTTTGTGCCCTCAAATCATCATAAAATATTGGCAGATGAACCTTTTCTTTCATTACTATGCCATTCTCAGGGCCAATTTCAGTCTACATCACCTGCACTACCTCTACCTAGTCCCATCTACCACACACCACAGAACACATACATCATCAGATCCATTTATGTCCTTCTGGAACAGAACCAGTAATGCAGAGTTACAAAGGTTTTCATTGCCGTGGCAATTACAGTGGATTTTATTGTTTAATTTACTAGCTAATAACTTGGCTGCTGTAGTAATATTAATTTAATTTGATAAATGGGATTTTGTTCCTGTCTTGCCTTAAGCTTGAAGTTCCTTCCTCCTACTGCAGAACAGAACACAGACCCTTTCAGTCAGATCAAGCAAGTCATTAACTGGGCGGTAGGGAATAAGGAGTCAACACGACACAAACATTATCAACAAACATGGGGCGGAACTATCATTCAAAGAAGACTGGCATGCAACCTCCTCATTACTGAGTGCCAAATTGATGGTGACATCAAAGTAGCTTCCCAGACTGCCTTGTTAGAGACCTGCCCCGATGCAATCTAACGGCAGAGACAACAGGCAACGGTATGACACACACAATCTCTCGTCCTTATTGAAAGGCAAGAGACAAGGATGAAAGAGGCACACAGTCAAGAAGAGAGAGGCAGAGCGAGGAGTAAACACACTGATGCAGATGCAGAGAGAGAAGGAAAAAAAACAGATTACGGGAGAGAGAGAAAAAAAAAAGACAAAAGAGATGAAAGCAAGTGTGGCCCCTCTTAGACATCAATCCACTCCACCGTGAGGGAGCTTTTTAAAGAAGACTTTAAAAAGGTACAACAGGCCCATCAAAGACATAAACTCTCCCGAGAACAGGGGTTAGAGCTATGAAAATACACAAACTCGCTCCGTATGGACTTTGATGTTGAGAGGGAGGCTGCACCTGGAGACATTGGTAAAACTCTGACACACATGTACACCTGTCGACTCCATGTGGAGGTAAACACACCAGAACATGGGCAGAAGCTCACATCTGGATACGTGCAGCATCCCAGCACAGTGAGAACCGCATGTGTTGCCCACAACTAAAACACAACTAAATGAGCTGCATACATTGTTCACATAACGTCTGGTATTTCTTCTAAGCTGCGTGCACATGGACTTACATTTACAGTATGTTTGTGCAGACACATGAGTAAACGCGTACACAAACGCCACATGCATGCCTGCCATACCCCCTGCTGGCACTCAAAATTGTTCATTTTTCGCTCGACTTGAAAAGCAAATCTTTAAAAAGTAAAGAGAGAAAAAAGATTAAAAAAAGATAGTGGGTGGAACAGTAGACAGAAGGAACGAGATAGAAAGAAGAAGTGCCTCTGGGCAATTATGACTTCCTATGTGTGTGTGTGTGTGTGTGTGTGTGTGTGTGTGTGCGTGTGGACTAAAGGCATGATGGGACAGGTGTGAAAGTTGACCCGTTGGCATCATGATACAGAAAATGGGGACAGATACTGACACATGAATGCAGAATCAAAAGGAATCAAACCGACAGAAAGCTTCACACACAAACACGCGCACATGAACTGAGAAAACACACACACACACACACACACACACACACACACAACAAGACTCTTATTCGTCTTGACAGCAGGGCAGAAAGATGAGCATGACCTCTAAATAAGAACTTAAGATTCACACCACAGGACGGTGTTTGCGTCTGTGTCTATCTGTGTGTGCGTTTAGTGGCGCCTGTCTCCGTGTGTGATCATTTAGAAGTTAGAAGAGTTTCGGAGACAGACTTTGCCAGTGGGGCGGCTCCTCAGCATTACGTGAGACAATTCTGTCCGAGTGCAAATTAAATCCACCCCGGCCAACCAGATGGTTTCTCTGCACTTTTACAAGTCCAGCCTGCATGTATCTGTACACACACACACTGCATGTGGCCCAGGGCCGTGGTGGAGTGTTCCTACTGGAAAACAAGCGAGGGTCAAGGACAACCTTTGTGTTTGTCTGGGAGCAGTTTGTGGTCTCTTCACCACTGTGTTGTACTAAAATATGACACAATAGGTCAAACAAACAAAGGCCTTACACTAGATGTCCACCCTAAATATTCAAGTGTTAACTCACTCCAAAACCCTTCAGCTGTAGCACTCACATACTACACAGAAGATATGTGTGGGTGTACATCCGCCATGTACTGGTTGTCGGAGGAGTTGTGATGAAGGTGTAAAACTACAGTGAAAAATACGTCAATCTTGCATTATTAAAATACTAGTTATTATTAGCTTTAACCGAGGCTGGATTGTCAACTGGCATACATCAGGCATACAACCTCTACTGAATATCAATAGGTGATTCAATGAACCATTGAAAATGTATCTCCATCCATACAAAGCACTTCATAATCATTATGAATATAATGTTGCTCACAGTAGAAGGTTGTCTATTCTTGGTGTCTGTATACAGTTTTTTGTAGACAATAAGTATTTTGTGTTGCGTTCCTGCTTCTTAAACGGACTATATTTAGTTTTATTTAAAAGATTAAATTATGACAAATCCCCTACTGAGCATCAAGCTTCTGCCACAGTTAAATTAATGCTACTTGATTTATACAACATTGTGCCATTTAAAAGCCTCTGGTAGAAGCACTTAACACTTATGACCATCTGACCTTGTTGAGGAAATGACTGAACTCAAGAGCACTTTGTGACAGTGTGGTATACATAGTTGGGTTAGAGTTTACATTATGTCCATCCCGGGATTTTAAACCCACCAGCTTTCCCAGCATCATGTGACTCCTGTGCAGCTCTGTGGGTCTAGTTGCAGCTCATCACCTCAGCTCAAGTTATCTTCTCAACATACCTCCATGTTGTCTTCCACCTAAAAATATGTTGTAAATGTGCACGTGCCTTTGTTTCCAGTATTAGCAGTTGATGCTGTACTCCCTGTAGAGTTTGCATGTACAACACATTCCAATCGAATGATTTATATCATGTGTATCTATCAATATGTTATGGATTTCTGTTGTTTGACTTAGATTTTTAGGGGTTGCATTATACATAACTGTATAATTGACCTTGCATACGTATTCAACTGCAAAACTGTGGGCTTAAACTGGCAACTCCTACATAATGCAACTCTAAAAGAAATCCCAGCTTTTATTAAGTTCTGCACATTAAATAAAGTGAAACAGGGGGAATAGAAGACACACACACACACACACACACACAGAGGCTAAGTCACAAACGAGGATAATAAATGTAACATAATACATTATAGACTGTAAAAAGGGTTAGGGTTAGGGTAATGTAAGGACAGCTTAAAAGAGGAAAACTAGGACTGGTGGAATATAATACCCCTATATTTGAGGTAACCTCTGACACCATTGTTGCCAGGGAACCTGGACCACCCTTTAGATGTAACACCTGCCCTTCATCTATCAAGCCTTCTCAGCAGCCACTTCTTTTTTTCCGTCACACCTGTCTCCCTTTGTCGGTCTCTGTCTGGCGGTGGACTTCAAGAGTGGAGAGGTGGAAAGTCGAAACAGAGGATAAATGGAGACATTTGTGGCACACAAATGAGGTGATGAAGAGAGAAGAGCGTTAAAAGGAGCAGCAGCCATAGACAGTGAGGACAAATAGATACACAAACAGTCGATAGTTTAGTGTCCATGGGACCAGAACAGTCAGACATGTTTCCATTTGGCCGTGTGTCAAAATACTGGCCACATAGTAGCCTGCCGACAGAAAATCAATACACAACAGTATGTGTATGTTATGCGTCGCCTGTGTGAGTGGCTGAGAGTACGTCTGTTTATGCATGAGGGAGATTACGTCTCTACAGACCGTGTGTTCGTAGCTGTGGAACATATTTCATCACAAAACCCCTGAAGGTCCCAAATGTGACACTTACAGCCCGTCAGTGGCTTTATCTCTGTGTGAGTCGATCTATAGAGCCGATCGATAAGAAAAAGCCCTGCAGTCAGGACAAGAGGAACCGGAGCACAGGAACACATTCTGCCACTCAACTGTGGAGGCCGAGCGCAGCAATGCCGGCAATATAGAAAATCTATATCTATCAATACAACTTTGGCCAACAAAGCTAACTATATTGTTGTAAAACAGTAATGATAGGGAAATATTCATGTTCAAAAGAGTAGAAAACAGAAAACACCTGCACCTCCTATAAGAGCAACATATCTGGAAAATGCACTGTAACAGACACAACAACCGTGGAGTTACAAAAGTTACACATGAATATCAGTAATATCAGCAATAAGAACATTAGTAAAGATAATAACTCGTACCACAGAAGCAAAATGAACGGCACACACTGCAAACGACAACAAAATGAAATCAGTCCAGCTAAACAGAGTCATGGGAGTCGCTGACCACGGTGGCATTTAAGTCTGCTAACCTGCACAAAATCTACAGATAAACTCACAGGATGTGAGAAACGTAATCTGTCCTCACTGCGCTGTGAACCTGTGAAATGTTCAGCTGTGGGAGATGGTTTTTTGGGTCTGTTAGTTTTTAATTTATAAATAATTTACTTCAGTCATCTTATATCATTTCAATCTCCAACTACTTTGGAGCAGTTTCCTCAAATAGTCACTTTTATTCCACATACGGTGCAACACCGGATTTACTCTTATACTAAAATGTTTGTAAGTGTAAAAGGATAATACAGAGTATTATCTCCTAGAGACCTTTCTCTTTCTCATACGAGAACAATAGTCCTGTGTCTGAACTTCCCACCTGTCTAAAGATAGATACACACACACACACACACACACACACACACAAAAACAAAGGAGTAAAGCTAGAAACTAAAATAGATGTAGCTGTTTACACTGAAATTGGAATGACCTTCAAAGGTACTGTAAGTAGTAAATGCATTCAGGCATTGTAGCGTCACTCCAGAACAACAAACATGAAACAAGAACTTCACAAAGACAAGTGCTAAAATTGATGTCAAACCTAATCTGCTGTATGCTGTCTCGTTGACAGATTACATCAAGTGTATTTAAGGTTATTTACTCCTCAGGATATGAGTTATGAGGACACACAGACAGACAGACAGACACACACACACACACACACAGACACACACCTCTGCTGCCTATCAATGAGATCTGGTCACAGAGGGGTGCTTTATACTGTTTTCTAATTAAACCAAAACTCTGTCTCAAACACAGCTGCCTTACCTCCCACCTTAGTCTGTCAAGGAAGTGCACACACACACACACACACACACACACACACTTGTAGCCACTGACTTAAACACCTTACGGACTTACACACTGACACAGTTGTGGCTGTCCATTAGATTAGAACACAAATAATGTGTGCGCACAAACACACACACACACACACTTGTAAATTGTATAGACATACACACACGTATACACACACACAGAAACACCTGTCTGTGGCAACAGTCCATACAGATAAGAAAGCTGACAGGAGCTGCTGGAGTTAAACCATGGGAGCTGTCAGGCTCATTTCCCCAAGACACCTCCAGGCTCACACACACAAACACACACACGCACACACACACACACACTTGTGATGATATTGTATTGACTTAAAGTCACTCCCTGGAGCTGTTCTCTTACCATGACATGTCATATTAGGGATGCACCGATACCGATATCGGGCCGATTCGGACTCACACAACCGGCTCAGGTTTTGGCAAACTGGAACTTTAATTCCTCTTTTGACAAATCTGCTGCTTCACTAAAAATATTTATAGTTGAATTGCAATTCCTCTAAATTTGGGAAATGATCATGAAAGTTGCTGACTTGGAATCTATTATTTTAATAAATAATCCAGTAAATGTGTTTTGAAATATGTTTTTCATTTGTTTTACAAAGTAAGTAAAACAAGTCAAGCCAGATTAACGCTTATTAATTCCGTGCTGGTATCGGATCGGTACTCGGTGTGGACCTAAACCCGAAGCCCAGGGGTCTGCATCGGAAATGAAACAACCAGCTTGCTGCTTCCTTATGTCATATGCTGTACTTCATCAAAACCTTCCTCTCGCGGCAAAACACCGAGCTGTAATGTGCTTTAATCTTAAAACCTGCAACATATGAAACAAAAAGCTCAACCTAGCTGTAATTCTAGCTCCAGGCTTTGAAATAACGCCTCCTAATAAGGTATGAGAAACAGTCACCACAAGTGACCAGCTGGCCAGGTTTTCTATTCTTGTGTCGAGCCAGCCCACAATAGAAACAGCAGAGATATAATACAATTTTACTTTCTAGATAAACACTGCGAAAGCACACAATCACGCCTGAAGGCAAAAAGGTGAAAAACTAATGTTTTGGGGGAATAATTATTGGAAACAAAGGAGCAGTGCTGTTTCAGCATTGTCCAATCTGAAGGTTTCATTTCATGTCGAAGCAAACTTACTTATTTTTATGGACTACGGTTGTTCATGACATCGTCAAATAATAAACTGCCCAATCACAGCTGCAGGGCAGTGTACCAGTGTGATTTATATACAGTAGGTATGTTCGGTTTAAAGACATCATTGTTTTCACTGCTGCAGTGTGTCAGAGCTGCACTGAAAAGAAATAGAGTAATAAAGACTGCTATTCTCTTTCAATGATACAAACAGGTCCACCACCTAAAATCTACTGTTATGTCTCAGTCTGGAACTAGACCTACCTTGATTGCTGAATATATAAAGTTAGCTCTCTAATTTAACTACAAGTCTTTATGTACAACACAAACCTGTCATTGCTTCAGAGTAAAATACATTTAATGGCACCATTACCTCGTACAAAATATTAGATTTTCAATTTTGGTCCCATGTATGAAACGACCCTGGCTCTCATTGTGCACAATGTTGATTTAGATTATCTCAGTTATTTGTCAAATCTAACAGGATGGAAAACACTGACAACAATTGGACTGGAAATAAGCTCATGTGTTTATGTGTCTTTGTTTGTCATACTAATTCATCTTCAAATTTGCACAGATGGACCAGCAGAAGTCGTTCCAGTGTCGATATCATGTTAAACATGAACAGTACAAATTATTCTCATTGGCTCAACCTCCTTGACTCCATTAAGCTCTGTTTACATCTCAATTAAGGGGCACAGGACTTGCTATATGGGTTATACAGAGATCCCATTTGATTTATAATAATTAAACAAATAGCTATTAGTATGGAACCATTGGTAGATTACAGGACAAATCAAGGAGAACAAAAGAACATTTAGCCAAAGCTAATGATAAAATGGTTTTCCACTCAGTGACTGGGACATCTCATTACATAGATTAGAATCTGTTTCATATTAATGTTAAACAGATTGTTTAACATTAATGTTAAACAGATTGTTGGCATCGCTAAAGGAATGCATCCATCTGCATCCATCTGCGTCCTTCTGGCTTAAATACACAGTAAAATACAAGCCTTGTTATGGCATTTATTGAATGCACTGTTTAATCCATTTGGTGCAGTAATGTAGTCTAAGTTTCCATCACACTTTGAGTAACGTGGACATGTTTGTATTTGCATTGCCTTCTTGGTTTCACTTGAATATAAAAGAGACTTTCCCACCATCCTGCTGCCTGGACCTCTGTCAAAACATCCTAAAAGAATATGATGAATTTTAATTGCTGCTCCAGAAGCTGCATTACACTGTATACCACAAGTGTATCTATTAAATAAAAATGCATAAATATTAGTTTCCTATTGCTTTAATTTCTGAAACTAAGATATTGCACTTCACTTTAACAATAAATTAAAAAAGTACATGTGTGTTTCCTCCAGCAGTCCAAAGTCAGGTTATTTAGACGTACTGAATACTTTAAATTGGCAATAGGTGTCAATGCAAGAGTGAATGTGATTCTCTATCATAGACTGTATAAGAAGTTAACGTAGTCCCCGTGACGTCACGTTTGTCGACCATGGTGATGAAGCCTCCAGCATTTTGGCCGTCGCTATCTTGTTTTTTTTGCAACCAGAAGTGAGACGAGATGGTAGAGCTAAGTACAACCGAATGAATTAGTCATTTTTAAGCAACCAAAATGTTACAATTAACTTCCACAAATTGAAAACACGCTGTGAAAGGGTTAAAGTTGTAAGACAGACAACTCAGAGACCATGACAACGCCGTGGTAACAACCTGCCAATCACGAGGTAGTCATGTCCTAAAGCATACTCTCATTTATTGGATATTTTACTTTAAATTGGACCATCATTTAGGAAATGAACATCATGCTGTATTGAAGTTGACTAAAAAACTATGGATTGAGACAATAAACTCATGTTTACAATGTTAACTGAGCTGATAAATAAAGTTAGAAGTTGATTATTTTCTCATAGACTTCTATACAATCAGAATTATGATTGCAACCAGAGGACCTGCTGGCTATTAGAAAGAATGCCAGTTTGAGGCACTGCCACATTGGTTTTCACTTTCTCTATGTGTCAGCTGAGATACATGAGACACTGGTCCAGTGTGCCCGGTCTCTTCCCTGTTGGGAGCTGGGATTGGGTCCAGCCCCCTTCCGCCCTGCACTGAATAGGCGTGTTGGAAAATGAATGGATGTGTGACTCAGGATGACACTGGGTAGGGAGATTAATGTGACCTCTACACTGATCTATACTGGTTCTGTTTAAGCTGCACATTAAACTCATATTAGCGTTTGACGTTATCGCTCAATGATAACCTCTAATGAAATCCAGCAGACTCCTGGATAATGTGGTGGTAGGTTTCTGTGAGGGTCTGTGGTTAGAATCCTTTTCAGCTTGGTTTCGGGTATAACGTTTATTCCCTCACTTTCCCACCCTCAGTTTGGCCAGAGGCACGAATCAGAGCCGTAGAAAATTCAGAATGCTTCCTCCCTGCAATCAGGAACAAAACACTTCACCACTTTGGACCCAAAACCCAGAATCCCAAAGTTAACTGATTAAAACGGCTGAATACATGATCATCATTCAGCTCTACAAAGCTCAATCACAAACATGCCATTGCTGGTGTTGGGGCCAGGAAGCTTGATGATTGAATGTTTGTTGACTTTACTCTTCTCTCAGACTTTTGGCCTTTCATTATACACATGTTTTACAGTTGTTAATCTTAAGTACTGATGATTCAGCTGGAAGCGCTTCACGACATCCAAGCTTTGGCAGTTGCCTCATTATATTCATGCAGAAAATGAATTGAACCAAATATTGTTTCAGTTCATTATTTTAAACGTAATTGCATGCTTAGCTTGCTCTACAACTGGAGGGAAATAGTTTTTGCTCCATGATTGAGCACAGCTCCTCCATTTATATGATGATGATGATGATGATGAATTGTTTATGAAAAAAGTATTAAAAGTATCTCTTATCTACTGCTGGCCTCCAAAGTAACAGGGAGAGTGAATTAAAATGCAGATTAATCAGTGAATTCAATGCTTTTAAGCCAAATGTTTAGCTGAAGCAAAGATATTCTGGAGACAAACATGTGCAACTCACAATGGTTTCTCACTGCTTTCACTTCATCTCCCCTCTCTGTCTGTTCTCTCCTTCTCTCTGTGTCTGAATATTTTAGTATTGATGAGCCCATTACTGATGATAGCAATGTCAGCATCCTTTCTCTCTCTCTTTCTCTCTCTCACACACACACACACACACACACACACACTTACACACATAGGCACACACACTCACTCATCAGGAATCAAGTTACAACTCTGCTGCTGCTGCTGCTGCTGTGTACTTTTGTGCAATTCTGTGTGTGAGTATGTGTGTGTGTGTGTTCATTGGGAGGCTGGGGAATCGGACTTCCTGGCATCAATCCAGTAAATTGCTATTTTTTTTCAGGCTGAAGACGGTCCACATGCACACCCACTGGCACACACACACACCCAAATACAGATTACAAGGGCGATGCCTGTTGGCTGCTAAAATGATGCAAGATGATAAACAAAGTCCATTGCACACACAAGCAGTAACATCAAGGCAGAGCATCAAACACTATAAGCCAAGGGTGAATGGAGGTCTAAGCTTAGGCCGAAAACAAGGATGTGATTACTGAAACTGTAGAGCCTGGTCAATATTTCGGATGAACAACTGTCTCTCAAAGCTTCAATCCAGTCATCCAAGAAAACCAACATTGTGATTGAAAAACAAAAAGCCATGTTGGATTTGTATCACAATGCTGAAGCACAGGAGGGATCAGGAACACGTTTGACATCTGCTCTTGTGCGTTTCATAACAGCACCACACTTCATGACCTTAACTGGTCACAGAGACCGAGTCTCCAAGTCGAAGCGACTCCAGCTTGAGGGGAGCAGGTGAGACCAGCTACAACTCATTGTACGTCAAAGATCGTTGGCATTCACCTTCATATATTATCCCTCCACAACGCTGGCTATTTTCTCCTACACCGCCAACAAATGCCCAATGTAAGAAGCTTAGTGAGGTGAATATAAGCCATTATCCTGTTATTTCCCTTATTGAATTCAAACCAGTAATGAAGGATTTTCAACTTTGAGACAAAAAGTGGTTGAAACTTGATATGAGGGAGATGTCTCTCATGTTTTGTGCAATTAACGTATCATGGCATCACAATGCTATTATCCGCACATGATGCTATTCAGCTATGAGAGAGAGAGAGAGAGAGGGGACTCATAAAAAAATAAGAAACATTGACATTCAGATATGCATGCCCCGAGGACAGCTCTCACCATATCAGACACGCGTTTGATCACAACCACTTCGCTCTGCAGCAACAGATGAGTCACTTCATTTAAGACCAGGCATCGCGTGTTTACATGGCAAACTTCCATTTTAAATAGAAAGAAACCTGTTTTGCTATCAGGAGAGGTCTACGTTATTAGCTAACATTTAGCAGAACGCAGCTGACATTTAAACGTTTTTTCCCCAGACAGGTGCCATCGATAGAAGTTATGACAAACACACACAGACTGAACATGAACACAACTAATGGCAATAACAATCAACACAGAGTTTAATAAACAATTACACAAATTAAAAAGTATAAGCTTCAACTATGCTGCCTCCTTGTATTAATATTGATTGTGTCAGCCTCCTTTGATCCACTGCACATATGCTGTCCTGTGGAAAAGGCTTCTCAATTTTCAAATTTTTAACTTTTCAGGAAAATAGCCCCGGGGTCAAGAATGAACATACACATTATAAAACAGCTTGGTTTTAAGCTCTGTGATGATGCTTTTTGGGGGGATTCAAAGGAGAAGTATACCTACCAAACCTTTATAGATGACCGATAAACCAATATGGAGAACATATTTTAGGTTAGCAAGTTGTGAAAAATCTATTTGGCTGGTGTTTATCCTTTTTATGGGTTACAACACAGTCACACATGTTGGTAATCAATTACTAAATGCATAATAAATTGGTAATATACACATTTTGGGCCAGTTTCCATGCCGCCCCATTCCAGAAGGTAAAGCTAATCCATCAAAGAGAATATTACACAACCTGGCAACCCAAAAGCTTTTATTATTTATTGATTTATAAAGCATGAGTGAATTATTTATTAATTAACAATGCTATTAGTTACTGCTTATAACCTTTTTATAAAGTATGCTGTATTAGAAAAGGGCTGGATTGCCAAACATTAGGATAAGGTGGTTTGCGTAGTCAGCCCTTTAATAAAAAATAAATTTGATTATAACGATTGCGAGAATGCAATTATGAGGGCTATCATATGAGATGTATGCATCCCAAAAGGGATATTAAGAGGGAGAGAAGCCGTATTGTTATGATGCCATGGAAGATACAAAGGCACAACATAAGGTCAATAAACTCTCTGCAGACACACTATAATTGAACATTTCAGTGAGTGTGATGGAGGTGAGCGCCACACCGGCTCATACTGACAGCCACCTGCACAGTTCACCTGGGATCAGGGGGGATCATGGCACCCAGCAGGTCACACTCACACCACCAGCACCACCAGTCAGTATCTGGCTCAACGCCAGGCGCCTCGTTCAGTTTGTGCGCTCCGTGTAGAAGTGTCAAGAGGCTTCACGGTACAACACAGTACACCCGGCATACATAGTAATGAGACACACACACACTTACATCTCGGAGGACGGCGGCTGGCTACGGCAGAGGAGCGCGTGTCCGCACGCTTGTCCCATCGCGCATCCTGCCTCAACAAGCCAACAAGCTGCAGTCAGGAGGACCCGGCGAGCGAGGGGAGGAAGAGAGGGGGCCACGCGTGGGGGTGGAGGACGGTAGATGGATGGATGGACAGATAGATGGTTGGGTGTGTGCTCCTCTCGCTTCCCTCGCCACCTCTTTAGCCTGTGCGTCTGTCTCGCTCCGGTCTGCTCTCCGCTGCTGTCTCCTCTCGAGCTCTGACAGCGCGCGGGACCCGGTAACTGATACTCGAGCTATGGTGAGCGAGGATAAAACGACTGAGCGGAGAGAGAGGGGGAGAGAGATAGAGGGAGAGAGAGAGAGCGAGAGAGGTCAGCCGGTACTAGAACGCTCTCCGCCACATGGGCACATCAACAGTGAAAAGACGCGTCAGTCAAGCCGGAGCTTGAACACGTCACTCCTCCGCGTGCGCTGGCAAACAGTCTTCCTCAGGTCATGCATGCTCTCCCATGAGCACCAATTCATCCGTGAAAAGGAAAGTCGTGTTGTGAAAATTCAACTTTCACGGTGTATCTTCACACACCAGCTGCACATTTTGACACAACTCCCACCATGCACACTTCTTGTTCTTCTTCTTCTTGTTCTGCAGGACACGACTTCAACTGATTTCCTTTCCCTTCCCAAACGGAGGAGATCTTAAAGGCTGCTGCTGGCAGGGTGCCACAATGAAACCACATGTTGCACTAGACTCAAGTGTGTCTATCACGGGACACAGGTCTCAAGGTCCAACACTGATCTTCTGCCTTATATGGCCTTCCTCCTAGCGCACACACACACATACACACACACACACACACACAAGCTTCAGGGATCCACTACAGGAGCAATACCTTGTGAAACAGGAGCCTTTAACCCAAGTGGCTTCAGATGTCAGGTGTTTCACATTCTAAAGACCCATTTAGGATTTTTGGGCAAAATATTCACGTAAGACACATAGAAAATCAGTGATTCATATAAACAAAGCATCTGAAATCATGAAAACCTCTGTAGCAGGCAGCCATGGTCCACCTACACAGGCGTTCTCAATTATGTTTGCCTGATTAGACCTCTCCTCATGGCTGTGAGAGCATGTGCCGGCGGGGATTGATTGACAGCTCTGTTGCCCTTCTGACACTGATTTATTGTTTCTGTTCGTAATCATCTTCTCTATCATTATTAGACGCTAGTGATTGGTGACCCCAGACGTTGTGTATCACCTAGCTCCAGCATGAGTAAATCAACCAATCAGACATAACTGCAAACACCTGTGTGTTCCTGTGTTCAGGCTCTCAATATATTTGAGATTTATGGTGGTAATCCATGTAGTACCGTAAAGCATGATTAACTTTAGTTGCCCTTTGAGTTTTGGTGGTGGGGCGACACTTGTGTTAACATTTGGATTATAAATTGCACCTTCATATTTTCCCCTGACCTTTTGACACAGCGTAATATGTCTCTTGTGTTCCCTATACTGCTACTATTTCACTATAGTCAAGAGACAAAGATTGAAAATTGGCTTTGAAATGGACTTAAATCAAATTGTTCAAGACTGATGTCTGATTGTTCCGCCCCTTATTGGAAACAATAAGCAAATTATGGCTCAACTAATGTCAGTAATGTGTCCTTTCCATTAAGTGTCTCAGTAAGATATACATGCATTAGAGGGCCAATATGCACAAGTCCCTTGAACAGGCAGACATAATTTATGTTATCAATTACATGTCAAAATGACTGCTGTGTAAAAGTCCTATTTACAACACACTGAACAAATGTTGCACTGCAAAGCAGCTTACAGTGTAGCACAGCAGATCACTAAACAACAACAATATCGCTGACAGGCTATTACAGAAAGTTCAGAGGTCTCCTGGGAGCCGGGGTAAAACCAGCACCTCGATAAGGAGGGACGGCAATGGGCCTTGCTGGCGGTTGGTTACTGTGGTGGATTACTTATCTCCAGTTGCAAGGCTGTGCTGAAAGTTTTTTCCTTTTTTACCATCCCATTCATTATCTTGTGACCAATTGTAGGGGTGCGGACCCCACCACTGAGTTAAAAACATACAAAACAACCGTAATAGTATTTAGACTGGGATATGCTTTAACGAAATTGTGCAAGCATTTTCTTTCATTGGCGTACATGTGGTATGCCTCTCTACACATGGGTTACATTTGATTATATCACAGGTCCATTCTTTGCTAAATTGTGTGAATAAAAAAAATATTAGGAAATTACCTCAATGTTCTTTATGGTAGTTACAACCACAACATAAAGTGTGTTTATGATGTGTGGCATGTGGATGAACTCCACATCACTGTCTAAACAGATAAAGTCTGATTTAAGCCAGACTATCTCACTGTTAAAGAGAAAGACCAGAGAAAGTACAAAAATTGTATCTGTTCTGCCGATGTAAATTTATCCAAGAGTCTGTGTCCATCCCCATAGTTCTTTATATATCTGGCTACAGTGGTGGATGTAGATTGTGTTCAAACATTTTAAAAAGAAGGCAATTTAAGACCGAGGAAGATGTTTTCTTCTTTCTCTCATCACGTAGAGTTCTACCAGCCGGAGGTATATGACACCAAATTTTATGAAGCCCTAATTTAGAAAATACAGAGGGACACTGTGATGTGTCAGAGAAGCCCTGAGCGTTTCCTCGCAGGAGGAGCTGCCAATTACAAGGGAAGACAAGACAGAGAGAATGACAGAAATAACAGAGTGCGACAGGGAGAGTTGGGAGAAGAAGAATAAGTGAGGGTAAGGGAAGAGGCAGGAGAGCTGCAGGAGCAAGAGGAATATGGGAACCTTATTATTGCCATGTCAAGATTGAGAGTGTGTGTTACGTTTGGTGTGTTGGCATACAGCTGTATGGTGCTCAACTCATGTGACTCATGAGAACTCCAGATTCAGATCGGTCAATGTGGGACCTCCACTGAGACTCAGGTCAAAGAAATGCCTGCAATGGACAAAGGCTGCACTTGTGCACAGAGCTAACAAAAGCATGCTAACATGCTTGCAATGAAAATGCTGACATGCATTCATCTTAGCATAGCATGTTAGCATGCTCACATTTGCTAATTAGTGTTGAGAGTCAGCACCAGGCGACAACCTCCTGGTCTGAAAAGTGAAGTTCCTGCACTCTACTTATCACTTTATTTATTCCCTCAGTTAACAATGTAAACAACCATAGTTTAAAGTCGTCTTCAATACAGCATGATATTCATTTAGTAAATGATGGTCCCATTTAGACTAAAATAGACCATATGCTTTAGGGTGGGTTACTTTGTGATTGACAGGTCGTTACCACGGCGTTGTCCGGTCTGGGAGTTGTCCGTGTTTACGTCTTATAACTTTCACAACTTTTAGTTTTTTAGTTCATGAAAGTTCATGGTAGCCTTTTGGTCATGCTAAAATGTCTTATTCAACGATCAGTTGAATTTAACTCCACCCTCTTGTGTCAACAACCTACGGCAGAAAACAAAACAAGATGGCGATCGCCAAAATGCTGAACACAAGGTTTCAAAACTGCAGACCACAAATCGATGGGTGGTGTCACGCTGATGACATCCACTTCCTACAGTCTATGGTCAGCTTGAAACACGACGCACAGCTGATGGGAATGCATTAGTTCTGCGCGCTTTGGTCCCACTGTAAAGTACGTTGACCTGATGATGGCACCAGAGGAAAGGTCTGCTGGATGATCACAGAGTTATTGTCTGTGGAAAATATTGTGGTGATCTATCCAATAGTTGAGATATTTTGGTCTTGACCAGCCAATAAACCAACATTGCTTTCCATAGAGCCACTTAGCTAAAACTGTTGTTGTCTTCATTGCCATTCATTCAAAAAGGGACTTTTAATTTGCTGTACAGGCATTCTGTTTTTCATTAATTGACCTCAAGCTTAAATTGGTCCAGTGAAGATGTTTTTCTTCTTAACAAAGTTGCTATATTGCTGCAATAATCGCACACAAAAATCTAAATCCTAAAGACGTTGTGAGATCAACATTTGGTAGATCTCTTACACAATCTGTGGATGGAGGAACATCAGACTCCATACACTCAGTAAGAGGCAGCAGCTGTAATGTGACAGCGGTGTTTGACCAGTGCTCTGCAATAAAGTGCAGTGAAGCTTATTTTTATGAGAGCTGAAGTTCCTGCTGCTCCAGTCTCTGCTCAAACACACTGAGTGGAGCTTTCTGCCGGAGACGAGATGAGACCGATGAGCCAAGCGGCCAGCCACAGCTATGCTCATGATATGTGACAGAAACTGAAGCAACCTATTAATTTAAACCCTGAACAGGCTTCCCCTCATTAAAAACTGATTTGCCTGTTACATAAGACAATGTTAGAGACGTTACATCCCACTGAGCGAGAATCAAAAAGTGGCATGTATTGTGTTTTAATATGAAGAGCCAGACGGAGTGCGATTCAGTTTGTGGTGTTGTGGGATCAATATCACTACCAGACGCTGTGCTCGTCTTCAGTGTCCCGCAGCATGTTCTAATCAAGGGGAAGCAGACAAGAGAAGAGCGAGACAGAACAACTCCCCTGACACCAGTATATAAAAAATGTCCCTGTTGTGACTTAACAAAGCTGTGCAGCAAAAAGAAAGCGTGTCACGCTTCAGTTGATTGAGTCCCCCAGAGTGTTGCTCCCGTATCAGCTCCTTGAGTTGATTACATCAGAACCTGATTAGACCTTCTGTCCTCAACCTGGAGTGTTTACTGACATTTATGGGCTGCCAGGTCTACAAATCGTTAATACTTCCTGGAATTTGAAAGTGCCGACTGAACAGAAGCTTAATTATTTATGATACTTTCTGTGCCCATGGCCCGATTGGTAAACAACTCTCGGTTGAGCCATATCAGTGATAATGGCTTCTTCCAACAGGCTGTGATACATTGAAATTGTTTTGCGACATCGCTGTGAGCTATTAGTGCCTGCAGCAGACATATGGAGCGGCAATATGGTTGTAAATACTTGGGTATAAGGACAAGAAAGAATAGGGTAATTTAAGAGTCTTGAAAGCTGCTGGTGAAATGCAACCTGGGTATCCCCTCTCCTTTCCTGTCCTCACATTGAAAGATCCATCCGCTCTCTCAGTTGGAGAGGGATCAAATCACGCTGTGGCAAAGCTGTGGATGTATTTTTTTCTGTGTTTATTGCTTGTATCACTCTGCCTCGCTTGACTTGGTCCACTTCCTTTTCTCAACAAATACAAACTGACATCTCCTTAATTTTGTCACGAAAACAATCCTAGCAAGCAAGCACGCAGCATTACCTCGTCCAAACAGCACAGCCCTGCACACTCTCTCACTTCAACCCCACATGGGGGGCAGTTTGGTGACGAGCAACAAATAACAAACAGCAGCATTTAGTGTGGTGCCCTGAATGAACCGATTATCACCGATCAGATGAGAATGTAATCAAACAGTAACACACCCGCCCAACTCTCCTTTTAGCTGTTTTTGGTCTCCACCAACTCCTGAGTTAAATGTATGGCTCTTTAGCTGCTTTATGATCCACTCTGCAAACAACGCTGATGAACTAAAGTTGCAGGCATTTAAGCCAAAACATTAAGCTGAAATTGATTTGATTACAATTTTCCTTAGAGCAGGCGTCTGATGATAATGTTGTTACTAACAGGAACCCCTTTCACACACATGTAGTAACACAATCCATTGTTGACAAAGATATATTGACTATAACGGCTTTGTCCAAGCAGTTGGATTTCTCTATTATGAATTTAGTTAGGAAAAGTGCTTCATTTACACCACGGCTTTAGCTCTGAATTTCCACTTGCTTGCGGACAAAAGCCCCAGATCCTTCAAACCCTCGAGCACTATGAGTGAACTGTTCAGAGACACAAGCAAAGAGGTTTGCCATTCCAAATATCTAGCACGCTAAATATGTGAAGCTGTTGAGGAGTCTGTCGGGGCTGATATAGCCAATGAGAGTCATACTAGCGAACAGTCATATTGTATAAGTCGCTTTGGAAGGTTCTGACAAAGCACCTGACTTATCTTTTACATGCATGGCATTGTTGGAAATAAAATCGACTGCTAGCAAAGACAGCAGCTCCAGTTGAGCAGACATGCTTTTCAGACATTTTTTCCTCTTTCTATCTATTCCTCCTTATCTTAATCCCCTCCCTCCATCCCTGCTGTGCTTGCTTTAATACCTTCCTGTAGCCCACATTCCCTCTCCTTCCTCCTTTGCTTCCGTCCTTCCCCTCTCTTCCTCCTTCCCCATTCTTCCTTCCTGCCATTCCCACCATTCATAAGCCCCATAGCATTAACTGGAAACCCTATGGGCGCTGCCATCTTCACTCGATCTGTTGCAGTTTTATCGCAAAGAGTTGTAGCCCATTGTTATTCTTGGCCCTGGGCTGAGCTTTCCCAAAACTAATTAATCCCCTTCTCAGTGTTCATCCTCCACATTCGGATTGCCTTGCTCCAGTTCAAGGCCAGTTAGCTTGAGGCTGAACACACAGTTGGTCCACTTGAGCGTTCCTTTGTAAAATTGTCCAGATAGCTGAGCTACACTGGTTCTACATTACATTATGGTTCAAGTTAATTTCATCAGCCTCGATGGTGAAGAGTCTGTAACATCCTGTTTTTAAGAATGGGTCGTCTTTTGAAATACATGTAGAAGCTTGCAGTCAGCCCCATAATGTATGCACATGTTTGCTGTATGTAGTGCATCTGCATACGGTATTCCTGCATATTTTGCTATGATCTTTAAACGAGCAGACATTACTCTGACCCCTCTAACTACACAGGAGAACATTGAGTTAATTACATTATGTGAGCAGGCACAGAAAAGAAAATACACTGAGGAAAGCGATGCTCGGCATAACGTTATACAACTCCTGCCCGTGAACTGTTTTCTGTGTGCCTATTTTAATAATTTCACTTTTCATGCATAACTTACGAGAAAGGACTTAAAAAGCAGAATTGCAAATCAAGCCTCAGACCAAACTAAACTTTGTTAAATTAAATCTCAAAGCAGGTCACTGGGACTCAACTTATGTGTCCCCTAGTGGGTTTATTAATGCACCAGTCAATTCTGTTTTATTTTACTCTGTTGGAGTATTTCTGTCCATGCTGATGTTTTATTAATCTATGCTAATGTGTATTTGTATCGTATTGTTGATGTGTAACTGTTGCTTTTTCTACCTTAAGAACAGACCGAGATAAATTCCAGTCATTAAAATTGGTAATACGTTATTGAATCTTGTACAGTATCTACAGACTGTAACTGCTAATGAGTAGAAATTAGTTGCATGTTTTTTGGGGTCACATAGGCTCTCTGATGCATGTTCTATGCTACAGTTTTTTTTAATCGTCTATTTATTATTACAGTCTTTGTCATATATCTTTGGCTGGGAGGATTAGACAGCAAGGACAGAGATACTTTTACTGGGGAGACACTGATGCTCCTACCTGGTCAGGATCATTAGTCACTCTGGATTAAAGAGTCTCTAAAATGTAAACTGTTGACTGACTGGTTTGTGTTTGAGAGGGAGTTCATAGGACACATAAAACGATGCAATGTCATACAGTACTTCATTTGAAATGGAAACTTTTCTGAGGCTATGTTCTGGAAGAATTGCCAAACATTACTCAACAAAACCCACAGTGTTTGAGTTTAATGTCAGCACAAAACCAGCTGACCTCGGTTAGTCATGTGCTGAGCCTGTCGCTGCCACGGTTTTGCATCATTTTCACAGCTCAAGGGTTCATCCTTGTCCTTCTCTTTGCTCAGCTGAAACATTGTTCTGGGCACAGCCCCACACATTGTGCTGGCCTTTAATATGTTATCAGTGACATCTTTTGAACCCTGCAGAGCTTTGCCCCGCTATCACCAGGAACAACAGTCTAGCGTCTGAGTTTATTTAATTATGCCTCACTTGTTGTCCTCGATGGACTGAGCAGGTTTAGTGGACTTACAGCCCCTGCGAGGCATTCAAGAGCCTTGGATGGTTTTTACAAATGCCTGGAAGACGTGGGACTCTATTCACCAGGCCTCCTAAAAAAAAGAGAAAGGATCACTTTGTTAGTAGTGGGTGTTTGTGTGTATGTGTAAGAGAGAAACTATGAGCTGTCTGAATCAGCTGAGTTATGGTCACTCTGGCCTGTCATAACATCCTCTCTATGACTGCATGCCCTCAGATTGTCATTCCCACCGAGTATGGTGTGTGGGTGTGGGTGTGGGTGTGTGTGTGTGTGTGTGTGTGTGTGTGTGTGTGTGTGTGTCAGTCAGAGGGCACCAGATGGCTGCTGGCTGACTTAGCAGGATGAATTAAAGGAAATCATATGAGACAGTTGTGCTTATCTTTCCATTAATACACTTCAAAAAGAGTGCATGCAGACATGTACGTGCCTGTATGTGCATCAGTGTTTTGGGGGGCTTTGAGGGTTTGATCCTCTTTTCCATAAAATGTTTTTAATGATTCTCGTCTCTAAGCTCATTAATTTGTTATTAGTGCTGACGATTTTCATGAAGCCAAATTCATATGATTAGATTTACTAAATCGTGTATACAAGAAAACAAGCACTAATTCTGTTCACCCAGTTTGACCCCTTGAGTGCCTGATAAAATGAACCGATTGGTGTATATCAGTGTCAATTGTCCTGCCAATACTTGTTTTCCTTCTGGGCAAAACTTGTAATCATGCATGATTGTAACTCTGTCCTTATGTGTTGTCATTGGCAATTCCAAGCAACACCTGTGCATCAAGTTTGATCGTGTCCCTTGCTCCGGAAGTGGCACAGGTTCATGGCATGGCTTGACTGGAGTAAAAGCTGAATAAAAGTTGTTCATGATACTATTGTAAGTCAGTTTAACCTCACTGATTTAATTAATTTTTTGAATTACTGTTCTGGGATGAGCTATCATCTCACACCTTCAGATTTCTAATTCATATATTTTGTAATTTATTTTTTAAGTGAACCTAAATTCTACATAATAATAATAATCATATATCTTGGTCGCAATTATTCACATGAAATGTTGTTTTTTTGGCTGAAAAATAAATATAAATATATCGCTCACTGGAATTTACACAATGTAATAAGTCATGCACCTGCTTTCTGGCCTGCTGGTTTTTCCACTGCTCAGACCAGCCAACCTGAGCTCGGATGCTCTCCTCCTTCTGTCAACTCTTCCTTTACATTCCACCATGGCACAGACCACCTTCTCAGCTGCTCCCATGTCATTATGTTTGTAGGAGTCCTCTAGAATGCATACAAAATATGATATGGTCAAAATACACCCTTGCCTAATAATTGTGCACACAGTGTATATTTAAAATAATATGTTTCAAATTAAATAAACTGTAAATAAAAATGTGAATAAAATCAAAATATAGCATTATAACCTGCAAATAATATTCTTCAGCAGTCTTCATTTTTGCAGAACCAGAAGTTGCTCTTCATATCTGTGACAGCTGGCTTTCAAAGCACATTTAGAGTTGCCAGTCACTGGAATGTAGATAAGTCATGCACCTACACGATAGACCTTTTCTGAATCTGGAGACAATTTTCCTTTCTCTTGAAAAATCCTGCCTGCTTTCCCACGAGCGTCGGATGTTTGTGTGGTCTCTAGATGCCGCTTTAGCTTTGAAGCCGTCAGTGCTGCGTTAGCTAGCGTTAGCTAGCGAGGCTAGCGTTAGTTAGCGTTAGCTAGCGAGGCTAGCGTTAGCACTCACTCCACACACTGGGTCTCGTTACCTCCGTTCACAAAGCCCTACTTGGTGAAGTCAGGATTGTACTTGAACAAACACCACTTCAATCTTATTTTTTTCTCTTTAATTAAATACATCTCTATAACTTTCGCTAGCGGCTGGCTGAGAGTCTTCTTCTGCATATTGGAGCTTGTTAAACAACTGACTTACGCATTACCGCCACTAAGTGGTGGCAAGCTATATTGTAACTGAATTATAAAAGTAATATATCTGGTGTCTTCAATTGATAACCTATGCGGTCCTACAGGTGAAAAACGTAAACTTTTGGGCGGCCCTCTAGGTGGCGCTCGTAGCCCAATCGTGGGCCGCAGCCCCATGGTTAAGAATCACTAGGTGATCCCAATGGGCCCAAAACCCAATCCAACTCACCTTTGACAGTCCAGCACTATTTCACCTGCATGACCAGATCTGAGCAGTACAACTGAGTAGTAAAACAAAGTCATTCTTTGAGCTTTGGCTCTTTCTGCTCTGGTACAATAAACACGTAAGAGCCATCTTTGTTTTCCAGCATGTTGTACTCAATCAATGGTTAAAACTCAATAATCCATTTCCTAAGAGTGGAGACAGAAGCAATCGATTTTAGGCTTGCAGATTAAGAACACTTAGTACAGCCCAGATTACCACGGATGCTCAAAATAAACAATAAATGTTATATCAAATAGCCATATACCAAATAATACAAGTAAGAATCATCCCTCAACACGACATGCGTAAACACGCAACACAGACACAGTCTCACACAGATGGAGGCATTTGTTGTCGGAAATAAAAGCAGATAATGTTTCTGCAGTTTCGTCACATCATCCAGCACTATGCCGCATGCGCACGTGTACGCATTACGATGGCGCACAGGGAAACCAATAATTAAGTTAGAGGAGAGAGATGAGGATGGAGAATTGGCAGAAAAGGCAAATGAGGAGAGAAAAAAGGATTATGTTACATAGTCAAAATATTAAAGTTTGGGGAATTGTAATGGGAATAGAGTGGCGAATTGTGACTGTGTGCCTCTCTGTGTGTCTTAGGTTACAATCTGTGTTATTTTCAGCAGTGCAGAGTTTAGCCTTTTTCCAAATAGCTTACATAACTCAGAGAACATAACCCAGGAATACACATAAACACACACACACACACACACACACACTTTGAAGGCCCTGTGGCGACATCATCTGCACAGTCTCTCTATTTTCTCTCTCGGTCCCCGAACAGAGTCAATGTGGTTTTGTGCTCAGAGGGGTGATCCCAAACTGCAGACAGATGATGCATGAAGACCTCCCTTTTCTGCACATCGCCTATCTTTATGTCATATTTTCAGCACTGTGGCTCAACCACTGTTGTTCTCACCGGTCATGATAATACAATCCACACAGGTGTGCATGGACATGACTTTTATGAAAGATGCACACAGAAACAAGCTGATCACAATCCATGAGTCATTTTTAAATCAAAGAATTAGGAAATGTGCACAGATTTAGTTTACACTACATCCGTGAGAGCCACCCGAAGCCAACTCTATGCTTTTCTGTAAAATATCTGTAGACTGTACATCTTTATTACTTATCATTTATCATAATTTTTCTTGAGATATCTCTTGACTGAACAGCTCATTTGTTTTACTCATATTAATCCCTCCTTTACTATGAAGCCATTGAGACGTTAGATTAGATTTATTTTTACAAATTAAAAATGGTTAATTTCAAATGTGAAATGTAACCACATGGGGGTTTTAACAAAATGACGTCAGCATGTGATACATTACATACATTGTATCGTCACTGTCCAGTGAAAACCATGCATGTTGTAATGTAATGTAATGTTCAATTTTTGGACAACGGAAGGATTACGTGTTCCTTACATTTTTTAATTATCCTATTTCTTAAGCTAAAGAAATCATTCAAACTGTCTCAAAACCATATAAGGCTCTATTGAATTATAGGGGTTTATATGTTCTGAGGAGGGTTCAAATCTGATTTCCCTTGTGTTTTCTATGACTGCACCATTTATATTTCATGCATTATTTCATACACATTTCTCCAAAGATTCATTTCGAGTATCTAGGAAAACCTGTGAACATTTGACTAGATAGAGTTTGTGCACGCAGCATGACTTTGTGATGACAAGCGCTGTCCTGGAGTGGGGAGGGCCAAAAAGGAGATTACGACGTGGGTAAAATACCTACACAACATTGTATTGTGTCCTCTGTGTGCCGGAGGGAGGAGAAAATAAGGAAAGTAAAGTGGAGATAACATAGATGAGAAATAAAATAATTTGCTGTTCAAATGTTTGAAGAAATAAGTTATTCATGCCGTTGGGTCAGAACAGAAATGTGTCTGTTGGCATAGATGATGCCACTACTGCTACAGCTGCCTTTACAATATAATACAGTGACGTCATCTGCCCTGCAGCAAGTGTGTGTGTGTGTGTGTGTGTGTGTGTGTGTGTGTGTGTGTGCATGTTCATCAAGTCAATCAGGTTTAATTAAACTGTGCAGTGATAAAGGGGCAAATTCCTCAGTCTGTCAGCTTGTGCACATCCTGTTCCACCCTCTCATATAATTTCTCTCTCTTTCTCTCACACACACACACACACACACACACACACTAACACACACACAGTGTGAGTGACTAGTGTTGCAGCGGCCTACAGCATCTTTAGAGTGACTAATCTACTATTAGCTCTTGTCTCCCAGGGCCTCCCTTCCTTCATCCTCACCACTCCCTTCTTTTCCTCTGCTCCTTTGCCTCCGCCATCGATGTCAGCTCAAGGGGTTTCCTGATTGTTAAGGTTTGGCATCTTTTGAAAAATAGCAGGGGTGTATTGAAATTACATTATATATTTGTTCAGGTTTCCCTCAATCTGAAGCCTTCTTCTTTCGGGCTCTTTTACATCTTCTTTTTCCATCAGTTTCTTTATTCTGTCCTCACTGTGTTCTGACCTGGCTCTTAAGCCACAACAAATAGAGACACACCAATAAATAAATACAATATATTACAGTCATCCAAATTTAACCAAAGTAAGGTTTTTTAATATATGGGTGGTGGATGTGTTAGCAGTCAGTGTGTAAGTGTGTAGATTGGTAACACTGGGCCCAGTTGGTCCTAAATATTTCATACCACCAGGTACCTGGAAAACATGACTAACAACAAAGTCTTAGGGATCTGTTTCTTAATTATATTTACCATTTTCTCTTTCATCACCTTTGAACTTCCTCACCTCACCGCTCCTCACCTACACGTTATAATGTAGTAATAACAGTAATACAACCTTAGTTACAATACCTAAAAAATATTCTGCACCAAATAAATAATAAAATAAATGAATGAAAAACGTTTTGCAAAAATGCCAATATACAGTCACAGTCTATTCTTGTGCTGAAGTTGCTGTATTTCAATGAATTTCGGATCAGGCTGGTATGCTTCACTCCCCATATCCAGGACACCGCTACACTGCCTTCGTCAAGGTCACCGTCACTTAAACTGACTGTTCCCTAAAGTGCAAAGAAAACTTAGCCTAGTCTGCACATGCATGTTTTAATGTAATAATAATTAACTTAAAACAGGGAGACAATGTTTACACTGTCAGCCATGATAGTACACCTCAACACAGAATCAATGTAAGACCTCACCTGAAGCCCTGATGGTCCAGCTGCTGCTTCCTCATCATCCTGCACTGCATCTGCAGTGTATTTCTGAGTTTCCTGAATGCATTTAAAAATAATGCAGGTTTGCACTGTGTGGGGTAGTTACTACTAGCTAACTAACAACGACCTGGGCTTTTTGATAGCTACTTAGCCTCTGGGTGAAAATACTCCGTATATCCCTTTTCTTTTTGGGTGGCATTTTCCTATCTACAAAGCACAAAAGGGTCAACAACATTCATGCTGAGACCAAACGAAATACTAATATGAGGCTTTATTATTTCCCGGTGTATTTTAGTAGTTTACCGTGTCAGATGAGTCCGACTGCCAGCTCTCATTCTGCATGTTACGTTCACGTAACTTCGGTGTTTCTGACTCCCCACTTTCTGACTCGCAGGCTCGAGGGCGCATTGGAAAACATGGACTTTTTTTTTTACTCTTCTGGGCGAGGAACATAGTATTATACTAGAAGAGTGAAAAATCCACTTCCAAGTTTTTATACTATTACAGATGAGTTTGTGCAAACTTTGGACGGTGGGGACAATTGTGTCTTTTCCCAAACTTTGGTCGTGACTAGTCCCTATGGACCCTATGCAAACCTACGCCCTTGGTTCAGGGGGCCGGGCCAAATGTGGAGGCGGGCCGTATCCGGCCCGCGGGCCTTAGTTTGGGGACCACTGCTCTACACCTTGCCCTTCTCTCTTTCATCTTTCTGTAATTTCTTCCCTTCCTCCCTCCAGTCTCCCTCTTCCCCACCTCCTCCTCCTCCTCTTCCTGAGTCTCTGCCTCCATGGTGATTGTATCTGGGAGATAAGCTGGGTGTCAGACACGAAATGTTCTCCAATTTCTCTGTCTGCTGCTGGTGAGAAATGGGCAGACTAAAAGATAAAGTCAAAGAAAGACGACGAGGGAGGGAGTAGGAGTAGAGTGGGGGGGAATGGAGATCCGAAAAGACAGGTAGAGGGGAAGAAGGAGGCAGATAAGAAATGAGCATAGGGAGGAAAAAGACAGAAAGGCATTTATATTTTATACTGTTAGCCATCACTCATCTAGATCTGCTTGTAATTGAGTAAAATAGAATAATAAGCATTCAGGAATAGTTTAAGATGTTTGGATAATGAACAAGCAGAAAGAAGGCAAAAGAAGAATAGAATCAAACTTGGGAGGGTATATTTGGTCCCTGTACCACTCCTCTTTAGTCGGACTGGACCAGGACAGTCTGATTGACTGCAGAAATGGAGAGGAGGAGAGCTGTTGCCATGGGGACAAAGAGAGCGGCCTTTTCCCTTTTTTTTCACTGCGAGGACCAGTAATTGGTGATAAACTTGAAGGGAGGGGCTGGAGGGCGGTAATCAGAGGCAGCGAAGCACAGCGGCTTTCGCAGAACTGAAGTAGTGCTGCAAGACTCAGGGAGTGTGTGTCTGAGACACAAAAGTCAGTTTGTGTTTGTTAAAGGCAAGAGGAGATGGTGGCCGTGTGTGTGTGTGAGATACAGAGAGAGAGTTTATGTGTGTTTTCCATTCAGCTGGAGGTGACTGAAGACAAGGTGTTAATGGATTGTATAGAAGGAAACAGTTCAGATGAACTGCATCCAGCTGAGAGATGCTCCGCATGGCACTACAGACCATCGAACCCTCTTAGGATCACACAAGTTCACTTTAACTACATTTTCATTTACAGCCTGCAGGAGGAGCTTTGGGGTGAACAAGGACCACACACTCACACAGACAGACACACACACACACACACACACACACACACACCTTGGAGCCACGTGCAAACAACTGATGGTATAGAGCGGGATGAGAAGAACATAATTTTGGTGTCAGAATGAGGAAACAAAGCAGCTACATAACACATATCACTGCAGGCCCTTTAGCTGTGTGCTTTTGTCATGTTCATTTCAGATTTTGTTGCCCTCAGAGCTGTACTCTACATTTCATCTTGAAGGTCAAAGAGCTGGCAGGCAGTTTATGTGTGTGTGTGTGTGTGTGTGTGTGTGTGTGTTTACTGCATGCAGAGCTTAAACGTTGCTGGTCAAAAACCCCAAAATGATTGTCTTTTCTGAGACTTAAGATTCTTCTGCAAGACATTCACATCAGAAGCTGTTTGTCTGCTTTCAACAAAACAAATCACTTCACGGTCCATTTATAGCTGTTGTGGAGCTTTCGGATACATCATTTTGTCACACTTCAGTCATCCAGCCATCAGTAATTTTCCATTGATCCGGCCTCTGCCCCACTCAGCCTGTCAGCCACACCCACCTCGTCAGTTCACTCCACTCACCTGTGCACACAGCTGCCTCTCATCACACACAATCAGCCCAGCATATAGTCACCAGCATATAGTGTTTCCAGTGTTCCTGCAGCTCATCTGCTGTTATTACAGCCAGTATTGGGAGCAAATATATATTAATTGACCATAAGTGTTGCAGTTTAAGTTTGGTGATGGTCTGTTGATGCCATTTCAATTAATTCATGTTGACACAACACGATAGTTCACTGTGCCCTTGATAGGTAAACATGTAAATTCAAATTAATAATTTGCATTTGGCTGCTAACCTGAAGGAGTTCATGTGATTATCTACTGCATAAATGCATTACAATCTTATGTAAACATCATTTGGCTGATTTCTGCATCAGTATTTCGCTCACTACCAACAGAGTCTCTTGGGATCAACACCCTTCCCTCTCACCTCTCAAGCTGCTGCTTCTTCTCCTCCGTCTTTTCTCGTGATGGTGAAATTAAAGTGGCTCCTGGCCTTTGTGAATAAATCTCAAAAGCCCTTTAAAAATTATGTTCACTTCAATGTCATTAATAGGCAATGTAGGCCACAATTAAGACAACAGAAAATTGGCAGAGAGAAGTGTTTAACATGTCTTATAAAGTGGTCAGGAAACAAGTACTACACCATCTAAACTTCACACATTGTGCTGCCTTTAGAGGAGATTTGACCTTTTATTGAACTGCAGGGTCACATTTTCTTTCATCACATGATCTCCAAATTAAGTTCTGAGTACATTTTTTTACATTTCATTTCATTTAGCTGACGCTTTTATCCAAAGCGACTTACATGATATACAGTAGACCGTAGACACAGCAACAGTGAGCGTTAAGTGTCTTGCTCAAGGACACAACAACATGGACTGGCTGAGCCGGGTGTTTGAACCACCAATCCTATGATTGAAAGACTGACTTGCTAACCACTGAGCCACGGCCGCCCCTGAGTACACGACAGAGCAGCTCTGATGTGTTCGATCCCTCACATCTCATTATCTTAATCTAAATGACAAGTTATCCGAGGTTTCAGTGCATGACAAAGAACAAAAGGTGTTGATCCTGGCAGGGATCAACACCTTTGATGCGATCAGTGCTTGCTTGGCTGGTTTCCTTGACAACACAGCAGACGATTTCTGAGGGTGAAAGGATTTTGTTTAGGTTCTGAAAGGACAAAACGTGTAATGAATATGAACTGAACAAAGTCCAATCGACTATAACCTGCAGAACCGGTCTAAAGTGCATCGGTGGTGGATTAGTGGGTGCAGCGGAGGGAAAAGGCGCAGGAGGCAGAGTAATTATCCAAATCTGGACTGGAGCTTCATGCAGCGCAACACTGCAGGTGGATGAAGAAGGTGCAATGAAGGACACAAGGTATGACTGTAAGTATGATGTGTAGGTTAGAATAGTATGCCACAGATAGCTGGAGTACATATTTAATATGCCTTGCAGACAATCAAACTATTGCTGTTGATGGTCAGGGTTTGGTTTGCTTTTAACATATCATGCAGGTGCCTACTTGTATTTTGGTTGTCGATAATGTTTACACCCTTTAAACATGAAAACACATTATTTTCCATCATGCCATCTGTTTGAACGCTTCATTTTAGCACCTGTTTCTTTTAGCCCCCGCAATAAAAAACCCAGTCTGCTCTGATGGCTTTCTAGGAAAATACGGTGCAGACGTCATCTTTGCAAAGGTAGACTCCAAATCGTGGGTGGAGGCACTCGGATGAGTGGCGGTAAATTCTTATGAGTCTAAGGAACAAATGTGAATGGCTTGTTGAATCGCATGATTTCTGACTTTACAAGCCACAAAGAAACTGTCTTATTTCACAGTTAGTGGGTTTTCGACACACCAGATGCACAAGCACTGAGAAAGTGACAAACATGTCCCCTTTAAAGACAACTGGATGGTAGAGAAGAATAAGAGATTCAACACTAGCATAAGAATCTCAGTTTAAATTGGTGCAATTGACAATGAATATAAATGCTAATCTGACATGAATTACAGAATATTATCAACAGAACCAATTCTCCCTTCTCGTTACTTTTTAAAGCGGTGTAACAGGGTTTGGCGGAGGACGGGGGAGAAGTCGTAACATAGCAATCAAAGACAAGAGTCAATTTACCTGTCAAACCAAGCCAAAGTCACTCTTAAACCAAACACGGCCATAGCCAGACCACCTTCAAAATGCAACACAAGTTTCACCCTGGATGACTCATGGGAGGATAAAAGAAAGACATAACGGCAGCACCAACATCTTAATATTTTGGTGTTTTTTCTTCCCATATTCCATTTTCACTAAACCGTAATGTGAGGGGTGTGGCCTCTTCGGTTCTCGATACGACCATGAGCAGTTGTAATGTCTCGAGAACCGAAGTGGCCAAACCCCTCACATTACGGTTTAGTAAAAATGGAATATGGGAAGAAAAAACCCCAAAATATTAAGACTTTGGTGCTGCCGTTATGTCCAGCTGGAAGCAAAAACTACCTAGTGAACTACTACTGAGTGTAGAGTGGATCGTACATCTTTTCACTGTACAAATGCAAACTGAACAGCAAATACTTGTTACATTTCATATTAATGTTGTTGTTCAGTGTTTCTTGATAGTCCTGCTGCATTAGTTGCTGGTTGACTGACATTTGTGATAATGAGGTGCACTGCATCTTTGAGCAGAAAATGACAGCAGTGTGTCATGAAGCACTCAAACCCACACATTGCTGAACCGATTCAGCCTGAACTTGACATTAAAGAGGCCTCCACGGCCGCTGATGCAGCACAGCTTGCAGTGGGGACCAAATTAAGAGTCACGCACTCACGCTGTCCTTGTTGCTGTGTGCTCCGTGTGGAAACGAGGGAAACTGGCACACACAGGTGGACGTCCAGATTCTGCCATTGTCCCTCCTGTTGTTTGTCCGTTTCAGGCTTTGTGGCACACAATGAAAAACTTCATTCTATTTTTGGGAGCTGGCAGGTGGGCTGGCGTTGGCCGGCGGGTCCCAGCGGTTGGCGGACCCTGCCACCTTGAAGGTCCGCTCCCTGAGGCCCATCACCTCATTTTGAACATTATCTCCGTCTTCCATTCGTGGTACTTCTCTGAACCGCACTCATCTGTCGTCATCCCTCTGCTTTATGCAACTGCTGCTATGACCTATGCAGTAAAGGCCATTTTAGTGTGTGAGTGTTCTTCCCCCGGTGGGTGCCCTGTGTGTGTGTGTGTGTGTGTGTGTGTATGAACGGTATAGTAAAGGTTTCCTGCGTGTGATTCCCTCGCGGGGCTCAACGGTGTGTGTCTCGAGGTCCATAGTGACCCTGATGTGTCAGCTCTGCTTAGAAGAACGAACAGAGAGCTGGTGGACCACCGTGACTCACACACACTCACACACACACATGGAAGACCTCCTCAGGGCTCACCCTATGATCACTGTACGCCATCCACACCCACACACACTCTCCTGACATTTTTCCTCAAAGCACATCTATAGGCATCCATTTTACAGATGCAGCATGACATTGTCATGAAGCCTGCAGGCCTCGAAAAAGTTCCTGACCCTATATATTTGTGTGTATAGTTTATGTAAATGTAATGTGCTGTGTACGTGTTTGTGGCCCAGCTTGTTTTCACAGTTACCCTGTTGGGCATATTCGAGCTGGACTCTGCGTGTGTTTCTACATTCATTTCATAAAAGCACTGAAGAAAAACAAGAAGATTAGCTAGAGGGCAAAGCAGAGCTGGAGGGCATCAACCTTTAGCAAGAGTATAATGAACTATGTGACTATGCATTATAATTATATGCATGTTCAGACACAACATGCATACACACTAGCTGAATGTGTTTATTGAGTTTCAGAAATGGAAAATCAGTTAAAGGTGGAGTAACAGAATAAGAAACAAGGCAGACAGAGAGAATACACAAGCATAACGTGCTTAAGCATATAAAACGTATTCACCATCCTGTTGGACTTACTATACGTTACTGTTTTATGACACTGAATCACCAATGTATGAAGGCAGTTGGGGCAGGTAATGTGAAAATATCTCTAGAAATGTATCTAAATTGGTTTAAAATATAAAATAAGTCACAAAGTATTCCTCCAACGTGGCTTCAGCAAAGTTATTTTTAGAAGTAACGAGTCAAAATCCTTCAGTATCAGACGTGTAAACACTTACTTGGTGAGATACACCTGTATCTGTATGAAACAATGGTAAGACAATTACACAATTGGAAATCTGCCTTTAACAGCTGACTGTGTAAAAAAGGTAAAAACTTCAAAGTGTCTGCCAGAAGGTACATAAGAGACTATGATTAAACGAGTAAGATTGTATTGTATTGTATGTATCATTTTAACTGACTGTGCAACTTGACAGAGCTAAAAGATTCTCAATACTAATCAAAACAATTATTTTGTGAATATTATTTGTACCTAATATTTGTACAATTTGTGTAAAACGGTGCATCCCCTGTGATTCAATATCAAAAACAATTAAACATGAATAAAGCAGAGGTCTGTGCTGGAGGGCAGCTAATAAAACACACACACAATATGCATATTTACATTTTCATACAAAATGCTTAAAAGAGTGTTAAAAATTAACATTTGTCTATGAGGCAGCATAGGTGGATCTCTCTGCAGCACAGCATACAGCGTCCTCTGCTGTCCAAATAAATAAGAAACCTTTCAGGACACGGAAAAAGCGACAGGTGGCACATACGCAACTCTACAAGGCGGTGAAGATGGGCAGGGCACGCTCAGGCAACCGACAAACAGGTTAACACAGTTTACACAGATTGTTTCATAGCTCTTCTTTTGACAAAACATATTAACGTTTGGACTCGAGTAGAAAAAAAGATAGATTATAATGCACTTTAATTGTTTCTTGTGCTTCCAGGTCTTTCACTTGAACTTCTGCACCCTGTTTTGATGAACAAACTATAATAACATACAGTCACAGAGATTGTGCACAACAAACATAAAGGAATCTAACTAACCCATAATCTAAAACTTTATAAATACTGCTGGTTAATGACAAGGCTGCCCATGTATGTGTATTTACTGTATATCATCACAGGGTCTAGAAGAGGACTGCGTGTGTGTGTGTGTGTGTGTGTGTGTGTGTGTGTGTGTGTGTGTGTACTGTATGCACACTGGCACACATATGCAGTCAAATGGCCGCGAGCACAAATATGCAACTCTGACCACGGTTTTGCACAGTGCAGGCGAATAAGAATAACAGACACAGATCCGTCACTTGTCATTTCTCAGCTTTACCTCTCCATCCTCATCTTGGGTCCCTGTGGAACAAACTCTGGGCAGAATCGGGTCACCGTCTTCTGTGACATGAGCTTCGATTACAATAGCAATTACTCAATTTTGAACTGCAGGTGACAAAATGAGCAATAGTACAGAATAAAAGATGAAAACATCACAACATTATAAATCAGATTTAGCTACTACTGCGAGTCAATAAACTGTATTCTTCCATTTAAACAAAGGAAAAGAGCTAAGCATTCAACACTGGTGCCTAGAACAACTCGACTAAGGCTTTTCTGAAATACATTGAAGGAATTAAGGTTTCTCTCAGCATGTCTTTCATGCTTCCGTCCCATAATGCAATGCAGTGTTGGAGACAAGTGCCACTGACCAACGCATTGGGCGAAGACTTGCCGCACATCCATCCTAGTCCTTCAAACTGTCATTTTTGATTTTTGAATGCTACAGCTCCCAGCTGCTTCCACTGTACATCAAGTCAAGGAGGATTATGTTGTGCAGCGAGGCCAGTGGACGATATGTTTTACATGTGATCCTGTTTGTCCGGTTACATTTTAGTCCAGTTCATATTTACAAAAAGGAGCAGATGGCAGTCTAAGGCCATAATCCACATGCGGTACAGGTGTCCATCATTCTGGCCGTTACAATCGCTGAATGATGATGTCACTGGAATGTTCAAAGGTCCTCTGAGACTTGTCCGCCCTTTAAAAGAACAGAAATCCAGAGATAAAACCACTGCCATCACATCCTACAATCTGTATTAATTAAGAGTTGTAATCTATTAAAGCAAACTAAACTGAAACACAGTTTTCACCTCTTCATTTAAAAGCAGTGACACACTTTTCCTTTAAAACGTCAATCTTAAAATCTGTGTTCAGACTACACGTCTCTCTGAGGCTGCTGACAAGATGTGGACATATATGTACATACTACTGGGACTTCAAATTATTGTTTTTAATGACGATTAATATGTCCATTATTTGGTTTTCAACAAATAAAAACATGAAATTAGATATAACAATATTGTTGTTATTACACATATGTAATACTCTTAAACCTATAAGCAATATCCAAAGATATTCAACCTACAAAGATATGAAATAGAGACAAGCAGCAACCCTCATTTTAGAATCTGTGGCTAGATGATTTTTGCTAAATAATAATTAAAAATTATGAATTTCCTGTTGCTCGACTAATAGTTTCAGCACTACATGCTACTCACAGAGGCATTGATGATGAGCTGTAGCAGCACTTCTTTATCGACTTCTTTGTCATGTATTTTTTTCATTAACTGTGTCATTACTGGCCCATAACCCGAAGGTTATCAGGTGTTCATAATGACATGTTAATAAAAATGAATCTAGTTTGAAAATGGTATATTGTAAAAGTAAATGTTAAATTGTCTTACCTTCCTTGCCTCGACCATTATCGAACATCTCTAAAGAGCTGAAATATAAACAGCAGAGGGGTTATGGCAGATGGAGAAACAGAGAGGTGTAAAATAGAGGGAGGTGATGACTGATTGAAGACAGGAGGTAAATGAAGGGTGAAAGAGTTAAGAGGCAAGCAGGTGTTGATGGTCTAAAGAGAAAGAAGTGTGAAGAAGACTTGTCAGAGTGTGAGCGCTAAAAGAGATGTGGTGAATGTGTGACATCAACATTCAAAAGTCACAACAAACATCATCAGATTCACCTTCAGTACACACACACACACACACACACACACACACACACACACACACACACACACACACACACACACACACACACACACACACACACACACACACACACACACACACACACACACACACACACACACACACACACACACACACACACACACACACACACACACACACACACACACACACACACACACACACACACACACACACACCTCGCCTCCACCTCTACAAACATCTTGATGCTGCACCATCACCAAAGCAATCACATCTCCTCTCGCACTCCAAATATTATTTTTATCAAGTCGATACACTGAAAAGACAAGGATCAATTGAAAACTATCTGGAAGGCCATAACAATCCTGGAATTGCGTTTTTGCCAATGGAAGTAACAGCAGATTGAATTTGTGTTGAATTCGTATGTGCTTCTGCAGTAAACTAATGAGAGGCCTGTGATGGCTATAAAAACACCAGAAGGAGACAGCTGCATCATCATGTTGTGGACATTTGGTCCCATACCACCAAGACTGAGTGCACAGTGAATTATTTCAGATGGCTGCACTCAGTTTCTTTATGAAAAATATGCAAACAGATTGAAAGGGTGCTATTGATGTTGTTGGAGAGGTCTGGATTAATGTCAGTATGCTTGAAATGTAGTCCAACAAACCTACAGTGGTGATGCTTGTCAAACTCTTACCAAGAGCACAACTCTGAGTCGATATGCCAGAAGCAGTGCTGTGAAACACAATGTTGGCTAGCGGCTCTATTTTGCCAGCGGCCATGAGTTTACTTAAAATGTTTTATTCCTAGTTTCTGTATTTTGCAAAGCTTTGGCAGAGCCTCACCAGAATGACTCCTGCTGTACTTCTTGTTTTCTTGGTTCTCAATCCAAACCTACAATATGAAGATGCTGCCGTCTACTCCTCTTTCACCTCATCTGGATTCTTAAACACAACCTGATAATTTATTCCCTTGTCCTGAAATCCAGGCTAATGAAAACACTTAAAGGAAGTGCCCTTTAGTCTATTTTTGGTCAAAACAGCCAGTTTAAGAACCCAGATCCTGTCATGAAGAAAAAAAAAATCAAAAATGAATCATTGATCATTGAGATTATTGATTCTGCACAGATGTAACCCCCAACTCCTGTCTTCTTTTTGGCGGAAGTGAATAACAAAATGAGAAGATAAATATGGAAGCAACACTGAATGTGCATGCTTTTTAATGAAGTAGAATTCTGAGGAGACTTTTATCCTCCAAATGGAAAGTACATATTACACAACTACACAATTTGTTCATCTCCTGGGTGAGGATCAGGGTTGAGGGTCTGGACCACCTGTTCAGCATGAATGTCTCTGATAAGCCAGTAGCTTTTGTCTGAGCTTCCTGGTCTAGATTAGTCCCAGTGATTGGTAGGTTCACTCACAGCAAGCGGGTCTTGACTGAAAGCTGCCACGCTGTTCCGCATCTCATTCTCACTGCCACGCAGCGGTATGAGTGACACATTACCGTGACGCGTATCCGGCAACACGCGGCTCACTCGTGTCTGCTGGAGTCCGTCCTGAGGCCACACATTGCCATCGTACTTTAATGAGGAGTGGTCACGAACACAGGGAGAGAGGAAGAGGGGGAGCAAGAGGAGAGTTTACATTAAGGCAATCCTATCAGCAGGTTATGGGAAATATTCATGTAACATAAACATCTTGTGTGCTATTTAAATTGTCGTGTTGAAGTATATTGTTTTTTTAAAAGCCTTAATGAGTATTGGTCAGTTCAAGGTGTGTGTGTGTGTGTGTGTGTGTGTAAGAGATCGCACCTGGATACTTAGAAAAGTGGCATACCACTCCCTCATTTCTGACAGGGAGTCACAGCAGAGATACCTGCAAATAAATAGAGGACAGTTAAAATGGGGCAAGAGGTGTGTGTGTGTGTGTGTGTGTGTGTGTGTGTGTGTGTGTGTGTGTGTGTGTGTGTGTGTGGTCTGGGGAGAGAAAAAGTCAGAGAGGCATTCAGAGAAATTTGCAGAGAACCAGAAGAAAGAGAAAGATATGAACACAAATTGACACATCCTCTCTTAAGGCGCCCGGTGGTAGCGCCACGAGCGTAATCACTGAGTGTAATTCCTAAATTAAACTCCCAACAAAGAAAAAACACTGATTAGGACCTTCAGCGCTCGGTGTGCGTGCCTGTGTCAGTGAAAAGTGTATTTGTGTCGCTGTAATGTCTGTGTGCGTGCATATCTTATGCCACTCAGGTTGCCGTCACATAACCCTCCGAGTCATCAGCGATGCTGTGGTGCTGAATAAATAGGCTTTATTTATACAATGATTATTGTTACGAGCAGATTTAGACTACAACAATTATTCAAGGGCCCTCCACTGGGACAAACAAAACACTGATACAGACTTGAGAACTAAATAGGATACAGTATAGTGTGCATAGCAGACATAAATGTAGCTACAGTCAAGAGCTTAAGCACACATGCTAAAGCACACATGCTAAAGCACACACACACACACACACACACACACACACACACACACACACACACACACACACACACACACACACACACACACACACACACACACACACACACACACACACACACACACACACACACACACACACACACACACACACACACACACACACACACACACACACACACACACACACACACACACACACACACACACACACACACACACACACACACACACACCTCCTCCCTCTCCCTAGTTTGCCTCATTAGGGCCAACAGAGCTCATTAGTGCTTATTGGGATTCAAAATAAGACAAATACTCTATTCTATCACACATAACCTACAGTGCAGTATTTAGTTATGTTCTACAATACATTTACTTTCTATGCAAATAAGCTGGCCGCAAATTTAGAACATTATCGGCTGCAGAATAATAAATGCTGCTCATTATCATCTTAGGTTTTTACAAAGGCACAGAATGAAATTTACATAATGTTCTGAAAATTGAAGCAGCTTAAGTGCAGCGACAGCAAGAATGTGCTGATAAAATTAACACGTTTTAGAAAGTTTTGAGGGGATGGAAGCAATAATAGGATAAAACTAAGCGACATTAAGTGCAGGTGGGTAAGTACGACTGGGAGAGAGAGCCACATGAGCATATCCTCATCCAATACTTTTTCCGTAATTTCACTTTCAGGCTTACCTCCAGCCACTCTGCTCCTCACTACGTTCTTAATTTATCTGGAGTGCAGAATTTCTTACTTAGTATACAGTTTCTCTCATTCACCGTGACACGTTGCCTCTCTACTTTCTCCCTTTTTCTCTCTCTCCGTTTCTTTCTCTCAGGTGTGTGTTTTTTACTTTGACCAGCATGGCGATGGAGCGTGACCAAGAGATGATACTGCCTACAGCGTGACGAGAACAGCACTCCCATTACAACAGTGCTGATGTCTACCGCTGTTGACAGGGGCCGAGGCTCACTGTAACGTGAACACACGGACACACACAGAGCACGCAACATATTCAACCGATGTACACACCTACACACACACACAGAGGGATGTATATATGTATGAACAGATTAGAATAGAGGCATGGTTACAGGTGTACGTGTTTCCCTCCTGGGTGGAGCCAACCTTTCACACTCCCACCCTTCTTCAAACACTCATGGAGGGACCTGACCCGTTTTCTCTGCCTGCAGCGAAACTGCCAGCTTTTTCTAACATTGGTTACGTTTTCATGCATATCAAAACTGTAATTATACTGCTACTAAGGGAAAAACTGAAGTGCTTGCTAAACATAAGGACAGCAGACGTGTCAAAACGACCGAATAAGTTTGCACTGAAGGCTGCATTCTACGGAAAAAAGATCAAAAGCCGCAGTAGCGTGTTGTAATATAGTATTAAAATGATTTTAAAAAGTAAATGAAAGTAAAGAAAACTGTGAATAAACCATGTGTGCTTGTTGAAACTGACAACGTGCGCAGGACTGGCCTGAGATATGAGGACTATTGGCTGACAGCTGTGTAATGTATATAAAATGGTCAAAATGTGGAAAATACAGAACATCTACTCACCACTGCTGTCTCTTTTGCTTCTCTTGTTTCTTACTCTCATACAGGATTGTCAGTCCAAAACTAGAAACACAGAGGCAGAAAGATGAAATTCAACAGCCGTACAACTAGAAATGTCTCAGCGCTTATGATTCTTGGGTTCAGTCTGGCCCCTAGTGGTCATTCTGTTTACCAGTCACCATGAGCTATTTTATTTTTATATTCATTCATTTGCATTATTCAACGGATGCTTAATTTAGGTATATAAACGACATGTGTAGCTTGTCTTCATCATCAGTGGTTTCATACAGAATAGAGATGGATATACTGATTTATATTTTAAAAATAGTTCTGATAGAAGAAAGGAAAATGTATGTATGGTATGGACTCACCATGTAGGAGGACGGACTTTCTTTTTAATACCCATGTAGACCCTCAGGTTTTTCACTGCCCAATCACGTTCTGGACTGTTACTCTGCCAGAGAGAGAGAGAGAGAAAGACAGTGAAGAGCCAGTGGGACTAGGGAATGACAAAGTCACATTTGTTCAGAGTAAATCTGTCAATCTTACTCTGACTTCCTTGTACATTCTGAGAGAGTTGGAATTGAGGATGAAATATCGGTCGTGGAATATTCCAGAGGTGCGTCCCAATCCCAAGAGGGTTCGTTCTCCGAATTTCATCATCCCGTGTTTGGATGCATCCACTTTACTGGCTGGAGGGCAGATTGTTAAGAAAAAAGTGACGTGGGTGACGAACAATGCAGTGATTTAGAAAGGCCGTTGGTTTGTGCGTTTACCCAAGTAGACCATCATCGCCTCCATAGCGAAGTGTTTCTTGATGAGCAGATGGGATTCGGTGCCAATGGAGTGCAGGATGGGTAAGACTCGCTCCTGATAGTGCAGTGGACGTTCTGAGGGCAGTAGAGCGACACACAACGCAGGGAAAGAATTTTAGGAATCCTCAAATCATTGACCTGATCATTTTTAGACAAACAGCTCTTGAGCTCTTGAAGCCGTGATTGACAAAGCGTAATGATTTTAGGCTGTGTTTTTGTGTTTCTACTTCAGTGAACAATGACACACGCCTTCATACCTAACTCAAAAAATAGCTCTGTTATCGTAATAGAAAAGTAGTAGCAAATAAAGTGACAGAGAGAATCACCTCCCTTCTTTTTCCCCTCTATCATTCTTTCTTCTCTTCCTTTAATCATTAGATTGGTTTAATGGCCAGTGATAGGAAACCTGCCAAATCAGTAGCGAGTTACTGGCATTAGATAAGCCATCTCCAGGCTTCCGGGTGGAGAACCAGAGGTCCTACATACCAGACTCAAAACAAACCACAGCACAGTCACATTGTTGAGAATGAGCTTCTTGCCTCTGGGGTTTGGTGTCACTTTGAGTAGGTCATGCTGTGTTTTGAGTGGAGGGCACTTCACAAGCTTTGCGTCATTGTTTTTGGTTTGCTGCGGGTCTTTCTTTTGTATTTTTAATGGCATCTTTGCATGCAAACTCATGTTGATTTCCTAACCAAAAGAGCCTATCTGTACATGAGGTTAAACATAATCTGCATCGACATCAAAAACCCCTCCTAATCCTTCTCACCCATTTCCTCCTTGTCGCTGACCTCCCAGCAGTTCCAGTAATCTTTGCCTTTAACCCGGATGTTACGGCGGTCCAGGATCTCACAGGTCAACTCTGCTGCTGTCATAGAACCAGGGATCTGAGGGGGAAAGTAACGCAGATGGAGTCTTACTCTCTTAAATAAAGTGCAAAATTGTGGCTTTCTACCAATGTACCAACTGATCATACATTGGAGGTTTGTAGCCGTTGTTTATTATTATCGTGACGCACCCTAAAAACCATAAGGACATGTGATGGTCTGTATGTAAATACTGTGGCACATGCTCAAGATTTGAGAGATGCCCCCCAAAAAAATACTGTAAGAAGAACTTCATCAACTATGAAATTGAGGTACTGTTAACTAAACTTACTGTAACTAAAGTACTGGCGTTACAGAAAAAGCCTCAAAGGGCAGTATGTAAGCCATTCAGATGCTCAACACACGCAACATCATCCCTATAGTCTTAACTGGTATCAATATTATTTATTTAGCCCCCAAATTAAATAATCCAATCATTATAATTACAAAAAAACATACAACAATTTGTGGACTGTGAAAGTTTTTTTCTTATATTGGTAGAGTGAGAGTGCTCTCGGCCATTGCAACAGTAAGAAAATATTGGTGAATCCTATATATCAATAGGTAGTAACAAAATAAGAACAAATCGTGGATACGAAAACATATTTAACTTATATAGCTTCCTGCATGAGGCCTATTGTGTCATTTGGTGAAGTCCAGTTCACCTTGACATGTTGCTCTGCTGTGTCCTTCTTTTCCTCCAGGTACACTGTACAGATGAAGTGCCCTCCAGGTTCAGTACTCTGAAGTGTATACACACACACACACACACACACACACACACACACACACACACACACACACACACACACACACACACACACACACACACACACACACACACACACACACACACACACACACACACACACACACACACACACACACACACACACACACACACACACACACACACACACACACACACACACACACACACCATTAGGATAATAAATAAAATAATGCAAAGATGCCCAACTGCAGAAAACAGGTGCGTGCAGCACTAGAGTGTTTTTGTTTTTTGAGTGTGTGTGACTCACGGCAAACTTTGTACTGAGTTTCTCTCGCACTTTGATGATAACAGTGATCTCTTCCAGCTGCTTCTTCAGCTGCTGTTCATCCACCTGCAAACAAGTATTACACAATTAATTACACAAACAATAAATCAACCATTGACGTAATACTTTAAAGACAGCCTCATACTAATCTTTAGATCTCTGGCAGAAATCCACACCAGCATTTCAACTCTCTTTGCTTCCTCATTCTAGGCATTCATTAGGCTTTATTTTGACAATGGCTGCTGGGATTTCATTCCAAGCTCATGAGAGGCATTCCCATCATTATGCATTTCTCAATCTCACCTCAATCTCACCCTAACATTCTTCTAGTTTTCTCATCTGCTTCTCTAAAAAAGTGTTATGAGAAGATAATCGTATCCACACAAAATAATTTAATGATTATAACAAAAAAAATAACAAAATAGGAGAGTGGAATCTGTTTTTGAAGGTTTTCTGCTTTTTTGGAGCTTAATCTTGTAACAAATATAAGATGGCATGCTCTTTGAGTTCTCAACCTTTTCAAACTTTTGCACTCTTCACTTCACCATTCACTGATGTCATCACTTTGGATAAATGAATCAGCTCCGAGAATTTTTTTTGTTTTACCCTCCTGTCATCCCTCTGTCCAACAGTGAGCAGCGATTCTGACCTCAAAGATGAATGTGTAGTGCTGTATGAGGTCCTCTATGGCGCGGCTAGCATTTACGTCCTTCCCGTCGCTCTGGAACAGTGTGGGACCGAATACTATGGCCAGGTTATGGAGGTTCATCTGGTTCAGCTCAGAAAAACGCTGTACGCTAAAAAAAAAAAATGAAGGGAAAATATACATGGGTATGTATATGCACAGAGGTACAATATAGTTGTAATATGTGTGTTTCTCACCAATAGAGGTGATTGATAAGGGCTTGTAGTGTAGCCTTGTTGACACAAGGCAGTCTGTTCAACAGCAGCTGGTACTGGGAGATTTTCTTGCTTTCATCCTGAATAGCTGCAGTAAGAAACAGAGAGACAGAGACATGAAAAAGATGGAAAGGACAAGATGAAAGTGTAAGACAGCAAGAAGGTGAGAAAGGGAGATGGGTGGATATGATATTATTAGACAAATGCAGTGAGAGAGGAAAAAAAATAAACAAGATTCAACAAGAGTTTAAAGTGACAAGCTCCTGAGTTACTGTAGTGCTCTGACACAATATTTGTGAACTGACATGGAAACAAGTTCAGGTGTTTGTAAGGAGTTCTGTCTGAAAACAGAAGGTGTCAGAAAGGTGATACCTGAGAGCTAGCTGCAGCATCTCCAGCAAATCTGATCTGGCAACTGAAATCATTCTGCTTCCATTATGTCTCCAAGAATTTCAAATAGTAAACACTCCAGAGCTTGCAGTCCTCCAAACGCTCTGGAGGTGAAACTCAGCCACTGAGACATCTCATGCCGCACCAACACAATGTTAAGTCTCTTTGGGACAAGTTGTTAAGTAGAAAATAGTCCCTTAAACTGTTAAGACTGTCTGGGGCGAGGACATTTCTCACTGTATTCACCTCTATTGTATTGCAGTGGCAGCAGAAGTCTCACAGTATCTTCAAAACTCATGTCAAAAATATACAATCCACCTGGATATCCATGGTTTTATGGAATAGAAACAACTGTGAACCATCACATCCTCAAATCCCAGCGTGATTAGACCACAGGCTTGTGAATCTTACCAGCAACACTGAGCCAGGTGCTGGCATCCTCTGATGTGAACAGTCCCTCCTCCAAATCCCTGAAGAAGCGTTTGAGCATGGAGGAGACGTCGTCCACCTGGTGCTCTCCTTCTCTTAGATGGAGACTGCGAGCATCCTGACGGAATCTCTCACCCAGCGCTGTCACACGGGAGTTCACACCGCTCTTACGATATATCCCCTCAGAGGTCAACCCTAGAAGGAAATAGAAATTAAGCATACACAAGATTATGTTACAATCCCAGGCTAAGTCTATACTGTACCTCTCAGAAAAGACATACTGTAACACCAATTAAAAAACCTTGTTCATCCAACTTTTATATTTCAACTTCAACATAAAAAAAAATCATATGGTCCATTACAGATTCAGAAATATCATACTCATACGAATTTAAAAATACATTTCTATGTACATACATTTCTAATTTGGCCATACGCTGCTGATACATTTGGTCTCTGAAGGCTAAAACTTCAAAGCATGTTGCTGTACTGGTATAACGACTCCTGTGGTGTAAAGTCCTGGCACGCATATTTGTGCGTTCCTTTGCATGTCAACACAGTGTGTGATGGAGGAAAGTCTGTGACTCTGTAAATGCATTTGTTTCACTGTGTCCGTCTCTCACCGCACTGCGTGATGTAGCCGATGCAGCTATGTACTATGACAGGTATATCTGTCTCTGTGAGCTGCTGCTGGCTCAGTGTGTCTCCTCCACTCCCCGCTGCCACCTGGATGGCACTACACCAGCCGGAAAAATCCAACTTCCTCTCTCCCTCTATGTACAGCGTTCTGAATAAAGAGAGGGACAGAGGGGAGAAGAGAAAGGGTAAAAAGAGAAAATGGCATTCAGCAAGTGAAGAAGAAATGGTAAAAATGCAGGAATGGAGGGGTGACATTTAGAAAGAAAATGAAATATTTCAGAGTAAAATTTAAAAAGATCTGCATTACTAGACTGACTGTGCACTGTATTAAGTGGCTTCACATTGTGAGAAGTCATTGTATCACCATTCTCCTCTCTCTCACCTGCCTCTCTCCACCAGAACCAGCACCTCGTTGTCTTGTTGAATCGCTGTAAAAAACATAAATTGATGGTAATCTTATTATTTTAGTTGGCCATACTTTTAAACAGAGTAAACTTCACAGTACGCCTGTCCTTCAAACTTCTATATTTCATACTCTGATATGTTTATTTCTGGTTTATTTCTAAATGACTGTTGTGTCAATCATCCCTCTGAGCACCCCGTCACTGTGTGTACAGATTACAGTACATTTACAGTGAGAAATACAGTGTTAAAATGCATCTTACTCACAGAGTTCATTCAGTTTGCGGAGGTGGATCTCCTCTTCCTGGTTGTCCTCCAGGTAGGCGTGAAGTGTGGAGCCCACCAGAGCAAACCAGCCAAGCTTGGATGTTTGCAGGTTCAAGCCGTCTTTACATTTCAGCCGCCCAATCCGCTCAAAAGCCAACTTCAGTAGCGGCTCTGCACTGGCCGGGATAAAGCTCTACAAATAAAAAGGGGGGCATTATGGCTTTTTAATACATTGCACATTAATCATTGTTTGCTTCTCTTTTGATGATGATGACCCACTTCAGTATGTGCATGGCTGAACCCCTCTGCGAAAAAACCAATACTAATTCAATTGTTAGAAAGGTTAAAGCTCTTGTACAGTATTTTAATGATCGCAAGGGGGATTGCTGCCTTTGAGGCTAGACTTGCAGGAGCCATGGACGTGTAGAAGGACAATCTACCATCCTGGCATTTATGTTTCTTGTGATACTCTGTTTTACTGAGCATCAGCCAGACGATGCAATTTGTCTTTTAGATGCAGCATCACTTTGGTGTAAATTCAATTGTTTTTACAATAATTGCAGGATTTTGTGTACAATCGCTTTACAACATCCACTTTCATCCGTTTCTGCAGAGCAGAAGGTCAAAGTAACTGTGGCTGCACATCATCATGCTGCTGACAATGACTTCAGCTGTAAAGAGTGCTGTTGGGAAGGAAGTTAAGTGGCCCAGGAAACAAGTCAGCATTAGCCGGCTCTGTCCGGACCACTAGGCAGCATTTCCCATCTCAGCCTAGCTGGAACTGCACACCTTCCACTTATCAGAGCTCTCCAATTTCACGACAGAAAAATACCTTCCCTGTGTAAGGGTCCACCTGAGGAGAAAGTGAAAAGATGTGTGTTTGTGTGTCTAGACCCCAATAGGTATTTGGCGGTTACCATGGCAATAGACTTGACCCATTCCTTGTGGCCGTCTCGGTCATCAGTGCCAAACAGATAGAGACGCTCTGACTCTGAGTACAGTTCAAAGGTGTGGTCGTACCTGAGTGTTAAGAAGAGAGGAAAAAAACAAGAAGGAAAGAGAGATAAGGAAAATATTTTGAATCAAAAAGCTTCATGGTCATGGCATACAGTGTAAATATTTCACTTGAACGGCTGAAATAAAACTTAGCTCTATATTATCGTTCTATTTTTTTACTAGCGAAAGCAATATAATACAGACAGTAAAATTAATCGTAAATGGATCAGTGTGTGTGTGTGTGTGTGTGTGTGTGTGTGTACCCGTGTCTCTCAGGCGCGTCCACAGCCAAGCAGACTATCTCTGAAGCCTTCAAAGCACCGTTAGGGTTCGAGTTTTTGTCACTCTCATAGTAGCTGAAGGTGCCATCGTTCACAGTGCACCAGCGACGACTGAACTCTACATGGAGGGACAAGTAAGGATGACAAAGCATTATATTAAGATAGTAATACAAATGGCATCCGTACACTGTAGTCTTGTATGTTGACAGCATTTTGTCCCTAATTGTGTAGACAACCACTGCGTGACTTTGTTGAGAAAGAGGCTTTACAAATACACAGTGTCTCGAGTGCTAGTGTTCTTTGTTACTGTGGGGAGGAGTGTAAGCAAGTGCTAGTATTGATTAGCTGACGTGAATACCCTCTTTGGCCTTGCGCTCTGTGATAGCTCGAGCCATGGATGCAGTCTTGAACAGGAAGCCATTGTGAGACACACAAGGTGGTGCTGAGTAATGGCGTGCCTCCATGCCTTCAATCACCTCTGACCGCGGTAGCTCTGCAGGACAACAAACAGACAAAAGTTACACAATCTGCTTGTGTAAAAACATATCGGCTGTCATCTTCTTGGAGTCGATCTGATATAGGAGAAGTGCATCTGGTAGAGATAACTGGAAAACAAATCCAAAACACTACCGAGCACATTATCGGTGGTTAAAAAAGGGTTACGGTACGATAGTGGCACATCAAAACAAAGTAAAAGGAAGATGCACTGATATCTCAACACAATAAGCTTGACAGTATTAATGTTATATAAAACAGTGGGCTTGGATCCAACACAGATAGAATCTATCAACCCAGAATATCTGAAGAATGTAAAACAAAGGTGCATGAGCAGTCTTACCTGTGTTGAGATTGAGGCTTATAAACTCCGCCTGTAAGGGTTGCGAGTGTGCGTTGGCCAGGGAGAGAACAGTGGGCCAACTTGCCACACCAGTTGAACAATTCACATCTGCGCCGCAGAAAACCAGGCTTAACGTTTCCAGCACATCGCAGCCCTGCACATTTATACAAAGAGCCTAGGGGAAAGGGGAGAGCAAGAGAAAATCAAAAAGCAATTAAATCCTCATGTACGAAAATAACAGACGGAGACAGTGATGTGTTGCTTTTGCAATGAAATCCAGAGTGCACAGAATGCTCCCCTCAGACTTACGTCAAACACGAGATGAAAATCGAAGCAAATGAACGCAGCAAGTCAAATTAGCATAACTTTGGGGATTGACTGAAATTGCCTTTTACAGTTAACCTGTTTTACTTACTGAACCTAGTTAATCTTAACCTGGTAAGTTAAAAAGACACGCTATTGCAATAGTCCCGCTCCGGTTGCAAGGGATAAAGCAACATGGTAGGAGTGGGAGATGGAGAAAAAATATGAAAGAAAGAGACAAAATGAGTAAGAAAGATACTAAACTGATAATAAACTGATGACTTTTGTAATGTGGCCGTGCAGCTGCTGACCTGGATTTGATCGTGTCATGGGACTCTGACAGCTTTGTTTCGAGGGAAACAGCTGAGGTCAAACTCAGTGTGTGTGTGTGTGTGTGTGTGTGTGTGTGTGTGTGTGTGTACCTCCAGCAGGCCTTCTACTGATTCACAACAGTGTAATAAGCATCCTCGCTCTACATGGGCGAGTTTTGTTGAGAAACAAATATACCTATATAAACCTCAAGTAATTATTTAGGGATTTATATGACCCGTGGAGGTTATTATTCTTGTGCCAATTGCTGAGTCCACTCTAAATCCACTATATGTACATTTAATCAAGATTGAATAACAAAGAAGCCTGAAGCCGTTTTATAGTGATTAGTGAACCTGTTCACATTGCTTCATTTCAAAAGGAGCACAAGTGAACACTGATCTAAGAGCGGATTAAAAGCTAACTAGTCTGACTAGTCTGCTCTTTGTGTGGGGCAGCACAATTAATGACGATTATTTAACTATTAATTAACTGTGAATTGTAATTCAGCGGTATTCAGTGTTGTTGATATTTCACTGAAGGAACTATTGAGGTATATACAATATTTCTATTACATCCAAGCAGACTAAATTACAGCCTTTGAACGTGCAACATCATTTGTTTTGGTCATGTAACCAAAAACTAAAATTAAGATGGAAGTACACACAGATTTGGTGGGAAATACAACACACAGATTAGATGTGTTTTTGGAAAAACAAGAAAACAATTATTTGCTGAATGTAGAAAACAGACAATAAGATCAAAATTCAAAAGACAATAGACTATCGTCTAGATACTGTAAACACATGCAAAGACAGAGGAAGGCAGAATATGAAATGTTGTGACTAAGAAGAGGATGCTGTGTTTTTACAGCTGAGGAACACACACCCACACACACACACACACACAAGCTGTCAGGAATTTGCCCCTTTATCACTGCACAATTTAATAAAACCTGATTGACTTGATGAACATGCACGCACACGCACACGCACACACACACACACACACACCTTGATCTTTGGGATCTCATTGAGAAATTCCACAGCACTCTGTCACCCACACCCACAGACAGAACCCCTCCTCTACTTAAGTACTCTTGAGCCTCTATGCACATAAACAAAACAATTAACAAAGATTTAAATTCCACAAGATATCCCTGCACAAAAGTTATGGAAACAAACATCCATGTACGTGTTGTACATTCCAACAGTCCCATATGGATCACATGAGAGCCATCATAGACCTTGTAGGGAATCAATGCTATTTTATGCCACAACTCAGTGGCTACAATAGTCATAGTTTATTAGCTTCTTGTTTTTTTACACACTGAGATTTTCTATTAGCTAGAGGTGTGAATGTTGAGAGTTAAGATGTCATTGAAATGTATCAACTATTGTCTTTTTGTCTTCTTTCAATAAATCTGTCTAAATATTGAATTGACTTACATCAGATATTAGACAGTATTAACAAACACAGCTGTAAGACAATATATTGTAGCATAAAGGAAGTGAAAAGGGAACAAATTCAGTGTTCCCTTTTAAAACGTTGTAATAGACCGATACTTACTCAGATGAACCGGGAAACAACCGGGAAAAACCAGGAAACAAAAAACGGGAAACAATTACAAATGGGCCAGTCTATTCAAATTAAGTCGACACTTATGTCTGATTACATATGCACATAATATTGTGTGCATGTGTGATCAGCATCAGCAGCAATCCGGTAGACTGCAGAGCTGAGGGAGGCAACAACAACCCGAGGTGAGAGAGTGCCAAAGATTTAATTCAGTGTGAATACCTCCAACATGAAACAGTTGGAAAAATTCATGAGTTTGCAGCACCCTGTTGGATCGACGGGAAACCATGTGCTAGACAGAGTGCTGACCCCTCCGGTGGGTTTGATTGATTGTGTCTCCACCTTTTTCAACTTGGATATGGCATCGCATTTTCTCTTTTCCTTTGCCAGAGAGACAATTTACTGCATCTCTCCTGCGATACGCCACTCACTTCTTGCAGTCTCTTGCTTCACTTTCCTGCAAACTACTTTTTCCCCACGAGAATGAACTGAATTAATGTTGTTGACTGGGTTTTTTGCTCTATGTCATTGGGCCTATGAGAGAAAATGGCTGCGGAATTGGTTGACTCCTATTTTATCACCTTTATCTATCACATTGGCCTGGTCATCTTGTTTAGCTTTAACGGCTGCCACAAAGTCAACAATTTAGACCAATCCCTGCGGGCTAACAATAGCCACAAAGCTTCAAGCCGAGCCAAATCATGATGTTCTGTAATTTGGAAAACAAGCACAATTCAGTTCAGAAACAAATACATTGTGATGTTTTGTGATGACACGTGCCTGATAACTGTGTGTTTGTTCGTTCCAGTAAAAAGTAACATAACTAGCCCTCTGTCACATATGCACATACATATGAAGGCCATGTTGTATATAGGTCAGTGTCCTGAATGAATCAATAGCTAACCGTGTGCCGTCTGACAGAGTTGCACCAATCAGAACAAAGTACAATGAGGAAATGGGTGTTTGAAGACCTCACGCCCTCCAACATCTGCTGCCTATGAAACAGGGAGTAATGGAATAACACACACACACACACACACAAAAAGAGAGAAGAGAAGGGAATTCAAGAATCTTACGAAAACTCCCAAGAGAGAGATTTTATCTGGGTGTGTCTAAAAACACAGGCCTTCCTCTGGCCTCTGCAGTTATATTGGACAGAAATGGAGGAAAAGAAAGAAATGTGAGGCGCAGAAAAAAAGAAAATATTGTGAAAGGAAGATGAAAGCATTTTAGTAGGGCACATTAATTAGAGACTAATTGTACTTGGCTATAAACTGAATACAATACACCCAGACCTCCTATGTACTGACACACACATGCAGCCGACTCCACTTTGTCCATTAGCACATACCGAATGTCCAGCCAAAAAGCCACATTTAAACATGTGTGAATGCACGTCCACATATTATATCCAGATGAGAAAGTTATTCACATATGTTCCGTCATTACCTAACCAGGGTCAGTGTACAGAGAGAGGGAGCGGGAGAAGGAGGTGGAGGTAAAAAGCCAGAAAGATGAAGCAGTGGAAGAGAAGAGAAGAATGAATGCGACACAGAGGAAAAACACAAAGATAGACATACACAGAAAAAGACAAATAGGGAAGAAAAGAGGAAAAAAACAACTCCCATTTCCCCGTACAATTGACAAGGATTAATGACCTAAAATGCTACTGTGTGAATGAGAAAATAAGAAGACAAGATGAGACTAAAGAACGAGCAGAATAAAAGTGTAAAAGAGATGGAGCTTTACTTCTCTGGACGCCACTTTCCATAACTATAAAAGAAAAAAACAGGCCCAATGAAAGTTTTTACTACTTCCTCTCAGCTGTGTTTGCTACAATAATTAAAAAGCTGGTTTTCACCAGCATGACGTCAACCCAGACACAACAAACAGAAGCTGGGATCAGTCATTGGTTGTGGTTGTCCAGATGGGAGGATTTCAACTCAAACTCACTAATGCGGGTGAATGGGTTTTACAATCTAGAGCCGACATGTATGAAAACAAGATAATTACTTTACACGACTGTCCCCAACTTAAATTTGGCACACATACTTTCAAACTGCCAATTATTTTCTCTGTCAAACAGTTCCTCCCTCCCAAACGGTGCTCTTTGGCTTCTTCGCTCTCTTACAAAGACATAAAGAAAACCACCAAACAACTAAGCATTTTAAGAAATGTGACATGTCAATCAAAAGGCTTTGAAAAAGATTCAAATATGAATAGAAAAATAATGCACCATGAAGCAAGACTGGCTGTCAAACGTACAAAAAAAGAAAACCAAGATGAGTTCTCCTTGAATATTTGGGATTTAAAACATGAACACTATGTTCTTGCAAGGGGATATGAAACCCAATTAATGAATGAAAGACTGTGGAAAGCATCAATAGTTGTGCAAAAGAGAGTGGACACAAAGCACGAAGGGACCAAGGGAGAGAGACAATGATGTCCATTGACAGAGGTGAGCGTATGTGTCTCCTCTGATTACACAGAGAACACATGGACACACACACACACACACACACAAACACAGAGCAACACAGACCAAAAAAAAAGTCAGAGAAGCATGCCTACACACATTAATATGCATGTCAACATATCTCAGCCCACTCCCAGTGAAAACCATACACACAATAACTCCAATGTGCTCACTTAGAGCTACAGTAGCGGTTCAGCAGCCTTGAGACAAAACTGTGACCCACAAACACATTCAAACATGAGTTTGTTTTATTGCACTGAGATTGCATATGTCAGAGACCCAAAGTCCATTGACACACATTCGTATACTCAAACTAACCTAGAAGTAATCCACAAACACAGATGCAGACAAACAAAAATACTTCCCTCTCCTACCGCTCACGAGCACACACACAACCTTACCTGGAGGTTTTCAGATCCTTTCAATCACTTCCCTGATTGAATGGCAGTCGACACAGACACAAGGTTGCACAGGCGGAAAAGAAAAAGTTTGTGACGCTTTAGTCTGGCAGAAAGTTACGGGAATACCAGCAACTTACGAATAGGAAAAGGAGCCAGGAGTGAAGAGATCAACTTTCTTCTGCAGTCGCAGCAAACAATGAGGAGGGGAAGAGAGGGAGAGGCGGAGTTACAGCACATTCCAGCTGAAGCAGTGTGTAATGATGTCACATTCAGAAAGAAAAAGGAAAAACAAGAGACGTGGGATTTATCCAGGACTTGATAAACAAACCTGAGTGTGAGCCAGAGACACTGCAAGAGTACTCACACAGTACACATTTGGGTTTCTCTCTCTCCTTTCCACCCTCGCACACACTGCCTTATTGCCAATGCCTTGTCCCACAACTGCATAGGTAACACAAACCCATTGCAGAGTCTATTATTTCTTATGGCGCACCCAAGTGGAAAGTGTAGCAACAAATAGCAAAGGAACTTCAAGCATTTTGAATCCAAGCAAACAGGTAGAGCAACATCTGAACTCAAAAGGACAAAAGGTAGAAACAGGAAAAAGAGAAGGGCATCATGGAGGAGGAATAAATTAAGGTAGGACCAGCAGCTGAACCAAATAGCTTTAGACCAAAACAAGAAGTGATTAGTGTGGGTGGTTGACAATAAGAACACTTCCTTTGTCTTCTTCTGCATATCCCAAACACAGTGACTCCCTCACACACATGCACAAATGCTTGAACGCTTGAGGGAGGAAAAACAGAACTCACAGTCAGGTGCTGGGTTTGACTCAGTCACACACTCAGAGCGTCTGTGAGCCGTCCACATTGTTTGCAGTAAGTGGGTTAAGCAGCTAATGAGTGACCTCGCAGGGTCGGACACACTAAGACATTCCCCGCACACAGTGGAGCGCAGCCAAGGCACAATATAAAACCCCCAGACTCTCGCCATTCAGAAACTGTTTCCAGGTGTCCTATTTCGGACTTTTACTCACTGAATTTATCCTGTTTACAGGGCAGAGGGATGCATTTTCTGAGCTCTTCCATGAATGACAAGCACAGATCAGATTTGCTGGTAGTCATCATGTGAGGGCTGTTGTTGTCAGGTTCTGTAATTCCTGACTCCATTGTAATGTTTCTCTGACATAGAGGCCACTGCCCATTCCCTTACACCACCACTATGAGTGTATGTGAATTCCTGGCATGCTTCTGATGACTCAGCAGCAAGCCGGGAATTCACAAGAGTTTTAAACAAATTAAGTATCACTCAAATTACTCTGATTTAGCTCAATTCTGAATGTCAGTCGTCAACATTATTGTAACTAAGTGTACTTTAAATATTGGACTTAATCTGGGATTCAGACAACCTTTGCAATCTAGGAACCTGCGTTTAACTCCAACAGCAGTGAGTTTAAAACAGTTTCTTGAATGCCCCACATTGAGTTGAAGTGACAAATATAGCTTGACTGAATCAGCTATCTGGAAAGGGGAAACACACAGACTAGCTATTTTGGCCTTTCAAGATTTGTGCTTTCACGTACGCTTGAAAAATAATACATTATCTCCTTTAGTGCAACATTGGACACAAAAAAATGTATTCCCACAAAAGGGACTCATTTATTTAAAGGTCTTCTGTTGAACTGGTTTCACAGGAAAAGACAGTTTTTTGGTCTCTCTGTCAGTCAATCTATGAAACGGATCAGGGAAGTCGGGTCCCTTCTTTTAATCTTGCAATCTTAGTCACGGTCTGAGTAGTAAGCACATAGATTCCACAGTGTGTGTTCACACATCATGCAAAATACAGGCACAACAAAGCCTGTAACACTCTATGAGACATATGCACACAGCTGCTGGACATTCTTTTTAAAAGGAGCCGCTGTATTGTGATGCAAAGGGAGCAGTCAATACTATTACTACATGCACCAAAGCGAATAAATAAATGAAGTAATCGTTGGTTAAACAGACAATTTAGTCATAGCGGATTGCTAAACCAACCATCCTCCCTAAACCTCTCTTTCCCAAGGTCTGTTGACAGGATTTCCATAATGTGGTTTTATAAATCAAATCTCTATAACCAGTGTACATATATCCAAAAGTTAGAGGAACACACACACAAGCAAACAATCAAAGCAGTGAGTAACTTACATTGTTGAGCTCTCCCTGGTTTCCGTACAGAGGGTGGTACTTCCTGTATTTGCCCTGGCGGTATTTGTTGGTGATGAAGCGCCGTCTCTCTTCACTGCAGCTCGAAGCTGTCAAAGCTTCACTTGGCGGGACGTTAGCTGCCCAAAAGCTGTTTACCCGCTCGTTGCCCAGCAACAGAAACACCTGCATCACAGGGTTAGGGTTTAGGATAAATGTTTCCACATTGAGGGGGAAGCATATGCAGAGGTCAAGATGTGTTCGCTCAGCATATACACAGTGCTGTTCATTAAGTATGCCACACATTTTGTATATTGTTATTTTCATTCTATTATATTGGACCAAGCTGCAAATATTCTCTATATTCTCCTCATGTGTGTAAATCAATACAATGTAACATCACCACTAACTACTCCTCAGAAATGACCACAGTTGAATCCAACCTCTGACCCAGTGTCCACAAACCTCACATTCTGAGCTTCATAAAGATTAACTGCTGGGATATTATATTAGACTGCTTTGCGTTATACAAGTGTAGCAAATAAAAATAAAAATTCTACATCAGTATAAATTGATCTGCAGCTCGATCTGGGTTTAAGAAGCTAAATGAATTGGTCATGTATGTGTGTGTGTGTGTGTGTGTGTGTGTGTGTGTGTACCTGTAAAAGCTCCTCTGTCCAGACTTTCCTGTCCATCTTCAGACTACGAACCTTTGAGATGCTAGGACCCAGTCCTCTGTGCTCTCCTGGAAAACACACACACACACACACATTTTAAAGTTGAAAGTACATACAGACTGTGTCACAGTTCTGTGAAATTCTACAGCAACCATGCAACAGTTCTCACACCAGGCTAGTTGATATTTGTCATGTCATTGTCAAAATCTATAAATAATAACAATATATCCCCTGTATAATAATAAACATATTTTGAAGACATACTCCAAAACAATGTCCAATTTTGTTTTAGAGAAAAAATATTGTACAAACTCATAACTCATAACTCATAAAGCCCAAAATAAACAAATCCAAACCCGCGAACACAAACCTGCGCATCGCTTGCAGACCACCACGCACAAGTTGATGGCAGCCCATTCCGGCCGGGGAGCCTCACAGTCGGCACAAAGACTGTTGCTAGGCTCCGCCCAGATCCGCTCTGCGACCTCGCTATTCGACAGCGCCTCGTCTATCGCATCCCGCATGGCGTCCACCCACTGCTCTCGTAGCTGCTCTGATTCTGCGATGAAGCTGCGCAGAGAGACAAACGCACGGCCGAGTGTTAATGCCATCATTATGATGCTGATAACGGCTACCAAGCAATAGAAACGAGAAAGCCTCCTTATGCTCATGAGCCCACTGAGGACTGACTCTTACTCTGTTCTGGTTTTGCTAAAAATAACTGAATTTAAAGACTGGAAACTATACAGACACGTACACAGACAGATTTGTGGCTTGACGCAGAATCGCATGTCTGAACACTTCCTCTTCTAATCCGTCTAACAACACATTGGTCTCTGTCCTTAAAACACACACACACACACACACACACCAAACTATTAGAGTTGCAAAGATGCACACTTAGACCAAGACACAATATGACTTACAGTCCAACTCTTATTCAAATATAAAAGCCTTTAGATTTCCCCATCCTGTCAAGCTGAGCCCTTGCTCTGCAGGCAGTGTGCGCTGTCAGCCAAAAGACCACACACACACACACACACACACACACACACACACACACACACACACACACACACACACACACACACACACACACACACACACACACACACACACACACACACACACACACACACACACACACACCAACAAAAACACTTGTGCTTCACACACATACAAAGGGCTTTTCACATTCTCCAAAGATGTCCAGCTGAGGAGAGCTGGACGGTGGGAGTTCTCAGTATAACAACATGATCTTATTTCCTCTGAATATCCTCGCGCCAAGTCGAGCTCCAAGAAGAATGATTACCACTTAACTCTTTTTGAAGAAACATAAATCCATTGTGGAGATATAAAAAAGTAATAATCAGTCAGACTTTGATCACAGGATACTTACAGACACAAAGCACACATCCAGGGCAAGAGTTTCAGTTTACTGTATACACATGACAGAAATGTGTGTGTGTCACATTTTACTGTGCATGCAGTACCTGAATATGCGGTAAGGCGTAGTGAGATCAAAGCCACGACGATCTGTGTCTTTAACATTTCCTACATTCATCTCGATGGACGTGATACCCACTCCTAAACGATAGTCCTGGAAGAAAAAAGAACAAGGATGTATTTTTATGAGTGAGTGTCACTTTTTGTTTAAATATGATTTGAAGTTTCATATAATGTGGAGTAGGCTGAAAGAAACACCATTATTTAATCTACAAATGGAACCTTCAATTAAGAGGATGTAAGATTTAATAAACATGTAGAACACTGGATGAAAAACAGGTTTAGTAAAATCAAAAATGTTCAGTGTGACGGAATTGATAAAGCCGATGTGAGCCCTGTGATCAATTTCATCACGAGAAAATATTTACATAAGTGGACATCATTTTTTGGACATCAGTGTTTTTATGTCAATTAGCAATCAGCAGTTGCATTCTAATCCCTCTGTAATACTCTCTACTCTCTATATACACACACACACACACACACACACACACAGTATACACACACACTCTTTAATACTTCTATATAGTGTTATGCAAAATAAGACGACATTACTACTATGTTATTTGTACTGCTGCTCATCTCTGCAGTCACACACACACACACAGAGAGAGAGAGAGAGAGAGAGTTCTTACCTCGATGTTTTTGTAGAGGAACACTTTATCTGAGGCTACAACGGTATAAAGTTTGGAGCGTAACCCTCTGAGCTCCAGATATCCCTGAAAGTCCGGTGAGCCGAGGTTCATGGTGCTGCGCAGGTGGCGCCCCCTGGTGCAGTCCTGCAGTACACTCACCCAGTCGCTTCTCTCGCCTGGATGGATGTGCAAACACATGAATGAATAAACGTGTAAGCCAAGATACTGTACATGCATAAGATATATGCACATGGCATCTTATAAACGGTAGCATGTGCTATAATGTTTTGTGTGTAAGCATAGAAATATATGACCAAACAAAAAGAAGAAGAAGAAACCCCTTTATTAGTCCCACACTTAGTCCCACAGTGGGGAAATTTATCCTCTGCATTTGACCCATCCTTTAAGGAGCAGTGGGCAGCCTCGTGAAGCGCCCGGGGAGCAACTGGGGGTTAAGTGTCTTGCTCAGGGACACAACGACATGGACTGGCTGAGGCGGGGTTTGAACCCCGGTCCTCTGGTTGAAAGACTGACTTGCTAACCACTGAGCCACAGTCGCGCCCTGAGAAAAAACAGACAGACCTTCAGTTTCCGCCCTGAAGATAAATGTTCGGTTGTTTGTGACGACCTCAAACTTCAGCTCTCCCACACTGGTCACATTAGTGATGAAGGCAGTAGAGATGATCCCCTTAGAATACACCTCCTACAACAGACCATACACACACACACATCATTATCCATCACTAGACCATCCATCACTAGACTGTCTCATAGAAAACACGTGTGTGTGAAGCACTTCATCACAGAACACGCCCCTTTATTATGCATCTTGGTGTGCCTCATAAAACACTATACGCACAAGCAGTTTTATGTTTTCACTGTTGGCATACTTCCCCTACTCGCTACAGTAGGTGAACAAAGGAAATCAAAATATATCCATAAATAAAATATGTATACATGTAGGCCACTTGAGCCCAATTCAAAACTATTATGGGTGTTGACAGTTTGGCAGGCCGCTGTCCTTTCGGATCCTCAGAGGCTGTAATGCAGAGAGCTGGATTTGACAGATGTGAAGTCAGAGTCTTATGTGATCATGTGATGGAGTTACTGTGAAATGTTTGTTGTTACCTTGTCATTGTCAAAGTATCTCAGATAGTCAACATCCAGCTTCACCCATCGTCGCTGATAATACAGGGCCCTGTGTAGGAGAACATACAGACAAACATATATTCAAAAGAGTGATTTACAAACTCCCTTTACTGTGATACAAGAGACACTAGGATAGAGCTTTTGCACAGACAGACTGGGCAGTAGTGCGATGCATTTCAGCATGACAATTCTTATTGCTGTTTCATTGTTTTTATTAATGGTGGACATAATCCTCCATGCAAATCACATAAAACCAACCTTGAATAATATAATGAATGTATTGAAAAGCTGTATTTGTTTAAGTAATATAAACAGCCCTAACGCCATACATATAAAGCTATACCTTGATCTTTTGTATTGCTGTCATCAAGTTTTAAGAGGGACTAAGATAATGTCATGTACACACTAGATACCTTTTAAGTAGCACAACCTCAGCTTGTGTGTGTATGTGTTGTCATTCATACCCTTGAGGTGGATTCTTGTCCAGCCAGCCCATCTTAATGACAGCAGCAAGCTGAGAGCTGTCGTCTTTAATGGTTGATTTCAGTCTGCCACTCTTTGGCAGGTAGACACTCCTTTGCAGACTGGCCATGTCCTCGTCCAGCCATGGACTGGGACTTAGGGGCAAAGAAAAAAGCACACAAACACACTTAGTGAACAATATCAACAGAAATAAACCTCAAATTAATGTGTGTATAATAATCGTATATCTTATTTTATAATAATCTTATAAGATGCAATTATTATTATTTTCTACACCTTTGCATTTAAGTGATGTGCTTGAAATCAAAAATGGAAAAAGTTGTATAATGTTTTTGTTCATAGAGATTGAATAATTTGTGGATGACATAGATTGTCAAGAAAGTGTCGCTCTTTAATACTTTCATAATCACATTCTACACTAAACAATGACAACTCTCCCAAAAGGCAGGCCTCTAAACTAAACTATACTACTGGTAGTAAGACATGTAATAACATTTACAGATAACATTTTGTCACTTACAACTCAAGTGCAAGTAGTGTGCTTTAAAATTAACTGAAGTTATAGTAAAACAAAACACAAAGTAAAGATTTAATAATCAAAAAGATAGATGGTTAGATAACCAAAGATATACATTAACTGATAAGCTCTCAAAACCCCAGCCTTATATTGAAGCTATATGCTGATTACCATGCTTAGTGATGTACTCACTGCAAAGGAAAAATCTTTCTCTGTGGTTGCTCGTTTACCATCTTATTGTTTGTGCTCATGCTTTGTGTTGATACTCACTCATCATCATCCAACTGCTCATCATCACTGCACAAAGAACTGTACTGTCTTCTTGCCTTGACAGGCACTTGCAGGGACATATCCTATAGGAGGACACAGCCGTCAATCATTATGCAGTAGGAGAAGAAGAAGAAGAAGAAGAAGAAGAACAAGAAGAAGAAGAAGAAGAGTGTAAAACGTTCTCACTTACCCTTTCTGGTGTGTTTATTCGATGAGCACCGGGATAAAACAAGTCTGGTTCCTTGTAGTCATCAGAATCATCGAGTGAATCCAACCCTGAGGGAAGGAGTAGACAGGGGAACAAATTAAGTTGTACTGCTTTAGTTAGGTCCGGTTTGCAAAAATAACTTTAAGACACTGACATTGTTTACAAAACTGATGTCCACTCAATAAAAGAGACAAATATTACATCCAGTATATACAATTCTGGTTTTTGTGAATTGAACAGTAACAATCTGTCCTGAGTACAAGCCTCAATTTACCAAAATGCAAAACATACTGCCCTTAGCGTAAAGGGCTGACTACCGTTTTCTGACTTAGAAAAAGGACAACATTATTGCCCCCTGTGCTTCCTGAATCAGAATAGACAAAGTATATATTTGATTTGAAATATCTAGTAGCTAACCCTAACCCAACCCGCAGATTAACTTAACATGTTTACATTACTTCTTCGGGGTTTACCAAAAGTAATTCTGCAGGAAAACACAAATAGAGCAGGAGTCGGGAAATTGGAAACAGTTCAGTAAAAAACAGCCCTGATAATACAAGTTACTCAAGTTATCTGGTTCTAGATAAGAATGTTTGCTGTGTTGATCTATGTTTGTGTGCACGGAAACTAAACGGCGTGAGAAAGACAACAGAATGTAACTGGGCCAGGTACAGAGTGTTTGTGTTTGTATGGTAGGACTCGTCCTCTCTCTTAAGAACTAGATTTTCTAGATCTGAGTGACAAAATAAAATAGTAAGCAGAGTTATAGTTCCACCGGGATGCTAAATAGGTTACACATATCAAGTTGAAACAGACATGTTTAACAGACATGTTTACAGGAGGCGTCTTCTGTTACGCACCGGAGTCTTTCTATTCTGAGAAACTGTTGAGCAATGGCCAAGTTCCATGAAAGCATGAACTACATCCATAGCACAGCAGAAAAATAAATACATTTTTATTTAAGTGAAAAATATCTTTTGACAAACTGTCCTGGTGACTACTCAACTTTATTAAGACTCTGTTAGCCTAAAAACTGTACCACCTGTTCCATAACGCCAACTTAGAGCTGTTCACTAAATACATATTCAGGACCTTAAAATAGAAATCTGAGACATTAAGCATAGATTATGTCAACTCCCTATGAATAAGGCTGGGATTTGAACCGAAAGATGCTGTGTTCTTGGCCTCAGTATTTATTTTTAGCAAGATAATTAACATTTTCAAGGCTCTCTTTTAGTTCTATTTAAATACTTAGTTTTAGAAATTTACGGCCCAATTAATTTCTATACTTTAATGGAAATGACATTTACCATTAGAGTGAGAATGCTACTTTCACTGTGAGGCTACAGATATGGGTCAAAATGACCTATTTGCCATTTTAATTACAAATTCTGGTACCTAAATAATAGCCTGAGGCAAGAAGATTTATTTATGAACATGTTAAATGGAATACTGTGCTGATACAGACTTTAGTTAAACAATATTTCAGCCCCGTTTAACCAGAAATTTACAGAAAGTCATGAAAGTCACGGTATTCCCTATCTTTACCACACAGAAATGTAGGTTCAATATAATGTATAGTTTGTTGTGGCTCAGGAGTCAAGACACCGACCATGAACCCCTGTTCAAATCCAGCTGAGGAGCTTTGTGGCATGTTATTCCCCACCTCTCTCAACTATCACTATTCAATCAAGGCATAAAATGCCCCAAAATATCCTTTTTTACAAGTATTATATGCTGATTACTACTTACTGGACTCACGGGCAGGTTGAGTTACTCTCCGAGCGGGCAGGGCGGGCTGAGTGTCCGGTTGATTTGACTGCTGTGCGTCTTCTAGAGTTTGGGGAGTCCTAATGCGCGGAGGCACCTGTGGAGTTTGGTCTTTCTGCGTCTCATCTGTGACCGCCTTTGTGGGAGAAGAGCTAGGGGATAAATGGATACAGGACAGGTCAACAGAGGTTTGCACAACTGGAGAGGAGTCCTTGGTCACCGCGGTAATTCGAGGTTGGGCGAAAATCCCACGCAGGCGGCTCATTCTATACATCCCCTGTAGGAAAGAAAGCCCTTCCTCCTTTGACAGCCCCCTCCTGTCTCGTCTTGTCCATTCCATAGTGAAGATTACAAAGAACAGCACCTGCTACAAAAAATCAGTTCTCATTATTGGCTGCTGCTTTGTCTTCTTCAGTGGTTTGAGAATTGATCCCAGCGATGTCGCAAACCTGTGTCCCTCTGCGCTGCTCCTGACTGTATGACTGTTTTCTTGCCCTCTACTTCTGGTTTAAGTAGCGAGTCTGAACCCGCCTCGCTTTGCAAGATCCTAACTCCATGTCAACAGAGCCTCTAGCTCCGCTGTGAGCGCGCACACACACACACACACACACACACACACACACACACACACACACACACAAACACACGTGTGCAGCAGACATGTGCTGGTAGACCAGTTGTACAACATGACACAAGTGAAACACTATAGTGGGAACAATACCGCTAAATATTTATAGTACAGCCAACTTGTTCCTACTGCATATATTGTGTTTGTAATATTTGCTGAAATAATATGTGTTTTACCAATGCAGCAGATGCACACAGGGCCGGTATCAGATTCCAGTATCGGTACCAATTTTGGTTATTAATAATGGCCAGTTCATAATCCACAATATCTTTCATACAGTCACACTTCACTATTATGATATCAAATGCATAGGCTACACATATTCTGTTAATTGCTAATATAGATTCACACAATACAGTATATTTTCTGTTTGTTTTTCTTGCTTACTTGTCAATATTACTCTATTATTATTTCTGTCATAAAGACATCTTTCAAAAATTGGGGAAATTCAAGAGTGAGCACACATGCCTGGTTCCTATCCATCAAGTATTGTGAAAGTTCCTCTTTATTCCTCCCTCTTTTGTGAAATCTCTCACTATGATCAGCTCTTATAGCCTTGCAAGGACGTCACAGATTTTAGTCACATATTACAGCAAACAGCTCAAGATGAAAGAACATGTGAGACTCAGAACTGAAGATCTGTTTGGAAACAAAGTGACACGTAAACATACCAGAGTGAAACCCTAGTAGAAAACAGTTGCTTGGTGGTCACAACAATAAAGGTTGGACAAATGAACAGAAGGTTTCCGAGAAGCTCAAACAATCACGCGACTGTACCTCGTCTAGTGGTTACAGTAAGCTGAGTTAGCTCTTGGACTGTCGGCTCAAGGCAAAAATTCAAACACACACAGAAATAAACTGTTCTGTAATGTGCACCTTTAACGTGGTAATACCATGGCTGCATTAGCTGTCAGCATACCTAAATATATACAATACACACATTCTAAATGAGCTTTTGTACTTTGATTTCAACAAGAGAAAGATAATTTATGAAGTAGCAAAACATAGTTAAAGGTTCCCTGGTGATTTCTTCATTTTATTCCTTCCCTCCGTTTAATAATAAACCAGAAAATAATACACAATGACGGGAAACTGACCCGTTGACACAGTTCCTCCTTGTTCTCTGAGGAAGAGTGCTGTCTGAGGGGGCTGCTAGCTCGATGCTATATTTAACCTGACCTCTGCTACCTAATAGATGACGGAGGAAGAAACAATGGCCGCTCGGTTCTCTGCCCACACTGTGTTCATGTGAACGTAAACTGGGCAAATTGCTACACTTTATCCCCATCAGCTGGCAACCGCTAACGGACCCTTTAGTTGCAGTGTTGACAGATGAGAGGGATTAGACATTAATGTGTGTATATTGCATGGCCTCCCTTTTTTTGTACTTAAATACAAAGAATTGAAACAGTCTGTATGTCATTGCTGATCGTGAGTGCTCACAATTAAGCCAAGAGCAGTTTTCTCCTACATGCCAGGTATGCCTTTGCGAAAATCCTTTTTTTTACTGGTTTTGTATTTCACAGGCATACAGGGAACACACTAATCCGTTCCCTAAACTTAACTCCCTAAACAACCCTAGGACGGGACACCTGGTTTCGCACAGAATCATTAAAACCCCAAACTACCGTACCCCTGTTCAAGGTAAAACTAAGAGTAAAACAAACTCTAGTAAACACGATAACATTTCTATTAACAGAAAATAAGAGTAACAGCAGAAAACCCGAACACAGCAATAAAGAAAGGCTTCCTTGTTTGAAAAGCTGGCTCAGAACAGAGTGAGGAGGGGGTAGAAGGTGAGAGTGCATACTAAAAACAACTGCCGACTGAAAAGAGACAAGGAGAGATATCATTAGTATCAATCTTACCCGGAGCAACATGTTCAAAATGAGTCCTTTTCCATGTAAATTCATCAATGTATAAACACACACACATACACACACACACACACACACACACACACACAAATCGGAAACGAGGGGTGGTTTTGAGGAAATGACCAGATAACCAGAAGTGCGAGGAGGCAATGAAGCTGACAAGGAAACAAAAAGCAACAAGAGAGCATGTGAATATAGGCTACAAAAAGCCTGATGTTAAGTCCTGGCAACAAATCCCTTTTGTCTTTCTCTCTCTTTATTTCTCACTCTCTCCATCTCCCTGTGACACTCCCAGAAGCTCTGTGTTGTGTTGTGTGTTTTAACCGCTCTGTGTTCTCCATTGTAACTTCCTCCCTCTCTCTACAGCTAGGTTCCCTTTAAAACACAGACAGAGAACATGCATTGATTGCAATGCTCATAGCACTTCAAAGCCTTACTAGTGACGGGGCACACAACGAAAATAACTCCTAATCTTGTATAGGCTTCTATTAAGTGCTTTTTAAAGACCCACATTTAGCAACACACATCAATGTGCACAAACAGCAAACAAGCAAACAACAATAATGCTGTGTGAATCATTTAAACCCTGCAAGAAACAGGATATTCTATACAATGTAAGAATATAATAGCTGAGACAAGGTCACCACAGAGCCTTTGAAAAAAAAAAAAAACATACATATGTGCTCCACAAAACAGACCATAGCGTCACGGCTCAATTCACACATAGATGAACCCTCAACAAATCCTGTTCACATATTTCAGTTTTCAGCAGGCCACTGAGCTTTAGGTCAACTCAGCCTTTCAGTTTCAGGAAGTGTATCATTTGGATTTCAGGAAGTGTTTTAAAGTCCCCAATAAAATCGTTGGTGTCTAAACAGCTATGAAAGGTGAAAAGAGTTGCATTTTTCCATTGTGTCCAATAGGTGGCAGCACAATCCTCTAAGAACTAACAAACGTTGACCGTGAGGAGATTATTGACAGTTTCTTAACACACAAAAACATCTCTTTACATATGTGTGTAATGTTGCCTCCAATACAGCAACCTAACACACATAGGGGAACAACATATTCCTAAAACTCACTCTTTAACTAGGATGAAAAACTAAAATCCTTTTTCTGTTGGGGCAGAAAGGACCAATTAAAAACAGGGTAGAGTGACTAACCAGAATAAAGATATCTCAAGTTATGTTTTTCTCTTAAATCATATATTTTGATAAATGATAGATAGAGGCAGTGTCAGAGGCGGTCACACTTTACTACTCTCTTGTTCACATACATGCCACAATATTAAGTATTCTAAAAGACAGCCATTAAGCAGACTGCAAACACTCATTAAAAGCTACATTCACATCCATAAAATAATAATAGACTTACCGGTGTGGGATTGGTGGAGGGCCTTTAGGTGCCACCCCTACTTTTGGTGGGAGAGGTGGAGCATTTATGTCATTGCTGTGGGAAGCAGTGGGGCAGACAGATGAAGTTATTCCTCCTCCATCACTACCTAAATGCTGGGCAGGTGGCTGAATAGCTAATGTCTGAGGCCGAGTTGCAGCAGAGAGGAAGTTGGGAGGGTGGAGAGGTGCAGGTGTGGGGGTTTGGGTCGGGGTGGAACACTGGGATCTGCTATGTACAGGTGAGGCTTTATCCGCATGTCCGTCCAGTTTGGGGGAGGCAGGGGTTCGAGCGGGAGGTGAGGGGCTGAGGGGAGAGGTGAAGCGCTGTGGAGGACAGTTGAGGATGCTTCGTGGCGGGACAGGGGGTAAAGAGGCGTCAGAAGTTGGGGAGACAAGTGGGCTGAGGTCACAGTCCACTGGAGCACTAGAGCGAAACCTCATCCTTTCTTTGGGCACAGGCTTCTCCCTCTCTCCATCTACTTCTCCATCCCTCTCGTCCTCTTTTCCTTCTCTAGTTACCGTTTGTCTTTGTTCAGGAACTGGCTTCTTCTCGCCTCCTTCTCCACTTTCCTCTTTCATCCTGGGCACTTGTCTCTCCCTGGGCACTGGTTTCTCTCTTTCCCTGGGCAAAGGTTGCAATGTCTCCCCGTCTCTTTTCTCCCTTTCCTTAAGAACAGGTTTTTCCTCCACTGGGATAGGCACAGGTCTCTCTCTCTGCAACACTTTGGGATGTCCCGTTTCCTCCAATCTCTGACCTCTCTCAGACTGTACAAGGTGAGTGTCACTGTTACCATGTGTTTTGTTCAGGCTAGCCAGGATGCGTCTCTGGTGACCCGGCAGGGTGATGCCCATCCGCTCTAATTGATCAGGTGCGAGGTTGCGACATTGTTGTAACGTTGCCAGCCCGGCACTCCGAAATGTCTCCGAATATTGCTCCAGGCGAAGAACACATAACCAGTCCCACACAGTTGAACAGGGTTCAGACTGAGACATGACGGATGTGTGCGAGGGCAGTTTGTGGGAGGGGAAGTCTGTGACGTCCACAGAGAAAACGTAGACTTTAACCCCTCAGATCATGGCTTACACAACCTGTCGAAGAGAAAAAACACAAACAGTTTTCAATAGTAGCAATTAAAGAAAATAATGCACAAGCTCTCAACAGATATTCTCACCACAGAAGACAGCGGCGCTGGTATTGTTTTCACCTTGTGAGTTTGTGTGTGAGTCATCGTGACAAAAATGTAGTCCTGGAAACACCTACTGTTGCAGGAACTACAGAGGCATGTTTGGATATTTTGCCAGGTGATTGTGTGTCTGTCTGTTACCGTGATACCATTGCAACTGTGTAAGATGCATGAAACTTCACAGATGGGCAGTTGAGATCATAATTAAAGATGGTTGTGGCTTCAGCATGGAGGGAGAAAGTAGACACACATTTTTGATTCTGGTCCGATTTGGCATTTGGTGCGATCAATCGCAAGATGGTCTCTCATTTGTTCCAATATGAACTGACAACTTTGTTTTAGTTCCTGAAAATGTATCATCACGCGTCACATTGTCCGATTACAGATCGGATGAGGAAATAAACTTCTTAGAAACTACACTAATTTTAGAATCCTGCATGAAATGTTTTGTGGTTTAAAAGGATAAAAATAATTGTGATGATTAAGTCAACCAGGCAGCGCCTGAGTCTACGGTTTGTAGCTAATGGCTTCAACAGTGCAGACATACCAACTACGGCAAACATGACCAGTAGGGCACCAGTAGGGCACAAACATGCACTAAAAGCAACAAAACATCACTATATCTGTACATAGTATAATAATATATTATATATAATATTATTATATATTATATATAATAATAGCAATAGTATACATCCAAGAGTCGGGCATATTTATAATCTGTAAACTGCCGTGTCAACTGTCACAGTTGAGTGTGATAAACTGTTGTCAGGTCAGGTGACTACTACCTCGGTAAAAGAGGAAGTTGCGTTAAGGCCTCGACAGTAAGATCCCCTAGCAACTAGTCACTTTAGTGTCCATATGCAGCTTAAACAGATAAAAAAAAAAAAGGTCACTGCACAGATAAGATCATCATATTTGAATATGAGTGGCATTGAAGGAAACTGCTGTTAGAGTTGTATTCCTTATTTAAGATCTGCATTTCCCTATTTAACTAATCGCAATGCTGTAGAAGCATAAAAACACACATCTTTAGAATTACACTTAAATTATATTCATTTTGAGCAGCCACACACAGTCAGTACCGTAGCACTAGCACACAACAGACACTATGGGAGGAAGTGTAATTGACACAACAAGTATTGGCACACATAGCACGTTCACACACACGCCCTCAATTCTCTCTACATCTCTTAACACACACTTGAATGATGCATAAGTGGATTCCAGATTGGCTTCCCACAAGGCATCCCCAACCCTTTCCATTAGCACTCTCGTAACGCACCATCCACTCAAGGTTATGGTTTTCTAATGCAGTACATTTAGGATATGAATATTGGACATCTTGACAGTGTTCTTTTTGAAATTTTGAGATTTGAGTTAAGTTTTGCAGACGAGTCACACACAGGCCTTAATTAACAGCAGGCCGTGCCAGCTGTCTGCATTTACATGTGGCAAACCTGCACGACTGTAACCGATAGCTCACTGCTGTCATGCATAAACTAGAGCTTTGACAAAACAGTCTGCAAAAATGAATTCTGACGCTGTACTACGTTTGGACCATACCTCCAAAAGCTATTTTGTTCAGAATCAGAATCAGAACCATTTATTGCCATATATGTTTACACATACAAGGAATTTGTCCTGGCGGGAAGGTGCATACATTTAACAATACACATTTAACAGTTGACGCAGTGCAATAAATGAGGATGACTGAATGGATATTTACAAATGAAAACAGTAGCATATAAGAATATCAAAAATAAGGTAACCAAAAATAAGGTAAAGTGCATGGAATGTGCGTGACTTCTTTTTTATGAAAGTGGCAAGTGTAATGTTGAAATGTCCAGAAGTTTCACGGAAGTTAACAAGTTGCTGTCAATATCATTAATCAAACACCTACAGCTTTCACAACATACAATCTCTGCCTAGTGTGTTTGACCACAAGGGAAGCTGCTCATTTCCCAGACAGCCACAAACAGTCTTTCACCAATACAAACACACAGCTTAGGGTAGGAGCCTTTTTAAAGAAACTACACAGCTTAAACTACACTGTATAGGCTGATACATATTTATGTATGATGTCATGTAAAACAATCAATGTTACTATAAACGCAACATTTAATTGGCATAATTCATTTTAGAACTTTAATAGTTAAACTTTCCAATCAAACAGAAGCATTGTTTCTGTCGTTTGAAGACGCATCAGCTGACTGAACAGCAACAGATTACGCAAAATAGCCAACATTCAAAATATTACATGCACCTGATTTGGGAGCTAGAAGTGTGGGAGGAGGAGGCTGAGCAAGCACACAGTAACCCCCGCAATCCAGTCCGAGACGTGCTATTTGCCAGTGTGTGAGTATGTTAAAATGATGGCATTTCATTTCCTGTCAAAAGTTTCCTCTCACAGGGCATCAAATGCAGTTCCTATTTTCGGATTGAGGAACTTAACTCAGACAACACCATAAATTAGTGTGATTGCTCTTTAGCGTCAATGAAGAAATAAACCTAACACAAAAAAGTCCAAATATTACATTTGAACAGACGCACACATTGGAATAGAAGGTCTCAGCATCTTTGACCTGACACATTTTCCCCTCAGCACGGTTCAGAAAAGCCCTGAATCAGCCCTGTCTGTTTGGCTTGTGTGTGTGTGTGTGTGTGTGTGTGTGTGTGTGTGTGTGTGTGTGTGTGTGTGTGTGTGTGTGTGTGTGTGTGTGTGTGTGTGTCAAGAGACACACGTGTTAAATGCTAATATAGAGGGTGAGAAATACAAATGAAAACCGTTCTCTTTGAATAACACCCAGTCATGCAGCTGAGTTCTGCAGTCTGTAGCCGCTCAATGTTTTTTTAGTAAGACAAGTGAAGAGGCTGCTGCAATAACCAAGGCGTGACCAGATCACAACAGGCTTGATCTTGACATTCGTTTTTGTTTTCCGATAAACCGAGCAATAAACTAAGCTCTTTGGGCTTAACTGCCGCGTACAACCGCGTGTCGTCTGCATGGCAGTGGAAAGAGATGCCATGTTAATACAGACACAAAACGTCTTACAATATGCGCCAGATGTAAGCAAAACTATTGAAGACGTGACTCCAGGCAGGTTAATGAACATGAAAAAATGTATATACATTTTATCTCTGAGTATTCAGAACAGAAGTATGAAGCACACATTTCGCCTAGCTTAGTTTAAAGACCGGAGGCAGAAGAAACCTTTAGATCAGACACAACAAACACCTCGCCTTCATTCCAAATGAAACACAAAACACCATCCAAGACAAACCTGACTTTACACATTAAATTCAAAACGTCCTTATCCGGTAAGAACTGGATTGAAGGTATTATTGGGCATGTTATGTGGACATTTATTTACCATTATCTATGTGTTACCAGTCATTCATCATGTGTATAACTAAGGCATTGTAACTTGTCCTGAACACTCGGAAACCCCAGCTTACCACTTTTACCAGGTTTAAATAGTTCAAACGTTCTGGCCAAACAGCTAACAAACACGCCTTTTGTTCTGGTCTCAGTGATGCAAATAACCTCACTTGGAAAAAAACAAGTGCAGGTTCACCATCCGGGCATTGAGGTCCTCCATCCAAAAGACCCACTTTCATGGCCCACATCCTTCAGTTGATCCAGGACCTGAATTATGAATTATGCATCTCAGATTTACCAGTTTTACATTGTCAGCTGACCTAACTGAACAAAACCTGACTCTTTAATGTACTAATGATTAGTTTGCTACCTAAGATGTCTCATACACAATCTTTTAGGAGATATTGCAATGACTACTCTATGCAAAACACAACTTGGACCCTTTGTCTGTACTCAATGCTGAGAGATAAAATTTATATTGATCTTTTCACAAAAGTTCACAGGACATAGTAGTTAAAAGTTCACAGGACGTAGTAGTAAAAAGTACACAGGACGTAGAGAGTCACAGTGGCCTTGTGCTGTTCCAGTATTGACCAGTAGAAAGAGAGCTGTTGATGCCAAAAGACCAGGAACCGGGAGGCTCAGCTGGGAAGAGACGGGATGTTATGACAAATAAATTATTAGAGAAGGACCGGGTGGGAGACGTCAGCAAAAGCAGCCGCATACCGGCGTGAACTGTATATGTGTATAATGAGTGACGAGAAATATGTAATGAGGGAGTGGACGGAGGCTGCACCTGCACTGAATGTCATGTTATAAATAATATGTCTATTTGTTGTCAACGTTCTGATTGCTATATACATTTTGTATAATCAGTTTATCTGTTCATGCACTGATAACTTTGTGTAGTTTCCAACCAGCATTTTGCTCTCTGCACATTTCCATTAATTTATCTCTCCACTCTCTCCATCCTTCTCTGTGCTCCCTCCTCCCACTCAGAAAGCTACCAATAACAGGGTCTCTGTGCTGCCTTCACAATGGGGAATTCTGTTGCCTGGGAAAGTTCTCACACACACACACACACACACACACACACACACACACACACACACACACACACACACACACACACACACACACACACACACACATTCTAAAACAAGTGTTCACCTAATAACATTGCGCACGTGCGCGTGTGTGTGCGCGTGTGTGTGTGTGTGTGTGGCAGGGGTGCCTCAGACACTGTGTTTCAGGCTCATATCCACTTTTCAATTTGACACACAAACAGATAGCCAGGATGTTCCATTTTCTCTCTTCGCGCTTATCAATGCTATCAACGTCAGGCTCAACTCTGCTTCCTGTCAGTGTCCTCAGCAGTACATTATCTACCTCTTCCATTATCTACCTCTTCCACCTCCATTATCTACCACTGAGTTTATGTTAAGTGATTTCTAAAACAGAAAAACAACAACAAGCAAAATGTCTAACAAACTTGATCTCACATTAATATATTATTATTACATTTTATTGACACCAAAATCATATGACCGGCCTCGTCTCCTGCTCTCATGCAACACATAGTGTAATTAACAGTGTGCAGTATCTCACATGGCTAAAAACTATTTCTTCAACCTTTCACATATTTTGTCCTAGGCTACCTGCTGACGAGTTATGACTGTGACCTTTATTCTAACTCCACTGCCAGAGTCTGTGCATACTGCATCACTTAATTTCTGATATATAGTTGAAGAGATCTAGGAAGTGTGTACAATAAAAAAGCTTGGGTCTGGTGTTTGCCTAAATTCGCTTTGTAGTCGTAAAGCTAACTTATATGTGACAGATGTCTTGCGTTGGAAATGTCCTAACTTCCTTAACTGCAAACAAATAATATATGTGTAGCTGCATTTGCAGCTGCTTTGCTCTACCTGCCTCTAATTACTTGACAATATGGAATGGTATATAACTTCTGAGGTAGCTCCAACAGCTGTGAAGGTTTAATGTCAGTCATGGTTAAAAGAAAATGGATAAATAACACAAAATGTGTCTTTGCAGTGCTCGCCATAACAGCTTGCAACCAAAACTTGAACTATTTACATAGTGCCTTCTGTGTGAAATTGAAATACAGGATGCTTAACAAACCAAAAGATGACACATCAGTATCAATCTTTGAATGCACAGACATAACCTGCATGGAGCAGACAGTATATGCATTATCCCAAAAACAAAATGTTGGCTACTGGCACAGTAAACAATGTTAAACCATTTCTTTAATGTCCTACATTTTCGGGAGTTATGCACGCAAAAGCGATCGTCAATCAGAAATTTTAACTATAAACATCAACACAATGTTTAGCTCTACACAGACACATCTACTTGATCAAATATTCGACTTACTTAGGTAGAAGAAATACATTATGCTGTAAATGGAAATTACACTGACTGCAGTGTGCCTGAGTATAGAGTTTGGCTGAAATGCAATACTACATTTTTCCTCAACACATACCCACTCAGTGTATTACAAACACTGACCGCAAGTGTCATGTTGTACATTCTATGTGTACTGAGACACACACTCGTGATCATCATCAGTTATAGTGATATTCTAGAAAATGCGGTCTAATGAGCGCTTGTATGCCGTTTTAATTTGCAACGGGTGCTGAATGACGATGTGATCATGATAATATGTAATCTACTTAAGTTTGTATATGGGACAAATTGCTGTCCAGCTGTCTTTCTACACTACCGCTCTACTGTGAAGTCTTGTGAAATACTCCAAAACAAGTAACACTTTCCTTTAACCCTTTCTTTAAAGAATAACCAGCCTTTTGTGTAATAGTACACTTTTTAATGTGTGCCAAAACCACAGGTAGGGTAGACTAACAATCTAGCGAGCAATATTTTGTAATTGAGACACTGGCATCAATATCATGATGCGTCACTAAGACACATGAGTACCCTACTTTGAGTATACATGTAGAAATGCACTGTTGAACATTTACGTTTGCTGTTGAGACACAAGAAATGTCACTTCTGAAATGTGAAATGCTGATGTTTGCATTCCTCCCCCCAAAAACAACAACACAGAAACCCACTACTGTTTTTGTTTGTCGTGTTTTTCTTGTGTAATAAATGGACTTACAACTGCATTTTGTGGTGCAACCCTGTGTTGTATAATGACAATAAATAATCCTTATATTATTTCTGGCATCTTTGAAATTAACATTAATTTGGAGCCACTTGATAAACTATGTCAAAAGTGAGACAAGACGTTGGGAAGCCACTAGAGAATCATTTTCCTCAGGCCCTCGAATTTCTATCAGGGTGACGACCTTATAAAAAAGATTACGCGAAAAAGAAAAAAAAACATTCACACGCGCACACACACGGGACATGACTCATAAACCCACCACCCAGACACACTGCTGCTTTCAGCCCACTTTCAATTAGAATTGTATGGTGACTCAGTGCTGCCAGTAAAGGAATGCATCCGAACAATGTCCTCTAGTGAGCAAGTGTGTGTGTGTGTGTGTGTGTGTGTGCGTGCGTGCGTGTGTGCGTGCGTGCGTGTGCGCAAGGAGCAACATGTCACAGGAGGATGTTTCCCATGGTAACCCACCCACCACCCACATTGAACCTATGACCAAAGTCATCAGCCTGTGACAAAAAACAAAGTGCGGGTGATGATGTTTTCTTCCCATGGTGGACGTGAGCTGATATTAGAATTTCTCTCAACTGCCCATTCCCTAAGTCGCTGCAGCAGCAAATGTAAAGAATAATAATGGATGATTTGCTTGTTTTATCCCCTTGACTTCACATTGACACAATCCTTTTCATGAAGTCCATTTTTTCGCTTATAGTCTGAACTGATATTGGAAATGATTACCCATGTACACATCTCCATATTGACCGCTTTAAAAACAGTGCCTCATCATAGAATCTCTTGGACAAGGAATTGGACCGAGAAATCCTAAAAAATTTTGAGGAATTACAAAGTGCTTTGAATATTTAGTCTACAATTTAGTTTCTCTATTCAACAGCACCACAAACTTACAACAAAAACTGGAAATGATATCCTTCATGAACGTAGGTTCATACACAGAGTGTATGTTTTAAAAGTAATGCACCCACAATTGGATGGGGATATTTGATATACCCAAAGCCCATATCAGGTTTGAAAATTTGAATCTGTGCATCCCTAAAAACTCATCCTTAAATGACACGTTCTCTTCCTCTCTGAAAATGTGGAGTGTGGAGACTGTGGCTCAGTGGTTAGCAAGTCCGTCCTTAAATCAGAGGATTAGCGGTTTGATCCCAGCTCTGCTAGTCCACGTCAATGTGTCCTTGAGCAAGACGCTTAACCTGAATTGCTCACCATTGCTGTGTCTACGGTGTATAGAATGTAAGTCGCTTTGGATAAAAGTGTCAGCTAAATAAAATAAAATCTTCTTGAAGCTGAATTAATGTGATTTTAGTCCCAGCCTCCAGTTAGACCTTCTTGCACAACTGGGCTCTCCATTTAGCCATCCTGTGTCATTTTACGACCAGGCTGCTTACCACGTCCTCTGAACCAGTGAGATACTCATCCTCTCACCTCAGTACGGAGTGATTCAGAAGCGAGTAATCATGTGAGCGTATGAGACAGACGGAGAAGGAAACAGAATGAGAGAGGGGGGAAAAAGACAAAACAGATGGAGAAAGACAGAGATGGGGACAGACGGACAAAGTTTCAGTTGCAACTTGAGGACTGATAAATAATTCAGAGCACATATCCAGAACAAATCATTTAAAACAAGATATGAATTGGCTCGACTGAGCATGGAGCGTCACAAAAATCCCACTTATATCGGTGCCTTGAAAAAAACAACACAACATTAACAACAAAACAGGGTCAGGCTGTGATACTGTTTGATAGCTACTTTTGCTTGTGTTGCCCTTTGGTCAATAAACAGGTTATTTGAGACGTGCAAGTTGTATGTCCAGCTGAACATCTCTAATACAGTTGCATTAGCTGTACTGCAAATCGTTTTAGCTTCGGGTTTGGACAGCAGAATGATATCCGTTTAAACAGTACAGACATCATTAGGTCCAGAGTTATGGTCCAGAGGGTCTGCTTCTGTGAGATTACTCATCTGTGCACTAACATCCTGTTCTTAATAGTCCAAGTTCCCCTGCAACTACTCACCTCAGATTATATTAGCAAAGAAACCTAAAAAATAACTATCACAGTTTCCAACTTCACAACTTCAAAAGAACAATTTGAACTATCACAGATTCCACTTAACTTCACAACTTATCTGATGGCATACTCACACAGTTTCACTATTGATATAATCGTATCACCTCTAAACATATATCACACACACACACACAAGAGCCCTGCCCTAGACTGCAACATTTTATTTAATTTTAAAGCGGAAATGCATGTATATAGGCTGTAATGTATGTTTCCTACCTTAGAAAAAGTGTAGAAATCCCTTCTCTCAGTCTAAAAATGCTCCTGTATGACCACCTGTCACAAGTCCACCTGCTAACACATTCACAAATACGATGAGGAGAAAAGAGGCATACGATACACTCTATTCCCCTCAGGTGTAAATCTGGTAAATAGCCACCATTATTAAATGATCAATTGATCCATGCTTCATCCAGCTTAAAAATGACGAATTCCACTGGGGATAAACAACCCAGTCGAAGGCGGTCCCATTTCCTCTCCGCTTCCACGACATAAAAACAACATCTAAAGAGTTAATATTAACTATCCAATGTCGGGCATTATTGCTACATTAATTAGTATCGTAAATCTAAAAGCAGAACTGGGTGCAGTCGACACGACTTTTCATAAACGTGTTGGTGAGTTTTTAATAAGGGAACGTTTATAACGCTCTTTTCACCGCAGCAGCAGCAGCTCGATCTAACGGTCAGCGCGCGAGTGGAACGCAGGCAACGCAACACAGTATCCGTTCTAACAACTCCAACGTCTGTGTGCCTTATGGTCTTTTGATAGCGGCTATTCTTATCAGCTGTTCTTGGAAAGTTTCTCCCAAAAAAAAAGTTTGAAATTCGTGTCATTCACTTACCTTTTCAAGTCTTTGAAAGTGTTCGACTCCGCTGAAATGTGCTGGTGTCTTTGCTCCCGAGGTGAATTTAGCGACCGCGACGCGAAATAGTGGATAACATTTTTCACACGGATGAAAAGCAGTGGCAACAACGACTCACCGACGGGCAGCGTAAAGCTAGACTGAAGGAAGTTAACCATTTCCGGCGTTGCGTTTCAAAATACATATCACACATTGGTATTTAAGGAAGCAGTGTTTTATTTTGTAAGGCTATAATCTATGTTTTCCGGTGTTTCTATGGCTGCGTGGATACAATAAAATGGCCAAAACTTCCGTACGGCCGTCATGTGACCACTGAGAAAGCCTGGACAACCCTGTCTTTTTTCATGCAAATGCCCTTTAACTATATATATCCCACTTACTTCTCACTAACAATAATCATAGCTCACACAATGCTACATTTGTAAATATTATGCCGTCTGCCAATCATACTGTAAGGACTGTAATAAAATAGTCATGATGAGCGTTTATTCACAGTTGACGATGCACACATTGGACTACAATGAGGAAACACACAGTGTATACAAGACACAATACTGTACCTACTTTTGTGTTGGCTAACTCCTTTTATATATAAGCAAAATTAAATATTAGAAATTTTATTTGTTGTGTTTTGATTGTGTGAATTCACTGATTTACATACTTTTAATCTTAAAAAACCAACAACAACAAAACTCTTATTGTAGCATTTAAGCCAAATGGCTATTTCATTGCATATGTTTCAGTCCTTTCCATGATCCCAGCAGGTGGTATGAAAAGGTATTTTCTACTGCGATTTCTATTGCACTGTGACCAGGAATATAAATAATTTGTATAAGAGGTGGTGGTGATGGGGAAGTCAGATTAGTTTTAAAATAGACAGGCTGCTGATTTGTTAGTTGTAAGGTCCCATAGGAACCAGAAGAGGGCAACCCACCATCAAGATGTTGAGCCGTAGACGGAGAGCATTTCAAAGGACATATATTCGAAAGAGAATTTTGCATGTAAATAGACCTTACATTATTGAATAGAATCCCTTGGATTGTATTTCAACCACAGTGAAGAGTCAGATAGATGAAAGCAATTGAGAGATAAGGGAGGCTGGCATGCAATAAAAGTCATAAGTTAGACCAAATAAAACCCATATCTTCACAGTCACACTGTAGATAATGATGTACCAGGATATTAATTAAATATATGCCACTAGTGAGTTTGTCATATTCTCTGTCAAACATTTGTTTTAGAGAGTTGAAGGGGAATTATGTCTATTATGCTTTGGCCTTTGGCCTTTGTGCCTGTGTGCGTGCCACATATGTGATTCAATGTGTTGTGTTCCGTCATGTCACTCACAGTCAATGAGTAAAAGGGTAATAACTTTTGGAGCCGGGATTAACAACACACTGACCCTCTGACAAGTCAGTGACTCGGCAGTATGTCACTCATTTTACTTCTGACCTGGGGTAAAGATCATGGGACAGTGACAGAAAGATTAGCTTGGGTAAGGAGATGCAAGAAGGAATAAGGAGAGGAGATGAAAGGTGACAGATGAAAGGAACAGGTGACTAAGAAGATGAGAAGTGGCAGAGAGAAGGCAGGGAGTACATGTTGAAGATGAATGAGAGGAAGGGGAAAAGAGCAGGAAAGGGAAAGTAAAAAGAGGGATATGAACAGGTTGGAGTCTGTAGAAGGGATAGAATGGTAAAGAAAAATAAAAAAAGAGAAGTGTAAAAAAAACAAGAGCAGAGGAAGAGATAACAAATAGAAGAGGGGAGGAGGAGAGGAAAGAACCAAAGAAAAGATAATCAAAGGAGAAGTGAGGCCTGGATGGGAAGTCGATGACAGGACGTATGAGATGATGAAGAGATGGGAGGAGGACATAGAAAAGAAACAAAGATGGGGGGAGGAGGGGGCGGGACAATGAGAAACAGAGTAGGGGGAGAATACAAGAGGTGGAGTGAGAATGAGCCAGAGAGCAGATGAGGAGGCGGTGGGGTGGTGATGAGTCATCACCAGGCTATCAGCCATGGTGGGCCCGGTTGCTGTGTGGGTGGCAGTGTGACACATATGCAGAACCACACACGCAGAGGGATGCCGGCCGTCGTGCTGCTTATACGTCTCCCCCTGCTGAGGAGGCGGGTGGAAGACTATCCAGGGATGCCACCGGGACACGCAGTTCACACACTCATGCTCATGCAGCCCTTTCCTCCGATGTACACACACATGCACATGATGATGCTGTGTGTGAGCGAGAGGTCTCGTTAAGACTCTGAGGATGGACGGATGATTCTAAACAAAGGCAGAGGGATAAATAGTCAATGCAGCAGTAGGAAAGAACACCAGAGCTGTATACATCTCGTGCCTTTTTGCATCACTCGCATATTCTTTCCTTCGTCATTCATAATTTATTAGGTGGTGCATATGCAGAGGCGGACGTTGCAAAAAGGGAACTGTCAGAGAGGATGACATGCGGAATAAAAAAAACATGAGGTTAGCATGTACAGGGCAGTGCTATGCTCCTCTAAATGAAGCACTCACAGACACAGACAGTTACACAGACTTTCAAATCCTTTTCTCATCTTGTGTATCCAATATGTTTGATGCTGTCTTTAATTGTATTTAAAGCCATGTCTGTCAGTACATGTTATGCAAGACAAGTGTCATGTTGTTTAATTTTTAAGAGAAATTGTAGCTGTTGTGCATGTGGTGCATTGAGCTATGTGCTCTTAGTCTGATCCTACATCGGGAAGAAGAGGCAGACACCCTGCAGTAAGTCACTTCCTCTGTGACAGGAAAGCTCTCCCCGCTTTGTGTCTCCTCTCGGTGCTGAGTCGATCACGGAGTTGCCATGACAACATATTGGGGGATTCCTAATTCTCATCTAGGCCATTGCGCACATAAACGCTACACACATGCGAGCGCATTGGCGCATGCAACCAAACAAACACACATACACACTTTCCAACAGGGAATAACAGCTCATTAATAGGTCGGGTGTCATGGTGTTTCCCTGTTCTAATCACGGCTGTGTCGTTGTAAAAATCAATGCTCTTGTGTGTGCGTGTGTGTGTCACCGAAACAATGTGCGAATGGGAGCAGATCAACCACATTTTAGTAACAGCATACAAACCTGCAGCATCAGACCCGAGCAAAGGCACTGACGCATGTAAAACACACGGAAAAAATGACTCAGCTCACCAGTGAAATTTGAAAACCTTTGTAGGAATATGTTTTTAATTTTCAAACTCTACATACATTCATACATCTCTCAATTAGAATAGAAGACAGTACGTCAGTAAAATCTGTAAGTGTGTTTGTGTGTGTGTGTGTGTGTGTGTATGAAAGGGATGCAGGTTGGGGGTTCCAGCTGCCTTCTGCACACCTGCATATTTATTATGTGCTTACAAAATGTGATGGAGACACATAATGAGTGACAGAGCGACAACATGGGCAGAACGACACTCAGGGGGTGTATACATGTCTGAGTGCATACATTTAGTTTCAATGTATGGCGTATCTCCATATGTGTTCATGACTATTAGGAGGGATTACTGAGATGTACACTAGATAGATTGTATACATAACTGGCAGGTAAAGGGGTATAATTCTGAAATCCACTGTTCATATTTAAATTTGTTCAGAGCTAGTTGACAGTTGTCCACTCTCAGGTCAGTCTGTAAACATTTCAGCAGTAAATCTTACTGAGAATTTATTTTGCTACGATAAACTGCATAGGTCCTTATTTGAAAACTTTGATTTTCCTTAAAGGGGCATGAAGTCACATGAACGGCCGCCTTTCTGATTACAACGAATAAGAGTTTACCGACTTGAGTCGGTAAACTCTGTGTGAGTGAGTGGGTGTGTATCTGTGAGTGCATCTATGTTGCATGTATGAGGTCATACTTTATGAATGTAAGTATGAGATGGAGTTGGTCCAGTATGAGTTTGTCTATGTGCATGAATGGTTATATACATGTGCCTGTTAGTATGCCTGCACATGCAACAGCATGTGCATACACATACTTAAATATATAATCACATATATATAAGTGTAATTGTGGATGTGTATCAGCATGCATGTAACCCTGCATTGCTGTGTGTGTGTGTGTGTGTGTGTGTGTGTGTGTGTGTGTGTGTGTGTGTGTGTGTGTGTGTGTGTATGGATACATGACTGTGTGTGTGGGTGTGTATGCGTTAGTCGCTGTCTTCTCTCTCCTGGGTCTCAGCCAGGCAGCTCTCATCAATATTCTCCAGGCTCTCAGCATGCTGGATGCTGAGCTCAGAGAGCGGGATGCTGGGTAATGTAGTCTGTTCGGGATAGAGCCAGGGCTTGAAGCCAGGGTTGTGTCTCTGCTTCCACTCAGAATACTTCAAACAGGCTTTGTTGATCTTCTTCATCGCCTTAAAAGAACAAAATAAATAAACTATAAAGGTAAGATAACATGTATGTTTCATAGATCTGTTGATGGATCATTAACAACTTTAACTTTAACTTGAATGCAGTGCCAATATTCATTCTTGCTCAAGGTTCAAATGGCCGACTATTGGTTTAAAAAAGTTAATGTGTTTATGTATCAACAGAATGTACTATATTTTTAACTATAAATTAATCATAATTCTACCAAAAATTAAAAAGCAGAGACATTAGAATATTATTGTGTTGAAGTCATAAGCCTGCTTATTTCCAGTGGGATTTGTGCATCTCGCTGAGCTGCTATTTCTTTTGCTATTTTATCATCATGGGATTGCTCCATCCCAGGGTGCTCTCCAGAGAACCTTTACCATATTTCAACAAGTACACACACACCCTCAAACAGACAAACACATACTGGAAACAGTATGTTTCTGGAATGTGTAGGAGCAATAATTAGCTGTTGTTGATGATTGGTTGTATAAGTGCCTGTGGATTAACACGTCACTAAAGCGACAACTCACTCACAGAATCTGTGTTAATCTGCAAAAGACTTACGCGGGGAGCAAGGAAGTGGGAAGACTTGTTGACAACCCACTTGGGTAACGAACCTGTATAGAGAGACAGCGAGAACAGACGAACACGGAGAAAAGTGTGAGATTGAAAGAGAATGAAAGTGAGAGAGAAAGAGAGTAAAACAGGATGGGGGGAGGGGGTATAAAAGATGGGATTTAAAGTCTTTCTTTATTTCATGTCATGTCATTCAGGATTAAATATAGAGCTGGGCACCAGGGTGAAATAGATTCTGTCCTTCATATGGTTACCATGGTGACTCATTTTGACATAAAGGCAGAGGAATGAATCATTCATTACAACGTTGAGCATGTGTTAAGCACCCGAGTGTGTGTTTGTGTACCTGTGTCCTTCGGTCTCGTGTGTGTACTTCTATTTATTCATTACTGTTAAGTTTGTCCTTGAGTGTTTTTGCTGTTGATTGCCCGTGTGTGTGTGTGTGTGTGTGTGTGTGTGTGTGTGTGTGCGCGTGTGTGTGTGTGTTACCTCGTGGATCTACTTGGGCCATGTAAGTGAGGGTACAGAGGTTGGTTGGTCCCTGGCTCTGGATCAGGTAGCCGGTCTGGATGGACACAGCTCGCACCTTGTCCTTTTTAGAAGGGTATTTCTGTAGAGGCAATAAACAAGGCACATTTGTGATTTGGGATAATGGGCTGTACAAATGAAATATAATTGAAATTGAATTGAACGTACACATAAAGGTTCACATTGGACTTAACATCCTTATTCAGAGCATGTATGTATCAAGCTTGAAGAATCCCTGTAAAATCTTATTTCATATTTAATTAATTTACGACACAGCAGATACAATTTAAATAAATGTCTTTAGCTCTTTGTGTCAAGCTGTCAAATGGTTAAAATACTTTGTGCTCGGTAAGCATTAGCATTCTGTGGTTGTGTTTTTTTTGTTGTTGCTGCCAATCAATCATATTTTCTGCTTCACAGTCATATTTCGGATGCTAAAATTCAGTTCACACTCCTCAGTAGTAAAGGCCGACTATTCCACTGCTGGCTCCCTTGAATACATATCTGAGATTATTATTCATGATGATAAAGTGCAGCATTGGTTAGCCAGTGCTAATTGGGACAGGCACCCTGCAGAGTTAAGAAGCACACAGAGCAGCAGTACGCTAAGGAACCTTTATCCGAGGAAAATGGTTTATAATTTCTACTATTTAACTCACATGTTTGGTGCCTGCACCTCTACTAGTAGGCTACATTTTATGAACGTATTCTGACACTACAATGACAGCTTTCAATACATCTGCAGGTTTCTTGGAAATCACCGATAACGTTATGTTCTGAGATAATGCAGAGACTTTAGGATTTAAGGCATTAGTCACCGATGAGGTGTCTCTCTACAGTCTTGACACTTCCGCTTTACCAGGAAACTACACATCCGTCCTGATAATCAGTTATAAATCAGAAGTGATTTCATCGACAGAACATTTACTTCACTTTGTGTTTGCAACACTTGTTATTCTTGACATTTATACTGTGGGGATCCAGGATTGCCACCACAAGGTGGAGCTGTGGGAATCTGGAGAACTAACATGTTTTCTGTTTTTAGTACAGGCAGAGGCTGGACAGCCGGAGAGGAGCGCTTCCGCCTGACCCACCTGGAGCTCGTTGTTTAATCAGGTGGTGGATAAAGGCCGAACTCCTCCGTGGCTCCAGCGTGAGGAGATTGTTTATGCATGAGCACGTTCTGGTGGTGAATGACGGCCTGTCTATATCCTGTGATTAACTGGAATAAATACCACTGTGGAATCTACCTCTTCGTGTCGTGTCCTCGCATTTGGGTCCAACACAAGTCCTGTCCTGACAGAATCTCCTCACCAAGATTGAACATGGACCCAGCGAGCCCGGAGGCTCTCCACAACGCTCTCAGCGCCCAGGGAGCAGTGATCGGGAGGCACGACCGGGATTTGAGCGAAGTGACGGACACAGTGCAGAGTTTGGCCCGAAGTGTGCAGCAGCTGGCGGCGCAAGTAGCGCAGTTGTCGGTCCCTGTTCCGGGACCCGCCGTGAGTACCCTTTCCCCGGTTCCTGCGAACCCTGTTTCCATCAGGGAACCTATGGTTCCCCTCCCGGAGCCATACGGGGGGGAACCTGGTTCATGCGGACGATTTTTGTTAAATTGTACGCTAGTCTTCGATCTTCAATCCCAGAGCTACGCTAGCGATCGAGCTAAAATAGCGTTTTGTATCAATTTGCTCCGGGGAAGGGCGGCTCAGTGGGCTACAGCTTTATGGTCTGGCCAGGCGACCGTGTTGCGTTCTTTTGCTGAGTTTTCTGCAGAACTGCTGAAGGTTTTTGACCACCCCGTTCGGGGGCAGGATGCTCTAAATCGTCTGTTGTCCCTAAAGCAGGGATCCGGCTCCGTGGCCGATTACGCAATCGAGTTCCGGATTCTGGCGGCGGAGTGCGGCACGGACGAACAGACTTTAAGGACATTGTTCGTCAGGAATTTGTCGGGGAGCCTCAAGGACGAGCTAGTCTCCCGAGACGAGCCCACCTCTTTGGAGCAGTGTATCTCGCTAGCCCTCCAGATCGACAACCGGATCCGGGAGCGCCGGAGGGAGCGAGCCTACCAGATCCCAAACCCGGCCGGGGTGGCGGGTTCGAGCTCCGGTTCCCTGGAGACCTCGACGTGGGAGGAGCCGATGCAGCTGGGGCGAGCCCGGTTGTCCTCGACGGAACGTCAGCGACACCTGCGGTTCCGGCTCTGTTTTTCCTGCGGACTCGCAGGACATCAGGCGGCTTCCTGCGGGGAGTCCCCAAAAGGACGAGCTCATCGGTAGAGGAGAGCTTACCGGTGAGTAACTTTTCGTCCCCCCGCTCTCCTAATCGATTTTCCCTTGCTGCGACCCTGAGAACTGATTCCCGGTCCTATTCCCTGCCCGTATTCATCGACTCAGGGTCGGACGATAACTTTCTGGACACTACAGTTGCAACCCAGTTGGAGGTGCCTCTCGAGCCTCTACCACGTCCTCGGGCGGTTCACGCACTGGACGGGCGGTTAATTGCTGAGATCACGCACCGCACTGCTCCACTAACACTCACTGTCTCTGGTAATCATAGTGAAACCTTACAGCTATTCATTATCCCCTCTCCCGAGTCCCCGATAGTTCTGGGCATCCCCTGGTTACGATTACACAACCCCCAGCTGGATTGGACGACTCTGTCCATTTCCGGTTGGAGCGTGTCCTGTCACTCCCGTTGTCTCCGGGGAGCTGCTCCGGAGCCACCGCAGGCTGCGGCAGAGGGTTTTTCCCCAGACTTGACCTTCGTGCCAGCAGAATATCACAACCTCACTCAGGTGTTTAGTAAGGACTTGGCGCACGTGCTACCCCCTCACCGCCCTTATGATTGCGCAATAAATCTCCTACCTGGAGCCCCTCTTCCCACCAGTAAGCTATTTAACATTTCCCGTCCGGAGAGGACCGCTATGGAGACATATATCCACGAGTGTTTGGGGGCTGGGTTGATCCGTCCGTCTTCCGCTCCGTTGGGAGCAGGGTTCTTTTTTGTGGGGAAGAAGGACGGGTCTCTGCGACCCTGTATTGATTACCGGGGCTTGAACCTCATAACAGTGAAGGATAAGACCCCGCTGCCCCTCATTGACCCCTCTTTTGAGCCACTTTGTCACGCCCAGGTGTTCTCTAAGCTGGACCTCAGGAACGCTTACCACCTCGTCAGGATTAAGGACGGAGACGAATGGAAGACCGCCTTCAATACTCCGCTCGGACAGTTCGAGTACCTGGTCATGCCTTTCGGACTCACCAACGCCCCCGCTACCTTCCAGGCCTTGATGACCGACCTGTTCCGGGACATGCTGAACCGGTTCGTATTTATTTACTTGGACGACATACTAATTTTCTCTCGTTCTCTCACAGAACATCGGCAGCATGTGCGACTAGTGTTACAGCGTTTGCTAGAGAACAAGCTGTATGTAAAGCCGGAGAAGTGCGAGTTCCACACCACCTCCGTCAGTTTTCTCGGATACATCATTGCCCAGGGACAGTTGGCGCCGGACCCCGCGAAGATCAAGGCCGTCGCGGACTGGCCGGTCCCCGAGAACCGCAAGGAGCTCCAACGCTTCCTGGGATTCGCCAACTTCTACCGCCGTTTCGTCCGGGATTACAGCAGCGTGGCCGCCCCGTTGACCCGGCTTACTTCACCCAAGGTCCCTTTTGCTTGGGGTTCCGAGGCAGCCAGCGCATTCCACAAACTAAGGTCCAGGTTCACCAGTGCCCCCATCTTAAAACATCCTGACCCGGACCTCCAGTTTGTGGTGGAGGTCGACGCCTCGGACACTGGGGCGGGCGCAGTGTTGTCCCAGCGAGATCCCTCTTCCCAAAAGCTGCACCCGTGTGCATTCTTCTCCCGACGACTCAGCCCGGCGGAGAGGAATTACGATGTCGGCAACCGCGAACTACTGGCAGTAGTACTGGCCCTGCAGGAATGGCGGCATTGGCTGGAGGGCAGCAAGCTCCCGTTCCTGATCTGGACTGATCATAAAAGTCTCGCCTACCTTCGTGCGGCTCGAAGGCTCAACCCTCGTCAGGCCAGATGGTCGCTGTTCCTCGGCCGTTTTGACTATGTGATGTCGTATCGTCCCGGGAGCCGGAACGGAAAGCCGGATGCACTCTCCCGGGTATACCCACAGACCAGCATTCCGGATCCAGGTACCATCGTTCCTTCTACCTGTGTGGTGGGGGCCGCGAGGTGGAAGATCGAGTCGACAGTCCAGAAGGCCCTCCGCGATTGTCCGGACCCGGGCGGGTCTCCTCCAGGGTGTTTATTTGTTCCGCCGGCCGTCCGGTCACAGGTGCTGCAGTGGGGGCATTCCTCGACTCTGACCTGCCATCCGGGAGTCCGCCGGACCGGCATTTTCATTCAGCAGCGGTTCTGGTGGCCAGGACTGAGACGGGACGTCCAGGAGTTTGTGGCGGCTTGCTCGGTCTGCGCCCGGAGCAAGGCATCGCACCAGCCGCCTGCAGGTCTCCTGCGGCCGTTGCCCATCCCTAGCCGGCCTTGGTCACACGTCGCCATGGATTTCGTCACCGGGCTGCCACCATCTGAAGGTAACACCGTCATTTTGACTATCATTGATCGGTTTTCCAAGGCCGTGCACTATGTCCCCCTTCCCAAACTACCCTCCGCCTTGGAAACCGCAAAGCTCCTCACTAATCATGTCGTCAAGCTCCACGGGATCCCTCAGGATATTGTGTCCGACCGCGGACCACAGTTCACGTCCGGAGTGTGGAGTGCTTTTTGCAGGTCCATAGGCGCCACTCCCAGTCTCTCCTCCGGATATCACCCCGAGACCAATGGACAGACCGAGAGGGCCAACCAGAACCTGGGAACGGCGCTTCGCTGCATAACCGCACAACGGCCCTCATCCTGGAGTACAAATCTGCCATGGGTCGAATACGCTCACAATTCCCTCTCATGTTCCGCCACAGGTATGTCCCCGTTCATGGCCTGTTATGGTTTTCAGCCTCCATTATTTCCAGCTCAGGAGGAGGCGGTGGCGGTGCAGTCAGTGGATGAACATCTACGGAGGGTCCGGGCGGTTTGGAGGGAGGCAAGGGCAGCCCTCACAAGGTCCTCGGCGAACAACAAGCGACTGGCAGACCTGCACCGTTCTCCGGCTCCGGCGTACGAGGTGGGGCAGAGGGTGTGGTTGTCGTCCCGGGACCTCCCTTGGCCAACGGCGCCACGTAAGTTGACCCCTCGTTATGTGGGACCCTTCCCCATTTCCAAGATCATCAACCCCTCTTCTGTCCGGTTAGTCCTCCCGGAGGCGATGAAGATTCATCCTACTTTTCATGTTTCACTAATCAAGCCGTTCGCAGAGAGTGATCTCAGCCCTCCGGCCGTTCCCCCTCCACCCCCCCGACTCATCGATGGTCATCCAGCGCATACGGTGTCCAGAATATTGGACGTCCGACCCCGAGGAAGGGGTTTTCAATACCTCGTGGACTGGGTGGGATATGGCCCGGAGGAGCGGTCCTGGCTCTCGCGCCGCCTGATCCTGGACCCGACGCTGTTCCGGGACTTCTATAAGGCAAACCCGGGCAAACCAGGGAGGACGCCTGGAGGCGTCCGTTGAGGGGGGGGTACTGTGGGGATCCAGGATTGCCACCACAAGGTGGAGCTGTGGGAATCTGGAGAACTAACATGTTTTCTGTTTTTAGTACAGGCAGAGGCTGGACAGCCGGAGAGGAGCGCTTCCGCCTGACCCACCTGGAGCTCGTTGTTTAATCAGGGGGTGGATAAAGGCCGAACTCCTCCGTGGCTCCAGCGTGAGGAGATTGTTTATGCATGAGCACGTTCTGGTGGTGAATGACGGCCTGTCTATATCCTGTGATTAACTGGAATAAATACCACTGTGGAATCTACCTCTTCGTGTCGTGTCCTCGCATTTGGGTCCAACACAAGTCCTGTCCTGACATATACATTCAATGATGAATCAACACAACATACAGTAGCATCTCCAGCCATGCTAGCAGCACTTACTGTAGCAAGACAGAACTAAATGCTAATGTCAGCATGCTAACATGCTCATATTGACAATGCTAACTTGCTGATGTCTAGCAAGTACAATGTTTACCATCTTCACCATCTTAGTTTAACATGTCAGCATCCCAAAGTACAGCTGTGGCTGATGGGTAGGTATTATTGAAAAGTCAGTAGGCATCTTCTGGAAACAATATTCCATCTACCCAATAATAGCACTGCCACCCCTGGAGCCATGCTGCTAAAAAGAAGTGCTCAATATTAGATCAACTGACGGAGTAGTCATTAGCTGTAGCCCTAACATAAGACCCCTCTTGCAAGAACAAGTTAGACAGTTACTATGGGGCAGTGGCAGATGGATCTCAAAGGATGATTGCTGAGAAATAAGATTGAAAACCATGGGAAAGAATGCGGATTAATTTAGTGTCGACTATAAGTATTCACTATAAGAGGACTAACTCCTGGAGGTGGACGTGTAAACTCAGCACTTCACTGAGGATCCCCTTAAGCTGCACTCCACAAGTCAGGCTCTCAACTTCTAGTGATAGAGTGACCTTGGCTAATCAAACACACGGTCATGCCCACACAAACATGGAACACACACACACACACACACACACACAGTGTATTATGTCCGTAACCACTTTTTGATGCAGGAATGCAGAAGGCGGAAGTCAACGGCTGAGTCACATGAGAGCTCTTATCGCTTTGTAAACATTATATTAGTGAAGAAAACCGAGAAACTAGAGTACAGACAGAAACGCAAGAGAGCCAGAGAAGAAAATGAAAACGAGACAGAAAAAAGTTGTCCGATTGAGAGAGGTTCAACTGAAACAATTACTTGGTTGATTAGTTGACTGTAACTATAACTATAATGACAATTGATTTATCAATAAAGTCATGTTTTTGCCAAACACTATATAATTCCAGCTTCTCAATTGTGAGGATTTCCTCATTTTCTTTGTCTTTGTGATAATAAACTGAATGTTTTTGAGACCATTGCGAAACAATCGGAAGATTAATTGATAATGCTAATCAGTTGTTGCAGCCCGAGAGAGAGGTGATGAGGACCAGCTTTAACACAGAATAGTTCCTGTCCTCCTCCTCCTGTCAACAGCCAAAGTAAAAGCCGGAGGTGGCTGGCCTGATTCCAAACTCAAAGTCACTCGGCGTTCTCTAATCAGTCTGTTTGATTTACTGGTCTTTTGGCATTCAAATTACTCAAGTTCTTAAAAAGCAGGACTGGAGGTTGAACTAAAACACAATGTATTCAATGGCATCAAATGAACTAACCTACACTGAAACTGAAGCAGTGCCAGCACACAGTACATCAATCATTCTCCCAGTTAAAGGCAAGAGGTATGACACACACACACACACACACACACACACACAGCTTTGTATTGCTGCCAATCCACAAATATTTGAGGACTTCTTCTAATCCAGCCCAACACCGTTAAGCTTGCTAAACTGGATCAACATTTCGCAATGCACCGTTGAACGTACATATACAGAGTTCTGACATAAGTGTCTGTGTGTGCATGTGTGTGCGTGTGCACTCACGGGATGTTTGACAGAGTAGTTCATGATGATGTAATCTTTCCCCATTGGCAGCCAGGAGCGAAGCGTGATGACATCGCGGTTCTTAAGAGGACTTGGACACTTCCCTGTGCACATACAATATAAATGTGAGGAAGAAAACACTGTACTGGAGATCAATGTGCACTTTGTGTGTGTCTCTGCTTCCATTCACAGCACTAAATCATATTAGTGAAAAAATGAACACTTTCTATGAACAGCTTATGTTTACACTCGAGTGTGGGACATACACGAGTAGTAACCAACATCCGCGTTGACTGTAAGTTTCCCGATATCGAAGGTCTCAATGACGTTTGTGTCCCATTTTTTTCTGTACTCAATGTCATGGAGAACGTCATACATGATCTCAGCCGACACGTCCTTACACACCATCCGACACTGAGAAAAAAGAGCCAGACAGAAAGAGACAGAATGATTATTTTTAGGCAATAAAGAAAATGTACAGAGCTGACACGACTGAACCATAGACTAATTTAGATTGAATGAGTTTACAATACATAACGCATGCAATTGCTCTGATCATGCATCATATTTTACAGCTCTACCCAATGCAAGGTATGAAGTAAGAAAAACAAGATTTTATTGAAATTGCATTCTGTAAATGCAAAGTAAAGTACAGTGCGATTGTCGAGGAGCGCTGCAGAGTTTGTCGCCATTAATTCCAACAAAGGTGTGTGTGAAACAAATACAAACTGGTAAAACACAACAAAGACGAGCACATAATTCCACAATCATATTAATCTGATCTGCAAACAGAACCAATAAATTCAGACACACTCAGGTTGAAAGAAACACACACACACACACACACACACTCACACACACTCACACACTTAGCTTTGTGCATAACTGACGTGTAAATTATTAGATATAAAATGGTCAGATTGTATCAGTGTCAGAGGTCAGCAATAGAGACGGAGTGTGTGTGTGTGTGTATGTGAGACGGAGAAATATTTTCTTTTTATAAGCATTAAGAGAAAAGCCACGACCAATGTGTTGTCACCTGATTTAAACTCTTAAACGGAAAACAACACCATCAACGTAGGATCGAGACAGACACACAAACACAGTCTGTCAAATGGTTTGTGAAGGTGACAGGGCAGCAGGAATGGGTTTTTAGAGGCCATTCACGTCCTAGAATCTACTTTAAAAAACCTTCACATAATTGTTATGGACATATTTCAAAGCAGAATCTAAGAGGGATCAATTGTTTATGCATCATTACTTGTTGATTTGAAAGACGTATGATGCAGTGTGTCACGGCTGACAATGAAACCATAGGGGACTCCTGCCGATGTCAGCTTCGGGGGAGATACATACACCCTGTGTAAAGAGAGGTCTGCAGCCCTTGAGTAAAGCCGTTACTACAGTTACAATTGCCAGGGGGAATTAGTCTTAATACTAACAACATAGAAGGACAGAACAATGGAGGATGAGAGACACAAAGAGCAAGTATGAGAGGCCCAAAAGAAAAAAAGCAAGAGGAGAAGAGTAAATGAGAAAGAAATGGACTGTGAGTAGCTGTCTGTCCCGGGTGATTGTAACTCCCATTACGAATGAGCCCTGGAGGGTTCAAACTTCTTCCCCTGATCCCTGAGGGCTTAATTAAAGAAAACGATCACCAACCTCACTCCACATTTGGCTTTAGAGCTCTCTTTGGTGTAACAGCCCAAAATATGCACTTGCACTTGGGTCGAGAGCCACGCTAACAGCTGTGAGGCTGTTTAGGCACAGCGGTGCTAACATCAGCATGCTAACATGATCTGAAAATACTAGCATGCTGCTATTTAACTGGTATAATGTTTACCATCTTAGTTTAGCCTATTTGCTTATAAAGGCGTATTAATTAAACATCCTGAAAAGGCAAAATTTCAGAAAGATACAAATTAAGTGAGGGTAATTGTCCTGAGACCAGATATAATTTTAAATCTCAAAATGCCATTTTGGCTTCCAACCCCCTTATTTAAGAAATTTGTATTTATTACCTCTAATTCCGAATTGCAAACGCACAACAATATGAAAGCTATACCAACTTGCTGCTGCTGTCAAATTCAATTTAATTTACGGAGCCATGGCCACAATCTCCCAGCGCTTCACAACCAGCCACACTGTAAAATAATAGAAATCGAAAAGGCTAAGTGAAATGCCAACTTACCACTTAATCTCTGAACCCATCAGATACAGGGAACCATGTGGACAGAAATAAAACTAAATGTACCATTAGATTACTTGACTTGCTATTCTTGAGTGTTTCCATTTCTGGATTTTTATACTCAATTTATCTGACAACTAAAGCTGCATGTGATTAACTACACTGTTATAGATGAATTTATCCAAGCGTGTGGCCACGAGGTACACCTGCACAATCCTACACAGCTGCTATGCCATAAAGTTTACTTTTATGATGCCTTTAATATTTAGAATGATATAAGTTATCTGAATATAATGGAGTCCAGAACAACACCACCACTAAATGTGGCGTTGATGCTAAAACATACAGTATAATTGAATTAACACCTCCATATGACAGCATAAATAAAAATAGTCTCGCAAAGTCAGACCAATCTCCATGAACTGTATCAGCACTAAAAAGAGGTTGCACACACTATAATTCTGCTATAGGGGAAATAACTTGTTTGTATTCCTTTTTGGAGGCACTGAGCACGAGATGCAGCGATGGTGAAATAGATATCTATAGCAGAAGGGAAGGATAGTGGCAATTAAAACATGCGACCAATAGCAGGCTTATACCTCCAGTCTTACTAGACTAACAAACACTGACATGGCTTTATACATCAAATGCATTAAGTCATTCAAATTAGGTGAATCTGGACCAGGTAATGAGAACGTGGCCTCACATACATACATATTTCTTATTCTAAATATGTACATTTGAGTGTAATTTACTTAAATATACTTTACTTGAATATAATTTTGAATGCAGTACTTTGTAGTATACAAACTTGTAATTAAGTAAAGTTTCTAGCACTGTTATTAAGAAACCATAAGATGGAGGAAGAAGATCACAAAAACAAGTTTATAGACTGTTCAAATGTCATTAATGACCGTAAGGTCATCTGATACTGATGGGCCTAATCTAATGTCTATTAAAGAAATTCTGTTATTACCCAGAGATGACTGAGTGTTAAGGTATTACAGGGAAACAATACAGCATTAGGATTCCTGCTCACGCTTTGCTTGTTACAGAATTAAAGGCTTGTTTCTTACTCTACCGCAAGACCTCTCCATACTGGAAGTACAAAACACATACAGTGTATACAGTATGACAGGATTATCAAAATAGAAACGTTTGTTGCCTCAGCAGAAAAAACAACCTAGATACTACAATGGATGATATCTACAGAAGGCAGTCATTGCGTAAATAATGATTGTATATTTGATATCCGTGTGTAGACAGATTGGAGAGGACCTGTAGGTCAGAAAGGACCGGGGAGAATAAAGAAGGTGTTGTGTCCACAAGCAAACTGAAACCGGAGGAGGAGGAAAAAGGAAAACCCAATGAAAAGGTAGAAGAAGAGAACTGGAGGAAGCAGAAGACATTCAGTGCAGAATGAAGACTTACAGGGAGCTCAGTACATGTGTGCTTAATTCTATTATACACTAATTCAGTGAAGTCAACAGATGAAGCAAGGAGACGGAGATAGAGGCGAGCGAAAGGGAGTTCAGAGAGATAAAGCAGAGACAAAGAGGCCGACATGTACAAACAATACGTGTGCGTATGGTTCAGTGAGTCTTTTCTGCATGCCAGGTCCGAGTCCACACTGCGCCCACTGCCCACGCAGAACACCCATGACCTCTGACCTTTGCACATCCAACCCACACCACCTACTACTCATCCTCATCCTTATTCCCTGTCTCACCAACTCTTCTTCTTTCCCCGCCACCGTCTTCCATCCCTCGCTCTGTACTCTTGTTGCTTGCTCCTCTGGGTGCTGATGCATGATTGCAGAAGACAATTGCGAACACACAAAAAAAAGAGTGTCTAACGTGTGATTCAGAGCCGGGCTTCCCTGTGTGTCAGTAGTGAGAAAGCAAACCCGGGAGTCTCCAGTACATGCATGCATGTGTGTGTGTGTGTGTGTGTGTGTGTGTGTGTGTGTGTGTGTGTGTGTGTGTGTGTGTGTGTGTGTGTGTGCATGACAGAGAGGCAGTCTGACAGTTTGTCAAACTATCACAGAAACCAAAAACCACCTACACACTAACACACACCCACACATTGTGCATTGTGCGTGGAGTCACGTGCTGACAAGTGATATGATGTGGACGGTCATAGCTGTGATTACACTGTGAAACCTAACGTTATTATTGATGAACATGGCAGTGGCAAGGATTATGACGATAATGGGGCTGATGATAATTAGGTTGCTAATGATAATGATGATTACCAGACTGTTCTCTCTCTCTCTCACACACACACACACTCACTCTCTGGTTGGAAATAGCTTCTTCTTTTATGACTACTACTATTAATGCTCAACATTCAACATGGATCTGCATGCTTTTATTTGCCTATAAATAAAAGACCATTATCTGTGGCATTGCTGCATGCCCCTACCCTTACCCCCTCCCCTCACACACACACACACACACACATACTCTGCCTTATTAACACACTACTACAATTAAATCATCATTTTGTGAGGAGGAATAAATAAACTTGTGCAATGTCAGAAAGAAACACGTACTGTGTGTGAGACTGAAAGAACACAAGAGATAAAGAATAATGTAACCAAGCAAAATAAAGCTCCTGTAACTGTCGTATTTACATAAAGATAAAGTGGCAGGTTTAGATAGGAGCCCCATTTAAACTCCTAATCTGTGTCTGTATGCACTTTCTACTTTTCTCTGTTTGCAGAGCTGTCCCGAGGAAACACACCTGTCCCTAACCACTGCATGCACGCACACAAAAAACACACGTATTACCCAGCTGATGCAGGCATGATACACCTCTCCTTTGGCACACACGAGACCCCGCTTCACATTAGATAGATGGGGGCTAGGAAAATCCCTCTGCTGCTGTGGCCCCTGCACACCCATATGAACACAGACACACACCCAGTCATGCACACACTCCACTTTATTTAACAAAGTAAACACCTGGTGGCTCCCTCACGCTCTTCGGACCCGGATATATCAGCAGGAAGACACACACACTGTCTGTCTGTCTTAAAGTGACAACATGTTTAGAGATTTTTTAGCCAGTTAAGCTTGCATGGCCAGTCAGTCAGGTCTGAGGCTTAGTGGAGACTGTAGTTATACTGGCAACTTGAATTGCACATATAACAGAGATATAATGCTCAACTCCAGGGGGCTGTCGACCCCAACTGCTAATAGAGTTGGTGGCTAGATGCAGATCACTGCAGTCACACTGTCCACGTTGGTTGGATGAAAATCTTTCACCGGTTATTCAAGCAGTTATACATGACCAAAGTATATATGTATGAATGGACTCTAAGTAGGTTTTTATACATCTATAAACTATACATCCTCTTAATTTTCTTCAAATAACTGATGATCTTAATGATAAAGGAGCTGAAAATTGCATTGCACGGTCACTTTTTATCTTAACGTGTGTGCAAACTTCTTTAATCATCAATTCATGTATGTTTAAATGTGCTGAATTAGTTTTGTTCCTCTGGTTCTCTGTCCAGGAACACTAATAAATAATGAATAATGACGGGATCATATAGAATGTGTTAGATGGTACACAGCAGTTTTTCCATCTCTTAAAGTGACGCAGCCATTCCTGCCTCCACATCGACTCCCAGCACAAACATTCCTGTTTGAGACCAACTGCCACGACTGCGGTTTGAGATAACCAAGTACTTTCACATCATTACCTTACATAAACAAGGGAGGAACTACTTTACACCTACTGCAACTTGTGTTACTGTATTGTGGTTCATCATTTAGTTAATAAAATACTAACGACCAACACAAGTTATAAGAGCCGAACATAATGTATTTAACCTTTCATATTTCGTCATCAAACCATTTGAATCATTTGAAACTGAGAAACACAGCAAATTCTTAAAATCACAGAAGCTGTAACCGCTTAATAACCTTCAATTCCTAACTGAATTTATGAATGTATTGTTTGTCTATTGACCAACATATTATTGGCTATTCTTTTCAGCCATTGTCTGTTGTATTGTTCACTGCCCCATTTCAGCTTTTGTTCACTTCCCTGTGCTGTGATAAAAGAATGACAAATTGTATGCAAAACCAACTCCAAGTCAACAAAGCATGCTGAAATATTATACTCAACACTCCCTAATATGGATTTGGGTAGAGACTTGAAAATAGTTTCACTGGCAGTGGATAATAATGGCGTCTAGTCCCCAGAGAAGAACACCTCACTCCTGGGGCTCTCACTTCTCTAAAGTACCAGGGCTTTCTGATAGTGCATCAGGCATACATTCACAACCCAGCCACTATACACATTTATAAATAGATGAGCGGATCTGACACAGGATGTGTTCACTAAACAATGCTATTAAAAAAAGTGGCAAGCTTTTACAGTAGCACTGTTAGCATCATATTACTGTTAAACCCATTGGTTTGTGTGATTATAAAAAGGGACAGCATACAATATGCCACGTCATCTGACTACATGTCTTTGCAATGATATAAGCTGTTCGTGTGTTAGAAGCCTCTGCAACTATATGCAGCAAAAAAAAAAGACCAGTTAAAGCTTGTCAGCAGTTTTCATCACATGGGTTCATTGCCACCTGGATTACACAACACGGTCCGTTTATTTCCTCCCAACATAAAATACAAACACAAATAAATATATATACTTTGTTTTAACATATGCTATTGACTTGCTCCTCTCTGCTGCTCAGAACAGTCTCACCTTTATTTTGTGGATGGACTTCCCCTCCTCCAGACCCTGGGTCCACACCGTGATGCCCCCCTTGTTGTGGTTCACGCTCCAGCCTTCCTCGCACAGACACTCCGCCTTGAAGCTGGCAAACGCCCGGTCGTCCGGGATGGTCACAGTCTGTCCAGACATGGCTCGTTACCGGGGGAAGGGGTGGGGAGGATGGGGAGGAGAAGAGAAAGGGGATCTAGGAGACTCCTGTTGGGCCCGGAGGAGACACGGCGAGCCGGGGAAATGAAGGGACGCAGAGAGCCAGCCGCTCGTGTACTCCTCTTCTGTGCGAATGATTTCTGATTCAATTTCCTCCTCGCAAGAAGCTTTTTTTTTGTGGGCTGCACCGCGTCTTGTGATGACCAGTGTGTGTGTGTGTGTGTGCGCGCGTGTGCAGGGAGGTGCAACAACCGCAATCCACCCTGTGCAAACTAATGAAACAGAGGTGAACACGCGCAGGTGAGAGGACACGAAGGAATAATGCAAAGAAGTGTCAAAATGAAAGGATCAAATGTGCCTGTTAGCAGATCGCGGGGGTTGAATAAGTTTCAGCTCGGCTAGGCAGTCCTCAGAAACAGCCGCTCTTCAGACGAACCATATGTTTCTGTTTCCGCACGTCTCTCCGTTTCTCTCTATCCCCACGTCTCCTTTATCTGTCTGCTCGTCTGTGTTTTATTTATCTTTCCCTCTCCCTCTCTCTCTCTCTCAATTGAAGTCTTGCGTGAGCTTCTAATCATTCGCGGAGGTTCTCCATCGCTGCGTCGCTGCTGTGGCAGGTGGTGGGGGAGATGCGGTGAGAAATAAGAGGAAGAGGAGGAGGAGGAGAGGAGGGGGGAGAGGAGAGGAGGAGAAACCAGGCTGTACAGGCAAGCGACGCAGTTACAGCTACAATGGAAACGCCTCCCTGTGATGCCTTCAGGTGCTCCTCGTAAAGCTCTCAGCTATGCCTTGTCCAATATATTGTGGTCTGTAAACTTTATTTGTAAAGTTATAGCTGAATGACAACTTGTAATAGAGAGTACTATGTATGCCTATATTTATTTAACGTGGTTAATTTGACCCTATTTAGAAAGACACAAGGGCCGAAATATACTGAAAACAGCTGGCCATTACAACAAAGACATTCAATGCCACATCTGAATGGGCATTATGAGCTTATGACTCGTTATTGCTGGCTTGGCTATGACCACAGACTGTATGACTGCATATAGAAGCTATAACCTCTGCAGCTGGTCAAAGCTGTTTTATACGGTCTGTGTTTGTTTCACTTAACAGTTAAAAGTGCTTCACATTGTTGTTGGTCCTGTCTGTTGTGAATCACTTCATGAAAAGGCTTGGCCTACACTTAAAGGTCGCCTCCTCAACAGAGTTTTAAACCAGTAAAAGCTTTATGGAGCAATATGATTAGCTTAACCTCTTTAGCCAATTAAAGTTAATCAGAAACAGAAGGTAACATTCCGGTAGCGTCATCCTATTATTGCCTGTTACAAACCATGTAGTCTACAGCTCTGTTCACATTAAAATATGCTCAACCAGAGAATGTTAATAAAACTGAATAAATATAAGCCAACTGGTTAACTGTTACAGCGATGGCTTAATGTTGCCAAGACAATTTTGGCAAGCTACACTAGCCTATGAGCTTTTGTAACAAAATAAGTTGGTTGTACTAACAGGAATGTAACAATGGTGTAAGAAATGCATCAAAATAGTGTTATAAAGCAGTAACTTTCTGTAAAAGTTCTGGAAGATCTTATCAATGTCGCACAACTTTTGAAAGCAGATCTGTAATGAAAGTTCAGCAACACTTGGTAAAAAAAAAATGTTATGTCAAAAAAGGACCTACCTGTTGACCCAAGAATAGCAGCAGAGAGAATGGGCTTATGGTTTATTTCATGTCGTAAGAGTTGTATGGTCTGTGGGGACAACACTGGTCACCTCACACACTTACTCAAGTGTCATTGTAAAATAATAAACGACCTGTCCCTTTCTACAGTTTAAACATGCATTAAACTCCTGTATGGTCCCCCTGTTTGTTTTTCGTTTTCACATTGACTACGGAAAATGAACGCAACACGCGCTATCACACCACACACAAGCACTTTTTGTGTGTGCAAACTAGTTAGTTCAGCAGCGGGGGCGCGCATGGCTCCTCTTGGCTGACGTGTAGCTTATTTGTTCACTTTTCGGCCATGCTTCCTTATGAACTGTTCATTCCTGCATCGATTATAAACGTGCATACTGATTATAGTTTGATATAATGCAATATGTTTGTAAGTGTCACTGTTCTTCCTTCACTATGCTTGCCTGGCTGTCCTTATTTTTCAATCAGTCATTTTCTGTCCCATCGCTCACCCTCCTTTTTATCTTGGAGTGTAAGCCCATTGTTGGCCTCCTTCACTCAATTTGATCTGTGGGTGTTCTCACGACATCTTGAGGCCCATATAAGCTATAAGTAGAACACCTTACATTTTCTCACAATCACACGTTTGTGTAAAGATAGAACAAACTTGGCCATGCAAGTTGTTTATGAGAAAAGATTAATGTTGTGGTGGGAGCCTACAGCCATCAAGCTCTTTCAGGTGTGATCCCTTTTTGCAAGCATGGCCTTTTTCCTCTTCCTTTGCACAGGTGCAATACAGATTTTTGTTGTCTGGCTGAAACTGTCTTTTGAATAAACATTATGAATAAAACCCCACAATAGCAACAAGTTTTCCATTGCTGACCGTGATCTCTAACCTCCTGGGACATATGAGTGAGAGGGGACGTTTCTCATGAATAGGGCATTCTATATTTATCCAAACATAAAACATCCAAACTAGTTTATGTCTAAAACAGTGGTTCCCAAACTGGGGGGGGCATTACTGGGGAGGCGGAGGGGGACACACGTGACCAGCAGACAACCCACATTGCTATTTAAATGTAGGGAGTGCTGGTAAAAGTGCCAGTGGATTTATGATGGCAGAGCATGATGTCCTCTGTGATTCATATCTGGTGAGCCACAGTAAGCTTTTTGCCAGCACTCAACATACTCGTCTAATAAATTACAGGCTATCCTGCTGCTAAATTTAAGGGTATTGCTTTCATTTACTGATGTACCATTGCTTTAAAAGGTTGAACGATGCCATTTCTTCACTGATGTCTGCATAACATTTCAAGAGGAACATTTATAAAAACACAAGGAACATGCTGTTAAAATGCAGTTTAATTATGGAGAGAAGCAATTATGCAAACAATGCTGCTTTTGTAGTCAGGTATGTGTTTTCTAATACTGATACAAGTTTAACACCTTTGTATCCTCTTTTTTATCTTGTGCAGTCACAATAATGCATATCACATATTAACAAAACTCTCACATCCCAGCTAAGTGTGATGACGTTGGTGGAGAAGGTGCATCTTCGGGGTAGTGAGAAAGACAAGCCTACTTAAGTGAGATAAAAGGAGTCCCGCAGGGATAAGACAATAAGAGTGAATTAAAGAGTGATTTGATAGTTTTTTCTTGAAATGAAAGCATATTATTTTTAATGAGAATTAGTCTTAACATTGCATTTCCCCAACATGTTAACTAACATGTGGTGTGATGAAAGTAGAGTGTTGCAATGTCTATCTTTCTCTCAGTCTGCAATTGTGTTGTCAGTTTCCTAATTGAAGGAAGAATAACCAGTTTTTCCGGTCATTCTCAATAATATGTCCCAAACTGAGAACGTTTGAGAATGATGATGACATTTGCCTGCAACAGCACGCGTACTTTGGCCTACAGACGGCCCTGTGCTTTGACGCCCTCTGGCGGTCGTGGTGGTGAACTATCAAAGGACAAGTACAGTGACAAAACAACTGCTGGTGTCATCAAATGTATGTCACTGTGTGTATGTGCTGCTATTCTCAGGTCCTTTTGTTTAGATATGTATACGAAAGGACCAGAAATCCCAAACAGCTCTGTTCTGCCTGATGCACTGAATACACCCCCTGTGATGTGAAACTAAAGGCCAGACAGCGTGCTGCATTGTGCTGATGAACCAAATGCAGGACAGCGATCCTGTAAATCAAAAAAGTCAAAACAAATAATTATAATAACTTTATTTATATAGCACCTTTAAAAACAGAGTTTACAAAGTGCTTTACCAAGAAGCAAAGCATAGTCATACATAACGTCAATACAGGTAAACATTTAGGAAAACAGGAGGCAAAAAAGACCATACCGTAAAGGCAATGAATACAATAAAACCAAACAAAAAAACAAAAAGAGAAAATGGAATAGAAAACAAACAGATAAATACATAAAACAAACAAAAACAGGGCAACAAAATAACTGCATACGACAACATCAATTAAAAGCAATTACATTACATTTAGCTGACGTTTTTATCCAAAGCGACTTACATGATATACAGTAGACCGTAGACACAGCAACGGTGAGCAATTAGGATTAGGTGTCTTGCTCAAGGACACAACGACACGGACTGGCTGAGCCGGGGTTTGAACCACCGACCCTCTGATTGAAGGTCAGACCTGCTAGCCACCTAACCACAGTCCCCCCCCCCCCTCCCTCCTCCTATTAAAATGGGGTTTGATAAGGGATTTCATTAAAATAAGTTACCTCACTGCAGTTTAACTTGATTTAAGCGAACACGGAAGTGTGCGACAGGTATACATCTCGCCATGAGCGCCTGACACAGAAGCTTCTAGTAAAACAACATTTCCCAGAATGCATCGCACTTCTAGCGATATCTACGCAACGATGAGGCGAAGCGGTTGTTTTCCTCTCCATGTTTGTAAGTAGCTGCCTGTATAACGGGGCAATACAGCAGCTGTTACATCGTTATCAACGCGGTGTCCCCGGCCTGCAGCGGACCCGTTTCTCTCTGGACTAACTCCCAGACTCAGAGATTCACGCCACGCTTATTTCGCGGTGAGTTCATCGCCATGTTATCATCTGTTCCCACCAGGCTGATCGCGCGAAGGTCGCGCAGCCTGTCGCCATGCAGCCGCGTGCTCCAGACCAGCGCAGGCGGAGCCGCGGGCCGGGGCGTCCGCGAGACACCTGCGGAGATCAACCGCAACCCCATCGTGTCCACCTCCAGAGTCTCCAGGAGGGGGATTTTAGCTGAAGAGACCTCTGCTGCCGCTGTCAACCCCTCGGTGCAGTACCACCATCTCGCCCCTAGATGGCTGTCCAACCTGGAGAACCGCCGCGGCTCGTGGGCGGCGCTGGCCAGCAGAGGGCGCAACAATAACCAATACTGGGAGGAGAGCAGTGGTGGTGGTGGTGGTGGTGGTGGTGGGAGCCAGGGGACAGGTGGAGGAGCCAGCCGGGCAGGAGCGGCCTCTATCGGGGTGCTGTCTGCTGCAGCAGTGGCCTTCTGCCTGAAGAAAGATTCTGATAACAAAGGTAGGCGTCATCAACTGTCAGTCATTGTGTGGCCTGACTTAGTATTATTGATGTGTCTATTTGTGATTCATCACTTTGAATAGAAAATATTGTTAATTGACAACATTATTGAGTTAAGAGAATATTTGGGGAATTGGATTCGGGCTTTGAATAACATAAATGCCTCATTATAAATGATGTTTATTAGATTCTCTGAATTCTTCTTGTTTAATGTTTTCTGATTTTGCAATAACAAGGAGATGCTCTTCTGGAGGCAGCAAGGACCAATAATGCTCAAGATGTGGCCAGGTAACACACACACACACACACACACACACACACACACACACACACACACACACACACACACATACACACAAACACAGTCTTAATGAATACACATTTATCCTTGTGTGTGCACAGTATGCAGGGTTTGGACACTTTTATACAAACATTTTATGTTTCAAATACATATTTGACAGATCTGTATACACTACAACACTTTGCACGTGCACATCCTAACACCATATATGTAGAAGCATTGTGAAGCACAAGATCAAGGAGGCTGGGGTTTATAGATGTTAAATAGATTATGAATACATTCAATAAATAATAATAAATCATGTGACATAGCCGTTGTTTTAAACAAATATTACCTTAATTTGTCATGTTGGCTGTGGACTGTATGAGGAAAATACCCGGAAAGGGTTTTGAACTAAACCTGAAAATTGGGATGATCTGTGTTAAACCTATTTAGCCATTATATCATGATGATCCCCTCTCACTGTTTTATGTAGACATATTATCCACAGAAATAGTTTAGACAATAAACAATAATTTTGTCTTTCTCAGCCTGGACTACTGCACTACATTTACTTGAATTAAGAGCCCACGAGTGGTTCTTTCTATCCAAAGTGGTCTTTGCTGTTTAGTGTAACTGTCGACCGGTAAAGGGCTCTGATCAGTAGAAAGAAAAACACACTATTTTTGTAAATTATCCTTAATCTTCTGCTCTTAAGTGTCGTTCAGATCACAGATCATCTGCTTTGTCCAGTTTGTAGAGCCGCTGCGATCATCTGCAGTCTGCAGTAACACGGTTATGTCACCTGTAGTTGTAGTCCCACCAGCAGCCACCAGGCGGAGCAAGAGGACCATCAGTGTGTTTGCAGGAGGGACGAGGCACTCCAACCTCCATTCCAACAGTGTCTCTGTTTTCTTCCCTCTGATTTTAAGCTTTTATTTTCTTCTTGCTTTTATTTATTTTTTCTAACTGGCAGATTAAAACGCCCCCCTTGCTCTGAGTCTTATAGAATCCCCCTGCTTACTCCAAGTTGATGAACCAAAGCGAACTAAAAAGGTCTTAAAGTACTTCTTGGTCCCCGTCTGTTCAGCTGATAATATTACATTACAAATCATAAGAAAACAGACAGAAGGGAACACACTGTCGTCACAGGCCATGATCCTGAAATCTGGCGTGGAAGGTCTGCGCATTACAGTCGTACCTTTGGTCACATAAAGTACACATAAACACATCGTGCATCATATTGGTGGATGGTGGGATTTCCTGCTGCTCACCTCTGCAACAACCATGTAAATGTGTGTTAAACCTCTGCTCGTGTGAGTGTACAGTGTGTCTTTGGGCATAATGTGAGCTCAGCATTCATGTGTTCACCCGTGTGTGTCTCCATTTGCTGGCTTGGGTTACCTGTGCCCGTGTGGCAGATGGTGTAGGTGAGAGTGCAGCGAGACAGTCAGCAGGTCACAGATGTGTTAAGTGCTTTGGTTTAGTTTGTAGAAGTGGTAGAGTGTCAGGGTGTGTCTGCTGAGAGGCAGCGGAGAGGATGGACGTCTCGTTTTCACACAGACTTCATGAAGGCACTTGTGCTTCAAACTGTTCCGTCGTTATAACATCTTGAGGTCGTATTTTAATACCGGAAGGTGTGGATGGAGTTGATGTGCTCTCGTGAGAGCCAGGCTTGAAAGCAGGTTCATAGGTTCTTAACGGTACAACGCAGTAAACCCACATTAATAGATTCTTTTTTTTTCCTTCAGGTTGGTAAACCCATTTTTAAGGTCTGACTTCATTGCAGGGTTAACAGATATTTATGAAGCTCCGTTGCGTTTCTCTGCCACATTGGAAGGAAACATTGGCTGGACAATATCCAAGTTATATTACAGGGCAGGTTTGTTAGATTTAAACGTCAAACGTTAGAACGTCAAAATATACAGAAAAATGTACCCAAAAATGGCTGAAATATCACTTAAAGCCTTGTGTCACCTCTGTTTCTAGAAATAATTGTCCGATTTACTCGACTCGGACCCTCTCACGGAGCACAGATCCTCTACAAGGCTTTTCGGTCCAGATCTGCCATTCGCGAGTGAAAAACAAAAGCTCTGACCCCACACGATGTCCCTTATTTAACTTTACCGTCTGGTGACATGAACGCACTAAGCGCGGTTCAGTGCCCCGAGCAGCTCGGATGAATAGTGGAGAGCTTCTACCACATGAGGACCAGGCAGTGAAAACAGAGCCAGAGAGCATCAGAGCTGAGTGCAGACCAGACAGAGGCCACCGTGTTGACTGTAAACACACACACTGTCTGCCTGCTCGGCACACAAGACGACAGATCGTTCACACACACACACACACACAGGTATAACGACTGTGCCACTGTCATCCCCTCGGGCAGAAAACTCAACACACACCTGGCTTAAACACATAGACACATTAACTGGTCAAGGAGCAAGTGTGTGGCCTCAGATGAAGACAAAGATATACGGGCTGGTTTCATGCTGGAGTGTCTAACAAGGCAAACAAGGCAGGTCTTTGAGACGCACAAGCAGCTGCACTGCCATCTCTAGCCAGGCATCTTTATCTATAAGACACTGTGCTAACAATACACTCCAACAAACGTGTTGATACCTCTACGATATGGACACCTGCTTTAGACGCACTCCACAATATGTCCGTGTCATTGGTGATCTTAATTTATAGCTATAACTGTTTTGTTTTGTTTCTCCCCATCAGGCTGATCGAAGAGGGCGTCGACCCTAACCACCGCCACCGACTAGGTTGGACCGCTCTCATGGTGGCTGCCATGAACCGACAGCACAGGTGTGTGTGTCTGTGTGTGTGTGTGTGTGTGTGTGTTTCATCCGACTAAACCCCCGGAACAAGTCATATGTTTCCTCCCCGGTGAGCATATGTAACAGCGATGTGGCGTTCTGGTGTCGTGCAGCTGCCTGCATGAGTTAGTGTGTGAGCATCTGGGGTCCACGTCCCCCTCTAGTTGTTACAGTAGGTCTTCAGAAGTGCAAAGTGCGACTTTCAGACTGACAGACGGTCTTTCCCCGTTCCCCCCCATCTCTCTGTCCAACAAATTAAATTAGCCTCCTGGCCCCCAGAGCACACACAGCACCGAGAGGGGCCGAGGTTAAGGCCGGGCCAAATCCAATTTACAGGGCTTTTTTTTTTCCTTTTCAGGGCTGTGTGGTCACTTCTTTTTGTTTAAGGGCCTCATGTGCCCGTGAGAAGCATTATGTGAAGGTTCAATATGAAAATAGCCTAAAATGAGCTTACGTTAAATCTCAGGGTTACAGTTGGTAAGATAGTTTGAATTAATAAAGCAGCTTGGATGGAAACATCTGCTCCATTTAGATTGAGGACTGTGAGTTCCAATCAAAGTGTAATGTAGTGACTAAGTATCTGCATATATAAGTTGTATTTCATTTCAGTTTAGATTTTCTGCATTTTATATGCATGTGTTTCTGATACTTCAATATTTCTATTGTTATATTTCTATTGTTAAGTTATTGAAGAGTTGAGGAGCTTTACCGATTAGTTGATTGACAACAATGTGGGTAATCGGTTCAATTAATCAAGAACAAAGGCCAAACATTTGCTGGCTCCTCAAAAGTGAGAATCTGCTGCTTCTACGTGGTTGTAAATTGTATCTATTAAAATAAGTGATGGAAATATTTTAATATGAATTGTTAATGCAAATAATTGTTTCTTTCACTCCTTTCTACTCACCGTCTGGTCTGTAACTCCTTCTCAGAGACAAATATGATCATAAGCGTTGATCGTTTGATTTTTGTGTGTGTGTGTGTGTGTGTGTGTGTGTGTGTCTGTGTCTGTGTGTGTGTGTCTGTTATGAGTGCTATAACTCAGCGCGGCAGTGACACTCCTCTGTGTTTAATCCCGTCTTCCAACCCCCCAGTGAGCCGTCACTGCTGCAGGGAAGACAGAACATCGGTTCACACACATCCGTCACACATGTCTCACAAACACACACACACACACACACAAGTGAGGATGCATGTGGGAACGCACGCACACAGACAAGAGGAGTTTATACCAAATATCTTACAGGCCAACTGCCTATTACTCAGTCGCACACAACTTTATTTGCAGCCGTTAAGTGAAAACACCGGGAACATTACTCACGGACAAGGTCTGGCCTGTAGCTAGAATGTCAGCATGGATCTTATTGTTAAATAACCCCCCCCCCTCCCTCACATTGTATTTATATTTTCCTGGACCAGAAGTGATAACTGTGTTTCAAGAATACTCCGCCGCAGTGGATTCTGTGGAGCCCACTGACTCGGGCCGCCCTCGCTGGTGTTTGGAGGTGGAGGTGGAGGTGCGGCTGTGTGTGTGTGTGTGTGTGTGTGTGTGTGTGTGTGTGTGTGTGTGTGTGTGTGTGTGTGTGTGTGTGCGTGTGCGTGTGCGTGTGCGTGTGCGTGTGCGTGTGCGTGTGCGTGTGCGTGTGCGTGTGCGTGTGCGTGTGCGTGTGCGTGTGCGTGTGCGTGTGCGTGCGCGTGCGCGTGTGTAAGAATGAAAGGGTGAGACATCGGGGGCGGGTGGGCGTGTGTTTGCTTGGCTTTGATGTGGGGCTAAATCAGGGAGGCGCAGGGCCTGGCCCACTATTTGCACTCTTTAACACACAATGCCCATCTCCATCGCTCTTTCTCTCCCTCTATCCCTCCCTCGGCGCATTCACGTGCACAATGAGCGCTCAGCCGAGTGTAACGCCTGTTGACCGTTCCGACCTGTCGGCCGAGTGACTCCACGGCAGGGAGGAGAGGGGGGGTTGGAAACGAGGGAAAGCGGAGGGATGATGGAGCGAGAGGATGAGTGGCTCGTTGGGAAAGAAGAGAATAGTTTTGATGTGGAGTGGGATTATGGGTTTGGCAGCGGGATTAGCTGGATTGAATAGTGGTGGAAATCAGAGAGAGCTCCGGGTGAAATATTCTCATCATTTGGTCACGATACAAAATGATTGTGATGGTAAGCAGCCCGGTTCAGTGACAGAATCAGTTAATCATCGTGGCTCACGTGTATTCTCACTACAGCAAAACAATATCCCTCAGGTGGTTACTGGTATTATACATAAAGAAATACTTGAAGAGTATTCTCACGTGCATATTTCCATGCAATGATTTTCAACCAGTGTACTGTACTCCAGATGATCACTAAGAATCTTTTTTTATTTTAAAGCTAAATGGCAACAATGGAATAATTATAATATAAATTAAATATTCATATATTAATAAAAGCCCTGTTGGACTTAAACTTTAATTTAACAGATAAATAGTGACAGGGTTTAAATGAGCTGAATTTAATAATTAACATTCCTAAATGTTTTTAGAATTCCTAAAATATTTTCGATATTACAATTCTGTAATTGTTCTGTTTGAGCTGTAGACCAATAAATGCACATAATGTTGTCTAATGTTGTCCTGATGACCATACACCATGATGTGTCCAGTATATTATGACTTTCTTTAGAAGGAATGGCGGAAAACACTGAGGAAGTAACCATTCAAGACATGATACCTTGGTGTAAATAACCAAAACATGGCTACGTCAAGTCAATTTTATTTATATAGTCCAATATCCTAAATATCCTCTGTCCTCAGGTAGAAGAACAGATGGGTATTTTCTTTTGAAAGAAAATAAATGTATAAAGGAAACGCAGCTTAATAATTTAACATTGGGACCAATCAGGTTGTTTAGCCGGACTCATCCATCTGACCCCAGGTGTGCAGCAGGTGAGATGAGGTCAAGTGAGGTCCAGCCTCTGGGCCAGGTGGTCAGAGACATGGATGGTCAGTTCGGCTCGGGTGTCTATTATAGCTCGGGACAGACGGAAGTGTCCATTTCCTGTCTTCCCTCCGGGGCAGGATGGGAAACCAACACCGGCCCCAAGCAGCAACACCCGTTACCTGGTGGCCAACCTCGGCACGAGCTGGAGGGTGAAGTCTACCCGCCTCAGCACCAGGCCCGCGGCCATTGATTCAAGCTTCCGATACAGGAGCTGGATCGGAGAACATCCTTTAACTGTTTCATCTGTCGGATGTGTTCTCAGTCAAGATGCTGACTCCCTCGCTCAGCTTCAGGGGTTGTGCTTTGCTTTTAACGTGAATGTAACAAAAACATCAATAAAGACGAAAAAGCGGGAACCAGATGACTTATAAAAGATAAAAAATGCTGCTGTGCCACTCAGACGGCCACACAGCGGCTTGTCTTACTGACCCACTTTAAGTCTCAGTTTAGCCGTTAAAGTAAAATAATGTTGTAATTTACGGACGCCGTCGTTTCGATAGTTCTAAGATTGTATTAGGAAGTCTGAAATCTTAACTTTGGCCCACTCCTCGACAATGTGAGTTTAACCTAATTAACCTCCGCATGCCTTCAGTTTGGCCTCAAATTAGTGCTGCAACTCTCCTCCTAAATGTCCCAAATAAAGTTAGCCACTCGATCATCAGTTGATTAGTAAAACTATCAACCCGTTTACAAAAGCTCATTAGTTTTAGCGCTATCCCGTATAATGAAATCTCCCTCTTTCATCTTTTTTTCGCGACACTTCCCTCCTTTCACCCACTCCCCCCCTCCTCCTCCCCTCTGCAGTTTCACCCTCTTTATCCCCTCGTGTTTACCTTTCTGATGCCATTAACCCTTTTTTCGGGGCCGTCTCATTTCTTCACACAGGCCTGCCCAGCCTCGTGTGACCAGCCGTAGCTTGAGTTTGTGTGTGTGTGTGTCTGCATGTGTCTCGGAGGATGCATCCATGTGTTTGTAGAAGTGCTTGCAAGGGTGAGAGGAGAGCCCTCTGTGGGTCACGGCCCCCCTGCCGCCCCCAGCCACAGTGATACAGTAACAAAGGGGGACCCCCTGACAGTCCTTTATGCCCCCTCAGCAAGGTCAGACACAAAGACCTGGCCGGGCCGTTCTCAGCCTCGCTCTCCCACAGGACACGCAAACTACCAAAGTCTGCTCAAGTTTGAGTTATTTTCGTGGTGATGAGGGGAAAATGTTGCTTCATTCCTATTGTTTTTTGTTATTCTGATATACTGGAGTCATTTATTTGGGTGGTACTCTGTACTCTGATTTCTGGTACTGTGCTGGTCCCACAAACAGATTCCCTTCAGAGTGGAAATGATTGTTTGATAAATTAGTCACCGACCAGTTTGATCAGTTTCTTTTGAGCCCATAAAGACTTTTGCTGGTTCCAGTTTCCCAAATCCATCTTCAGATGTGATGCTTTTCTTTAACGTAACACTAGATAGATTAAGTATCTTTGGCTTCACACTGTTGGGAGAATGAAACAAGCAATTTGAATACAACACCTCAGGCTCTGGGATATAAATATTTTAGAGAGAAGTTATTCTCTGAAGAAATTACAGATTCATCTTTAGTAAAAAAAAAAAATCAAATGTTGGTTGCATTTATTAAAACATGCTTCAAATATTTGACTGCCTCTGTCTGTTGTCAAATGTTTAATGTTTTCAATAAATGTTTGTCCTGTTTCAATATCTTCGGATTTTCATTTAAAACTGCTGCTGTGACTTTTCACGCCTCACCTTTTTAAAGTGGCCGTGTGCTCCTGGAGGGAAGCTGGAGCCTGGGACGTGGTCAATTGTGGTTTAAAGTCCTCCTCATCCTCCTATGAATAATAATTTTGCTCCATTTAAACCCTCTCAGGCCTCCTGCCATAACCATTTAGCCAGAGATGATCCATCACTCCCTCCCCGGCTGCATTACATAGTCACCGGTTTAATGGCAGCCGGCAGCGTACTGGCAGGATTCATGTTTCGGCCATCGCCCCCGTTCTCGCTGTCAGTGGGCAGAGACCGGCCGACTAGTTTTTTGTTTTTTTGGTCCGTCTTCACTGCGTCTCAAAGTCAAAGCCATCGCACACGTTCATGGTGGTAAATGTAAAGCGGGTGTGGACTGTAGGCGGAGAGACGGTACCTGGAATGTGCGTTGGGTCACAGTGGGTGGTGTTGCCGAGGTACTGGCGTTTGTTCTATAAGGCGGTACGCTCCAATGAAGGGTGGTGCGCTCCAAACACACACACCCTCCCCCAGCGGCGCCGGAAACAGGCCCGACCCTTGGCCCCTTCCATGCACACATATGTACATGTTACAAAGCAGACTACTGTGTAGTGAAGGAGGGCAGCGGCCATTGGAGTGTATCCACCGTAACGGGGCGGACTAGGAGTAGGAAGTAAATCAGGTGGAATAGCCTCGGCCAATTGAGTAGTTAGATATTTGCATCTGCAGCGAGCGTATTTGCTTTCAAGCTGTGAAGATGGGAGGAACTTTGAGAAAGGGTCAGGGTTGTGTTTGATGACGTGAAGGAAGCAAGTCTTTAATCCGGTCTGCGTCCTACTTCCTGTCACCTGACACACACATTATGACACCTGCTTGCATGTGTTTTTAGGAAACAGTTGGGTCCGAGTTAGGATTGAGCAATTTGACAATTATACAGAGATATCTTTGGTTGCATTCAGCCATTTCGGGCACTGTTGTAAACAAGAACGCTGCTTTATGAAAATATCAGATTTACAAAATGTTTGCATAAATGTGATGAACTCTTATTTGTTTTTAATTCACTGGATTCACCAAAAACCTGGAGACCCTTAAATACTTCATCTAAAAAATGTTTCCTAATTGACCTCCCAGAATATTTGCTTTATGTTGATAACATAACAATATAAATGTACATATTTTATGATAGAATATTTTATCCGTATCACCGACTCGTAGGCTTGATTATATATTTAAGCCAGGCTGGCTTTAAATAAAGAAGTATTACAGCTGAACGCTTGGTCTGTGTACACATGGGCTTTTATTCATCACAAGTTCTTGTCCAGATTATTGCATGTTTTTAAATGTGTGTCTGTTGTTTTCCAGCGTGGTGAAGGTTCTGCTGGCAGCCGGTGCCGACCCAAACACCGGCGACCTCTTCAATAACGTTTACGACACCTCACGAGAGCAAGGCATCCACTCACTGGAAGGTAAAAGAGGAAAAAACACTGTGTGTGTGTGTGTGTGTGTGTGTGTGTGTGTGTGTGTGTGTGTGTGTGTGTGTGTGTGTGTGTGGTTGCTATATTACACATATGAATCCTAAGTGTTGAACCAGATATTATGAGACATTATAATTTGCATAAATATTTGCATATATGTACATGTTTCATTTCTTCCGTGTTATTTGTTTTCTATGTTCTGTGACAAGTAGTGTGTGTTTTTTATTTGTTTTTCTTCAGACAAGATATATACACACACACACTATACCCCCCAGTCTGTGTTGGGTTTCTGCAGACATATTTATATGGGATATGTATATTGCAGACATTTATATGGCTGTCAGGTTTGGGTCCACGTGGGGCCGGTGTAGCGTGGGGAAGCGTTTCCCAGACGCACGCTGATGGATGGGCTAGGAGGGCCTGTGCGACGCTTTATTGGGTTAGCTATGATTATCCCGCCCTGTCTCTCTCTTTCTCTTTCTCTCTCTCACTCACACACACACACACACACACACAGAGACACAGAGACACTGCAGAAAGAGCTGGTCGGAGAGGTGGAGAAAAAGTGTAGGATGGATGGAGGAAGGGTAAGACTGATGAAGGAAGGAAAAATGAAGGAAGGAAAGTGAGGGGAAGGAAAGAAGGTAGAGAGCAGCAATGGATGGAGTGAGGGGGAGGTTAAAGACGGAGGAGAAGGAAGAAGATGTGGATGTTTGGATAGAGGGAGGGAGGGATTGGAGGAAATGGGTGGTATGATGAGGGAGGGAGAGGCGAGGAAGTCAGGAAATGGATGAGACAAAGTTATTGGGATAGAGGGAGTGGGGAGGGAGGAAGAGGGTGCAAGTGATGAAAAGAATTGATGGATACAGAGGAGGAGAGGAAGGAGGCGGAAAAAATAAAAATGGATGATAGAGGAGTGGCACGAGATGAGTGCTCTTATGAAAAAGAGAAGTAAGGAGAGAATGATAGACTATCTCTATTATTAGTAAGGAGCACAGCAAAAGAGACCCTAAAACACAACTCACGTAATTCCGATCACGTCGGACAGTCGAGCTTAAATCTGTGAAAATGAACAACTCTTCCAACGCTGGAAACAGGAAAGACAATTTTGTAGTCGGCAGTGTTATCATCGTCACAATTTCCGGGGCCTTACCATTGACTGTAAACCGGTTAAAGAAAGTTATTCCGGATTTAAAGACTCAAAACAATTCCAGTCAGTTGTTGATTCATCATACTCGGCTCCTCAAAGCGTGCTGGTTGCATATCAGATTGGAGTCGTGCCTTTCATATTTCCGTCTTTGAGGGCTTCGTCTCTTTTGTCTAATTTTCTCATAAAAAGAACAAGCTCGAATCTGAAATTCACTAACCCAGCAGGCTTCTTTTTGTTTTTTCTTCTTCTGTAAACCAATGCATGTTCTCTCTTGTCTCTCCGTGTATCCGTCGGTCGCTCCCCACAGTTCTTGTGTCCAGAGAGGATGAATTCAGCAGCAGGCTCAGCAGCCGGGCCGGCTTCCGCGGCTGCACAGCGCTCCACTACGCCACGCTGGCTGATGACCCGCGCACCGTCCGCATGCTGCTGGAGGCCGGTACGTTACGCCACAACCACCCAAACCCCACTTTAGAGTCCACAAGGGACCTCTGAGGGGCTAGATAGCTGCACGTAGTCTGCAGTATGAGTAGAATCTCTTAATGTGGACCTCTTTAGGATCTGTGTTCTTTTCCTATAGCTCACATTCATGTTGCTGATTTAATTGTGTCGTGTCGAGGTGCTCCATCCTCGGACGATGGAGGATCTTTGCATCCACTGCTTAGATAAACCAAGTCCCTCGTGAGAGGAAACTGTTGTTACCTGAACTCAGTCTCAACTAAAACCAACTGACAGAACTCAATTATATTGTTATCTGTTGTTAGGCTGGATTGGGCTCAATCTATATTTAATTTACAAGTTGTTTACATTGTTTAGGTCATGCTTTCAAGTTTCACTGATATTTGGTGAAAAGTTTGCTCCTTTTTTAATTTTTTTCACTTATGGGTAGAAGTCAAATTCAGGCCTTTGCTCATTTCCTCCTGAATTTTGTATCATTTTGAATTTCTGGTAAAAAAACAACAACATTTTGCCCCTCCTCTGACACAATGGCCACCTGGCTTTCATATGGTCTGACATTCTGCTTTCATAGGCTAAGACTTGTATTGTTCAAAAAACATCTAGGGTGTGATTTATTTATTTGAGAAAACAAATGACAAGATTACCCATAAGGACCCATGCCAGGCTCCTAACCTTAATCGTTGCTATCCAAACTAAATGGTTCTCATTCTGCCTTCAGCTTTAAAAAGCTTTCCATGTATCATCATCTTATCGCTTCCACCCCCCGAGTAATATAAACGGTATTACAAAGCTCATTTGAAATTGATCACTTGTTCATACCCCCCTCTCCATTCACCCCCATTACACTCGCACCTGTCTTTGACTCAGCTCCACCGACACACACACACACACACACACACACACACACGGACCCTCGGGGCAGAATACCCCCCTCAGTATCCAGGCGAGCGGCTCTTAAACAAGCTAGTCCTAGTTGAACTGTGACCTCCACACAGAACGTGCCCTTGGGGTAACTGCACAATCACAGGATGTGTGTGTGTGTGTGTGTGTGTGTGTGTGTGTTTGTGAGTGTGTATGTGTACGTACATGTCTTTGTGAGTGCATGTGTGAGCTTTTCTCCATTTCATGAATTAAAAAAATGTACGCTTTTATCCTTTTGATACGTTTAAGTTCGCACACGCACATTTGTAGTTGTTTTTAGGCTGATATGTTTTTAATCTAAAAAAAACATTTTCCCATTTTTTTGGATCAAACACCCTAACCTCCATCACCACACACACACACACACACACACACACACACACACACACACACACAGGCTAGTATTAATGTCTTGTTTATGTTTATGATGGATGGTGCATCCATAGCTCTGTCTGCCTGTCTCTCCCGTCTCACCCCTGCGTCAGTAAGCACTCTGTAGGCTTAAACAAATCACTTCGTCTAACTCAATCAAATGTTCTGCAGACGCATTTTTGAATTAAAAAGGTAAGAAATTTCACAAAGCAGGGACATTTGTTTTAAGTCAATCAGATTAAAGACGGGGTGGGCTTTTGCTCGCCCGACCGGGTCGTTGCTGGTTTGGCGCCACCATCGCAGCCAATAACAGTCACGACGTCACACACTCTCAATCACCAACACATTGCTGTCCATGTGCACATGTGGGTCTGTGTGACTGGGAGAATAATTAAAGACTTGTATACACATTTTTAATGCATTTGATTATTCTTGACAAAGCTTGTGTCACTTCTACCGTCTTTCTTTTCTTTAATCCAATTCTTCCTTGTCGCTTCCAATCAATCTTTTTTATATATCATCACAAAAAACCTTATAAAGCGCCACAGCTTCAGGACATCTGTGTGGATTTAGGTTTGTGTGTGTGTGTGTGTGTGTGTGTCCTCTGATTTAGGGTCATCTTCCCTCCATGTATGTGTCCAGTGTCTAGGTCTGTATGGAGTTGTGTGTATCCCATACTTTGTTATTTCCCTTGTGTTTGTGTGCGTCCATGTTAGTCTACCAGCCGCGGGTTTGCTCTTTTGGCCTTAGCCGGCCCGAGACTCTCATCTCCATCCATCACAGTCTCCAGACCCACCCTCGGGCCTCTCTTCGCCCCACAGTCCCTCACCCTACCTGCAGAGGCTCCCTAGCTCCTCCCCAGGCTCCACATCAGGCCCGTGGCCACAGGCACTCAGTAATGGACAGCTCCGTAGGTGGTAGGAGGCCAGAAGAGACACACATGTTCACAGACGCACACTATGCAGATACAAGGACACACACAAGACCAGCAGGGGCTCTCTCCCACCAGCTGCAGTGAAAGAGAGGGAGGAGGAAATAGGAAAGAGGAGGGGACTCCTAATAGGCATAACTAAAGCACTCCTAATGAAGGGATCCTGTGTGTGTGTGTGTGTGTGTGTGTGTGTGTGTGTGTGTGTGTGTGTGTGTGTGTGTGTGTGTGTGTGTGTGTGTGTGTGTGTGTGTGTGTGTGTGTGTGTGTGTGTGTGTGTGTGTGTGTGTGTGTGTGTGTGTGTGTGTGTGTGTGTGTGTGTGTGTGTGTGTTGATCCTGTTATAGAGGGCTATGGCCCAGAGGGTTGGCCTGATATTAAAGCCCTAAATGATGCTATTTATTATGTCCAATGTCTGTCTGTCTGTGTGTGTGTGTTGGGATGGGGGGGGGGGGGGGGTACTTTATTGCTTTCCTCCCTCATGTTTTTGTGTGTGTGGGGGTGTAGTTGTCAGGATCGATAGCTTCCTGAGCAGGTCACAAAATGTAGGGGTTTATCGATAATCATCTCAGTGATTATTAGTCTCTGCGGTCGGTGCTCAGAGCGATAGGATCATCCAGCACCTGTAATGATTACACAGTCTGTTACAGTCTTCTGGTCTGTTGCTCACTAACTTCAGATGGGTCATCTGGTTCAATGCAGCATTCAACCTCCTGAACATTCACTACAGCGGCCATTGATGGGGTTTTTATGCATCATTTTCAGGTTTGGTACAAATATCTGCCCTCATCAGCTGAAAGGATACAGTGGTGACATTAATATACTCTTAATAGACCCAAATGTAATATATCTTTAACGAGTATTGTCACAATTTGCCAGATTTATTTAATCATCCTGGATTCTCTTAAAGACATTTCAATGTATTCCCGGCCAACTATAGTTAAAGTGACACGTTTAATGTCACTCCAGGGAGTTTACACAGTGTTTTCCTATTTGTCCTTTTTCATGAGTGTCAGTAGAGTTTCAAGGCCCTTTCACACACATATTGTTTTGGGATGGTTTGGGCTTTCAGACTAACTACAGGAAGTCTGGAAAAAGGAAAAGCAATGCATCCAAACCAAATGAGCCACAGCGGCACTCAGGGAGAGGAGACCAAATGTTTAATTGACACTTGGTCCGTCAACGTAAATAAGAGTCGGCTGGAAAACATCAACAAAGATTCCGGCTCTTTAAAATGATTTATCCAAAGGATGAGAGGGAGAGGATGCAACGTGACGTATGCATGCTATATTTTATTATACTCAGGAACCGGAGCGTCATAAAACAAAGACGCACTCCAGTTTCAGTACATGAGAGTTTTTGATAGTTTGTGCTATGGATACATTTTGGTCACTACCAGAAAAGTCTCGAGGTTTGAAGCCCCGGCCTGGAAGTGGGCCTGTGTTTTCATTTTCTTCCATTATCTATTGTATTTAGTTTTTGTCTTTGTAACTGATGCGGTGGAAACATTCACGTGTTGTGTGGTGCAGGTCAGGGCAGAAGGCACCGCTAACCATCCTCACTGACAAGTCCCGGCACACTTCACATGTGACATCACGTCTCTTCCTCATTTACACTCCGCCGCCTTAAAGATCTCACAAGGTCTCGCAGCGTTTTTCCTCCGTTTGACCCCTCCAGCTGCGTGGACTGTGTGTGCTTGTGTGCCTGAATGGCCCCCAACCTGCAACAACCTGCAGAGCGTATAGATTGCATAATAATCCGGGGTGTTGGTGTGCGGGTGTAGGGCTCAAAGCTTGTGTTATTGGCACGCGTTGCAGATATGAAACCCCCTACAGGGTCATTCATTGCATCGCGCTTTTGCTTCACTGCACATAGTCCCGGTGACCCCTGAACTCACGTGACCTCTCACCCTAACCTCACTCTCTCCATCGATGTGTTGACCCTCCTGCTGAGGTGGTGTGTGCATGTTCTTGTAGCACTTGCAGCTAAAAAGATCCGGGACATTTTACTAAAAATATAATAAGAAAGAAAATGTCATTCTGTTGTAAGTTTCAAACCATTTGTGTAGCTATGTTTTTTTTCTAATATATCACCTATCTGTGTTTGTGTGTGTGTTGCATGCTTGCATACAGGTGCCAACCCCCTGCAGAGCAATGGTTTGGGACACACAGCGCGGGCCTATGCTAAGGATGGAGAAGCCAGCACAGTACTGCAGGAGTTTGAGGCCAAGGTATGACGCACCCGCACAGGCACGAGCCGCTCATTTAGGTCTTCCGTACCAGCTGTGCAGAAAGAGCCAGCAATTAGTAGATCATTAGTTTCCATGCACACACATGTTTTGATACTGTAGTCGCTGTGTGTGAATGACTCGGCACTCTTCACCCCGTAGACATCTGTGTGATTCACTTGCCTTCACGCACACAGACACACTCTCCTCAGGAGGTCTGTGTGCGTCTGCTGACTGAGTGACGGCTGCTATTGAGGGGTGGAGTGCTGAAAGCTGGTGGAGGTTAACTGGGGTTAAAACGTGCTGAAGAAAAGTTGGATTATATATTAACTGTGTTTTTATATTGTTATATGGGACTAGATATGACGCACAAACTTGCAGCAGTCAAATGTTTTAAAATATTTTATCTTCAGAAAACAGTGATCTCCAAAATATTACACAATATTGATATAAAGATATTTGGTCTAGAACATATTGATAGAATTATGTATTTATCCAGACGCTAAAATACATATAACTGACATTGGGATTCAGTACTTTTTTTCACATGTAACATCATTAAAATTGCTTTAGCAACACACTATGAATGTTATCAGTAAAATAAATCAGGTCTTCTTTGTGGAAGATTTTCTTTTTCCCCATGATTTGTTAAAATGAGATTCAAATTGGGAACTGAGGGTGATCTCGAGGCTTAAGTTTTAACTGAATGATGAGTGCAGAGACCCCTCACTGCTCACAGGTCTATAGTAGTGGAGGTGGGATCAGCTGTTTTCTTAAATAAAACTTGAGTTACCCGTAGTTATCTACCAGCTTGACAGCAGGCCAGAGCTAAGCAAGATGGAGAGAGAGAATAAACAGCCTGCTCCACTGCAGGGTGAAAACCTCTGAGAGGACAAAGAGGAGAGGATGAATGAGTCATGGGGTGGCTGCAGAAAGAAAGGAGAGAAACTGAAAAACACAAGACGTGGAAATAAAGGGAAAGAAAAATCAAATCAGCAGAAAAGAAGAAATGTGTGTCAGAGAAATGAGGCAAAGACAGATAGAGAGGTAGAGTGTGTTAAAGAGGAGGAAGCTGCCAGTAGGGAGGGAGTAGAGAGAGACTGAAAAACACCACAACCCTTTTTGTAGGGAAAAAGGGGCGAAACGGCTTTATTGTTGCTTCTAGAAGGGATTCTGAGTTTAAAGCTTTCAGTCATGCGTGTTTGTTCATTCACTCTAAAGCTGAAGGTGGAAAGAGGGGTGAAGAAGAAAAAGATAACGACGAAGAGAAAGAGGAGTAAAGACGGGCAGACTCGTCCATGTCCTCTTGTCTTTCCCTTTGATTGTTGATGCGTCTCCCTCCTCTTCCTCATTCACTGTCTCATCGTATGTGCTTTACCTCCATCTAGTTCCAGGAGGTGCAGGCTCGGCGGGAGGCGGAGGAGAGGCGGAGGTTCCCCCTGGAGAGGAGGCTGAAGGAGTACATCATCGGACAGGAGGGGGCCATCAATACTGTGGCCTCGGGTAAACACACACACACACACACACACACAGGACATTATATATGCAGCTAATACACATTGATACAACACAAACATAGCAAGTGGACATAAATACACACTGCTTTTCTTTCTTTCTTTTCAGCATGTCTCTGTTTTGCACTCCCCTCCTTTTCCTCTCCTCCCTCCCACAGTAGGCGGGTTCAGACAGACCGGCGGAGGCTGTAATTGGTTAATTGTGATGAATGAGCTGTCTGTCAGGCATACACAGGTGCTGTGTGTGTGTGTGTGTGTGTGTGTGTGTGTGTGTGTGTGTGTGTGTGTGTGTGTGTGTGTGTGTGTGTGTGTGTGTGTGTGTGTGTGTGTGTGACAGCTGAAGAGGCCAGGCTTGGAGCCGCCAGTTAACACGATTACAGAGAGGAGACATACTACAGACCTCTCCCCCAGCCCCCCCCCCCCCTCTTTTCTCTCCCCCTTTTTTCCCTCCCCCTCTCTGTCTCTCATCCCTTTTCTCTCCTCAATGTCTCCCTCCATCTCTCTCTCTCTCTTTACCCCTCGATCTTCATCACACCCACTCTTTCTCCTTCACCCTTCCGTCCTTTCCTACTTCCACTCTGCGTTCTCCGCCCTCTGCATCCTTCCATCATCGTTCCTCCATGCTGTGCCGTCCATCTCCCTTCCTGGAAACACAGAGTCAGGGATGAACAGGTGGAAGGCAGAGTGATTGAGACCGGAAGAGAAAAACAGATGAGACGGGGGTAAAACTAATGGAGACAATGGGAGAAAAAACAGGAGAGCTGATGGGAGGAGATGGCAGAGAAGCAGAAAGCTCGGAGCATTGAACGAAAGACAAAGAGAGCGAGTGTAATGCATAGAGAAGAGAAGGGAGGATGAGTTAGAGCACAATAACACAGCCGACAGTAAAGAGCTGATATTACACCAGGCATCCATGGAGGCCATGTATTGATCCGCAGTTGAAAGAGAGAGTGTGTGTGTGTGTGTGTTCAGATAGGGAAGAGCAGCAAAGGAAGAGGCTGTGTATTATTTTTATGATCTCAGACAGATTTGTGAAAATAATGAACTCGCTCCCAAAGCTAGATATGGATATTATACTGTGTAATGTTTTGGTGAGAACAAATACTCCAGAGTTTATAACCAACAGGAGAACAACTTGGATTTGTACCTCCAGACTTCATTAAAAATACAATACATAACTTAACTGTCCATAAAGCCAAATACAAATGGTTGAGCGTTTAGTGTCTGTTTTGCTGGGAGTCAATGAAGGAAGAGGGAATCGTGGGACTTGTAGTCTTTGGCAAGGTGATGAATGATTGTTGTTATCAAGGCAAATGGTCCTGAACGCCATAAAAAAGTCGCCACAGTGATAAAGAAACAGCTTATTGATTTCTGAGAATATTACAGTGAATATATCACACACACACACACACACACACACACACACACACACACACACACACACACACACACACACACACACTGAAAGAGAGCAAGAGAACATGCGGGAAGATATTTTTAAAAACACACGTTATCTACTGTGTATGTTTACTGCAAAAGATGAGATGAGCCGAGCAGGAATGAGCCAAAGAGTCAGAGAGGGGAAGTCGAGATGAGGAGATGGACCTGCAGAGAGCGGAAGGCATATACTGGAGATAAGGAGACAACAAATGAGAATGTACCGATAAAGAGAGAGCTGCACATGACCAGATTATGTAATTGCAGAAGATACACATGCAATAATATATTTTACTAATAATAATAATAAAACTATTCCAACTAAAAAATGTATAAATAAATATTTATTTAACAATGACATGAATCAGATTTGAGAAGCTTTTTTTTTTCATTAAATATCCTAAATATTATATATTATAACTGCCATATATTATATCCGCCATTGATTACACTATTAGAAAATAGCTTTGTTTGTTTTTTTCATATTTTTGGTGTGTTGTCATGACTCTAAAACGGCTGTTTCCACCCGAACTCCTCATGACGAACAGCTGGCCTGCAGCAAGATACACAACCACACACCAAGTATGGATACACTAACTTACACACACACACACACACACACACACACACAGGAAGGAGGTTAGATTGATCCAGGTTTAGCTCTCAGGGCTAAGAGTTATTGAGGAGAATCATCCCTCTGTAATCATGTTAGAGCCAACCAGACCTGCCCAATGAGAGAGAGAGAGAGAGAGGGAGAGGGAGAGGAGAGAGAGAGAGAGAGAGAGAGAGAGAGAGAGAGAGAGAGAGAGGGAGAGAGGGAGAGAGAGAGAGAGAGAGAGAGAGAGAGAGAGAGAGAGAGAGAGAGAGCTTTCATTTGTTTTGTGTCTCCTTCCTTTCCTTGTTGTTGTCGTCAGGGTCCTCTGAGAAATGTCAATGTGCCCTTCTGTCAAAGTCGGTCTCAATCAGCTAAAACACAAACAGAAGGTTACGCTGTCATTCACACAGCCGTAGATAAAGCAGACGGAGCTTTGGAGCCCCTCTTGTCACTATTCATCTCTGTGTCCATCTCTGACACACTCGTTTGTTTCTCTGTCTCCTAATCTCCATCACCCCTCTCTCTTCCCCCTCTTTATCTCCTTCTACATCCTCCTCTTTCCTCTCCTTATCTTCGCTCCTCCCGCTGTCTTCCTCTCCGCCGTGTCATCTCTCTGCCTCCCTCATTCTGCCGCTCCTCATCTTCTCCCTGCCAAGCATCTGTTCTCTATGATTATCAGCTATTAGTGGCCAGTTTAACACTCGGATCTGGTGTCTGTCGTGAGGTATTTCAGCTCCACTGCATCACACGCAGACATGTCAGTAAACGATCGACGGGACACACACTGGAGCTTTGGCTGTTGCAGGACTGAGTAGAAGTCTGGGTTCCTCTGTGTCGTCTTTAGCAACTTAGCTGCATCGTTCTGCAGCCACTTGTTGCATTATTTAAGCTTGTGATCACCGACTGTGTTGCTAACTATAGTGTGTTTTTGCTGAGAACTCTTGTGTCTTTGGGGTGGCATGTGGAGAAGAATACATGGCAGGTGTAGGAAAAATGGTCACAAAATGAAGGACAAGCCTGACGACCCTTCAGTGCGAGGCTGTGTTTTCTCCTGTGATTCAAACCTACTGGGTTTTAAGATGTGAACGGCATGCAGGACCAATGTTTTAACTGCTTACATTTACAATACAGAGCTGAAGTTGTCCATTTAGAAGCTGAAGACGGACCTAGTGTGCGCGGTTGCATGTTTTGTGGCTCTATCAGGCTAAAAGAAGTTGACCTGAGGTGGTAGTATCACAGTTGTCAACATTGAAAATTGAAATTATTAAATGCAGACAAATATTAAAGTTTCTCTTTCACCTATTGCCTCCACACGGCTCTCAACATGGCTGAGCCGGCAGCTCGAAGCTAACAGTGCTAACAGTTATAGCTTTACTCCTCACTGCCTTTACAAACAGTTGTTTCCTGCTCGAAATATCAAATCAGCACCTATAATAAATTAACAATAATATATTACTAATTGCATGAATCATCAACTCCTAGTTAATGTTTAATGAAAATGAACATTGGTTTGATGTGGTTTGGGTCTGATGGTTAGAAACAGCATTATTCTATTGAATATTTTGTGTTGAACACATTTAAAATGTAAAGCAAAACCACGCAGCGCCTGTTGTGTTTCCAGTGGAGCTGATGGACGTCGATATGCTTACATTAGGATACTGACTCAAGCAGCAAGGTGAAACGTAACATCGTGTATTACCTAAAAATGAAGTCAAATTAGAATCAGCTTTATTGGCCATGTGTGTTTCACGTAGCTCTCATCGTACATATATACATATTATATACAATAAACAAGATGAATGTAAAAAGACATTAAAGACAACAGAGTAGTGCAGATAGAGGTGTCTGATTAATTGTTCATCAGAGTGAGGAAGAAAAGCTTAATGTGTTTGTTACACAGGATCATGTTGACTCCCCTCTACTGTAAGAATGATCACACAAAATAAATAGTTGTGTTGATATCCCAGCATGTCGGCCAGCATCACTAATTACCACTGAGAGGTCTTGAGGTGGATGGGCAGCTTTTGATGGGAACCGTGTCAGCTTCATAAATGCATCATTTAAATGCTAACTTTCCCGCATCCACCCATTTTGTGTACCTGCTCGTCGGGCCTCTCGGCGCCTAACGGGGGGTCACATGGTGACACTGAACAGAGGGCCAGTCTGTCTCAAGGCAAACAGAACAAACAGTGACAGACATCGCTATGAGCAATTTAGAGACTGGAAGCTAGAAGAAAGCCACACCAACACAGCCCGGCCTGCCAGTGGATTCTAACCCACGGCTTTTGTTGTTGTTGCTGAAAGCAACCAATAAGCCCCTGTTTACTTGGATCCTGTTGGCAAACCGCTGCTCCTCTGTGCTCTGCTTTCGGCCCCGGGCCTCCTCAACAGCTTCAGATTGGATGAGTTTGTGCCCGTGTCTGCTTCTTCGTCGAGTGGCCGAAACCACGGGCCAAATACACTCTTTACTACCCTCCCATCCACCTCATCATCTTGTCTTTGTGTATGTGTGTGAGTGTGGTTGCTGGGGTGATGGCAGGGTTGGGTAGGCACTCCTCTTTAAGCAAGCGTGTGTGTGTGTGTGTGTGTGTGTGTGTGTGTGTGTGAGGCTGCAATCCATGCTAAACTGATTTCGCCATGGCCGCGCCAGGGAGGCTAACACAATTACTGTTGGCTAATGGCCCCACTGACTGAGGGGGGAAGAGAGGCAGCGTGGGTAGCTTTCTGGAGGTCTCTCATCTTGCTCTCTAAGCTCTGTTTTCTCTCTTCTGTCTTCTTTTCTCCCCCCCCCCCCTCTCCACCAAATGTCTTGACCCTTTTCTCATCCCTGCTCTCTCGCCCTTTTATCATAGTTTCTGGGATACCCGCCGCCCTCGGGTCAACCCGGTTCAGGCGGGTGAAACTTGGAATACTCAGTCTACAAATGTAAATAATCCTCCTTTTCTTTCTCCCTCTATCTGTTTCTGCAGCCATCAGGAGGAAGGAGAATGGTTGGTACGACGAAGAGCATCCTCTCGTATTCCTCTTCCTCGGCTCATCAGGAATCGGTAAATCACTCTCATCTTCACACCAATCTCTCTCTCTCTCTCTCTCTCTCTTTCTCATGAAACAATGGCAAAACAAACAAAGAAAACCTCTTCAGTGGCTTGAAAGTATCTGCCAAAATACACAGAACACTTGAGTAAGATAAGTTTCTGAAGTTCGTTGAACGCATGCAGAGTGTATTTTCCTCCTGCCGTCTGCTGATGTCAAAAGAAACAGAACACACAAGACCACAAAAGCATGTTGTCACACTAACATGTAAACACAAACTAAGTAGTCAGTGAAGGAGCATGTCTCTACGGTGTCATTCTACCTATTGAATTGAATGTCTTGATTTTTATAAAGATTTGAAATCAAACTTAAAATTAGGGGCTGTATTTGAGTGATTAAAGACAAAAATCTGAGAGAATATGTTTTTCAAAGACTGCCTCCTTAATCTAGCTTGTGTTTTATTCCTACAGCCGGCACAGTAAGAGGCTGGCTGGCTGGCAACTTAGCTCTTAGTAAGATAAACAACCTCATTCAGCTATTTTATTTGAGGATACTTTGTATCATTACAATGTGGGTAGTATATGCAAAAGAACAATGGTTGTCCTGTTACAATAAACCAGCAAATTTGTGAGTAAAAATAGTTTGGATTGGAAAAGAATGAGATCATCATTTTATTATGGATGTATGGTCACATGCCGTTTTTATGAGCAGTTACCAACAACTTCTGCAAACATTTTAATGTCACAACCTGTCTGCCTCAGGAACAGCTTGGCAGTGTTCACCGGATATAGTCCCGCCCACAAAGACTCTGATTGGCTCGCTCGTTTCTCAATCAATTTTCCTTCAGGGGATAATAAAGATAATCATCCATCAATTTCCAACCAGGGAAACTACAGACGATCTGAAATCACTGACAAAATGTGTGATGTGGGCGGCAATTCTGAGGTCATGAACCCGGCTAGTATCTGGTGTAAGCACGAGTGTGTAAATTAATACACAGTAATACACAACACACAAAATCTATAAAGATGTTCATAGACAAACAATTGGTGTCCAGTGTGTCAAGTCCAGTTAACATGATACAAAGTAAAAAAACAAATAAACTCACATTTATGAAAGCAGTGCATAGAAGTTCAGAACTAAGGTGTGTGTGTGTGTGTGTGTGTGTGTGTGTGTGTGTGTGTGTGTGTGTGTGTGTGTGTGTGTGTGTGTGTGTGTGTGTGTGTGTGTGTGTGTGTGTGTGTGTGTGTGTGAGAGTGTGTGAGTGTGTGAGACTCAGGACCAATCAAATTCAAACCAATCATTTTTTAATTGATCAGTATTGGCTTTATAAAGCGACATCCATCCCTAATCCGTAGTTTATTGCAGCTCGTAGAGCTCTGGGTGCACCGGCTGTCAAAAACAGCTCATTGCACTTTAAAACACCGGAGGAAACCTTTTGCTGGAGCACGGCGGTGAGAGTCTCAGACCAACATTACAGCGGTTTCAATTAAAGATATCCGCTGGGGGTGGTGGGGATGAATTGAGACTGTCTAAATTCTGTCTGGACTTTTCTGCTACAACAGATCCACACTGACACTCCTCTGTCTCAAAAAGGGGAATTGTTTTTAGTCGTTTTAAAAAGGGAAAGTCTGCATTGTGTAAGAAAAGCTCACGTGTCCTCAAACAGCTGCAAGACGAAGGTGTGTGTGTGTGTGTGTGTGTGTGTGTGTGTGTGTGTGTGTGTGAAGGAAAGAGGAAGACGGAGGGATATTAAGGGCCAGATAGATGGCTAAAAAAGAGGGAGACGGTGAGATGACAGGCCAGAGAGATGGATGAAGGAGAGGCGGTGTTCATATTCTCTGTTGCCTTTAGCGACAAACAGTGGCCATGAGACATCAATATTAAACACAGCAACAAGACACACAGCCTTTCACACACACACACGATCATCATACCCATACGCATACCAAACACAAGACATCAATATCGCATATGAGCATTTATATGCAGAATATTTTAGCGACAAACATAATGTGTGCTTCTGGAGAGCAGGAGATGATTGAAAGCGTCGTAGACACTGGGACTGAGGCCAGCACTTAGAGAAGGAGAGAGATCTTCCTCCTGTCTGAAATGAATAAGCTTGTTTTCATAAAATCTCTGCATACTAATGGCTTCCAAAAAAAAGCAGTGACTGTTTTTTTATATTTATATCAATACAAATATCTAAATGGGACCAGGGTTGTTCCTGTGTAATAATAATTACACCGTGTCTCTGTTCTGGTTGATGTCGGGTGACGCAGGAAAGACAGAGTTGGCCAAACAGGTGGCTCGCTACATGCACAAGGACGTCAAGAAGGTATGTTGTGAATCATGACACACACACACACACACACACACACACACACACACACACACTTTAAAAGGTGGGGAAAAAAGCAGGTCCTCTCATAGAAATAAAACACAGACATTTAATTTAGCGTCTCTTCTCGGCTTAAAGAAATGACAGAGAATTCAATTTGTGTTGGTTTCCATGGTAACTATTAGTAGCAGCAAGTTGTGGTTAACCCATCGTGTGATTGCAGGGTTTCATCCGTATGGACATGTCCGAGTTCCAGGAAAAACACGAGGTGAGACACTTTCTACCTGCTCCGAATGCACCAGTGTGAAGTCAGGAAGTGTGTGAGCGTTTCTCACCATCGAGTCCCACTTACTGTGTGCAGTGTGTCGCTCTGAGAGAGGTTCGTTCATTTCAAGAGAGAGTGGTACAGTTGCATCACTCTGCTGCAGATGACTGGTCCTGATGCATTGGATTAATCCCGTTTATGTTCTCATAATGGACACATAAACCCAAATGAATGCTGTTTTTGCCCTTTTTTGTGAAGCTTTGGTGATGAATACATTTAATCAGTGAATCAGAGCTATGTGACGATGCTCGTGGACCACCGCCGTCTGATCATTTCACCCCAGTATTTCTATCCAGTGGTTACTTTTAAGTGGTTAAGTGTGGTCCTGGCAAAATCCTTGTTTTTGTTAAACGTATTTTGTGCACCCTCATCTCTCAGGTGGCAAAGTTCATTGGCTCCCCGCCGGGATACGTGGGACACGAGGAAGGGGGTCAGCTGACCAAGCTTTTGAAGGCGTGTCCCAACGCTGTTGTCCTGTTTGACGAAGTAGACAAAGCCCACCCCGATGTTCTGACTATCATGCTGCAGCTCTTTGATGAGGTGTGTATTCAAACACAGAAATCATACCTTGACCTTGAAGTTACATTTTTCTTGTTTGTTTGATAAGACATTAACATTTCTGACACATATAACATGAATTGAGCTATCGTTCCTGCTGTTCCCCTCTTAGGGTCGCCTCACAGATGGAAAGGGGAAAACCATCGAATGTAAAGACGCCATCTTCATCATGACGTCGAACATTGCAAGTGATGAAATCGCCCAGCATGCACTGCAGCTTCGCGAGGAGGCTGAGGTAGTCAGCCGCAGAAAGCTGGCCGACAACCTCGGTGAGAGAAGCACACTAACACATACGTACTTAAAAATGCAATCGCAAACTCCATGATGAGCAGCCTTCACACTGACTTTGTACGTACATCATCCACTACTGCTGCAAAATAAATTCCCACGATAGATAACCATTAAAACTCATTCTGACGCCGACATTTTCATTCAGTTTGTATCTGTTGCTGTAGTTTAAAATCAGCGTGGTGACATGATGTGACGTATGGTTTAAATAATTTTGTTTGTCAGATAATCCAAACTTAAAGTCATTCAAAACTATTTGGATCAGCCTTTTAATAATGTTCACACAAACTGTGTGATTTGGCGCGACGCTGTAAAGACATATCGAGCCATCAGGTCAAAACTGAAATTATTGTTGACGTGCTTTTCCCCAGAGGAAGTACAGAAAGGTGATGACGTCAAAATCTCTCGACAGTTTAAAGAATCTGTGATTCGACCGATCCTGAAGGTAACTCAGTTACACACACACACACACACACACACACACATAAAACACACTTTGTTTTGCAGTCATTTCTGAGAAATGTTGCAGATTATCTATTTGTTTCTCGACAGCAGTGTACTGTAATTGGCTGAGAAGCTTCAGTTTTAATTGTTGATTCTTTGGTTCCTCTCCAGGCTCATTATCGGAGGGACGAGTTTCTGGGTCGGATCAATGAAATTGTCTACTTCCTGCCGTTCTGTCACTCAGAGCTCCTGCAGCTGGTCAGCAAAGAGCTGCACTTCTGGGCCAAGAAGGTATGTAGCAATGTGCAGAGACGGGACTTCACCGTCTTTGCACCACCCAACATTTTATGGTTGGGCAATATTGCAATTCCCCTACTGACGATATTGCTTTAAGAAAACAACAATATACAAAATGATTGTCCAAAAGAAAGCTGCAGAGAGAGCGACTGGATACACATATTTTGCAATGCCCATAATCGGCCACAATATATCGTCAGTAAGTGCTATTTTACACAAGAGCATGCTGGGATATATGCGAATATTTCATTCATAATGCTGAAAACTATTATTATTGTTATTATTATTAATAACTCACAGACGTTTGCTAGTATGTTGTAATTTTTTTTAATACGCTACAACAATTCGGTGAAGCCTTGAAAAGCAAGAAACAAAAGAGAAAGACTGTATATGGTGCAAAATTCATAGTAGGCGTTATTCATAGTAGGCATAATTGAAGCTCCTTCTGTTATCGTGGCCAACCAATACGGTCATATCACCCAAGCCGACTTCATTTATATCATGGCTGTCCTCCAGTGGGCTGGATGCCCCACCCACTTCATCCTGCAGCCTCTGAGCTGTACAGGAACACACGCAGATCAATATTATGTGCCGCTACTACTCACTATAATGTGATTACAGTATTTAACATGTGGAGCCTTCATCAATATTTAATTATTAATATTACATCTGGTGTCCTGACAGCCAGCATGGACCCTGACTCATGACTCTGTGCATTTATCTTTGTGCACACATCTTTGTGTGTGTGTGTGTGTGTGTGTGTGTGTGTGTGTGTGTGTTATTGTTTCTGTTATCTTTAATTTTTTAAGTGTTCATGTCTCATAATAACTGGTCTCTGTCTGAATGTGGCAGCGGAGCTCACAGCAGAAATCTCATTATTACAGAATCCCCATGAGCCCTTTGTTTGTCACTCACTTATATTTAATAAATTAAATGTTTATTGCCTTTTAATATGGTATTTGTAATGTTGTAATATTAGCGGTTCTATCTCTGGAGTAAAACACGGCACTGTATTTATTGAATGGAGTGTTAACATCAGGAGCTAAATGAGCAGCTCTACTATTGACTGGTGTTTGATTAAAACGCATTAAGGCCTTGTTGATTAGCACTGGCAGACATGCTGCTTGACAGTATCTCCTCTCTGCCTCCGATTTTTTTTCTCCTTCTCCAGTATTCACTCCTTCCGATTTGTCTGTTTATGATGCTCTTATCTGCTGAAGGCCAACAGCAGCACACACAGTTAACCCCTTCTCTTCCCTGTCAATAGGCCAAACAGCGCCACGGCATAAACCTTCAGTGGGAGCGCCCGGTTCTGGACCTGTTGGCGGGCGGGTATAACATGCATTACGGTGCGCGCTCCATCAAACATGAGGTATGCAGGTGCTGTAACACACGCAGTGCCACAGCAGGTTGTCTGCAAAGTTTTTAAGGGCTTGAAATGATAATACTGTATATACGTAGATCAGGGGGAAACATCAACTCTGCTTGACGAGCTTTTGCAGCAGACCAGGAGAGCAAGCAGGGGGTGAAGTGCACAGACAGTTAGGGTCGTAAACTTAATGTTATTGTGCACTTTCAAATAAGTGGTTAAGATGACAGGTTTAAACTGGTCAGATTTGGTGTGAAGCTTGTCTGATTATGTGCGTGATTGGCACATGGTCTGAGTGTTGGCCATCACATGGGCTTTAAAAAAGCATGTTTGGGCATTTTTCCTGACACTTTATAGACTAAATCATCAGTCAGTCAATCAGAGAAGAGCCTCCTATCAGCATGAAGCAGTAAAGCTCAAGAACAACAATAACAGACCATAAATGTATCATATGAATAAAGTAACAAATTACTCCAAATGCAAAAACTAAGGGAAATAATCTGAGACTTTGCAGTCGGCTCACTAAACTTTCCAAACTGCCTCACCACTAACGCCCTCACTGATCCCTCAGGTGGAGCGGCGCGTCGTCAACCAGTTGGCGGCGGCCTACGAGCAGGAGCTGCTGCCCAAAGGCTGCACGCTGCGCCTGACCGTCCAGTCGGAGGACCTCGAGGAGCGGAGCGCGCCCAGTCTGCGCCTTGAGGTGGTCGGAGAGGACAGCTCATCGAGAACGCTGGACATCCGTCCACCGCTCAGCCCGGACCACTAGCACAACACAGAGGATTCGTCCAGATATGTATGCACACATGTACACTACTTTCATCACACACACATCATCATAGTGTCAGGAGGAAGGATGGTTCTTGATGGATGCTACCAATAAAAGTACCTCTGATAAAACACATCACTGCCTCTCTGTTTCAGTACACACATGCAGTGATTACATGCAAACTTTTCCGCAATATGCACTACAATATCTGCCAACAGTGTGTGCTGTAAACAGTGTATTAAGTCAGCCTACTTCACCATTAGAGTGTGTGTTACAACAGAGTTTCAAATCAGCTGGGACTGATATCATGAGCTGATGTCTTGTAGACGTGTGGCATGTTGCAAAGGTATCAAAGAGGCTTCAGAACAAACATCTCATCTCATCATCGTGTTGCTGAAACAAAAGCTTTGCATCATTAAGTTTGTAGAAGTCAAAGTTGATCATCTTAGCTGCGACGTACGTAGCGGTGACGTTAATGTCCACTTTATAGTGTACAACGCTGAAAACAGACAAATTATTTAATATTTATTAAAGATATATATATATATATATATATTGGTGAACCGCAATAAACAGTGGCAAATCTGACAGTGAAAGCATGAATGGCAGTTTTGTTTTGTCAAAATGGTAAAAAAATATATATATTACGGAAAGTGATATATCTGTAATATATATATATTAATAAGATAATTTTAATGATTAGCAAAACTTAAATCTTTTAAATAATTAAAAAGTAATTTGGTTTAAGAAAGACAATGTTTTGCCAAAATTTGACAAATAACAGCCACTTTGAGTTTGCCCGTTGGCCGTGAAGGAGAGGGGAATATTAATAATGACCAAAGATAGTTTGACGCTGCCTCAGATTGTTGCCTGTGTTCACTTTCATGCACTTCACTCACCAGCAGAGCTTCACTGACAAATGTTTGTAAACACAACATGCTTATTCATTTCATTTTAGTAAAGAATGCATAAGTGGAGAAATACCAAATGTATAGCAGCCCATTTGAATGATGGGTAATAAAACTGCCTTGTGAATTGTTTCTGTTGATGCATGTTGATGTAAAAATGTCTCGTCTGTCACGACCGCGTCTGCTGGTGCTGTACAGTGTCACAGAGGAATAATATTCAATATTCATGACGAGGCGCCAAATGTAATCGAGCTACATTTCTAATTCTTGTCTCCCGACCTCCACCGTGTAAATAAAGTCATCACAACAAAAAGGGAATTCCTCTGTTTTTTGTTCTGTTTGTGTTGCCCTGACACTCCTGATGGATTTGTTTGTGTGAGAGTGTGTGTGCGTGTGTGTGTGTGTGTGCGTGTGTGTGCGTGAGAGGGAGAGAGAGAGAGAGAGAGAGAAACTAGAGCCTGGGTGGGACTTCTGCAACAATAACGCTTGTCCACCTTGTGAAACAACATGACAGGGGAATTTCCTTGGAATTCTGCTCTGTGTGGGGGTCTGTGTCGGACGCTGGGTGGGAATGCAGAGCGCTAAATGCTACAGAAATGTAGAACACATTTCTCTCTCTCACACACACACCCTGCAGGAATGTCTTCCCTATAGGGAGGAATTAGCATGCAGGAAAAAGACACATTCCCTCTTACTGTGCTCCTCCTGGACCCCCCAACAACACACACACACACGTTTAGCCGGCTTTAAACTCATCTGCAGTCACAGCTGTCATTCCCTGTTGTTTTGCAGTATTAACACTGGGATCATTTTCTGTGGGTTTGAAATGATCGGTCAGACGATTAGTCAGCACGAAATTAATAGCCAATTTTAATGATAAATTAATCATTCATTTTCATGAAAACATTCCCAAATATTTGCTTAACTCTTGTTTTCTATTAATGTAAATTAAAACATCTTTGTGTTTTCAACTGTTGCTAATCATCATATGCTGTTTGAAGATGATGTTTTGGGCTCTGGGAACTTGCAATGGGCCCTTTTCAATATTTTCTGATATTTTAGTATCTAAAAGATTAATTGGAAAGATAATTGTTGAATCAATACTGAAATTAATCGTTAGCTGCACAGACAGTTTTCTTCCAATAAAACGTTTTACTCGCATCTCAACTCGTCTCAAAGCGAGAAAGACATTTAAAAAAGCGGAGGAAAAAAAAAGAAATCCTGTTTCATTAATTGTCCTCTATGATTGGTATAGTTTTAATTATGGAAATCAAGAATGGATGGTGGCTTTTACCTCGACCCCACCTATATTTATAGCATTATATTTTGGTCCTCAAAAGGTCTGATAATGCGTTGCACTTCCTCTAAGAGGGGAAAGTATGTTGTATATTTGTTGGCCAACCACTCCGAATGTAAGCTCACTTTGTGGTTGTATTCATTGTAAATTGCAGTGTAAACAAATTGTCAAATACTATTAAAATGTCCACATTTTGTGAAGCTGATCCAAAGAGCACCACATCCAAAAGTGGAACTCTTGAAGTGGCTGCATCTGGACAGTAGATCAGGTTTTGCTATGATACCGCAAGGCTTTCTTTCCCCATCTCTTATACCTCCAACACATCTGCACTTTATGGTTTTAGGAAGTCAAGCTGGCGTGTATGTGTGTGTGTGCGTGTGTGTGTGTATCCATTTACCTTCCCCGAGGAAGAAGACAAGAATAAGAGGAGGAGGGGAGAGAGAAGAGGCTCTTAGTCTGTCCGTCAGGCTATTTCTGACTGCTGCCATTTCTCTGATTAGATTATGGAGAAACAGAAACCTGGCCCTCCATCGTCCTAACCTCCCTCTCACTCTATCTCGCTACATTTTGCTCAACCCCCCATCCTCAGCCTCTCTCTCTCTCCTCCACCTTTTACTCTCAGTCCTTCCCTCTTCCTCTGCTGTCCCTCCATCTGTCTGTGTCTGTCCCTCTATGTCCTGGTGTGTCTCTTTCTGCCGCTGATGCAAGTGGAGGAGAGTCCACGGGGCACGAGAGAAGCAAAACAGAGACGTGAGCGAGGTGGTAAAGGTCAAACATACGGGAGGAAAATGGAAGAAAAGATGGGAGACATTTTGGATTCAACGTCTGTAATTCAGTCAAGACTGTATATTGTGGTCACAATGTCTTTCCTGACCACAGATTAGCAATAATGCATGGTCTTTGTGTGTTAGTGCCGCAAATTCTAGCAAACTAATCAACCAAATTATAGTTTTTTGTCCAGACTGGGACCTCATTGCCGATCTCTTCTCTCTCTGCCAACTGTAAATGCAAACAACGCCCAGAGTAATACAAATAGCAGTAGAGAGCACAAGAGTTTCATAAGTAATCATGATGACTTTGCAGAGTCAAACTGTTCTTTTTACATCAACCCAGATTATGCTGCAGTTATGTGTGAGATCTGTGCTGAATAATATTCTCTCTTTGCTGTTCATAAAAAGATAAAGAAGTTTGGGTGTGTTTGATGTTGGTTGCTGTGCAGCAGCAGCAGCAGCCCAGAGAGGTGCAGCAGCCAGGTGGAGGTGCTGAATGATGAACGACGACTGGAGGCTCTCCCATTATCATATCTGTCCCTGCTCTTAACGGGGGATTTTCATCCGTGTCCCTCCGCACTCCTCTCATCTCTCCCTCTCCTTCTCATTGTGCTCCCCCAGGAAAGCGATCGATTTCACCTCCATTACCTCAATCCTCTCAGCTCCAAAAGATGCTCCTCATTCATGCAGCTGCAAAGCAGCGCAGTTATCACAGCCCGCACGAGGCTTTTATTTTGGTTTTACATAATTTGCTCAAACCAGACTTCGAGGCTCTTGTGTTAACGCACGGGTTTCTGGTGGCTTTGTTGTGGGTCGGGGATGGACCGACGGACGAGGGTTGCGCACACCGGATGCCGTCCGGTTACCGCAAGGCAATCACGTGACAGTCCCCCGGGAGAATTAGCATAAAAGACAAATAAAGGACCCCACCAAAAACACACCAGTCTGCCATCCTTTCTTTTAAAGAAAAGGAAAGAATCCATTCCGCCTAATTCGAACCTTGCTCAGGGACAGCTCGCGTGGCAGATTGCAGCCTAATTAGTTTAGAGGGAATTTAATTCAATTAACTTTCCACAGCTCCGCGCGCCCCGCCGCTGGGCTGCTTTCAGAGCGCGGGGCCAGAGCTCGAGATCTAATTAGCGTGTTTGGAGAAGCTCTCCTGCGCGCGGCCATCCCTCGCCGCTCCAGCTGTGGTGTGTGTGCGTGTGTGTGTGTGTGTGTGTGGACCGTAGTCTCCCGGGACCTGTATTATTTTTTTTTTATCCTAAAAAGCTTCTTTTTTAAGTAACATGCCGTTATCCATTAGGATAATACAGGTCTGGTGCCGCAGTGGAGAGATGTACGCAGCATGTGAATAACCGCAGCTGCTCTGCGTCATATTCCGGCTGACGAGTGCATGTTGAATTGATGCTAGAGTGGACTTAAATTAGTGTGAGTGTAATTTGATGGGTTAAAATGAATGGCCATATTTTGTGGCAACTGACAGAACATCAGCCTGATGAGCCTTTGTGCTGGACAATAATTTCGTCTCATTGGGCTGTGTTGCACTATCAGAACTATAGTGGCTCTTTGACTGAATGCTTTGGCCCATCTGGACTTGAGCTAAACTCATTTGAGTATTCGGGCAGATATTATGCTCTTCTGTGCCACAGTGGGTTATAACGTCACGTTTATTGGTCACAATGATGATATTTTTAACATGAAAAATGTGTGCAATATGATGAGATCTTTACATCCTAAAAGAGCGAGTTCATTCCAGACCTTTCTTCCGAATGATCTGATGGTTTGTGGAATGCTTCTGTGCCACTTCAGGTGTTTTTATTATGCATGATGCTCTTTGTCCCAGATTACGACTATGACCCCCATATAGGGAACATTGTGGCTGATCATATTACATTATTATGTATTCATTTTTATTTTCCTCCTGTAAAGAAGGCTTTACGGGCCCGCGCTGATTTTGATGATGTGTATCAACACTACCTGAGTGAGGAGTTGACTGTAACTCCTACACTGTGCTGTCTCTCCCGTCTCTAACCTGGTTAGATGCGCGCCGTCGTCTCGAGCCGGAGCGTCACGGTACATTCCGGTAATTGGGGATTGAAATGCGGGGACAGGCACACCGACGGGACCCCCGGCCGCTGGCCCACCGGCCCCTCCCTCCGGCGCCGTCTCTCATCCATCACCGGGCAAATCAAATGCACCGCCAGCCTCTGCTGCTGCAAAGACGCAGGCCGATGTTAACGGCAGGCTCTGTGATTTTTGATTTTATTTTATGCGCAATCAAATTCACCTCCGAGAGAAGAGGATCTTAAGAGGGGCGATGACATGACACATTTTAGTGACACTGCAGGTGGAGAGCCAGCTGCTCGGCTGCGCACACGGGCCTGATGGGTTTAGTCAGCAGAGTGGAGGAGGAAGTTGCAGCAAATAAAAAAGAAGTATAGGGTCCTAATCATTAAATTATAGAATAATTAATCTTTGCATATATCTAAGACTATGCGTCAATAATATAAGCCACACTTTTAAAATATAAATTAATTAATCTAAATTATACTATGGACTTAAATAAAATGTGTGTACAAGCGAGGTAATTCAATCAGTTATTTATTTTTGCGTATTTTGCACACAAGCCAATATATACAGGTGGCAAAGAAATAATCATTATAAGGGACTCATTTGATGCAGTGCAACGAAAACAGACTCCTATTATATTCATGCTATCCACACCGTGATGGGTGGTACAGGTTTAACAATTCAACGAACAAAATGCAAGGAGAAGATAGGCCAAATATGGGTTACAAATCATTTTAATTGTGAATTTAATTTATGGACTACTATATGAAGGTCATAAAATAACTGACCGTATAAACTCCATTAAAATCAGATTTTCGTTTATTGATAACCTAAGCTCACACTGCGACTGATCACAACTTTTAACGTGATTTTAAAAGACAGAAATGTGGATATTTGTAAAAATAAAAATAAATAAAAAAAGATTGCAGCTGTTTTAATGATTTTTCTAATAAAGCTTTATCACATTAACTAAAATGTAATCTCAGAAGGAATCAAGCAACTGTGGAGGGAGTGTACACTACAGGCTCAAAACACTCAACACAGGTCAATATCTATCTTTCCTTTGTTTTTGTCCCCCTTTGCATTTGATTGCAGCAGCAACCATCACACGTGTGCTCATATTATGGGATGTAAACTCAGTTTGACTCTGTGTGTACACGATCGTATGGCACTGACTTCAATCAACTCATGCAATATACATACATTAAAGTAAATTCATATAAGCTAATTTGCGCATCTTGACAGAGGGGAGGGTTGCTATCCAGACCCGAGGATCAATAGCTGCGTCAGTTTACAGGAGCAGGAAAACGGCTTTCGGCACATGTTGTTCTTTGAGCTTTCATGATGGATGGAGCTGGCAGTCTCTCTCTTTCTCTCTCTTTGACGGACAGCTTCACTTGGTTTTCAGACCACCACCGCGTGTCACGGGACAGATACCGGGCTGGGGCCTCCCGCGCAGCTTTTCTTTACCCCAGTGTCGCCGCTGTCCCATCTTTCACTCATCCCTTATCCTCTGTCTCTATCCATACACCTCTCCATCTCTCCATCAAGACCATCCAGCCATCCATCACAGGGACCAGTCCCTCCACCCACACCACCCTGACACACACACAAGTTATCCTATAGACTGCTTGCGTCGATAAGGCCAAATCTGCATGCAGCCCCGCAGCTCTGCAGTCGGCGTCTTCGGGGTGGAAGACCATCACAAACAATTACAGGGGCAGGGAAGACGGGAGCAGCGAGGGAACGAATGCTTCGTGCCCCTTTCGTGCTTGAAATGAACTCGGACAGACAGGACAATTACGGGGTGTGAATATACGACCAGTGCTGATTTTTCTTTTTTTAATAATACATTTTGCAACTACAGCGCAGAAAACAATGACTCGCAGCAAAAATGTTTAGATCAAGATTTCCACCCTATATTTATTTATGATGCATCGGGATCGTTAACAAGTCAGATTGACGTTGAACAGATAGCCCATAATCAAGGGAAACATAACGACAAATTAGAGAGAAGTACGATAATTAAAAATTAGATATTTTTAATTGGCGATAAATCTATGTTTTCCTTCGTTATTCCCATACATGAACTTGTGGTTAATTGCTTAATTGCTTATTGTTTTAATATTGGATCTTGTGTTTTAAATTAAAGACCAACACTGATCACTGTAAAAGTGAACTGATCCTTTAATGTTAACTCAATCATAACTTTGATGAGAAACGGACAGCCTATGTTAAGTGCGCTCATAAGATTCCCCCCTAATACACCCAGTCTTCCATGGGCCCATAATCCCTATAGTCGGGGTTCCCCTCTCAGGGGCCCTCAGGAGCCTCTAGGGGACCATTGTGTCCCTCTCTGTTGACTCAGACGTCATGAATGCCAAAGATCCCCGCAACTGTTTCCGTCAAATCGCCCCATGAATGTAAAAGTCCAAAGTTAAAGCCTCCCCAGAGGAGAAGTCTCCCCCTGAGCTGGAGCACTATAGGGCGGATTAGTGGCCTGGAAGAGACCGGGCCCGTCTTTGAAGGGATTAAAGTTGAAATGCCTAAATGCAGTAGAACGAGGGTCGCTCATGGCTGCTCTTTTTTTAGGGAGGCAGAAACAGCCTGCAGAGTTTAACTTTGAAACTGTTTAAGTTTCTCGGTAAACTCACCTCTGAACCCAGCAGACCTGGACGCTGATTGGTTGAATCACCAGGCTTATGGTAATTTTATATTAATTTGAGTTGCTTATATCGCACGGAACTCATATCGGTGTTGCAGCATAGCATTATTTTTATTTTAGTTCATATGTTTAGAAAGGGACACTTTTTTTTTACTGCAACGGTATATTTGTGTGTTATAATGACACAAAAACAACTAAAGGCGAGTTAAATCTGTGGTGTTTAGACCCATTGACCATATTCAATAACATGGAGCATTTTGGCTCTCACGCATCGAGGCCTATTGTCGTTATCTCTGGGGAGGCAGGTGCACTAAATCAGAAAATATTTGCTGACGATGCGTAAAAAACATTTATCTAAATTGAAGCACATTTGTATTGATATATTGCATAAATAATCGGATATTATCCTGAACACTAACGATACACATTCGACCAGAATCAGACGTTTATTACAACAATAATAAGATAAGTCTGCAACATCATAGTTACAACTCAAACTCGACCAAGAGCTGGAGTGTAACTCGGATGACGTCATAATAAGAACACGTTGGACCTACAGACATGTCCGATTACTCACCCATCATAAATGCTGTATTCTATATTCAGTGAGGTGTATCTTTACATTTAGACGGTATGAGATGGGAGATGCTCAGAGCCTCTTGTGCATGGCCTGCAGGAGCCTCGGACTCCTTCAATCAGCACTGCAACTGTATCAACAGGAGCTCCGCGTGCCGCCCCGCCCCGAACATCCAGCAGCTCTCACCGACCACACAATGAACGCTTTAAACAAATCGTATTATTTCTACTTATTTGTAGTTTAAGCGAGTAACAGCGCAGCGAAAACACGCATGCGCGCGCGCGTGTTTACTGGGTTAATGACATCAAGGAGCATCATGTTGCCTCTGGTCAAGCAGATACAAGCACGCACTTTTGAGCGCGCGCGCACACTAGCCAAACTTAATTAATTTCTCGCGTGCATGTAAAACGTAATTTTGGTTTTGTGGGTTGCATTATTTGGTGAAATGTATCCGCTAATAAAACGCCTGTTAATTTAACGAACAGAGCCTGCGAATGCAGCCGTGCGGATTTGGAGACTGCGTGGAGCGCGCGCCCTGCGGTTTCAAGTCCTTTCTGTGTGCGTGCGCGTGCGTGCGTGATGGGGGCCGTGTGGGATACGACTTATCACATTGTATGACACCGAACAATAAACTTAAACCAATTTATGAAGCGTCAATGCGTTTATGGTTAGCCTGTCGTGGTTGCTCAGTTGTCTCCGCGCAGCCAATTCCCTCTCTAGTCCTATATATCAAAGTGACGCGCACTCTGGTGACATCTCCGTAAAAGTGATCGGAATCAAATCAAAGCTTTTAATCCCACCAATCACCGTCACATCTGGACGTTTTCCACCACATAAAGACTTCTGTGGCTGAGCTGCGGTTGTTTCCACGAGTCGTTTGTGGGTCAGTGAAACTACACTGACCGGCTGCACGGAGCATCATTTGGGGCTCGAGCTGCACCTGCTCGTGAGATGCATTTTAGTCACATGCAAATAACATACCAATTACACTGTAATTCGGCATAAACTAATCGTATAGGGCCAATCGAATAACATATTCAGATGTCAGACTCTCCCAGGACAGTGACACGATGTCTCTCCTGAGTTTTCTTGTAGATGCGTTCAATATCGGACAGAATTCAATCCCTAAACCAAGCGAATATTGCTCCTTTATATTCAGTTTTAGGCTTATAGCCTATGGTATTTTATCAAATCCTACATTCATATTCTGGTGTCCCATCCCCAAATTTCCCAAGCAGTCAGTCTTCTGCCCGGTTTATGCTTATGCTTTAAGAGGCTGGGCTGCTTTCTGCAGGCAGAATTATAGCTCGAGCGCTCCTTTAATGCAGAGGGAAAAGAGTACAAGTACACCTGGTTTAGGCTCGTTTGGGGGGGACAATAGAAGTGCCGGTCTTGGCTTAACATTGCTTGTTAGCCTACATGTCTTCCCGGAGAGTTAACTCATAAAAACGCAGTTCTTTAAAAAATAAATTGGAAGAAATTGACGCTTGGTGTTGGTCATATGCGCGCTGAGAAAACTTGACTCACCAGCATTAGAAACGTCCGGTAAAGGAAGCACCAACATTTCAACAGTTTTTTTTATTTTTTTGTATTTAGAAGGAAGACGTAGTTATATTTATTTTTTACATGATTTAACTCCGCTGACACCTGCGAGCTCGCGATGTTCTGGAGCGCGTGGGCGGTGCAGCGAACTGTGGGAGGAGGATGGATGAGGGGGAGGAGGGAGATGGGAAGGAGGAGGAGGAGGGGGGGGGGGGGCGTCCGTGTCCACGCTCACTCACTGGTGGCATTGTCATGGAAACTAGACCACCGCCTCGCTATTGTCTCGCAGCTCTGCCAAGTTTATTATAAACACCGCGCGAGCCGCAGCGCACTGTCACACGGAGCGCGAGAGCAGAGAGCGAGCTGCAGTGCAGGGAAGACACCCGAAGGGAGCCGGAGAAAGTGAAGGAGGACAGCGAAGAGCGGCAGAGAACCAAAAAACATCTGGATTATTTACCGAGAAACAAGAAAAGCAGCCCGCGTGACAGTGAGATATATAACAGCTGACAGGAGTTTGGAAGCAACAGTCCCGGGAGCTACTGGGGACACAGAGCAACTCTGACTGGTTTGAACAATACAGCCACTCTCCTCTCCTGAAACAAGGCGGCTGAAGGCAGACCCGCTCCTCTCCCTGCGCACAGTTCAGCTCGTCGTGGTTCGCTCGCAGACCGGTGTTTGCACCGGCTCCTCTCCATGTATAAAATGGATTACTCCTACCTGAACTCCTATGACTCCTGCATGGCGGCCATGGAAGCGTCGGCCTACGCGGACTTCAGCTCGTGCAGCCAGGCCAGCTCCTTCCAGTACAACCCGATCCGAAGCGGACCGTTCTCCAACCCGGGCTGCACCCCGCTGAGCACGGCCAGCTGCACCCTGGGAGCGCTGCGGGAGCACCAGCCCACACCGTACTCCTCAGGTAGGGCCCGGTTCACTGCTCCGGAGGTCAGCGGGGACAGGACGGCAGGTTATGGGATGTTGTTCATGAGAGGATAATGTTGTGGTTTAAATGGGGGAAAAAGGTTATAGAAGATAGAGCTGACAATGACATTTAGTCTACTCACCGTTCTGTCGGGCTTGACACAAACAGAGGAAAAGGAAAATATCTAATTGCCAACTCTATTTTTCGTTTTTGATTCCCTAACTATCTCTAGATTAAGGCCTAAATGATTTTACATGGGTTTTATTTTTAACAGAATGTATTCCTGATTCATAATGAAATCACTGCATAATTTGCAAAACATTTGCATGCTAAATTAATGTACTGATTTACAGGTGTTTTAATGATGACAAGAGGTTTAAAAAAAAGCATTGCATTTATATGGTAATTAAACAATAGCTTATACAACACTTTTATAGGCTCATATAATACTACTATCAATAATATTAATAACACAAATAATGGCAATACAAATAACATTAATAATATTAATAAGAAAATACATAATTAAAAGCAACAAAATCAACCTTGACAAATCATACACACAGTGGCAATAGGCCCACCTGAACAATTATTTGGGTGTGGAATTATTATTTTGCCTGGATTGTGTCCAATTTATGAAATGTATGAATTTTAATTTTGACAGGATTAACAATGCTTTATAAAGCCTATTGTGACATTTCTAGAATTACACTAAATTAACTAATACATTTTAGTTGCAAACTGACCACATTTATGTACTGATTAAGGTGCACTTGCTGTATTAAAAAAAGATAAATTCAATACATGAATAACAAAATAATATAAACATATCATATAATAATAAATAAACAGCCTAATTAGTTTTAAGCCTTAAACCTCTTCATAGGCCTATTCCGAGGCGCAACACTCTCAGTCAACGTTATAAAACAAAAAACACGTTTAAGGCTAAATAGAATACAAATGTAAAATGTTGGTGTTTGTATTTAACACATTTATGAAGCAGATGTTGCCTTTTCGGCGATTTGTTATAATTTGGCCGATGAAACAATCTCCTCGGCTCTGAACACAGTGCGATGAATGTATCAATAAATTAATCCGCCTTCCACAAACCACAGGCCTATTGTACAAATACAGTCGGTTGTTGATGAACGAAAAACTGTTGATTATGGCAGATTTCCTGATGACGTCGTTTAAACGTTTTTTTTTTTTTTTTACCCGACTAAGAAGGGTCCTGGTCCATTTACGCAGGGCCTCTCCGCGTCATCGTAATCCGGAGCCTCTTCTGTGTCCGACCCTTTTAAATGTTGCTTTTCCTCCACTAAACAGACATCATTTCCCTCCTCACAGTCCCTTACAAATTTTTCTCGGACCCCTCCGGCCTGAACGAGAAGCGAAAGCAGCGGCGCATCCGGACCACCTTCACCAGCTCCCAGCTGAAGGAGCTGGAGCGGGTCTTTGCCGAGACGCACTACCCGGACATCTACACCCGCGAGGAGCTGGCGCTGAAGATAGACCTGACCGAGGCGCGGGTACAGGTGAGAGGAACAAGCTTTAATACTGCTGCTCTCTAAAACCAATAAGCTTCATATATAACACAGCAACAAAAAAAAACCTGAGCCTGCATAATGGTTGTTATCTGACATCTATCCAAGTCTCCCATTCCATGTCTTTACTCACATATTAATTTGACCTTTGTCTGTGTTTAACAGGTGTGGTTTCAGAACAGGCGTGCCAAGTTTCGTAAGCAGGAGCGTGCAGCCAACGCCAAAGCCAACAGCTCTGGCGGCCCCACGGGCAGCAGCTCCAGCAACAGTTCTGGAGGCAAGAAGGGTGGAGAGATGAGGTCTTCATCTGACGATGATGAGTCCAAGGAATCCACCTGCAGCCCCACGCCTGACAGCACGGCCTCCCTGCCGGGCTCGGGCAATGGGAACTTGGGCAGCCCTGCCAGCCTGAGTCCCAGTCCGGCTCCTGTCAACAGCGGCTACATCAACACCTCCAGCTCTCCGGTCCTCCAGGGCCTGAAGCCACCCAGCTGGTCCAGCCTGGGGCCGTCCAACCCGGCCGTGGCCCAGCCGGCTGCCCAGACTCAGGAGATTCTGAAGGCCTGGCAGCCGGCGGACAGTATGACCGGGCCCTTTGCTGGAGTCCTGTCCTCCTTCCACAGAAAACCCAACCCATCCATCAAGACGAACCTGTTCTGAAGCACAGGAAGAGAGAAGGAGAAACAAACATTGTGCTGTCTACTGGAACAGTGAAGAGTTTCTAGCTTTCGTTGAGTCAGGACTTAACCATTATAACACTGAATTCACTGGTGTAGTCGGCTGTAGTTCAGAGAGGCCCTCGGCCCTTCTCCCCAAAAAACAACAACCCTGGATCCTGTCAAACTGATTCAAAGCTCAGACAATAAAGTCAAAGGTTTGGTCACCATCTCTCAACCCTAAACATATTATGCAACTGCACCTGCAAAAACTCTGGACATGGTCAGTTTCCTATGACTGGAACTCTTCACGTTCACGCTCAAATCCACTCAGTTTGACAAGAAACCCCTCCTGCGCAGATGTAAAACACTAAAAGGACGTTTGTGTGTCGCCGAATCACAACTGCTTTTGACTGACAAACTCATCAGATATGCATACCCACATGTATAGTCTCTTTTCAGGCCCTTCTTGCCCACTTATAAACTCAACATTCCCACACTCGCTGCATTGCAACGGACCCTTGGACAGCCACATGCCCTGATGAGCATGGCGGTCAGGTACGGGCTTTAAAGCAGAAATCTAAACATCACGGTCCAGTCTCTGCTGGGGACACAAAACAAACAAACTGTTATCCCCTCAAGCACAACTTCCTCTAAGCTCCCCTGACACACAGACTCCCACCAGAAGGGAACAGGGTCCCCCTAAATCTCTTTGCCGAGCAGAGCAGAGCACCCCAAAATCCAATTAGAGCAGCCGGGTCCAGACCAGACACCTCTCCAGTTCATCCCTTTCTCCTCCTTCTTTACTGTATCAAGTCCTGACTCCCTGACTCTCATCCTCAATGTGACCCCCCCCCCCCCCTTCTCTCCCCCCAGGCTCTATGGTCCCATCATGCCTTTCTCTATCAAACAGTGGGCACTTTGTTCAAATTCGGCAAGAGGAAGTAGAGGTAGAACTTGAGGCTCCTGCCGTTTCCTGCCCTGTTCTCTGGGTGGAGAGAGGTGTGCAGATGTAGTTATACAGAGAGCAGAGTGTAACCTACACGCGTCAATCTAATTATTACTGACCTGTACTGTTGGTTTCATGGTACTACGACTGGTTCATCACTTTTGTCCCTGACTGAGGAGTTGCTTGATGATCCTCCTGCTGGACTGATGGGAGCGGATGAGTTTGTAGCTTCTGTGGTATGAACTGTAGCGGACTAACACTCCGGCTCTCTCATCAGTGTTTTCTATTCACTCTCCCACAGCCGGCCAATATGGGTCTTTGTCTTTGTCAGAAATGCAACACAAGCTGGTTAAATGTTGGCAATATAGAGAGAGAGAGAGAGATGCAGGCAGTTGCTGGAGGGTTTTTTGTACTGTATGTCCATAAATATCCCAATTCTGTTCCTGTTGACCTCCATGTTTCTTTTGCAAAAATGAAGAAAAACAAGCAGCTGTTTGTACTTTCTCTCAAATTGCGAATTTGCTTGTGTATCATCTCTATTTCATTTTGTATCAAATCACTGAAACGACTGATTTCAGAGCTGAACTTTTTAAAGAGGGTTTACTCCAGATATCTACTCAAATAAAAGGGGGGAGGGGGACATGTATTTATTAATATTCGTTATTATGTCAGTGAGGAAACCCACATTTCTTTGAACTGCTCCTGAAATTTTGTGACTGTAAATTCCGTAATTAGTAATATAAATATTAGGTAGCCCTTTGTTTATTTCCCTCATGTTGCTTTACAGATTTATTTCATAGCGGAGCATCTGTCTCACAGACCAACACGTCCATGAAAACTATGAATCGACAGAAGCTCTAGTGAATGAGAAGTTATAGCACTACTCTGAATATTCTAATAAATCTACATTATGGAAGCACTACGTGACGCGTTCAATGTTCTGTTTCTTGTGTGTGATGTGTGATGAGAGCGTTGTGTGTTTATGTGCAGACCTCAGACACGAACAAAGCTGCTTTCATGAACACTGGACGTCCGAGCTCCTTAAACCAGTCAAATAAAAAACAAAATGACTGTCACTTATTTTCCATTTACCGTAAACCCTTCCCCCCTCTCCTTAAATGAGGTCTACAGCTCACGGACCATAACCGTTTCATCCTCTCAGCTTCCTCTGCAGACGACAACAAAAAGAAGAGAATGAGCAAATGTAGAAAATAAGGAAAGATATTAGATTTTAATTGAAAAAAACAAAAAACATTACATGGACAACTTTCATTAACTTAACATCAGCAAAGAGGTGACTACATGGAACAAGATAAAATGGAGTGTGTCAGAGAAAACAACAGAGCATCTCTTTTTCACTCATGCACACAAACACACAGTCGCACACACACACACAACCAAGTACACCGAGAGGCTAAACGGCAGATCCACATTCTCAGCATTATAGCGGTTTGGCTGTTAGAAAATGAGACAACTTGTGTTACACATAACAAGCAAAAATGGCGGCGGTTGCATGTGAGCAACATAATTCAAGGACGTTTTTGTGTCACAAGGAAAATTAGGAGAGAAAAACATGAATTGCTACAAACACATATTTAGTCCCAATTATGAAACACATTGACATCATAGAGATCTCCACATTGGCATCTCTTAACACAACTATAAACTGGCTTACAGGTTTGGCTTCTAGTCTTACAGGCAGAAGAGGAGGCAGGATTTAAATTAAGAACAAATAAAGACATTGTGCACACTAACAGGAAAGTTAACTTCGGTTGTTAACTGCTCAAGAACAATGTATAAACAAACCAACTTCTTTCATGAAATATGACTTGTTTGCGTCTTATTTTCCACAAAGTTTGCACAGTCAGCATCAAACGTACTGATGAGGTTTATGGAGAAGCAGCACCGCCTGCTGGTTACATGAGGGAACAACATCTGCCTTAAAACAGTCCTGCAGAAACCTGACGGTTTGTTGTTTTTAATGAATCATGAGAGGTGACATGTTCTCCCACGAGTACAACATATATATGACGTGTCTCTAGTGATGTAACAAAATAACCAAAATCTCCAAATGGTTTCTCCAAGACAATGGCAATAGGATGGCTAAGTAAATTACTGTCTGCAGAACATTATAAGTTAATCTATTTTGCTATGTTAACCAATTCCGTAAACACTTATAACAATTTAAATAGAAATTAATTAAAGATGTGACACCATCAAGCCTTGGTGTTATTATGTTAAAATACGATTTGCCTTCTATGAATTTTAATTAAATGTCCTCAGAGACAATTACGGCGTGAAAATGATAAATGTGCCGGATAAAACCTTCAGAATTTACCTCATGTAAAATAATGTTATTATTGCCTTCTGTACTCATTTGTCAGAGTTTACAGATTTCTGAGAAAAAACATCTCATCTTCTAAGAAGAATCATCTTGTCACAAACCGCAGGCATCAGGAAGAAAAGCTGAAATGTGAGTGTTGAGTGTGATCACACATCTAGGGTGCTGATGGCTAACGGTTAAATGCTGTACCACGGCGAAATATGCACTTTTAGCTTCACCGGGGCTGGTTTGGTTAGTTTGCTCCATATTCCCTTTATCCTTGAAGAAAACAATAAAACATAAAACCATAAATATGTGCAGACACTGAGACAATGATTGCCACCAAAATTTGAGAATTGCAAGTTGACCTCGCTGTAGCCTGACATGAGCGCGGGCTAACTCCTCTCCATCACCACTTCCTGTCCGCCGCCATCACAGAAGCGAGGGCGTTCCTCTCACAATTTGTGTGCTGACAATACCCTCGAGTGCTCTCTAACAATTTCCATATAGTTTCCCCAAATGTGACCATTAGAGGGAAGAACACTGAGACAAGGCTCTGCTTTCCCACAAAAATCCCTCTTTTCATTTTGTTTTAAAATTTGAAAGTCTCCTCTTCTGAGGAGCATCAAACTCACTCTTGATTTACAAATAGACAAAACAAGCTCTACAGCTAGCTTGAAGCTGCAGGTCAGAAGTGATGGTTCAACATCAAAGCATCAGTCATATCTCCAATCCTGTGGTCAGAAAAATATTGTCATCTCATCCTGCATCTTCTCACTAGGTTTCAACGCTGAGGGACATGTAGTGTCACTTGAAGGACTGAAAGGATTCTCTTTAAATAAGGCCACTTCTGCGACATCGACAACAACACACATACAGTACATATGAAAAAGATGGTGGTTCTAAGTGTTTTTTTTTTTTTTAAAAGAACAAATAGGAGTGCAATTTCTCTCCGAAGGCACAGTTTGGCATAAATTGGCACGTTCCAGCTCAGGTCAGTTCAGTTCAGTTCAGCTGAGATTTGGCCTCTTGGGACCTGGTGTGGTACCAGGCCAGGTTGGACCAGATTTAAAGAGTTTATTTCTGCTGCTGCTGCTGCTGCTGCTTCAGGCTCTCCAGCAGGATTTGCTTGTGAGTGGGGTCGAGCACGCCCGCCTCTTCCAGGTCCTCCTCAGTAATATCACTGAAAAAAACCCAATTATTAATATTTAACAACAATGATTTAGAGATGATAGTAGAGAGCTCGACAGACATAGCTTTTATTTTTGCACCAGAACATGAGTGTCAAGGGTCTTAGTGTGTGTGTGTGTGTGTGTGTGTGTGTGTGTGTGTGTGTGTGTGTGCGCGTGTGTGTGTGTGTACCTGAGGAACTCCAGGTCGTCCCAGCCGTTGTGTAGAAGGCCCTGCTCATATCTCTCCAGTCCCAGTCTCTGCAGCCACTCCCCCACTGACGACTCTCCAACAGACAAAGATGAACTACTGCTGCCCCAAAGTGCCTGTGCAGGGGAAATGAAACACAGGATCAGCTAAAAAAAATGCTGTATGAACAGAGCAGCTCGTCACAGAATTCAAAAGCCTGAATAAAAAGACCCAAACAAGTCACAACTTCCCTAAATGTCAAAGTATAACATTTCTCCTTTTGAGTATTAATTTAAATGGACTGCTCACCTCCTCAGGCATGTCCTCTGCAATACTCTCTGTGATGGCATTTCTGGGTGGGAAGGTGCGGCAGGTGTCCAGACCTAAACCCATCGGCTGCCCTCTAAGAGGCGGCGGTGCAGACGGAGCGCGTGGAGGCTGCCCAGGAAACTCACTCTCACTCAGCGTCTTTGCCATCTGGAGCACAGAACACGACTGGTCGTCCAACGCCCCTGATCCAACTCCTCCTCCCCCTCCTCCTCCTCCTCGTCTAAAACCCTCTCCGAGGGCCGATGGGGCAGCAGGACTGGCTGCTGGGATCCTGACCTCGGCTAGGTCTGGGTAAAGGGGGCGAGGTTTGGAGAAGGGGGCTTCTGCAACCATCTCCAGGGCTCCCTTAGGGAGTGGAGGAGGGGGGAAGTCCGGAGGAGGTCGATTCAGTGTGCTTGCAACTGTTGCTCCAACAACACCCCCCTGCGCTCCTGCCACTCCATCGTCCTCTGAGGAGCCCTCCTCGCTAATAGCGCGGACCGGGTGCCCCATCATGGGTCTGCGTGGGTGAGAGGGCCCTGAGGCAACATAGGGTGGTTTGGTTCGAGCTCCAGCTGAGGGAGGAGGGGCTTTAGCTGCCTGGGGGTTTGGGGAGGTAGGAGAAGGAAGAAGCTCAGGCGAAAGAGCAGCTGCCGACTGGTTGGGAACGCCCTCCAGGATGTAGTAAGCAGGATTATTGTAGCTGTTCTTGCAGATGGATGGATCACTGTCTGATGCCTCCTGTTTAGGCCTTAAAATACACAGAAAGAATAGAACAGGTGGTTGATAGCTTGCCTTTTATGTTTCATGTTTTTCACTTGATGTATCAAATATTGATCTGTCAATATTTCCAAATCAAAAATGTGTCAAAGCGGTTGCATCTTTTGTGTGGTTATCTTGAATATGTGTATTTGCCGGTCAGTGTGTATAACCCGTATAAATGGGGCGGTACCTTGCAGCAGTTTCCTCCTTGATGGTCCTTTCTCCCTCCTCACTCACCTTTCCCAGCTCTCCAAGCTGCTTACGAACTACAGATGGCCTGCACAGAGAGAACGTAACAAGTCAGCTGGTGTGACATTCAGTCAGGACTCAGAAAGGTCTTTTTGTGCACGTTCCTGGTGAAAGGTGCACGATATCAGATTCAAAACATTTCAACAAATGGCTAACATCCTACTTTTTTTCTTTTCATTATAACGTTGTGATTATTTCTTAAATGCAACATGATGATATTATTTATGCTGTATTAAACTTTTTAAAGATGGACGGAAAGACAAAATACTTTTGTAAACTACACTCCAGAAATTTTAAGTTGAATCATGCCACTATATTATAAATATATAGAGCTGTAGAATATAGAATAATCTCGTCTGAAAGATGGGTGCACGGTTTATGAAAATATTCTGCTTTTAGCAAAAATAAAGAAGCAGAGAGTACTGACTTGATGTATTCATGTCCCACTCTGGATACCAAAGTGGATTTCCCTTTAGGTCCACCCGTCTCATCCTTGTCCACACTGATCCACTCTGAAATACAACCATAAAAATAGCAGTTAACATACTGCATCATTTGGTCAATTCACACGTGCAAATTCTTGAAGCTTCAAAGTCCTTTCATTTGTTTCAACTGCTTAATTTAGATCTTTCCTCTAATTGGTGTCTGTTGAGGTTCCTTCTGTGTAATCACAACACACTGAACTATCAGCATGCATTTACATCTACAGAGCATTACCGTAGAGTCTCTCCCTGGTTCCCATTCTTTCGGAAGGGACTCTGACCCTCATGGACCCCCTGATATTTCCTGTTTCCTCGCCACGATGAGACAGGTAGGTGTGGAACTGCTGTGATGTGCTGCCAATCATAGACTTCAGAGCCAACACACACTCTCCTAGCAGGGAAACACACACGTTTGTTTGTCAGACTAAAAGTCCACTTCAAGAATTACAAGGCCTCATCACAAACATAAACACTCTCTTCATACCGTAGGACTCGTATCCATCCAGCGATTTCACTGTGAGCAGCAGATGTTGGTCCTGCAGGTACTCGATCTCTGAGAGAAGAGGCTTGAGCGTCGTCAGCTGCTTGTTGGACCAGCCCACACGCAGGAAGTTGACGTTGTCGCTGCTCTGACTGTCGTTCTCATAACTCTTCTTAAACTCTACAGATGAGAGACAGACAGAGAAAAGCAGGGAATGGGGGGCGGGAGAGAGGACAAAGGGACCAAGGTTGGAAGGAGAAGTGGGAAGGAGAGAAGGATGATGTTTCTATTGCATTTCATTCAAAGGTACGTGATAGACGAGAGGTGGGGATGCATCACAGGTCAAAAATGGATTCAAGCTTAAAGGTATACTGACTGCCTGAGAAAGGGAGGGAAGGGAGAGGGATACGAAAAGAAGAAACAGATGGAATTCTTATTGCATCCACTGGGTGTTACAGAAACCTTGTCTGTACTGTAACTACCGGGTGGACCTTTTTAAGCGTGAGTTGCTATAAAAAGGTGCAGGCGTGTTCCTCTCACCTTCCAGACAAGTGGAGTAGAATTCGATGAAAAACTTGGTTCTGCTCGCCGTCTTCACTATGGCCTCAATGCTCTCGAACTCAATGTAGGCCTGCTCTGAAGACTTTGGCAGACCTGGAGAGAAACAGGTTGTCAGGAGGGAAGAAGACAGGGGAGGGGAAGTAAGTGGTGGAATATAGTGTGTTCAGAGGACAAGAACAGATTTACCTTTACTTGGAAATGTGACATTTTGTTAATTTAAAGAAAAACCCCAGTGAGCCAGAATACAGATCATGAATGTGAAAAGATTCAATATAATGCACTTAATAACTGACATTCAGTTTCATTACATTAACTTAAAACAGAAGCTGTGATGAAACACAGTATGAATGAGAATGAGCCACAGGGTGCTGCATTATTTCCCCTTCAGTTCAGCTCAACTCATTTCCTCTTTCTGGACTCAGAGCAGACTACAGACACACAAACTGTCCAGATTTGAGCTGGAAAACCAACAAAGAATCATTAAGTAGTATCATGTAGTCTAGCCGCAGCTTTAAAAAGAGAACTGAAGTAAAAGAAAGATTGACTGAAAGCGAAAATAAACTAAACTAAATAAGTATTTAACTCAATTCACTTGTACCTTTTTTGGAGACAAACTGGGAGGTCACCCCCACCTCAAAGGTAGCAAACACAGGGGAATGGTCACTGGTCACTATATCATCTGTACAGCCTGACAAGCAAAAGAACATATTAGTCTCATCGTCATGTATAACCCATATAGAGAGGTTTACGATGTTTAGGTGAAATTACAACTAATTAGTTGCTAAAATTGCGCCAAAAAAACAACTGAATTGAAACAAATGTATGAATGATTCTTTTTGCCGTCTCACCATAGGAGTTACAGACAATGTGTGTTTCTGGGTACGACTTCCACAGGATCCTATCACACCAGGATGGAACATTCGTCCTCATCTGGGACAGGCAGAACAAACACAGCCGAGGCATCAGTTGTCAGAAATGGCTGGGAAGACGTCTCTCTGTGATGTGGTTTGAGTTAGTAAACATACCCCTGTGGCCTTCTGCTTCTGCCAGACATACGTGTCCCTGGAGCCACGCTCATAACGGTAGGTGGGTGGGAATGAGATCTCTTCCTCCCCTGCAAACAAGTAGACACACATTCTTAAGTGAGAACTCCTTGCAGCTGGAAAGGTGCATAGCACGTTAAACAGTAAATAAATCTAAAGAACACATTCATTTGAGATGTTAATATAATATAAGTATAATTCTAAAACAAACAGGGGATGAAAGAGACGATAGACAGCTTCTTCAGTCTCTTCCTTTGAATTTTGCAATGTGACACAACACCAGGTCCAAGTTATATTTGCTCCTTTGTGCCACAGAAAGACACATTTTGGAAGCACAGCTGACTGATTGGTTGTATTATTACAGTATTTATGATACAAAGGGGTTGATGCAAACTATTTCCAATGTCAGCGGGTTGTATTTAAAGTGAATCTTACATGAAGTCAGTGCAAGAAAAAGCTCTCACAGTTTCTCGCAATGGCGTAAGGCTGAGAGACTTCGAGACTGATGTTGAGTCATTCTATACCATTATACATGGGGAGAGGAAGTCTGGTAGAGACACAGTTGTACTAACCAAAACGTAGAAAGACTTTGTTCTTCTCTCTCTCTAGGTTGAGCTGGTCCACCTTCAGCAGGGGCTCAAACTCCTTCCTGTTGATGTAGTTTAAAATCTCCTGCACACAGACACAAACGAGATGAGTTGACATGCACGTCTGCTGCATTTCATCATTCTGTGCATGTGGGTCTGTGTTCTGCTTCACCTGTATGTCCATATCCAGCCTGTAGTTGAGGTCTCCCAGCCAGAAGAGGTGTGTGAAGCGCAGTGAGATGTCGAAGGAGCTCAGCTGTTTGTCTCCTAGCGACAGCAGGCGGAGGATATCTAGGTAGTTCTGGTTCCTCCTGTAGGAGTCAAAGGTCACATGCGTCACAGGTGATACGAGGTGAATGAGTGTGAGTAATGTGTGTCACGTATGTGCACTCTAGGAGTAGGCCCAGAAATAAAATAGGTATAAAGTACATACCTGGCAATCTTCTCATTTCCTGATGTCAAGTGACAGTTCACAAAGCCAAAAGAAGTCCCGTTGAACATAAAGGACACGCCCACAGCTCCTTTGTTACCTTTAACAAACATTCAAAATAAATATTTTACAGTTATTAACTGTAATTGACTAACGACAAGCAAAAAACAAATCCTGTTGAGAAAATCAATCACAATAAAATGTCAAGACACAATGCTATGGGAATCTTTAGTTTGGGACAAATTAATATCTAGTTTCATTCTCTTAAGTTTGAAGTTTAACTAGATGTTTTCTTCGGTCACATTATTTTTTGTTGTGACCACAAGAGTTGCTGTAATAAAATCCATAATAAGGTCTTTAACTGCCCCTTTGTTAACATAAATAAAATCAGTGTTTGATAGTGCTGCTCCTCCATTGTTCATATCTCCCTTTATAGTCTGACCAGAAAGTAAAGCACGTGAAGAAGAATAAAGACTGAGCACTGGGTGCTGCTGTTACCCAGCGTGTTGGCGATGCCCGTCTTGACACTGGACATTCCCACGTGGCTGATCCGGTTCTCATGCTCCGGCTTCACCAACACAGCAATCTTTATGTTCCACAGAGTTTGCACTGCAATCTACAACCAATGACAACAACAGAGAGTTGGGAACCAATTAGTCATTGTTTCTTTTCCAATACATTTAATGAGCTCAAATAACACTATAATCAAAGGATGTGACATCTAAATAAAATTTGTTTCCGCCCGCTTTCCTCACCGGTTTATAATCCAGTTCAGTCTGTTCTTTCAACATGGCACGCAGTGACTCCACCCACTCCCGATCACACACAGAGTTTTCTTGGCTTCCAAACACGTAAAGGTCATGAGGGATGGTGACCGTAATCTCGTCGAGAGTCTTCCCGAGGCCCCGACACAACACCCATGAGGCTTGAGACTTAGGTGCAGGCACTGAGCCTATGGACATATGACCAAAATATGACTTTCTTCTCTTCAAAAATACTAATATCAAGCTCTGGAAAACATACATTGTTATTGTTGAACGCACTATATGAAAGTAAATAAGAATTTAGTGCGTGTTGCTGTTAACGTGGATCATGTTGAAAAGAAAAAAAACATCTAAAGATATTAAGTGTGTTTGTGTCTAACCCATATTCCAGGTGCCTATGAAGATGGAAATCATGTCCGGCTCGTCTTGGTTGGAATGTTTGTTCTTCATCAGCTGCAGCAGCTGGCAAAATGCCTCCCGCTTCTGAAAGACACACACATCAGTGAGGGGAAGTTACCACAAAAGGGAACCTTGTTCTTAAGTAGCAGCACTTAAAAGCTGACAGTGTGAGTATATGTGGTTCAGTGGAAACTGAATTCATAGATGAGATTTGTGTGAGTGTCTGATTACATATGCCGATAAAAGAGATACATCAGACTATGTTCTTGTTAGTTTGAATATGAATGTGTTGTATCTTTTAATGATTGAGTAACTGTAAGAGTGTGCTTTCTTACATTTACACATTTTTATATTTGAGGCTGTGTGTGTGTGTGTGTGTGTGTGTGTGTGTGTGTGTGTGTGTGTGTGTGTGTGTGTGTGTGTGTGTGTATAGACCTTGGCACTAGCAAAGATGAAGTCTTTCCTCTGGTTCTTGTCCTTCTCCTTCTCAAAAACAATGCCCAGTTTATTCTGTACACGCTGAGACTTGATCAGCTGACGGACTGAGACAAACAAAGAGAAAGACACACAGAGGACAGAAGGTCAAAGATAGGAGGGGAGTAAGGCCAGGAGGAAAAGCTATATCAATAATAATAATAATAATAATAATAATAATAATAGATTGACAGGTTAAAGAAAAGGCCTGACAAAGGAAAAGTTGCTCAATTTGACATTAAATCATCATATATTGTTCATCTGCATCTCTAACAGATACCATAAAGAACATTATGTTATTACACTCTTGGATCCATAAATACATTGCATCTCTTGCCCAGTGCAGAGACATTGTAAAAGTTTTCATGGAGCAGCTAAAACTGACACATTACTCAAGGTTTCCCTTCCCACAGTGTTTTGAAGTAGAAGAAGGCCACTTCGCTCAAAATACAGACCACATCCAATAATATATACAATTAATATACCCGTAGGATATGCAACATTAGCAATAAGGGAGAAGAGTAGAGGAGTTGCTGTTTCACACAAAAATCATCACATATGTAATCAATGTGGGCATTGTTAAGTCTGCCAAAAAACCCAATTGGTCACAAGTTATGTTGCTATCTGGGTGGTTTTGAAAAAAAAACAAAAAACAGAACAGAAATGTGTTCTGTTAATCCGATTTCTGCTTATTCATTTTCTGGGAGAAACACTGATTACTCGTCTACGGACAATATATATGGAGTGTTTGTGTAATTCTCACTTTTGTCATGTGTGAAGGTGGTCCAGTCCTCTTGGCTGTCCTTCACCTTCTTCATCACTACCAGCCGTCCTCCCTCCACATCCACAGACAGAGTGTACTTCTGACTCTTTCCTATCTTTGTCAGCTCTGCCAGGTAAACATCCAGCTTTACCTGAAGAATATAAAACACACGCTCATAGAAACTGGAAGTGCTTGTTGTGCATTTCTAAAAGTGTTATGCGTCCACAGAACTCCCTGTTTGCCAGTCATGTAAAATGATACCACCAGGGGTCTCCAAAATGAAAGTAGGGGACTCATCTGCTGTCTCTCCCTTTACTATTATCACATACAGCACAAGCATGTTGCTTCAGCAGCATTAACAGAGTTACAACTAAGTCAGTTATACGTAGCCAGCTAGATTATGAAGGTAGATTAGAAACCTGAAAACAAAAAGCAGGACTTTCGATGATCACTGACAATGTCCTGATCCTCTTAATTGTCGTTTTAGATAACAGTTCACATATTTCTGATCATCACATACTTATTATATGTATCATGTAAAGCCATGATAGGTTCTGTTTGTGAATCAGGTGCACGCCTTGAATCTTTCTCCTCATCTTAACACTTCTGTTCCTGTGCAACAGGAAACTGCTGAAAGGAGGTCACCACAGAGGATGCAGACTTGGCTGACAGCTAATATTTTAAATCTGTTACCTCTTCCTCCCTATGTCTCACCCTTTACTCCACATTGTCTCCCTCTTTACCTCTACACCCCTAATATGAGGCTTTCTTATTATTCAGATTTTTTTCTTTTTTCTCTACATGTCTATACGTTATGCTGTCAGCACACTTTGAAAACAAAACAATTATAATCTTGTGACCAATAGACAAAACATCAGTTATACACATTTTATTGGGAACTCTTTTTGCTTTGGCCGATGATTCCACAAGAGACGAATACTATATACTATGACAAAAACACTGATGATGTCACAGGAAGTGCATTACACACATTCGTGGAGACTCACATCAGCTTTGCTGACAAACTTCCTGCAGTGTGTTGAGGATCATAATGTATGACTTCACACCCTGTTTTACAGTAAATCAGGTTCAGTCTGTCCTCTGTGAAACAAACCACCAGTCCTCTGTAATGACATTTAATAAATCAAACCTGGAAGAGTTTCAGCACGGTACAAAATATCTCATTTAAGATTATGATTAAAACATGAAGCATAATTAAACTGACAAAAGACTGGAGGAGTGCTTGAATGTCTGATAGTGGCCATTTGGCTTTGAAGCCATTGACTATCTTAGAAATTATGTGTGTTTATGAGTTTGCAGGTGTGTCTGTGTGTGTGTGTGTGTGTGTGTGTGTGTGTGTGTGTGTGTGTGTGTGTGTGTGTAGCCAAACCTCGAAGGCCTGCACAGGGATGGCTTTGCTGTGACGCATGGACAGAGGAGGAAGGGAGCATGGCGATGACAAACTCATGTCCTGGAGAGCTTTCAGAGCCTGAGGGGAGGGGGGGGGAGAGAGAGAGAGAGAGAGAGAGAGAGAGAGAGAGAGAGAGAGAGAGAGAGAGAGAGAGAGAGAGAGAGAGAGAGAGAGAAACAACAATTAAAAGAGTGAATGGGGGGAAAAAAATGAAAAAGAGAAACGAGAAAACACAAATACAGAAACACAAGAGAAAAGACTCACAGACACAAACAGAGACACTGTGTGGTTTTCAGCTTAAGTGTTGGTGTCAACAATGAAACAGTTTTCCATGTTTTCTAAGAGGAGCAGAGAAGGTGGAGTCAGTGACATCACATGAGTCAAGACATGTAGCCTGATTGCACCGAGGCCATTTCCTTCCCAAGCAGCGAAAGCCTCTCCATACAAACAAAGTCCAAGTAGAAATGGTGTCAAATATTAACATGGCCGAGCTGGTCAAACTGTACTTAAAGCAAGAAGTCGGCAAAAAAAATAATCCTGCTAGGCTTGACGATACTGACTTCCATGTAAATGACCTACATGGCCCCTCTCCATTACGCTTTCCTAGGAATCACACATTATACAAATACCTTTGAAAAAGAGTTGGAACAACAAAATGACTGCTGTGTTAAAAAATACGAGGGCGCAGAAGTGATCCTGTGCGAGGGTGCGCGCCCACACATGACTGAATATGACTGTGTACCTTCTTCTCTATGGAGGACAGCAGGTCTTTGAGAATTGCCAGCTTGGTCACAAGGTTTTCCAACTCCTGGTCTCCACCCTGATTCACCGACTGACGGAGGAAAGAATTGCAACTATTAGAAACTGATGTCCACCGAGCCGTGGAAGAAGAACTAGACGGGACTAAGACAAGAAAGGATAAGATCGGTTACGTTTGGGTGCAAAGCAAAAGTAAAGCAGACTGAAATGATGCACTTCATGAAGACTAAAAAGGTGGAGCATGTGAGATACGCAACAGACAGACATCTCACAGCTTTGCAGTGTTGTACAAATTGTCCTTAAGGCTGCAGAACCGGTCTACCCATGTACGTATGAATCTGAATGTATTCAAACATAGACTGACATGTAAGTGTGTGCTTTATGAACTGATGCCAGCACATATCAAGCATATACAAAAGGTGATGATGATTTAAAGACATAGTCATAAAACAAGAATCATCATCAACGTTTCATGTCAGCACTAACACTGAGCAAGATGATGACACACAACCATCGGAAAAAAGATTACGCATCGGACATCCCCACATGCACATATCCTATTAAGGCAAACACAAACTACTCTGTGCGAGTGTCCCACTGGGTTGTGTGTGTGTGTGTGACTACCTCGTGCTACTACTTTATATGTGTGTATTAGGTCCCACGATGTGTTAAAGCCAATAAGAGTCCCCTCCAATAAGTCTCCCTGTTTTTTCATGAACATGTTTCTGAATCTTAGCCACTAATTCTGATGGCGGCTCTGTGTACAAGGAGCTGAAACAGAAGTATTGACTTGTTACTTAAGGACTGTCACATTCTCCATCATCTGTGAAACTGAATTAACATTGGTGTGACACACATCACGTTTAATGTGAGCAATAATGGTCATGAATTACAACAAATGTTTATATTTTTAAAGAGAGAAGTGTCTGTTTTAGAAGTTGGGGAACATGTTGATGACAGTGTGGAGGAAGAAGAATAAAAGGAAGCAGTTCAAGAATAACTGTCCAACTGGCCATTAATAGTGTCTCACAGCTGGGATACAAATGCAGACAACTTATATGTACATTAAACAATTGGGTGGTTGCCCACATGATGGTGAGGGGGGTCTACATACATACCAACATAAGTATTATACAGTATAAAAGGACATATGGCTGCTACTACTGCTGCAGCAGGATGACAGAGGCAGGAATGCCTGACCAAGAGTCACACATGCACATACCTGTTGGATCATCTTGGAGACCATGAAAGCACTCTGCTGATCAAAAACTTTAGACAAGATCTCCAGACCTGACAGAACCTTATCCACCTCCCTATTTGAGGAAACAGAAAGAGATTTACTTCCTTTAGATACATCGATAAGAAAGGAGATAGTGTGATTAGTGATAGTGGTTTAGTGTGCATGCTAGGGCTTCACAATACATTATGAATGATTAAGAACAACACATGATTAGTTACATTTGTTACATGTATTTAATCCAAGCCTGTTTTTAGTTGGAGTTTATTTTCTCTGCAATGTTTGAATGTGCAACATGTGCTACTGTGACCAAAACAAGAGATGAGTCGAAGCAGGCAGCTCTGCGGGATGTACGTTTTTATGATTTAGTGACGAGCACAGACAGTAAACAAAAGAATGGCTTTGTGTAGAGCATGCATGGACAAGACAGTGTGTGTGTCTGTGGACTATGTGTCATCTACAGATGGGATGTCCTTCTTACCCATTTAGGCGTTTGCAGGAGGCCACTAGTGTCTTGTTGAGGTGAGGCAGGGAGCCGGCTCCCTGTTTGACTGCCTCGAGGTCCAGAGCATAGCTGCCCTTCAGGTACTCGTGGGAGATGGTGCTGAGGCCATTCGCTGCTGGAGCACTAAAACAAATTCAAATAAAGAGTATTTATAATCCATCCTCACTACATGCACATACTTAGTGTATTGTTAGTTATGCTATTACTACCATAACGTGTATCAAAATTGCAGGTAAATTCCATCTCTTGTATCAGAAAACAGAGAATTGTCGTGGACTTCATAGTAGCCATATCTGTGTATCTGTGTGAGTCTGTGAGTGCTGCAGCTGTGCAGTCAGGACTTTTTTCACACACTTTCTCTTATACAGAGAGCTGACCTATGTCTACCCTGCTACTCACGGACACACAAATCTCTGCAACTAAAACTTTTTTTATGATTATAATCCTTTAATATGGTCCAGACTTCTTGCACTTCATTTTTAACATGCAAAGTCTGCAAACCAGAAGATGGTTATACGTGAAATGGAAAAGGTGATGTCTGGTTCCTTTAAGGTCTCTGATCTATGATATCTTTTGCACTCATTTAGGAGAATTTAATGAATCGTACATGGAGAATAAGGACTTTAACTTAACATTAACTGAAAGGAGGATGAGGCTTCATTGATTTCACCTACAATTGAAACTGTGACAAAGTTCATTAAAACACACTACTTTCTGGTAATTCTTTGTCTTTCGGAAAATTCTACCTGTGGTTAGTTAGTTACGTCTTGTAAACACTTTTAACTGCAACCGAAGTATCCGAATGATTCAGCCACACAACTCACTTCACCATAGTCAGAGTGAGGGCTCTAAACTTGGTTCATTAATATACACAGATCTGAGCAACACACACTAAAGCTGTGCATCATCTGTGACCAACATGGTTTTAAACAGGATGTGGTTTTCCTTCTCTATGCAAACAGACGGGGCCACACGGGAAGAGCGGAGGTTATTAATATGAGTGTGTATGCTTATCAGCATGTGAGTGTTTGTTGTGTTTGATATATCACAATGTTTACTTCATGTTGTGTGTTTGTCATGCGACAGAAACTGTGAAAGTGAATGAGGATCAATGTGTGTGTGTTTGTTTTTCCATATAATCTCTGATATTTCTGCTTACTATTTTTGCAGACATAATTACTTTCACAGTGAAGCAACATCCTGCCTCTGCGTGTGTGTGTGTGTGTGTGTGTGTGTGTGTGTGTGTGTGTGTGTACTACATGGTAAACATTGCTCTGCAAGTGATTTGATTCTCAGCTCTTACATATTAATATTGTCAACTGGACACAATAAAGTGAGTTCTCAAACGGACGTTGTACCTGTCTGTTGGTGTGTCTGGTCCAGGGGGAGGGTAGGTGGAGGCAGAGCGAGGGGGGAGGGGTGGCTTCTCATCCTCCCCATCTACCAATCACAGAAAATGAGAAAATGAGACATCCAAAAGGATGTGCAAGTGATACGCAAGTGTGCCTGTGTGGGCTCTGGCGATACCTGAATAGTCCCGGTCATCGCTGAAAGCCGTTTCCTCTCTGTCCACATGGTAAAGCAGGGTGGTGACCAGACCCTGGCTGGGCTGCAGGTACAACGACACCAACTCTGGTAACGTCTTGAACCGCTTAGGCTGCACGCCCTGAGATGTCTGAGCGGAACGAAAGAGGAGGACATTCAAGGAGGGGGACACCAGTAGAAGAGAGCGACAGTTCATTTCTACATGGTATGAGCAGAACAATAGCATCCAAACTCCTTGGCCACAAGTAGTGATGTTATTGAAATCTCTGGTGGCCCCTATTGTTCCACATGTTATGTTGTGTAAGCAAATATGACCGAGTGGTCTAAATATAATTCAAACCAGGAAGAACTGTTTTGGTAAACATTGTTCCAAAACATACTCGGTTCCAGGATGCAGAATTAGACTTTTAGACTCTCTTTAATGTCACAGCTAAGGCCCCAAAATCATACAGCAGTGACACGGATGTCTGGGATGTGGCCACACGGATAGTTTAAAGTGTGTGTGTGTGCGTGTGTGTGTGTGAGAGAGAGTGTGAGTGTGAATGTGAGTGTGGGTGTGAGTGTGGGTGAGAGAGGCAGGGCATGCATGTGGCTGGTGGTAGTGGGGACTTCACAGCTGTTGGGTATAACGCACAAAGAGGCTGCTGTTGGTGTGTGTGTGTGTGTGTGTGTGTGTGAGAGAGAGCGAGTGAGAGAGCTCAGAGCCAACAAAAGCATCTCTGCCTGCCAGCTGCTACTGAAGCAAAGAAGCAAATACAGTTTTTGCTGCACACACACACACACACACACACACACACACACACACTTGACCTCAGTGGAGTGTGTGTGTGTGTGTGTGTGTGTGTGTGTGTGTGTGTGTGTGTGTGTGTGTGTGTGTGTGTGTGTGTGTCTTTTCTGTACCTGCACAGCGAGAAATCCTTCCTCGTCTGGGAGGATTCTGTATGTGTGGACATGCTTCTGAAACCTACAGAGAAAGAAAAACCAAAAGGAGGAAGAAATGAGGGTCAAAACGGAGTGAACAACAAAAAGAAAAGACAACTTTTATACTACTCTTTAATAATTTTTTTTAATTCTCAAGCTCTGACATGCGTACATACTCTCTTGTATTTGACCTCAGTGAATAGGGGTGTGTGTATGCATGTATGAGAGTGAAGGGGGTTTAAAGGATGTAGAGAGCTTCAACCTGTTGCTGTCTGTCACAGCTGTGAGCGGGCTTTATCCTTACAGTAGCATGATGCAGCACAGCAGAGCAGAGTTGAACAAAGCTTTTAAACAATGTAAAAGTGATGGTACAGTAAAGAAACAAAAAAAACATTATAATTTGTGAGATAGGAAGGATACAGATTAGTTGTTTTTTTAATCACTCACAGAATGCGTGTCGTTTCTTTCAGCCCACAACTGTTTATCAAACTTCAGAGTCTGAATTACATGATTTATTGAACCACAAGGCTTTTTTTCTTTTACTGTTTGCAGTTCAATGCTCTGACATTGTTATTGCACAGCCGTGGCTACAACGCCTGCAGCCACGAGCTGGAGTTTAATGAGTTTCATGTCCACGAGTCATGTCTGCTCAGTGAACCGGACACAAAATGTTCAATTTGCCAGGCAGATGTTGTGGTTTATGTCTGTTGGTGTGTATACTGGACGCATGTGTAATGGTTGTGTGTCTGTTTGGATGTGTGGGTGTAAGCGCGGCAGCCTATGCAAAACACTCAAGTAATGTCTTTACTGCTGCAGTTCTTCTACCGTGCTTATTTACAGTGTGCATGTGTAAACACTGTATAAACTGAGGGAGGGATACATTCATGACAGGAATTCATCTCGCCCCGACCCCTCAGCTGTTTTTCCGGTCTTTCCAGGTCAGTGTCCCACAACTAAACACTGAACTAAAACATGGATTGAATTTAAACATACTACTGAAGTACCTTCAATAAAGCTAGGCCAGTTTATGTTTGACTTGAGCCAGTGTTGCATTTATTAAAACTTTTAAAATTGCTGATATTTGTCATACCCTTCTCTGACCGACACAGTGACATGGAAGAAACCTGCATTGTCTTCTGTCTGATGGGTCAACACATCATCAAACCTGTTTTCTCAACCTTGAGCCTGACCAGGGAGCAACATGAGTCTGAATTCAGAATATCACCAGCAGCATAGTAGAAAATAAATAATTCAACTTGTTGGCGGGAGTTTGACACGGCAGAAGATTATGTAATTCAAAACCGTTTCCAATGCATCCGGGAATGAATTAGAAGGCGTTTAAAAATTGCTCTGACTGTGTTTTAACCTTTGGACTATTTCCTTACTGAGGGCAATTGTGTTTTTACAGACCGCTTATCGTCAATTCCGGCTGTAGATGCTCGGATTTGTGTGTCTTTTTTTTTGGGGGGGGGGGGGGGGTTCTTGCCTTTATCTGCCAGCAGGGGAGGGGGGATTGGCACAGATTTGAACCCACAGCGTCAGAGTTAAATGATTTAGGACTTAGCCAGCTAAACTACTAGGACACTTACATCACATTTATCAGATAGCTGCCAATAATAGTTCCATAGATAATGCCTCCAGCAGTTGCTCACACTAACGGTATAAACTTGATACATATTTGCTCCTGCCTTTCAAGGCCCAGCAGTAAACACAGTTAGTCAGATGAACTGCTCCTATTGTCTGCCTGGCCTCTGAAACCATATCCCGCATTTAATCCTGTCATATTATAAGCACAATGCATTGTGGATCCAGTGGCACAGAATCTATGCACAGGAGTCACTGCAGTGTACAGAAGAGTGTTTGTGTGCGTTTGTTTTCCTGTTGGCAGCTGATGAGATTTTCTGCGGGTCTGTGGAGTAAATACTATTGTTTCAGTAGCAGCGAAGCTTTAACAGGGGGAGGGAGGTGGAGAAAGAGAGATGTTCATTATGGGATGGACACAGACCCAAAGCATACAGTGAGTGTGTGTGTGTGTGTGTGTGTGTGTGTGTGATGTCAACAATAGACGGTGTTGAGGATAATGACTGCTCCACTGACTCCCCACTGCCCAGTTGGCGTATAGTTCCTCCTCCTCTTCTTTCTCCTCAATCGTTAACCTTGAGTGCAGCAGGTCAGGTTAGTCCCTCCACTGTGATCTGTATGCAAATCAACAAACTCCACTGACTGGTTAAAATAATTTGCAAGGATTAGCTATATTATTCTTACGTTACTCATCATTCAAAAGGTAACCTGTGTTTCAATGCTCTAGCCAGTTGTTCACTGACATGTAACACCAGTCTTCTCATACTTGTGCAGGACAACATACAACACAAACAAGAAGCACAAAATATGAAGGAAATGTAACTCTTTGCAAAATGTACACTGATGAGTTGAGTCCAAGTTAAAGCCACAATTCTCTATTTATTACCCTTATCGATAACAAATCAATCACTAGGAGACATTTGAGGTAAAGACCAGCAGGATTGAGTTCCAGAAGGATATTTAGCTTTAAATTATGATGGTTAAGATGAGGATGCGTAAAATGGGCTTCACATTTAGATCACAATAGGTGATCACAAATCTTCTTCACATGTATAATGAGATCACGGAAAAATATAAGGAACAATCAAAAGGAAGAACTGTAAGAAGTGCGATAAAAATGGTAGTTTACATACACACATGTACCAGGAAACTGCCTATATAAAAGGAAAAAGTTTACATTAGACTTCCCGGTAAGGAATGTTCTCTCAGGAACATCTAGGTGTCAGACACACACAGACGGCCATGCATGAACCCCAACATGTTTAGACGCGCTGCACCGATACTCCACAACATCTAGCTGACAAGAAATACTAAAAACTTTTGCATCTCTGTCGTTGTCCCACTGATGCATGTGCTTGAATTTTAAATATGGCCTCACCTATAGTAATGGCCGGCACTGCAATCATTAGAGAAATCCCATAGTTAGAAGACTGTTTTTTTATTTATTATATTTCACTATTTAATCACACTGTGGCAGTGAATAATAAAGCTCTCACATACTACACTTTATTTATCTGCTCTGTAGAACATACATAAACGTTCCTTGCACACAACTACTAAACACACACATTAAGCTAAGCTGGTCAAAGTGGTAATTTAATGCAAAAATCAACAAATTCTGCAGACTTAAATGAAACTAAGAGGAAGCGAAACGAAAGGTAAAGGCCAAACTGGCCCACAAGTCAGTACCAGTAATGGTACAGCTTCTGTAAAGTCATCGGCACAAACACTAGTCCCACTATTCTATTCTTAAACAGCAGTCGAATGGAAATACTTCCAAAACACACTGGTCTTTCTGAATCCCTCAAAAGGGAAGTACAAATATATATGTGTGTGTGTGTGTGTGTGTGTGTGTGTGTGTGTAAGTCACGAGGAGAAGTTCAGCAAAAGTCATGTAGAGTAGCCGTGTTCAAGTCAAAAGAAACATTTTGACATGTTCGTGTGCAAAAAAGAGATCCTCTGATTTAAGCATTTAAAATGAGCTCGTTCCACAGGACTGTAGACACCCTACAAAAAGTTATAATAAAATTATTATTTCAGCTTGAAAAATATATATTGTATCTCTTCCCAAATACAACTTATTCGTTCACAAATACATTTACAGGGTGAGCTGACCAGATGATTTGACTTTGTTTGCTTTAGTAGACGGTTAAGAAAGCATATAACGGATATGTTAGGGATGCACCTTTACCGCCAGCAATATTGGACCAATACTGACTCAAATAGCTGGATCAGATATTGGTGACAATCTATTCAATCCAATTCTATGTTTATGTACTATATATAGACATGATATACTGGAATTTGAATTCCTCTTTACGATATGACCAACGTGTTGCTGCATTAAAAACGTTTCCACTTGAACTGCAATTCCAGTTAACTGTAAAGACTTTTTACCAAATTGCTGGTGAATAATTGATTATTTGATTAATACATAACACAGTGAGGCATACCGCTTATTAATTAAACACTGGAATTGGATCTGTACTCCGTATCGGGACTGAAAAAGTCAGATATGTGAATTTCTAGATATTATTCTTAATCCTGAGGACCTGGCATATCAGCCCTGAGCCTCCAGAATGACACACGAGGGGTCACGACTAAAATTGGTGTGCCATTCAGCCATCTGGAAGCTTTTCACATGTCTGGGGATTCAGAGTGTACTTCCTGGAGATGCTGTTTTACGCAGTAATAGCAGTAAGTTCACAAGAATGAGTCGAATGCTTGACCATAACATTGTTTCCTTTACGGATTCACCCTGATTCTCAAAGATATAATTTATGAAGATAGACAGCTCGTTTCTGTCATAATGATCTAATAACACTGGTCCACATGATCTATGACAACGGAGTAATATGTTTGTCATGGCATTTTAAACAAAAGGCAGTAACATTGTTTTCTCAAGCAAAGTTTGACAAAAGCCTGACCATAAAAAACTTTATGTATCATGAAGGAGACTTTCTCAGATGAAACAAAGTCCATGATGTGAAAGGTTAAAGGGGAGAGGAAGGGAGAGGTGGAGGCGGAAATAAATATGGAAATGGATGATGCAAAGATGCGAGGAATGTTGTTGGTCAAAGAATGACCTGCTGAATAACTATGGATCCAGAAAAGGATGGAACATTTATATTTGGCAGCATAATTTATTTTAATAAGCCAGTGGCCAAAAATTGGATGCAGGCTATTTATTCTGGGTTCTTATATGACAAGAGGAGTAATGTATAGACATTAGAGGGACCCTACTATATGTTGAGGTCAGACTGGAATATAACGATTGATGTAATCGTGTCATCAATTACAAAGTATTGTAGTTAAAACATACGGTGTGTACGGCTGCTGGTGTGCATGTATATAAACACACAATGAGCACGGGGTGAACTATCCGATAGGGGATGTAGGTCAAGTCAATGTCAGAGTACCATGTCACATGGCATCGGGCTTTTATGTCCTGCATCTGCACAGTCAGTGGTCTTTGCATCTGTTTAACTTGGGGTAGGCTACGGGGGGTGAGCATGCAAGTCATTTTAGCCATTAGTAAGTTAAACATCCCTTTTCCACACTGCATTTGACTTGCCTGAGTCACTGTCAAGTGTACACAATGGCAGTGTTGTCTGTGTATTGAAGCTTGATTGACTGCTGGTCAGGTGTGCAGGGTACGGGTACAGTTTCTTTAGTCAGTATGTGGTGGTTTTGCATGTTGCTTGCTAAACATAGAGGTGGTTGATGGCAAAATCCCCCTTGTGTAAATGAGGGCGGGCGATTCATCACTTCATTTAGCAAAAACCAGGCCCTCTAACTCCATCACAAAAAAAGGAAAGCCATTACATACAGGTACATTTAGTAATGTTACTTTGCTGAGTAGTTACACACACTAGCATATATATGTGTGATAGTATGTGTACTACAGCTGCTTCCCTACTGCACTGATCTTACATAAGCCTTAAATTAAAACACCAGTAAGGCTTCACCAGCCCTACAGACTGTAGCTTATATTTACCTCCACCACCATCCAGTTTCTGTGCCCTGTAAAAACGGCGCTGCAGGCGACCACATCAGACACAAGACAGACAGGGACAGCCCTAAAGTTGTGTGCCATGCTGGAGGTTCACTGCTGGGCAGACAGACAGTCTCTCCCTGCCACTTACTGACTTCAGGGAGAAAGTAAACACATGTGTTTGGCTGAAACCTTGATAAACACGAGCTTACGCAGACTTCAACTTCAAAGTTGATCAAACGAGGCGAGGAGGTTTATGTGCAACTTTAATAAGAAAATGCTCGTGTAGCTCGGCAGAGTAACAACATACGAGGCACAGTGACTTAAACACAACAAAAAATAGATTCCCTGAAGGTAATTTAGCTTAAATACTAACTTAAAATACCTTTAAACTAACACGTTGGCAAAGCTACCAACTTTCCCCGGCACATGAGGCCAGACGAGCCCCCCCCCCCACACACAAGTTGAGTCTCTTTTCTGCGACAGAGTTACTTACAGTACACACAAAGCGTAAGCCCCGTTGACACTCTCGCTGTCCCGCACCAGGAAGCTGCCGTCTCTCCCGGCCCGGGCCAGCAGCTCCTCGGCCGCCGCTCGACTCAGGTCCCGGTGATACCACATCGGCGCTGCGGGCCCCAACGGTGAAACCCCACCACCACCACCACCACCACCCCCGGCCATGGCCACAGCCCTTCAAACCGGGTTCAACTCGAGCTGCTTCCAGACTTCTCCGACAGACCTCCCAGCCCTTTTCTCCCCAGACCAGAAAAGTAGTCCAGAGCCAGTTGAGAGCCAAAGGTAGCGTGGACGTTATTCCGACAAAAAGGCTGGGAGGCGCGAAAGAGCCGCCGACGGGGCTAAAAGTTGTACATTTGTCAAATTACACTGCTGCCTCAGTTCCTGAAAGACTCGCCACCCTCCTCTTTCGCTTCCCAGTCCCACGGAAATCAGGGTATGTAAATCCACACTGTAGACCGGGGAGCAGCAGCGGGGACGACCCGCTTCAGAGCCAATATATTACAGACATACACTTCCGGTTGGATTTTCGAAACAAAACAGGATGTTGACGAATTTACATTGAGACACTTTATTTTGTGAGAAAAGTCACTCACACTTTTTTTCCCCTTAGGTATATGTCAAGCAGCTTGACAGAAATCTCTGGAAAGGATGGATGGAGGAATAAAGGGACACTGGGATGAGTAAAAAGAGAGGAGGAAAAGAGAGATGGGAGAAAGAGAAATAAAGGAATGACCTGGTGAGGAAGAGGAGTATCGGAAAGTTTATATATGTACTCATCTACTGTACAAATATGAGATACTTGTATGCATCTTTACACTTCTACACAACTATATTCCAAAACAAATATTTAAAGTATTACTGCACTTTATTTATCTGACAGCTTTAGTTACTTGTCACTTTGCAGAACAAATGATAAACACATTAAATATAATGCAATATTTTGATTGACTTAACTACCTAACAGTGTATAAAGAAGTTAGTGACAGAAAAGTGTCACCATGATCCCCTTCCACATTAAAATGCTTTAACCACATGAATGCATCTATAATGATAATAGTAATAAATAGTATAATGTCTAATACTATAACTCTTTGAAAGGAGGCATTGCTTATTATGAGTATAACTTTACTTTTTAAACTTTAAGTTTATTTTTCTCAAGATACTTCCACACATATGTAACATTTGAACTACTTTACACTTGTACCTGAATGTTTTTTTTTTCAAAATGGTGTAACTAGTTTGACTTGATTGAGTTAAAATTTGAGTTAAAATATGCAAGTGCTTCTTCCTCTTCTGAAAAGGTGAGGTAAAATAAAGTTTGGCTTTCCTCTTTAAATATCAGTGTGACCTGCAGCCACGAGGAGACCAGCCTGCTGTCATTTATCAAGCTACAGTCCAGTTATACAAACCATTTCTTTTCCAGTCCACACACACCCTACAGGTATAAATGTCAACTTTGGGGCCAGACTTGCAAAACACAGAAAAAAGCCAAAACAACATTTAGAGATTTCACTCATTATGTATTTTCCTCTGTAGTTGCCCTACACAATTCGGACTCATGTGGTATGGATACACACACACACGCACACACGCGCACACACACACACACACACGCACACACACGCACACACGCGCACACACACACACACACACGCACACACACACGCACACGCACACGCACACACACACACACACACACACACACACACACACACACACACACACACACACACACACACACACACACACACACACACACACACACACACCCAAAGCAAGAGAGAGTTGAGGAGAGAGGGTATAGAGTTGGGCAGGGTAGTGTGTTTCTGTGTGTTGTGTGTGTGTGGGTGTGGGTGTGTGTTGCCAATGACCTCAGAAAAGCTGAGTATTAATAGCCACATGGACGACAGCCATCACAATTCTATTTCTGCTAATGGCATCACACTGTGTACGCCTCTGTGTGTCTTATGTGTGAGTTAACTGTGAAAGACTGTAAAAGTATGTGGCTTAACAATATGTCTGCATTCAGGGATTGTAAAAATTGTGTCGCAAAACTGTGTAATAAAACTACTTTTATGAAAATAAATAATTTTGCACAATTAGTTTCTTTTTCATCTTACCATAATTCTCTGGTAACTCTGAAACATGCTGAGATCACGATGAGGCTGTACAGCTCATAACAAGCCCCAACACACAACCTTTGTAAAGTTGTGCCTGGGGGTCACACATATTGTTGTGTGTACGTAACCTACGAGAGGGTCACTTTAGGCCACTTGAGGCCATCCTATTCTATGAGGACATCACAGAGTCAGCTTTTCAGGCTCAGCTTTGCTTTATTGTTATAAAATCAGGGTAGTTAGCACATTATGTCACATATAAATTATATTGTTCCGGGTACTGATTGATTGTTCATATCAACATCAAACATATTAATATCTGATAATTCACATTTTCTTTCATATCTGACAATATCATATCTATACATTATTATGTATGCGCTAAATATATGTAAGTATCTGAAAAGCAAATGGGCATGCCTCACATCAGCTAAAATGTCCATCCTTCAATCCTTCAGCAAGCTATAAACCTATGTAATTTTTAATAAATTCTCAATATGTTTTCTATTCCACGACCAATTCGACATAATTGAACTGTTCATGTAGTGTGTAAACTACTCTTGTTATGAGTAATGTTTGTCAGCATCTTTACATGTCTAAAGACTTTCCTTCAGAGTGTGAAAAGATGTTTAAGGTGATGTTAACCTCATTGTGTGAACTGATGGGATTATGTTAAATTGATGTTGTTTGTTAAAACATCTTCTGTTATTCAAACCCAGATTGAATATTGTTTCACTATGTTATGGTCACGGAAAATTTTGCAGCATTGTTATGCTCATGTTTGAGTTCAATTACGGCTCCGGCATTAACAATTGACTGCAATGAGATAGTCTCATGCAAATCCACACTTCTATTTGTTTAGCAGCTTTGTGCATACAGGCCACAAACGAGACAGGAAATACTGCCCTTGGGCTCACAGCTGACCTTGCTACACTAAATCATCAGGAAGGATGTTTTTATCAGTCTAGAAACAGAGCAGGACCTTGACAAAGTCTGATATTTGTCAGAAGGTAAGGCCACATTTTAAAAGATACTGTTGACTGCATCTGTTATGTCTTTTAAATGTACTTGATTAATTATCTCAGACCTTGTTGATAAAAGTGCAGAGTGCACAAAAGCTGCTTAATATACATGACAGACTCATCTTTGACCAGCCAAGGACCTCTCTGTCCATGTCTTCGCAAGACTTATTCAAAGACCTGATAGAGCACATTCAGACGTGGCACTGACGCACACATATGTAAACTCATGCCCCTCACAGTCACACACACACACACAAACACACATATATAGAGCCGTGACACTAAAACACACTTAAATATAGGGGGAGGGAGACACTAACACACCCATAGTCTTTCTCTCCCTTTTTTCTGTCTTACGCTCTCTCTCCCTCTCTCTCTCTCTCTCTCTCTCTCTCTCTCTCTCTCTCACACACACACACACACACACACACACACACACACACACACACACACACACACACACACACACACACACACACACACACACACACACACACACACACACACACACACACACACACACACACACACACTCTCTCTCTCTCTCTCTCTCACCCACACACACACACACACACGCACAGGGCTGAAACTCCTTAATTACTAAGCAGAGGAGCCTACTAACCACTAGCTGGCCCAGAGTGGTCATGTGATGTCGTGATCACAGTGCAGTGAAACATTTTCCCTCAATGCAGATCCTGGGTCCCCATGGTTGATGTTATTAAGGGGTTATTAAATTGATCCATAATTTGCACTCACAGAAATGTCATCCCAGAGATATGCAATAGTACAGTAGGCTTCATGCCTTGTCCAGAAGTTTATTTTTATTTTATTCATCCACCCCTTTTCAAATATTCGATTCTTTCCAAGACACAAAACTCTGCTGCATCAATTTGGGCTCATGTTAGTGGTGACAAAATCGTTTGTTAGTGAGTATTGTTGAACTTGCTAGTCAAAAGGAGACGAGAAAGCAACAGAGGCAAGAGAGCATTTAAAAACATTTTTATTGATACCTCTGAGGTGATATAGATAGGTCAAGGATATAATTTTAGTACATCATAACAGAAAAAGATGCAAAAGACAAGAGAAGTAGTGCTGTCAAGGCAAAGCTTTGGTGTTGCTGTGCGTTGTTAAGATAGTACTCGGCTACCTTCCTGTTGGGGTTTGGCCCATCGAACCAGAGCTGCATGCAACGGCCTGAGGTTTTGGAGTGGGTGGTATAAAGGTAGGAATTGGACCAGATTTGCTCACACATGGACTTGGGTGTGGGGTAAACTTCGGTCCACTTCCTGCACCTGCTGCCATCAGGACATTTATTAATACCTGTAAGAGAGAGAGAAAGAGAGAGAGAGAGAGAGATAGGGAGAGGGAGAGAGAGAGAGATTTGTAAAACAAATGTGTGAATTTGTTTTTGTGGTTACATACAAAAATGTGAGCACATCCTTACCTTGGTCTGGTCTGTGGTTGTGTGTGTGTGTGTGTGTGTGTGTGTGTGTGTGTAGGTGTGTGTGTGTGTGTGTGTGTGTGTGTGTGTGTGTGTGTGTGTGTGTGTGTGTGTGTGTGTGTGTGTGTGCATACCTGAGCTCCAGTCCCATCCCATGTGCCAGTTAGTCTTGCAGGTGTACTCATTCTTGCAGTCTTCCCACCAACTGTGGCAGTCCTCCTGACATATAGGCACATCCAAGATACGCTCCTTACGCCAGCTCTGATCCACCTACACAAATATAATCGATGAGTGTGAATGAGCCATAATTTCAGAACAAAAGTAATATATCTTTAGAATAAAACTGACTTGCACTTGCAATGCCATGATGTGTTGGGTGAGTTATAAAAGGTGTCCACAAATTAAACTTGGGCACATTACAAAGACTAATTAGCTGGCTCTCTTTTTATTACAAAGATAACAAAATATTGGCAGCTTTCTGGATGTGGATGAACGGTCCTGACAAGCCCTTCTGTTGCTGCCATCTAGTGTTGCAACTACACACATACAAGAGAGACTTAGAGCACAATACACACTGGTTGTATCCAGGGTCCCAAGTGAGGTGAGCACTCATAGAAGCAAGTGTCCTGGGTGAAATGTTTCTTGCACTGGGGGCTCATGACGCCACAGTGATTCCAGTTGAAGTTGTACAGGTAGGAGTTGTCGTTGTGGGCTTCTGTGCTGGTGTTGGCAGTACAACATGCATTTTCACGCCAGGGAGCACACTGGAAAGAGGAAGAGGAAAGAGGGGTCACTTTATGCTACTGAACCCAAAACATTGTTCTGATGAGAAGAAAACATTTGAATCTCCCAGCATCCGTCCATTCGATTGGTTTAATCTTTGATGTCTGTGGACATCTGTGTTCATCACCTGAAGGTAAAGTTGTCCCTCAGGGCCGGGGTCTACTTTGTGGTGTTTGGCGTCCATACACATGTTGAGTTTGTCCAGTGACAGAGCGCCACTGGAGAGGGCTAATAGCGAGGCCAGGACAAGCCACATGGCTCTACAGCAGGGAGGCATTAATATACATTAACAGGTAGAAAGGAAATAATAGAATGACAGCCGACATACATGTGCCCTGTAACTTCTGATCTGAGTGAGACACGCACAGTACTCTGGCTATCTCAGTCACTTCTATACCATCTGGTGGCAGGCACAATGTTCTACATTTGTTATTCATATTTAAAGGAAAGTTGTGTCTATTTAAGAATTCTGGAATTTGTAAAATGTGTTTTCATTTTTTCAAATACCAGAGCCTTATGAAACAGTTTCAAACAAACCTTCAGTATTTACGTCAAGTGTCAACTCAATCTTTGATTGGTGTTGGAGGTAATGAGGTTAATTCATAATTGCTTGTAATTAATTAACTCACATAATTTCTTATGGACATTGACCCACTGAATCCACTGGAATATTTCTAATTCAGGTTCTGACATAGTGCATACTAATGTAATACTTAACCTCTTATAGTAACAACTTTTTCATTAAATTTCTTCCTCATTTCTATGTGACAAATGATCGAAAATTAAAAAAAATGTGTTTACAAAATGTGTACTGTTCCAAATAAACTATATGTTTATACTATATAGTTCTACTTGATGTAATTTAAAAACAAGGGAAAGCAACTACAAAGATATTGCAGAAATAGTTGAATATCTGTTTTGGCCTTACTTTAAAAGTAATTGAAACTTAACCTACAGCCTAAATATATATATATAAATATATATTTACTTGTAACCAAGTTATTTAGATCAGTGAGAATAATTCTACAAGCAATAATGAACATATTCATCTTACCTTGTTCGATTCTGTGATGATTCCTTGCTGAAAAGATGATCCTACAAGTCAACGTCTCCAGTCCAGTCACCTCCAACACACTCCTCAAGACCAAACAAGATTTAGAAAACACACATCTGTGAGAGGGCGTCTGTGTGTGTCTCCAGGTCCAAAGTCTGTGCCAGTGTGTTAGTGCCTCATGTGTGTGAGAGCGTTTGAGATAGAGAGAAGGAATGAGAAAGAGGTAGTGTGTATGTGATAATCAGAGTTTTATTACATCTTTCTGTGAGGAAGGTTTTTCTTATCTCAAGGTCTACCCTCCTCCTTCTCACATGCACACATGTGGTTAACATTTGGTGTAAAAGGGCATTGTGACCTCTGGGAAGACAGGAAAAAGTAGGCAGTTAAGATACGTTTTTGCTTCATCTGTGTTGGTGGTCTCCTGATTCAACTAAAACTTTACACATAACAAGCACTATCACGTGGGTGGTTAATTTGTTCACGTGTAAATGTGTGTGTTAATCTCAGAAGTTACAAGTCCTCAGAATAAACTTTTTAAAAAGAGATTGTCAGCAGATTCCTTTTTTAAATAGAAGAGCAGTCAATGTACTGTTTGATTTCATTTATAAAAAGGTATACAAATTAGGGTTTTCATTTTTTAAGTTCTGTATTTCAATGAATCCATCAGCCCTACTTTGATACCATCTTTAGAGTTACAAACAAAAGGCAGATTGATAACTTTCAGCCTTTGTGGTTTATATTTATTGAAAATTCAATTAGTTAAGCAAAAATAAATATTCAGGTTCTCACATGAAATAAAATGTGAAAAATAAAATAAAATAACATGTTAATTTAAATATGTATCAGTACTCAAAGGGCAAAGAATACATTGGGGAATAGTTGTATTACTATATACACACAGATCATTAACATCAATATCAAAATACTAACCAAAGTACATTTTGTTTGTTTCCTGGCTCTTCCTCTGCCACCCAGGCGGAACCATTGTGCAGGGACACTGGAATAGAGGACACCGGAAATGCACCAGGAGTTTCCGGTTAAATTTGTTTTGAAAAAATTTGAAAGCTGGAGCGAGAGATTGGCAGGTACTTAGGCGACACTATCTTTAATTTAGCTAGTTATGATTTACGAGTGAAATAGCATATCATATGTATGAGTATTTTACGATGACGAATAGCAGGGACTTTACATTTTAGAGTTTGAATGTCGTAAAACAGGAAGACTTTAGATTGTACGTCAACGATGTGTTGCCTTCACTTACCTGTGTCCCTCCACCGCTCCTGTGTCGGTTTATATTGTGTTGGTGTCCCACACATGATTTATGGCTCCACGTCTTTCCGGTAGACTCGGGTTTGAACGCTTTGTTGTTCGTGTAAAGGTGGCACACACAGGCTTGCTAGTTTGACACCCTGTTTGTTGTTGTTGTCCCCCGCGTGACAGACATGTCCACGCTGTTCCCCTCGCTCTTCCCCCGGATAACGGAGTCCCTGTGGTTCAACCTCGACCGACCCTGCGTGGACGAGACCGAGCTGCACCAGCAGGAGCAGCAGCACCAAACCTGGGTGAACACCTCTGCTTCATCACTCTCTCTCACTCTCACTCTCCTCATGCTCGCGTTGTAATACGTGCTCTCTGTCTCTACCTCAGCTGCAGAGCATTGCAGAGAAAGACAACAACCTGATGCCCATTGGGAAACCTATTTTTGAGGTAATGTGCTGGTGTTGCCCTTTGAGATATAATCAACAAGTGATAATGCTGCTCTTGAGTTTCACCACAGTATGAAACATATGCCGGTAAGATGGTTCCCTCCATTTGTGTCATCTGGCTTTACTGTGGCGCAGGCGGGATATGATGAAGAGGAAGAGGAGGATGACGAGGATGAGGAGGACAGCGAGGAAGACTCGGAAGACGAAGAAGACATGCAGGACATGGATGAGATGAATGACTACAACGAGTCACCCGATGACGGCGAGATCAATGAGGTGCTTTAATTTAGGATTTGTAGATTTGTGTTTCTAGATATCTAACAGCAATTACTCTTTATTACAATACATTTTGTTTCATTTTCAGCTGCCTTCCTTCTCCCGAGCAGCGAAATCATGGTCTTTTATCTGTCTCTGTTTCCTTCTGTCAGGTTGATATGGAGGGACCAGACCAAGACCAAGACCAATGGATGATTTAAGACAAAAGACAATTCTATTCTCCATCAAGCTGTCTGGCACTGGATTTCTACTCCACACTTAAAACATGACTGCTGCCCCTTTTATCTGTTACACAGATATATTTTTTTATTTGTGGAAACAGAAAAAGAATATAGTTGAATCAAAGCGTGTATCATGATGTCCTTCAGAGGGAGTGAATCCAGCACAAAGTGTCTTGTTTCAAACTGCAGTTGGCCCGTGAAGGCTTTGGACGTCGTTGGACATCACTGTGAGTGCTTCTACCTGGCACATAAACACACACACACACACACACACACACACACACACACACACACACACACACACACACACACACACACACACACACACACACACACACACACACACACACACACACACACTGTTTTGTAACCAGTCGGACACACACTCACACAGAGGTAGCAGTAGGCATCAGCTCAGTGAGTTATGATTTAACCTTTGACCTTGTCCTATCTTCAGTCAGGTGCCTCTTCTCTCGTTGAGCCTTCAAACAGCTGACTGAGCACAAACAACAGTTCAGTCAGCTAAATAATTTGTTACCTATGAAGAAGAATGACCGATACTTCACCATGCAGTATGATTCTGTATCATAGTGTTGTGTATGCTGCTAATCTTACCGATCTCATACTCCCAGTGAAACCTTCATAAACGCTTATGAAATAGTATTATATTCAATTCATCAGTCCTTATTTAAATACATTTTTATGTTTTTTAACCATGTCAAAGGAACAAGCAGCCGTTACTTTTAAAGAATGTCAAATGAAATATGAAGACACTCCCGGTGTCCATCCAGATACTCTCATGTTTATCTTAAAGGATTGCTTGCCAAGGTTTTGGTTGTTTGTACTGAAATGAACAGAAGCCTTGACTTTTTGTATGAAATTAAATAATTTTGATGAAAACATGTTTTACATTCGTACTTTCTTATTGATAAAAACAACATAATATAACATAGGAATACGTCACCAATTCACTTATTAATGGTTCATTTCAGTTAACCATCAATTGTTAAATTTCCCACCCAAATGGCCACATTTTCATCAGTAATAAACTTGTACATAAATTATACTTATTATTAATTTACTAAAAGTGACATGTTATTAATTTAATTTGCATATTGTATAAAGTTGCTTTTTCAAATTTAGCAGTTTTGTAAAAAAAACAAGCTATTTTTGAAGAAATTTCCTGATATTTCTGTTTTTATTAGGTTGGTGACAGAAGGATACATGGTGGTGACAAGTACATTACTCTAATAATTATCTATTTTTTACCCAGGAGAGAACACTGGCAATGAGTTATTTTCAAAGTGAGATAATATGCAAAAAGTACAAAATAACATGCTCTATTTTTTTAGGTGGACGTAAATTTAAACTTTCCATCACAATTGTCTTTAAAAACTGTTTTAACATGGGGTATACCATCATCAAATCATCCCTTGCCACACCCAAAATGTATATCTGACTAACAGTGTAGTCTACTTGATTCCCTGGTACACCAGCTCAGCCATCCCGTCCCTGATGCCTTTGCTGTACTCTAGTGTGGCCCGGTGGACCTTCCACTCATACAGGCCGCTCTTGCGAATGTGCCTGAGGAACTTTGGAGCCCCGGGAAACAGCACGTTGTCGGCCATGATCACAGACCCTTTTCCCAGCAGACCGGAGCCCTCCAGCATCTGTATCACACACAGAGGAAGTATTATGTAACTGAGGGAGTTGACCAGGTAACAGTGGGACTGATCACACCTATAACATATTTATTTAAGTAGAAGTTCAGGTGTCAAGAAACTGGAATTCTGCAAACTCAGAGTACATGTTCATCTTCATAGAAACATAAGTAAATGTACTTTCTAATGATTTATTCGAGTCACCTGCAGATCAGGGAGGTAACATTTCTTCCAGTGGTCCATGAAGACGAAATCCAGCCTTTCCAACCCATAGTCAGACCGCAGCCGAGGGATCACCTCATCAGATGGATTTACAATGAGCTCCACCTGGAGAACATACCTTGTGAATGTCTCAAAGGTATAAAACTCTCCATATTCAATACATGAAATAGAAATGTCCTTGATTTATGTGAAAACAAATAATGGTAAAGGAGTGCGATGGATGTACAGTGTTTGCATGTTCCTGCTCTCTCACCGTGTCATCGTCAAACCCTGCCAGGCGGATGATTTTCTCAGCGATAGCAGCATTCCTCTGGTCCATCTCGAGGCTGTAGATCCGAGCGCCTAGGGGCAGAGCCCGGGCGATCCTCACGGTGCTGTACCCGCAGTGGGCACCCAGCTCCAGCACCGTCATAGGGCTCTGCTCCATCAGCAGCCGGTCCAGGATCTTCCCTACACACCAAACACATCACGTAAAATCATCCTCTTAGACAGATGGTAATTTATTGTGTCAGGTAAATTATCTTCTCACCTTTTTTAGGCCCAATGTTGCTGATGAACTCCACTTTGGTGCACCAGCAATCGAAGGCGTCCAGGATGCTGTCTGGGTCTCCAGGGGTGGCGTGAGTGAGAACATACTGGTAAACACGCTCCTCGCGGCTCAGACCAGTTACACAGTCCTTCCATATCCTGACCAGGACCGCCCGATAGAACAGCACAAAGTAGAAGCGACACCTGATAAGAACTGTCAGCAGGAGGGGAATGAAGGCCAGAGCGATAGCAGGAGACACCATTCTAGATTGTATAAGGGAAAACACACACAAGTATAATCATGAGACACACTAATTATGTTTTTTTTTTTTTTTAAAGGAGTGTTGTTCATGTCAATTTATAAGATGTATTTATAATGTTTGGAAAGGGTAGATGCCATGTCTTCATGGGCCCCTTTAAATTAACCTTTACATGAATGTTGTACCAGAAATGTACTGACAGTCTCCCTACTCTCTGTTTTTACATTCATGGCAATGGCATTGACTTTATCAGCAGATCATGTCATTTTAGAGTAGAAGTAGAACACTTCTACTCATCATCGCAGTGCCATGTTGCCTTCTGATACTAATGTCCAGCTGCACTTAAAATAGAAAAACACTTAAAAGTGTTAAGAGTTTAACATAATTTATAATTCCCAGCTCAACTCTTCACTTGACACTTTAACAACAGACTTTGTTTGAATTTGTTTGTTTATAATATTATATTGTTCATTTGGAGGAAAAGGTCACTACTGATGAATAGAAAAGAACATTAACTATAATCAGCTGCAGCCTCGTCTAGCTTTCTGTTGCCGTCACATGTTGTCTTTTTGTGCATTCTCCATCTTGTTGTCTCCATCTTCTCCTGTTGGTTTGTTTTAACCTGCTCCTACTTCTTTTTTTCTCTCCTTTGTCTGCATTTCACTGATCATCTTCTCCACCTCGGTCTTTCTGTCACCTCTCCTCTTCTTTTTCATTTGGAGACAGACGTCTTTGAGAGCCTTGTTGTCGTCCTTCAGCTGTTGGACTTTATTCTGCCAGCTCAGCTCTTCATTGGCCAGTTCGTCTTGCATCTGTTTGACTCTTGTGTGCAGCAGTTGGACTTCTGTCTGCTGGCTCTGATGCATCTCAGCCAGGCTCTCTGTATCGTCAACACCTGTTTTAAAGTTGGCTCCAACTGTGTGTTCTTGTCCAGTTCCACCTTTAACTTTTTGCACAGAGCTTTGTTGGTTGTTTCAAAAGTTTTTTTTACTGGACTCCAGGATCTGGTCCTTCTGGTCGAAGGCTTTTTTATTTGATTGGTTTAATTATGTTGTTGTTTGTTTATTAATTGGCTAATACTGGAGCTGAAGCAGAGGGGAGATGTGTAAAGACAAAGTTCCCCCCCCAGCAGCTCTTGGCTCTCGGCCAAATGTAAACCGCATATCTTAAAGAGTTAATATCCTGGTATTTAGTGCCAGTATTTAGTCCCAAACCTTGCTTCAACCTTCCATTAGTGCTGCAAGATCGTCCAGCCAATTCCTCATAGTCGAGCCAGTTACGTTTTTTTAATTATCAGAGACACATAGCAGCTGTCATTCTGACTCCACAACTCTTTATGTGGTATCAAGGCTCTGTAATCTTCCATGTTTTAAATGATCAAAGCCATCAATTAATCATGACTAACAAAGGGTCTCTAATTAATGCACAGAAAGAAGAAAAGGTAAGGTACATTTGGGACTGAAACAGTGACAATTGTATTAATTAAATGATCTTTTCCTGAAATGCCGACTTTCCAAACAGACTTAACACATTTTGAGACAAACTCTCCTTGTTTTGAATTATTCAAGATTAGATCTACACAGGAATGATCGTTCATGCTTTAGTCCTGTGGAAGATGTGAGAGAACCACACAGAGCAGATGCTTTAACAAAGTGATTGAATCCAAATTAAGTCTATCTTACTGTCCATGAAAAAAAAAAAGAAAACTCACCTGTTTACGAAAATGTTTTGCGAGCGCAGACCAGCAGCGCCGGTGACAAAGAGGAAAGTGGCACTTCAGAAAGATGGAGGTGTGTGTGTGTGTGTAAGAGGAAAGGTAAGAGACCTGGAGGTGTGAATAATTTAGGTATCACATGCTGGACAATACACGTCCTGTAATTATTTCCAGGTAACAGATGGGGCGGTTAACAGTAACATCACTAACTCTTTAACTCGCTGTTAAACACCAGTTTTTGTCATTTTAGATGAGACACACAGGCAGCTTCTTGTGCTGTTTTAATAGTGATAATGTGGATAGGAGCAGACACAGAGAGGCAGTGTGAGACATTTGATATATCAAGTAAACAGCAACAGGTGTGGCATCAAATTTCTTTCTTTACTGAGTCATGATGGAAAGGTCAAGAAAACAAACGCACACAAAAAAGGTTGAGTGGAGTATCATCTAATGTAACTAAATTGTACATTTTCTTTATTACAGTTTAGTTTGTTTAAATCAAAAGAATCAACCAAATACAGTAGTTATGTTATGTAATGTAATATAATGCAAAACTAGAGACCAAACCAGATCTAAATGATTTATTATTCACCTCATATTTCCTTCCTTTCTTTTCAGTGCTTCCCTTTTGATGCGACTGCAAACATGCAATGTCTCAAAGTAAGCTGCTGTGAAACAACATGGTAAAATACAAGGCAATATAAAACTTGCAGGGCTATTTATTATGTTGTATGCTTCATGTATATAAAATTATAGGATAGGTAGTATAAGAAAACATTTTTAACATTACAGGAATAACAACAATTACACTGCTTCCACCCAAATATGTGTCAAAAGAAAACATGTGATGACATCAGTCTAAACCCTGCAATCAATGACAAGCACTTTGACTCAATTGTTATACGCTCCTATATACACAAATGTACACAACAATACTATCATTGCCCCAGTTGGAAGTATATCACATTTTGTGATGACGCTTTATCACTGCTGTCGGGACATTTTCTGAATAAATGTGAAATTGTTAACTATGTTAAGATACAGAAACACCAGCTCTCTCTCTAAGACTTATTCACTGAAAAAAAGTAATTTTAGTGAAACTATGCTCTATTTTATTTGATTAGTAAGGTAATTCACGAGACTGATTTAGTTGATGGGACTCAAAATAATATGTATGTATGTAAGGAAGACTTGATTGGTTATTGAGCACTTTTTCCAGAGTTAATCAGGAACAATTCATCAAGAAAGTGGAAAGTATTCCGATCTGCCTGATTTACATTGTATCTAACAGTCAGTACTCAAGTGAATTATTCAGTGTAAATTGGGAACTATTTGTTAACTGTTCATTATTCAATGATGTAACAATTAGCAGCACACATTGCACACCACCACAAAGCAGCATCTGTGGGGCAGGCCTGCGATGGTTGATAACCCCCCCCCCCCCGTCTACAGCTCTCGACAAGACTGTTTCAGGAGAGCTCTGATGAACTTCTTCAGCTCTTTGTCCCCTCTGGTCCACCTCACCAGTCGAGTCAGCACCAGCCTTCCCTCTTCAGCCTGAGCCAGGGCAAGATACCATCCACTCTGGACCCCTTTCATCCCCTTTCCTCCTTCTTTTGCTCGTCTTCCATCCATCTGTTCCTCCTCCAACCCTCTGTCTTCGTTTGTCTCTGCAGAGTCCAAGCCAAGGCAAGTGCAAGTGCCTCCTTCTTGCAGCCACAAAGCGCTGTGGGCCATTGCACCTCCAATCCCTTCTGCCCTCTCCGCCCCTCCCCCTGCCCACCTCAGGATGCGGCTGCGGGCCGTAGGCACCAGCTGACGGTCTCCTCCCACCGTCGACACACTGCCCAGACGCATCTTAAACGCTGAAACAGAGACAGCATGCTAGTTAACAGGTGCCATTTCAGACACATTGTAAAACAACTTCTCTATCCCTATGATTAGATTATCGGTTCTGTGGCCTGTTTTGTTTTTAATTGGAGTTATATTACAGAAGTTATACTGTGTTCTGCTCCATTCTCAACAGAAAACAATTGTGTTTTGTTTAGCTAACATCCTCTACACCAGTTTGTTCTCACCATAAGGACTGTGGCAGAAGTTCTCCTGGATGTCAGTTTCTCCTTCAGCAGCCAGACTGCAGGCATCACAGATGACACTCCCTGGGGGGTTGAAAGAGGGGATTAGATGACTGGGAGCGTCTGCAGTGGGGATGTAAAAAAGAGACTGTTGTCTTTGACCAAAAACTCCAGGATCAAGGCATTCAAAACAACTTTTAGATATACGGTTGGGGGAAATAAAACTTCACAGATCTTCAGTAGGGACTTTGCAGTTATTCCAGCAGCACAAGAAACAGATTAACCGTTTTAAATCAAATTGGAAAATAATAAAGAAGTTACTTTCAAAGGCTATATGCTTTTATACATACACATATATATATATATATATATATACACACACATACATATATATACATATATATACATACGTATACACACACACTGTACATTATTTGTACTAGAGCACACATTATTGCCAACTGCAGCCTGTAATGCCAGTATCATTATTAGGAGTAAAAAAATAATAATATTGGGAAGAAACCCATAACATAAATGAGGATTCCTAAAATTTGATTATTTAGGACTTGTGCCCAAGATATAAAGCAGGAAACTTTACGGTTGAAACACTAGACAAACTATATAATGGAGACACGTTCCTAATTTCTCTTATTATCGTTAAAAAAAATGTAACGATAATATTAGGATATATTGGAGAGCCTTGGAGAAAGGGATTACAGGGAATTTATAGGGCTAATAATAGAGATTTAAATAATACTACTAAAAAGGATTCCAGGCACATAGCCTATAGAAATATATAGCCATATGAAGATGTGTTCATGAGCTAATAATATAACACATTGTTCGAGGAGACAGTCGATTGAAAAGCAGTGATGATAAATAAACAGCTGTTTAAAAAGGTAGGTTAAACAGACCACGGACCTTTCAGCGCCTCCTCGTGCCCGACCTCCTCCGGCGTCCGCCCCTCCTGCTCTCCGGTGGCCGGGATACAGAGCTGGGTCCCCCGCGGGAACCGGGTGCAGTTGAACATCTCCGGCCAGGGGAACCCGAACGCGCTCATCACGGGCACGCAGCCGTCCCGCACCACCTCGCACAGGGCCCTGCAGGGGCTGACCGGCCCGCTGAGCTCCGGCAGACACACCGGAGCGAAGAGCGAGCACAGGAACTTCTTGGTGTCTCGGTGGCACAGCTTGGAGATGAGGGGCAGCCAGGCCGCCGACTGCTGCTGCGCCTCCCTCAGCGTGTCATGGCCGAGTAAGTTGGGGATCCGCATGTGCCTGTAGCCGATCCCGTGGCACAGAGACAGGGTGCTCGGGATGGGTTTACACACCGAGCGGACCGAGGAGCTGAAGCCGAGCGGCGGCGGCCCCAGCTGGGCAGGAGCCGCTGTGTCAGAGGCATGACAAACTCCGAGCAGCAAAATAAAGCCGGTCGCGGAGACAAACATTGTGTTCCGACGAGAACAGCGTAAGTCTGCAGATTGGCTGCTCTTCTGCCTGGACTTGACCGGCATGTAGGTGTAAACAAAAGAGGTGTGCAGGAAACGGGGGGTTAATGAGAGGGCAGGCGCCTCCCAGTCATCATCCCACCCCATCAGACTGGTGCCTGCCTCCACATTTAACAGTGGCATGCTGCATAATGTTTGTTTCTTTAGTTCTATCTGTGGTCGATATAAGTAAGCCAATGCAGTGAAGTTATATAATAATAATAATAATAATAATAATAATAATACATGTCATTATTGTAGCACTTTAAAAACTACTCAAGGCACTTTATATGGTAAAAACAGAAACAATAAAACAATAACAATACGAACGATAGATTACAGCTTATATTTTCTGTGTGCCTTGGAGGACATACGATTTACTGGGTGAAACCAGACTTTAGACCTTCAAATGAAGAAAAATAATGTACAGACTATACGGTTTACTGTAAACGTTGCTTTTGTTTGTTGGGAAATGGTGCAGTAGCTTTGGTATAATCAGTGAAAATAGAAAGCTGACTTTGTGCACAAAGAGATTTAAAAAACAGTTTTGTCAGTATCGTGGAATTCAGTACTGGAAATAAAATGTAACTGCTGCGTGTTAGAGAAGCCCTGCATACGGTACTCTGTCATAGTAATTAGCCAGAGGGTGTGATAGACCCTTTCATCTTTTTCCAGGGAGACTTCCTCATGTGCACCAACATGCCTTGTCCTGTTCCCTTCTCCTGTTACTGTCTTTTTGATTTTGCTCAGCCTATTAGGAATGTAGACAGTTAGAACTTGATACAAATATTTGCAATGTTTGTATGTCACCACATTTGCTATCCTCTTCTCACAAAAATAGAGACAATACACTGTTTAGGCAGTTGGAATCGGCACTGTACTCAGTGCAGTGCATTAATACTGCAAAGTACATGTACAACTGGAGCTTGCTGTTTTGCAGAGTAAGGAATGTATTTTATGTGTATTTCAAGATCATGAAATAATGTGGAGGTTAAGCACAATTTAATTCAGAAATGTGCACTGCACGAGCACACTACAAACTACAAACATGCTGTTATAGTGTGATTCTCTCAAAGTACTAAAAACATTGGCATGCAACAAATCATGTAATGTAATGTAAAATCAGTACTGCAAAGGTTTCAAACGTTTCCTACATCCTTATCTCAGTTGTATATCGGCCCATGTTTACCACGTTATTTAAAATATGTTTTAGGAAGCAAATGATATTGCTTTGCACAATATTCGTACAGTTCTTTTATTTTATTTTTGTATTACTTAAGTCACGTTTGAAAATTCCCCCCTCACGTGATGGACTCCGCAGCTGCTTCCCATATACCGGATATGGTCGCTGTGTTGTTGCACCAGAGCTACTGTCATGTGATAGCTCGTCCGAGGAGCTGCTGTTGACAGTGGCTTCCTACCTTTATATGAAGCATAAGTAAACCAAGCAGGAGAAAAGTTTTATGACTGTTGGAGAAGATAAATACGGCCCGCTTCTGACTGGAGAACAGGGAAGCCGGGGTTGTGTAGTTTCGCCCCTCGGACGCGGACATGGGTTGCTGTTACAGCAACGAGAACGAGACCACAGAGCAGGTAGTTAGCGAGCCGCTAGCCGTGTAAAACCGATAAATATGATATTTTATATTAAGTACCATGCTTGTATCTTCTTGTATCCATGGTTCATACAATTATGCTTTTGAGTAATGTGTGAAAAGTTCCCCAAATGGTCTTTTTTTATCGTTAAAGTGTTATGACGCCTGAGAAGCAGCGTTAGCTTGCTAGTTAAAGCCTTCGGCTAAAGGCCTGACCTGAGGCAGGCTGTGAAGTTCACACATAGATGGAAAAACGATCATAGATAAGACGAGCCGGACCGATCGAAAGACAATTAATATGTTTGGATGAAAACCGTAACGTTACATAAGTTAATTTATGGACAGTCACTTTTACGATGAGCAGGACATTGTGGCTTTTTGACGTTGTTTCCTGAAAAAGAACGAATTACTAGTAAACTACTAAATATTAAATTGTAACCTAAACAGGCAGTGACTGGTGGCCTGCGCACCGTGGTATTGATGTCTCTTATGTCATATGACCATAGCCATCATTAGTTTCCGGGAATTAGTCAGTTCTGCCTTGATGCAGACTATGTTTCCTCTTATGCAGTTTATTGTAATAGTAACACAGTTACATTAAAAATACCCCCCTGTCTGTGTTATTACAGAATAATTTGTATTAGTCTGAAAAATTAATTTGTGTCTTATTTGTCAGATAACTCATCAAATGAACCCAAATTAAATTATAGTTGTTGTTCAGATCAGTGGGAATTAGTTCATGTATACCCCTAATGTTTTACTGTTGGTGTAAGAATGGCAAACCTGAATTTAGTGCAAGTCTGCAAGGAAGAGTGTAGCAATGTGTTACCACAAGTATTGTGTTGTTGACTGATGCATTGCTGTGGTTGGTTGTTAAGCTGATACAACTACACAACTGTAACATCATTTGTTGTATTGTCGTGAGCCCAAAAAAACGTAATCTCATTTGGATCGACCTGTTCTAGGACCCTGATGAACGTAAGCCGCTGATCACCCACCCGAACCCTGTCAGCAAACCCCCAAATGGGACCGACTGGATCACTACCAGTGTCCCCTCAGCAAGGACGGATGAACAGGCCCTCCTTACATCCATCCTCACCAAGACGGCACAGTAAGATATGCAACCATAGATGAGCCTGCACGTGTTTCCTGATTTTAAAGCAGTAAATAATGTTATCTCTGCTCTGTCAGGAATATCATTGATGTGTCAGCAGCAGACTCTGTCATGATGGAGCAGCATGAATACATGGACAAAGCTCGGCAATACAGGTATGTGGGGGCGCAGTTGTGTAATGTATGTTGTGGAAGGCTGGTGCAGTTTTCTGATTTGGTTTCTGTGTAAGGGTATGGGAAAGGTGTGTGTCTCTCGTCTGAAGATCATTATCAATGATCTGCTTAATTATATAAATAGGTAGCCTATAAACTATAAAGAAAGCTTGGGTATCTGAGTTGACGAGTCATATTTAATGATACCATTCTAAAATCACAAGCTGTTGAGCTTACTATTGTGGTGTTTACTGTATGTACATCGTATGGAGCTTTACAGTGTTGTGTTGTCTGGTTATACCATATCTTACTCATTTAAAGCCTATGGGAAGGAGATTTTCTTTCGATGACTTAGATTTAATAAAAAGCAGAACCAGCTTTATATCCAAAGGCATGTACTAGTTAGTGTTTAATCAGAGGAATGTGCTAAGAATGAAACTGTTCCGACACTCAGGAAGTTGGAGTGGGAAGTGACTCAAAAAAAGAAATTGCAACATGGAACTATTCGCTTGAACTTTGCCTTTAAACTTCAGATACAATGACACCTAGTGGCTAGATTTCTACCAAACAGCTATGTTTAGTCTAAAATACAGACACAGAGATTAGACTGCACGTACTCAGGACTCAGCAATGAGGCTAAACAGTCATGGTGACATACTGTGTTTTAAAATGTATGCTTGTGTTTTGTCTCAGTACAAAGCTGGCTGTGTTGAGCAACAATCTGCCCCAGAAGAAGTCCCTCGCACTTCCCTCCCTCACCAGCCAGCCACACCAAGTGCTTGCAAGTGACCTGGTGCCATACTCGGATGTTCAGCAGGTAATCATACACTAACACACGGAAGATATGTTGGCATGTGTTTCCAGCACCCACCTATTTTTGTCATGCGTTGCTTTTTTTGGCTACATGTAACATCAGAGAGATACTTGGAAACAGTATGCAACGTGTGTAGGTGTGTGGTATTTCACTGTGTGGGGGTGGGACTAAATGTGTGGCTGAAAATAGATCTTGGAGATATCAAATGCATTTCTGTCGTTACTATTTTTGTCCACCTATTAAAAAAACATTCGGTTGGTCATACACAGCAGACTAGTCTTGTTTTACTGTGTGAATTTGATTGATTTTGCACACTCAACATAAACTCTTCTGCTTTCTTCGCAGGTGTCCAAGATAGCAGCTTATGCTTACAGTGCAATTTCTCAAATCAAAGTGGATGCTAAAGAAGAACTAGTGGTCCAGTTTGCCATTCCCTGATTCTGCGAGCATGGCACGCACGCTGTTCCTCCCATCCCGCTCTCTCTGTGTCACTTCTGCATCCTCACCCTCCAGCCCATCCTTTATTAAAGCATCGTGGTTCTTGTGCTCCTTAGCTATGCCTCTAACTGCTATAAGTACAGAGACAATGTAGGATTGCACCCTATGGCTGTCTTTTAGTGTACTTAATTATGTGTCGGTTACAAATTGTCAGCATGGGCAATGGAAGCCGTTCGACTGTAGACAGGCCATTGGGGTGTGCGCTCCTATGTACAATAAGGCCTCCTCTGTACGTGGATCACAGACTTTGTCAGAACCAGCTGTGGAAAAATCATCGTTCATGCTTCTTGGTAATCGGTCGAATCTTTTCAACAGTTTCAGGGCTGTCTCAGTATCTATATTTAGTTAGTTTCCCTAGCCTATATACTCGGGCAAACAAGGGTAACTTAGCGCCCCAGACTGTGATGACAATGCACAGTTTATTCACGTGGGACAGAGCTGTATGATTTTGAATGCAACGCTTAGGCTATTGGTGTACATGCTTGAATTAATCTTCACTGTAACAGGAGAAATTAGGAATCTCTGTGGCAAGGAACAAGTACCATTTGGTATTTTAGCCATTTACCAGGATGAAAACCTCCAACATGAAGTTTGCAATTCATTAGTCTTCAATTCTGTTGTCTCTGGGAAAGAAATGTAGAAAAGTACAGCCAGAGAAATGAGTATATGTGTTAAGAGGACATTATAATTTAGAAGGTTGTAATACTATAGATCTGATGTGTGCTGGTGAGATTTGGCCATCAAACATCCCACAGTAATCCGGTGTCACACTGCACCAAGATTCATGTCTCACTACAACCTAAACATGAACCAGTAAACCAACCTGGCATCGCACTGTAGTAATGCTTAAAACAGACAGGTTGGATTGGTGATTGGTTGTCCGGTGTGTAAATTGTTATTCCAGTTGAGGCTAAATCATGAGTGATCTGACACTGACTGGTGTCCTCTGGTGGGTGAGGATGCAAGCACCAGGATGCGGAGTGGGCCTACTAATGTCACAAGGGAGATGGAAAATGGAGCTTTTTTTGGTCACATGTTCTCAAGTTTACAGACATTAATGTGTCCTCTGCAGTTTTCTCACAAAAAAAAAAGAGCTGGCAGACTCTTTAAATACAATTACAGAACGTCACATTTAATAGCAGTGGAGGCATACAGAGATGAAGGGGGTTGGTGTGTAGAGGGTGCAGTGACGGGTATCATGCATTCATGCCGCCTTTTGTACAGAATTTTCTGATTGAATATAAAAACAGATGATGGATTGTATGAATTTCCTCTTTTTGTGAGAGAGTTCATTGGTTAGAATTGGCTAAGATCTTGTGGGGATAAATACATGTTTTTATGAAACAAGAGAAAACTTTTAAGGACTGCATCTGTTAGCTTTTAAACAAAGCTTTCTGCTGCAGATTGTAATATGATTAAGTTGTTCATATTAATCAGAAACTAACCATTGTAGCAGTGTGGGGGAGTGCTAACAATCTATGTACCACGGCAGATAAAATTATCCGAGAACTTTTTGTGATTATTTATTTGTGTTTTTAAATGTTTATTTGCTCTTCGGCGGAGAGCACATGACTATGCGTGTGCAGGGAGCAGGGTGAGCTGCTCTGGAGTCTCTAAAGGGATAATCTGCAAGGCTGTGATTATTTCAACCACGCAATTGATTTGAGCTTCTTGCAATGGGTTCTTGGCATTTTTTTCCTGTTTTGTTTGTTACTCAAATGTGTTATACTACCTGAAATATGTTTGTAATATCTTAGGCTAGTACCAAAAACTTTTAAGAATTTTTATTTTCTATTGGTTTAATTAATTCATTAAAGATTTTCAACATAATGCATGTGTCTTACGTCCACATGGGAAGTGGTTGGTTCAGTAATGCTACAGAGAAAGTAATTAACATTAATAACTGGTCTGCAATTTTGTTACAAAAGAATAATCCATAATAATATTAAAATATTCCAGAACTCTCACCCATATTTGCAACAATATTCATAGAATGTGCAGGCATTTACAGTATGTCAGAGCCAATATCTCAGGAAGGTTCAGTGAAATTTATCACTATTACCAAGTGATAAAATGTGGTTTACTTTGGACTATCATGTATCTTAAAACAAAATAAAATTTCAGCAAATAAAAGTGGACAAAACATTAAATAGAGGGCTGATATACAGAGAAAAACAATATATGAGGTTTCCCAGCAGCGGATGTGGACCACAGAACCATTGGGTGAAACTGTTTTCAACACACGATGGAGGCGAGCCAGCGGTCACTGTAGAGTCTCCTTGCTGCCTCTGCACCGTTTGTTGCTCAGATGCCAAATCTTTGCCATGACTTGCTCCTGGCGTGTCACGGCACTGAAGTCCATCGTTTTCAATTGAGGCAGAGCAGAAATCACACGATTCCTAAATGCACAAAAATACATAATCATGCCCGTGCACTAGATAGTTTAGATGCACTCTGCATGTGAAACTGAATGTTGAAAGCAGACCATATCTCCACTTTACTGGCGCTACACATACTGTTTACTATACACTAATCCCATGAATTATGAGAAACCAGGTCATTGGAATAGACTTAACCAGGAGCCCCTCTGTGTGTGAGTGTGTGTGTGTGTTCGTGTGTGTGTTGTAAACGGTGTTGCTGTGCAGACTAGGTTGTGTACTGTAATATGAACTTGATCTGCATTCAAGCACCTGTTATGGACCCACATGCTTGTCAAGCATTTGCGTCTCTCATTGACACTCAATGTTATTAAACCCTCATTCTGCCCCTCTACTGGCAGTAGGAAGTGCTGAATTTGTCAGCAGTTCTGGATTATTCCTGGGTGCTTATTGTCGCCATGCACATTCTTGTTAAGTTTGTATAAAGAAGCATACAATGTCTGAGTAGTGAAAGTATCTCACATCCAAACATCTTACAACTAAGCATGATTTGTGTGTCTGTGATTGTGTGTGGGGTAAATTTGAAGGAAATTCTCAACCTGTAAGCCTTGTTGGTTTCGATCATATTTCCATGCAGAGTGATGGTATGTAAACATGGAAGCACTCCCAGCCTGTCCACCTCTGACAGAATAAAAATGTTATTGCCGTGGAGATACAACACACGCAGTTCATGGAGCTCGCACAAAACCTGGAACACAAGCACACACACATGTTTCAGGTTTACTGTGAGAGAAAGAAGACAGCTAAGCCACTGTGCTAGAAAACACGCTTACTGGATCTATGTGGGATATTTTGTTGAAGGAAAGGTCCAGCCAGGCGAGCTGTGACGGCTCAGCCAGGAAGTGGTTAACAGTCCTCTGGAGGTCATGAAGGTCAGCGATGTTGTTGTTATTGAGCCGAAGGGAGCAGCTTAGGTACTTCATCTTTGAATTTCTCTTTAAAGGTCGCAGACTGCTGCTGGGTTCTTCTGTCCATGCATCTGAGAATGCAAATAAAAGTAATACAGTGAATATTAAATACTAGCTCGCATATTCTTTTGATTTTGTGAGAAATTTGATTTATGGTGCACATTGTTTATGGTGCAAAGGCATCTAAATGTATGGATCAGTTTATAAAAGATCATGCATTGCAGGCATTAAGTGTCCATTATCTAATTACCATCTTCAGCAGTTTGCTCATGCATTAATTTGGTGAATCAAATGCTTAAAATCTTATTTTTAGACATTACAAACTATTTACAGACATATACTCAAATGTCTTCCTGAGTTGTTCTATGTTAAGTGTACTTTAGTTCATTGTAATGCGGAGCTATTTAAGCAAAGGTACGATATGTCCCAAACAGAGTAATAATGTTATAGCAAAAATACAGGAGGGAAAAAAACAAAAGTACTATAAGGAGGCTGAAAAACCTGAGAGGAATATGATAGTGTGCTACCTTCCAAATTGCTGATGTGTTTGAAGGATAAATCCACTGGAGCTCCGTACATATTCCCACTTGTAATAGATTCACTCACCTGTGTGAGGACAGTGATGTAATGGTGAATCACTGGAGAGTCAACCGACCCAGTGATCATCATACACAATTAATTTAATCAAACATAAAACACAAATAGCTTGGTTATTATTAAGTTGCTGACATTATTGGCTATCATGGATTTGCAATACACACGCTGCAGCTATCGTGTCCTGCCTCATTATGATATGATCTGTTATGAAACTGACTTATCACACATATCATATACGTACCAAAAAACTACGGAAAGTTATAATACCAACACGCTATTTAGCTCCGGTTATCCAGAAACCCGTGTCTCAACGTAGCAAGCAACACATTTACCTGGCGAAGAGACAACAACGCGTTTCCAAGGAAACGAACAGGTAGATTATGGGATTTGTAGTGAGGGTTTATATCCTCTTACTAGATCATATATGTGTAAATAGCTAATAATTCAAATGCATTTCCCCACTAACCTATGGACAATTTGAAAATGTATAATTTCTTAATCAAAACCATTTGTTTGTATCACAGTGTGTATGACATTCCTCTCGTTTGATAGAAACACCTTTTATTTCTACTCCGGCGTACACCGAAATCCATTCGGGGGGTGGAGTCAGCAATCAGCACAGGTTTTATAAATGTTTTGACCAGCTGCGACATGACTGAAGCTGACGCAAAAAAACAAAACATAAAGCAAACTATACAAAAACTGTTGTTAATACTTGCACTGTTTCCTGTATTTGTTCCTGACCACCTTAAAGTGGAGCGAACCGACCACGGTACCGTTAACAAATAAAACGAGTGCAACGTTTAGTTTACTTCCGGCTTTTAGACCAATCAGCGTGGCTTATCTTCAGACGCGTCTTTTTCTGAACACGGATTGGCTGGTTTAATCTTCTGCAGCCCTTTTTGAATTGTGTCTGGTTTCTCATGCGACTGTTTTTCTCGTAGCCGACCCAGGGACTGCATTTCTTTTCAGAGGACGGATACTGATTGCAGGCCAAAGTCTTCAAAGGTGAGTCACTGCTGGAGAGCAACATGTTGTAACAATATTTATTTAAGAATTAACTAATCTTTAATAAGTTACAGTGGACGTTATTGTAACCAACGAAGTTTGGTTAACGTTGTTCAGCTCAACGCGATATGTAACACTCTGTATGGAAAATCACTGTAATGTAGGAGGGCTGGCTTTAAACCAACGTTATCTAATTAACGTTAGCTTAGCTAGCTAGTTGTGGATATAGCTATGTAAATGTGATTAAGCACAGCTAAATGTATGTGCTCATTCGTTAGCTTGACAACGCTAGCTAGCTAGCTGGAACGCTTGTTTAGGCTTTGTTTTTTGTCTTCCAGGTTGAAATCCAGCCAAGATGACAATTAACTTGGGTGTTAAGGCTCTTCTCAGCTGGGTGAGTAGATAGTAACGTTCATTGTATTGTGTTAATGTATCGACTCAAGCAAAGCTTGATGTTGGATGGATTAGATACAATTGATGGATAGATTGTATTTAACCAGTTTATTTAATTATCTTTTTGCAGGTCAAATCCATAAAACTGTCCCAAATAGCGTTAACTCTCGACGATTTAAAAGATGGTGCAGTCATACTGGAAGTTGTTTGTATGCTGTAAGTAGAAGCAATGTGTTGAAATGCTTGGCCTGTGTAAACAGGGGACTGTCATTGACTGTTGAAACATGCTTCTCCTGTTAGCGTTATTGCTTATTCCTTGGGGAAAGAACGCCATTTTATTCTAGTTTCACCTTTGTTTCATCTCAGGAAAAAGGAGCCCAAATCCTGTTTCAGCAATTCCATTGAGGAAAGATTCAAGGTCATTGCAGACTTTGTGGAAAGTGAGTTTCTTCATGTAACCTTTTTAAAATATCCCTTTGGGTGTGGTCTGAATGTGCCCTCTTGCACCTGTAAATCTGCCAGACAGTGTAAAAAAGACACACCCTGAGAACCACTTTTTCTATTTACTCTTCTATTCCTTTACTCATAAAGTCTCACAGTTAAGACGGATGTGGAATATTGCTTTCTTTTGAGAATTAACACTTTGTATGTTTATTTTATTTATTAGAGGATTGCAGATTTAGTTCAACCAAAGGAAGTTCCTTGTCTTGGGACAACATAAGAAGTGGTATCAACCAAACCATAGAAATTGCAAAGGTACAAGACTAAATCAAAATAAGAATAATACTTAAGACAAACGAAAACAAAGTCCCCTTCTCACCCATTCTTTGTGATACCACCAGGTGCTTTTGCTGCTCGTATACCATGACATAATGAATGACCGCTTAACTCTGAACATGTTGGAATGCGATGTGGAGGTAAGCATTCCCTGATTTGTTATAAATTGTCATGTGTGTACCACTTAGATGCATCACATTTCATTCATCACATGTAGTGCTATCAATAATTCTGTGCCAATTTGTATATATATTCCCACTTATCTGTAGCGAGAGATAGCAAACCTAACTGGTTCCTTTGTGATGGAGAGCAACGGCTGCGTTTATTTAGGCAAAGGACTGGATGCCTATTTGGCAAGAAAATGTAAGTGAAATATTTGTTGACTTTTATTTTCTCATGCCATACCATAATAAGAGATATTAGTGTCACATACCAAATGCTGCAGTATAACACTAGCTTGCTGGTTAGGATTTAACATGCAAGCTGTGAAATTTCTTAAATCATGTTTCTCCATTAATTTCAGATTTGCCTGTCGCCCGTGAAATATTTGAGAGATCGGCAACCACCTCGACCTCCAATGTGTCGACCGTCTCCTCATTTTCAGATGACGAGTCCCCCGTCTTCCACCGCTCACAAAAAATCCAATTTCAGGATGTGCAAACTGTGGCTTCCTCCTCAGTCAGGTACCAGTGCGGATTTGAATGTCTGACACAGTGTTTATGATATACATCAAATGTGAAAATTTTACATTAACTAAGACTTTAGTTTTCTCAACATGACAGAATGGCTAACTTTGTAGGGTTGCATTTCATGATAACATTTTGTCTGTATATAAATGCTATGCTAGTCATTTCATATCAATTTATGTAAATCCATTGGATGTTATTGTGATTTAACTATCATTCTTTAGCTTGCCTGATCTGCTTTTATTCCCACAGCAAGTCTCCTCTTCAGGAAATAATGAACACGCCGAAATTTCAATTGAGGAAGATTCAACGGCAGATGATCAAGGAGAGAGACTACAGAGATGGGTTGGAGAGGGAGCTGGCCAGCAAGCTTACACTTATTGCACAGAGAGGTACCCGCATTTAAGTGTTTGGATAAAAAATATTGTTATTTAGGTTGATGAAAGAAAAGTTGTGCATTATAATGTTATCTGCCTTTTCATGTATGTTTTTGTTTCTCTTTAAATAAAACGATCTTCTATACTGACTTTGTTTTCTTCAGAGTCCCAAATTAACCAGTTGCAGTACCGCTTGGATAAAATAAAAGAAGAGCAAGGTGATCATGAGAATGTTATCAGGGAACAGCTCAATGAACTTCAGACCAGAAACGACACGTAAGTATCCAAGGACAGTGATTTAATTTTTTTCAAACTGCAAGTAAGGCCTGTTTATTAATACATTATGGAGCTAATAACATGTTTACATCAAAGATGTGTGTTCAACTTGCATTTGCTAATATTATCGGCCTTAATACAGGCCGTGACACCTCCCCAGCTGAACTGGGTGTTTTGATTAAATATAACATTCTTCTCAAAGCGATACGATAATCTATCACAAGTCTCACATTTTGCTGAAATGATTTATTTCATACGATGATCCGTCCAAAACAGTAATAATTTGTTTTGAAAGTAATTGAAGAAACTGTTTTCTTTCTGTGTTAGGTTACAAATTCGTCTTAATGAGATGGTAAAGCAAAATAAGGACTTCAAGAGTAACACCTCACTTATGGAGCGCAAAGTGGATGAGCTGTCAGACGAAAATGGTGCACTCTCATCCCAGGTAATGGCACTCGTGCAAAGGTTTTCTCTGTTTAATGTAGTCTCTTGTCCAAATTGGCATCAAAACTTTAACTTATATAGACCGTAAAGGCTTTCATTTAATATTTTTGCAGGTGAGAACTGTGTGTTCACAGCTGGCCATATTTGAGGCAGAAGTTGGCAGACTGACAGAAGCCCAAGCATCCACTCAGGACGAGTGGAGAATCAAAACAAGCCACCTACAGTCTGAACTGAACCAAGCTACATCTGAAAAGGTAGATAAACCATCACAAGAGACGCTATAAACTGCTTTTGAATTCTTTGTATCTTTAACTCTGATTCAGGTTGTATCCGCTATAAGTAAATGAAGCAATCGTATACGTTTTTTTGTTGTTGATTGTAATCAATATTCTACATTTCCATTACTCTGATAAACTGTACTTCTACTCAAAGGGTTTTATAATGTAATATGGTCCTCTTTGTTTCTCAGGAGCTACTGACTGAACAAATTCAGATCCTGCAGGGAAAGATTTCTTGTTTGGAGGAAGAATTTAAGAGGGCCACTGAGCAAGAAGTTGGAGAAAACATGGGGCCTGTAAAGGTAATGTGATTTAAATGTTTAATTCAGAAAAGCTTGTTAATCAAATATATTCAATCTATTTTTAATTAGATGGCTACTAATTGTGTTCTCCTCTTTGATTTATAGAGAGAAATCTTTGACTTAGAACTTGATGGTTTAAAGAATGAGCTGGAGAGCACATTTTACTCCCTGAAAAAGGCTGAGGTGGAGATTGAGGCCAAAACCCAGCAGCTGGTAGAATATCAACAAGAAATGAATCAACAAAAAGAGCTCCTGAGGCAACAGGAAGCCCAAACTGAGGCAATTATTCAAGCCAAGGATGACATTATTGACAAATTGGAAAAGGAGATCACTGAGCAGAGAGCTGTCATTCAGCAAGAGATCCAGGATCTCAATAATCAACTTGAGCAAGTTGAGCAGCAGAAAACTGAGCAGATGACCATACTACAACAGCAAATTGCTGCTTGTGAACAAGAAATTGAAAAACTAAAGGAAATTAAGAAAGAAAAGGAAGGCCTTTTGCTCCACACTGAAGAGAATGTGAAAAATCTTGAGACAAAGCTATCTGCTGCCAGTTCTCTCTTGGCTGATAAAGACCAACAAATTGATAGCCTCAGAAAAGAAGTTTCAATTCTTACGGATAAAACCTTAAACGACAAAAATGAAATTCAAAGTAAAGAGGAAATGCTTGCCAAATTACTCATGGAGAAGTCTAATGAGCAAGACATTTTTTGTAAAAAAATCCAGAGCCTAACAGTCCAGGTGGAAGACCTTAGCTCGTCTCTCAAACAGGCTGAGCAGGAAATTCAACTCAAGCAAGACCTACTGGCTAAAACCCAACAAGAGAATGTCCAACAAAGAAAGATACTCCAACAACAGATTGTGACCTGCGAAGAGGAGGTTCAGAAGTTAAACAAAGAAATACAGGTAAAAAACAACCAGCTTCTTATTCTAAAGAAGGAAAGCTCTCAACAGTCTGATTTGCTGGAGCATGAGATTGCAGGTCTGAAAGGCCAACTAGAACATCTGAATGACTCTCTCAGAAAGACTGAAGACCAAGTTCAGACTCAGAAAGTTATGCTTACAAAGCAGGAGCAGCAAAGTGCTCATCAGACAGAAGCCCTGCAGCAACAACTGTTTGCTTCTGAAGAGCGGGTAAGGAGCATGAATGAGGAGATCCAGACTAGAGAGGAACAGATTAACATGTTGAAAAATCAAAGTTCACAGCAGTCAGAAATACTACATAAAGAGATACAAGAGTTAAATAAACAGGTTGAGTGTTTTAGTTTCTCACTGAAGAATGCAGAGAACAATTTGCAATCCAAGGAAGATCTGTTTGCTGAACAGCAACTGCAGAGCACTCGGCATATGGAGTCACTCCAGACGCAGATGGTATCATCTCAAGATATGGTGAAGATGCTGAATACAGAGATTCAAGCTAAGGAAGAACAGTTAATTCTGCTAAAGACTGAGACCACTACACATTCTGAATTGCTCCAGCAAGAGATTGAAAGTCTGAATAAACAAATAGAATGTGTGACCGATTCTCTTGAGGTCGCCAAGAACCAGGCTCAAGCTAAAGAAGATTTGATGGCCAAACAGGAGCAAGAAAGCACTTTGAAGATTGAGACCCTTGGAAAGCACAGTGCCGATCTTAAGGAAGAGGTCAATCGGCTGAGGAAAGAAATCCAAACTAAAGAGGGCGAGGTAGACCTGCTAAAGGTTGAGAGCTGCAAGGAGTCTCAAGTGCTACACAATGAAATCCAAACTCTTAAGGACCAAGTCCAAAGTTTGAATGAATCCCTGAAGACCACAATAGAGCAGGTTCAGGATAAAGAAAACCTGCTGACTCAGAAAGAAATGGAGATTTCTCAGGAAAAGGGAAAATTTGAAAACATGATCACAATGTCTAAAGTGGAGGTGAGAGGGCTAAGGGAGCAGATCCAGACTAAAGAGCAACAACTGGCCACACTAGAAAAAGAAGGCTCCACACATTCTGACATGCTACAGCAAGAAATCATTTGTTTAAAAACCCAACTTGCTAATATGAGTGACTCCCTCACCAGACAAGAACAGGAGGGTGCTCATCAGAAGGAGCTTCTGCAGCAGCAACTGTCATCTTCTGAGGAAGAGGTGAGAAAGATGAAAGATGAGATCCAAGCGAAAGAGGACCAGATGAGACTGCTGAAGACTGACGGCTCAGTACAGTCAGATTTGCTGCATCAAGAGATACAAGAGTTAAAGAAACAGGTCGAGTGTCTTCGTTCCTCACTGAAGAATGCAGAGAACAATTTGCAATCCAAGGACGATCTGTTGGCTGAACAGCAACTGCAGAGCACTCAGGATATGGAGTCACTCCAGACACAGATGGTATCATCTCAAGATGTGGTGAAGATACTGAATACAGAGATTCAAGCTAAGGAAGAGCAATTCATTCAGCTAAAGACTGAGACCACTACACATTCTGAATTGCTCCAGCAAGAGATTGAAAGTCTGAATAAACAAATAGAACGTGTGACCGATTCTCTTGAGGTCGCCAAGAACCAGGCTCAAGCCAAAGAAGATTTGATGGCCAAGCAGGAGCAAGAAAGCATTTTGAAGATTGAGACCCTTGGAAAGCACAGTGCCGATCTTAAGGAAGAGGTCAATCGGCTGAGGAAAGAAATCCAAACTAAAGAGGGGGAGGTAGACCTGCTAAAGGTTGAGAGCTGCAAGGAGTCTCAAGTGCTACACAATGAAATCCAAACTCTTAAGGACCAAGTCCAAAGTTTGAATGAATCCCTGAAGACCACAAAAGAGCAGGTCCAGGATAAAGAAAACCTGCTGATGGAAATTGAGAGATTTGAAAACATGATCACAGAGAAAGAAAGCCTCCTCCTCAAGGCTGAGGAAAAACTTCAGATACTCCAGACAGAGTTTTCTGAAGTCAACACACTCATAACTGATAAAGACCAAATTCTGATCACGCTCGGAGACGAGGTCGCAGCCAAAGCCATCTTGATTCAAAAAGCAATGGAGGAAGCTGAGGCCAATGAGAAACTGCTGGCTGAGATGAAGGAGAAGAGCTCCAACCAAACGGATGTTCTTCAACATGAGATTCTGTGTCTGAAACGGGAAATGGAAACCGCTACTATGAGTCTTCTGGCTAAAGAGCAGCTGCTACTTGAAACTCAGCGGGAGTCTGCTGAGCAGATTGAGCTCCTCCAGCAGCAGCTTGTCGCCATAAAGGCAGAATTGAACCAATACAAAGAGACAAACGCTGCAGACCTCAGACTGGAAGAGGCTGTTCATGTTGCGACTATTCGGGAAAAGGATGCTCTTGCTAAGGAAAAAGAAGTACTCATGACCAGGATATTCCAGTCAGAAAAGAATCAGAAAGCTCTGGAGAAACAACATGAAGCCTTGGTGTTTGAGAACGAGAGACTCGCTCAAGCCAAGCAGGCCATAGAGAGGGAGAATACGGCCTGTCGTGAATTAGAATCTGTGCTTCAGCAGGAGCTAGAAAACTTGAAAATGGAAAAACAAAAAGTTAAACTCTTGAAAGCGAAGGAAAAAGCCGAGGAAATTGAGACACTAAAGCGAGACCTGCAGGAACAGCTCTCAGCTAAATCGGTGGCTACGGAACACTACAAAGCTCAGGTTGGTCAGATAACATGACAATGATTGATTTTGATCTTACCCTTTCTGCTTGTTACTTATGTTTGCAATTTACATTCACGCTAAGATATGTTTTCTTTTCACAATGCCGCAGATGGAGAAGGCAGTGAGTCATTACAATGGAAAGAAACAGCTTCTCCAGGAAAGCCATGGGGAGGTGGTTGAACTCAAGCAATCCTTGGAGGTTAAAGAGCGAGAAGTAAAGGCTACTACCATGGAAAAACAGCTGCTTCAAATGGATTTGGACAAGGCCCTAACCAACGAGAAGGCACTTTTGAACAGGGTGGCTAGTTTGGAGGCACAGGTTGGTAATGTTTTTTTGAGGCATGAAAACTGAGACACTATTTCTTAAAATTACTGCACATTTTTGCTGCTGATCTCAAACTTTTTTTTTTTATTTGTATTTTGTAGCTGGCTTTTGCTGACCGTAACCTGCGGGAACAGAATAAGATTCATGGTTACGAAAGACGTGCTGCAGGGTCGTGTTACTTGGAGGTTCCCTTTGCACTCTCAGGTGTTGACAATAGAGCACAGGTGAAGAGAACCGAGAGCTCCGACAGCCTGGACCAGAGCTCTCTGGAAGACTCTCTGAACAACACGAGGTAATACACCTCTCAGTTAAGTAGCATGCCATCTTTTAGGGCTGCAGCTACTGTTCATAATGTGAGTAAAGACAACCTACTATGTACAGTAGTATAACATCCATCCAAAATGTAATTTATAGTTTTTATTTTTTTAAAGAAATGGTATACAGATTCTTTTGTTTGATCTCTGGTCATGTCGCAATAGTTTTTAACCCTAAAGTGCTTCAAGTAAATAAAAATGAACAATTTATTCTATAAATATGATCTATTGAAAAATTCAACCAAACTAACCCTTTTACTTGTTTGGGTATATCATTTTTTACTTTTACTTGACTTTGTGCCTCCCAAGATGTTCCCATTGTCCTATAAACGTCTCTGAAAGTTGGCCTTTGGCCTTGACGTTTTTTTTGTCCCCCGTGCTTCCAACGAAGAAGCAGAGGCAAAGTGGGAATATCTTGTGATTGCAATCTTTTAAAATACTCTTTTTATTATTATTATTATTTTTTTTACCTTTTGCAGAAAACTTTCAACGCCTGATGAATCAAGCACACCACTTGTTCGCAGTTCAGAGCGCTTGGCAGCCAAGCGCCAAGGTTTACAGACGGAGTCACTGGAAACCCTGTATTTTACACCTATAAGCAACAGACATATCAACAAGTATGTCACACAGTTTCACATAATGGCCACCTTTTTAAGGAGTTTTTTCTGTTTACATTGAGTGAATGAGATTTATGAGTGTTGTAAGTTCCCCTAAATTCCTAACTGCAGACAAGTTTTTTTTTAATTGAATTTTAATTTTTAAATATTTCCTGGCCATTTCTCCCTAGCTTTTACAGACAATATCCTGATTCTAGTGAAACCAGAATCATTGTCTTTTCACCATACTCACCTATTGAGATCTTTGTTTTCTTTTGCAGGACCAGCACAGGGCAAAGTATGGAGCTGGATTCAACCTGTAAAAATCCAACTTCATCTGTAAAACGACGCAGGACCACACAGGTTATAAACATCACCATGACCAAGGTGGAGGATTCTCACTAGCACACTTGCTGCATGTTCACAATAACACACACGCTACATTTGGATAATCACAATGGGTTCTTTCTTACTATTTTTCAAATGCAGTCATGATGATGATGACATTGGACTATTTGTGCATTTTGAGGATTCAGCCGACTCTTCAATTCAACTCTTAATTTCTTATTTTTAACCTTGTCGTGCTAGGTTTGAACTATCCTGCTATAACTGTAATTGTAATTATGTTGGGAGTACTGCTGCCAGTACACTCCAGCAGTGTAAAGATGTATTTAAATGGCTGAACCCAAATGTTTAAACTTGCCCTTTTGAGAACATGTCCACACTCCAGTATTATTGTAGCCGTAAGTGATTGTTGAACTCCTATCGTAGAAAACCCCAGGTAGCGGTGAAGATGAAGAGACTTTCTACAGTCTGTCCTCCGCTCGCTCCCATCCAAACCTCTCCAGTGCCCACTCTGCACGACCTGTGCCATTGGAGCCGTTTGACACACCTGCCAGAATGACCAGCTCTGCCAGCGACCAGCTCATCGGTCTTCCAGGTTACAGACGCAGCACAGTCCATGCACAGAGTAAGTGTGATGATGTATAATAAATGGTGATTGATCCCAGATGGGTATTACAGTATGTAACTATTTTTTTATTTTTTATTTTTTGTTTAATTTTTTCAGGCGCTAGTACGTTCTGTGCGGGGGTAGAGAATGAGCCTGAAGGGGCACCTGACGATTGGAGGAGGATTGCTGAGCTCCAGGCCAGGAACAAGACTTGCCTTCCTCATCTAAAGAGCAGCTACCCTGTGGAGTCTGATGTTAGTAGAGAGGGACACTTGCATGCACACTGAACATGACACGAATAAAGTCCCATAGTTGTCAGAACAGTGTAAAAATGGAGAAATAATGCACAAGGTATTGTTAGGCCACCAAATATATACACAAACAGTGATTTACACGTACAGTTAGTTGCTTCTGCAAATCTGATACTGGCCTAAAACTATTTTCTCCACCAGTAATCACTACTTTCCGCAGCTACTTCAAATGGTTTTAGTTGTTAACCACTTGAGCAGACGAGTCGGCAAATCCCTTGTTTAAACATGGTAAATGGACTGAATTTATGTAGTGCCTCTTATTCACCAATCCACACACAAACGTACACACCAATGCAGCAAGGTACTACACATGGTGCAGGCCTAACCATCGGGTTCAGTATCTTGCCCTGATCTGAAATCTCTTTCTATCTCCATAGCCTTGCCGTGGCAGTACATTCCTTTTCACAGACGAAGAACTCCGTATGGGTGAACCATCTGACACAATCCGCCGGGCGTCCATGATGCCTGGCCAGCTGCAAGACTCTCTAGCCTCCCATCGGCACTCCTTCATGCTGGGACACTCGGGTGTCGCTGCCAGTACCCGTTCACATCGTCTGTCCTTGATGCCAGGCCAGCTGCCGCCAAAAGCTGTCAGCTCCTCTCAGCTGAAGGGCACAAAGCGCGCTTCATCGACGTTGTCGATGTATCAAACATCCCCTGAGGTTGGTTTGCATTCGAATTCATAGGAATATTTATTACATCTTGTGTAACTTAATGGTTGAGCTTGACTGAAGCACAGTAGATAAATGTTTCATAGCCTACAATTTTACATAATTGTTTTTGTCCAACTTATTGATAATGTAGTTACTTGAAGTTTAGCATTCAAAATGGAATGCTAGTCTTATTGTTACTACCATCTTTAACAATTATATCCTGTCATAGTATATTACTTTTTCACTACCCTAAAGATCACGTTTGAGTGATCCGTGTTGAAAACGTTTGTTACAGGAGTATATCAAAAGGGATCTAGCGGGCTGACATATCAACAGTTTTATTATTTTTGTATTAGTATCAGTCTCCAATAATAGTGGTCAGGCTTTTTTGTTGGTTTCTTATGTCATTGATAATCTGAAAGCTTACTCGTTGTGTAAATATACATTTAATAAATGACCATGAATCGGAATAATACTACATGAAACCCTCTTATCTTTTTGTTAACTTGGCTCACCCTTTTCTCCATCTAACAGAAAAAGGTGAAGGCCAGCTGCTTCCCACGTCCACTCACTCCCAGAAACCAGATCAGTGGACCTTCAAGCTCTCACCTTCACCCTGCCCTCAGTCCAGTGAGTTGGACACACACACACACACACACACACACACACACACACACACACACACACACACACACACACTCACTCATCATCTTTTTAGGTCAATTGGAAACGGAGACTATGACTAAATGATTTACTTTGTGATTGAACACAATCATACATATTGTGTTTTGCATGTTTCTCTAAGTTTCACTTATATTGTTCTCTCAGGCTGATCGGAGGCAGTCTATGGCATTCAGTATTGACAACACCCCTAAAAACAGCAACTACCTGAAGAAAGGGCTAAACAAACTGCGCAGCTCCACCAGGAAGTCCCCAGGCAAAAGTTTAAAGAAGTCTCCTGCTCAGACATCTGTACGCAAGTGCCAGGAAAACATCCACGCTGGAGTGGTGCGAACAGGCAGGATTGGTAGCTCCAAGTCACCCCAGGTGGCATCCAAAGCACAGAGAGCCACCAGCAGGTCTGCAAAGTCTCCTCTGACGTCTAGTGCTCGCAAGGTAAAAACACACACGGACAAAACCATTCAGACTTTTACGGGGCATACTTAGAAACAACTCCACCTTTTTTTAAATTCTCATCTGTCAGCATTTAATTTCCCCAAAGTCGGCCCGCCGCTGCTTGATGTGTAGTGACAGGGGTGGGGGGAGTGCATATGAGGCAGCAGGTATGACATAGAATCTCTTCTATTGCTCTTTAACTGCCTGGTTGTTACTTTATAGTAACAGTACCAACTCTTTTGTTCGCACATATACAAGTGTACATAATAAACTGGTAACTTTGATTAATTTGGTACAAATTACTGGAGGTGGATTATATTTAGCTGTCCCTCATTTGTGATCTAACCAATGAAACCAAACTACATGATTGTGAAAGAGAACTTGTCTGAAATGTGTTCGGTCTTTATATCTGAGTAACTGTTTTCAGAAGCATGTGTCTATCAAGGAAGAAAATCTGGCTGGAGTCTGAAAAGGTCATTAAAGTAATTTTTATTTAGTGACTGGCGGGTTGGTTCCTTACACTGGCTGGTTGTTCTCACGTCTTGCCATCGTAACTCACGGTGTTTTCATTTTATACAACAACCTACGTGGTGTCCACGTGCATCTGTCACAACACAAACATGTTATTTCCACTTCTACTGAAATATATTATTGTGTTAAAATGTTTCTCTGTGAGCCTTGGTTTTAATCAGACTTTATTTTTATTTTTTATCTATTCCACAGATGATGAGCAGGTTGAAGGTGTGAGGACAGATTCCCAAATTGATTCATAATTGTCTACGGTTCTATGTGATACTTTTTTTTTTTTTTTTAAACCCAATGATGTCATTTTTATTGTTGACCTTCAGGGTTTTTTATAATCTTGTATTAATCTACTTTTTATTTCCTCTGTAATATATTTACATGTTTGTCAATAAAAAGATTTTGAGTATGTGCACGGTCCAGAGCGTCACATGATTTTATATACACATCTGTCTGGGCATCAACATGCAGACACCACCACTTGTAACAAAGATGGATTACTACAGCAGTTCCACCCTTACTGTATACTGCAACACAACTATCTCTACACATCAAATATTTATGGCACTGATGGTTAAGAAAGCAGTTGTCTAACCTGCTCAAGGCAGTGTCTCCTTGTGTTAATTCTGACAGCTTGCTCAAAGAACCAACTATGATATAAAAGTGTTTTTAAAGTGAGGTACCTCAATCTGTTAACTCAATTAGTTTTTTGGCCTGCTTGTTAGAATTAGCTACTTTAATTTAATCCTAATCATTACCTATGCAGTCCACTTTGATCTAATTTGAGTTCACTGGAAGACCAGCTCTTTATTTATTTTTAATTTTTTTAAACTGTTTAAACTACTTCTGGCAACTGAGCATGTCAAAAAGCAGAAGAAGTGGGAAAGTATAAATTCCGATTTACCAGGAAGTGTTTTTTGAACGGCGGCTTGGTCACGTGACCGAAAGGCGACCCGTTACATCGCTCTTCGTTTTGACATGCTCAGTTGCCAGATTCCTTTAAATAATTACAGATTACTTTGAGGCCAGATTTAGAGTCTACAGTTTTAAACAAAGGTTAAATACGACCTTGTACCATTTATTACTTTTCTTTTTTTTTAAATATATATAATATTGCTACACCACCTGCTTTTTTGTTTTTTTTACGATGTGCTGAGTTCATAACAATAATTTATAATATAAATATATAATATTGCTAATGGGACTAGTTATATTAGCTCTAATAAATTGCTCACATACATTATTAACCATATTATATTGCATATAATACCCAGCACTCACTTTTAGGGGGCGCAGTGTAAACTATAACCGCCGTTCAAAAAAACACTTCCTGGTAAATCGGACTTTATACTTTTACCTTGCAGTGTTACAATAGCCAGTATAGTTTTATTCCATGTATCCATCCAGGCAAATTGGTGGATCTAAATGTTATTTAAAAAAAACATATTTGATGTAATTTCTTTATAATCATCCAAAATAATGTTAAATGTATGAGCATTTTTCTAAGTAGGCCTCTGACTGGTCGATACGTGCGATGCATTGAGTGGACAGTGTGACGTTTATTGAGTGGGCCGGTCTGACAGTAACTCCCGGGCCATGTTTTTCTCTCTTAGGGTACATCCTGAGTCTCTTAGGGAACATCTCAAGTCTCTTAGGGTACATCTCAAGTCTCTTAATTGTTGATTCCTTGATTGAACCGAACATCCCTGTCTAACACTGTGCTTTGTAGTTCAAACCCAATAAATATAAGTAAACAGTAATGAAACTGTCAAAAATGATCGACAATAGCACTATTATAAATACAAAGAGAATAAACAAGTATTTAAAAATGTATTTATACTGCACCAGTTAAAGTGGTTAAAGTGACCAAATTACAATGCATGTATGTATTAGTAGAATAGTGCTGTCTCTTTCAGCCATGGATATATTCTAAAACTAAGCTTTAATTTTAATTTTTTCATACAACCATGCTTTCACCACTTGAAAACAGGTCACCTGAGTTCCGGACTATTGATAACTTGTATACTTCCGGTATGCGCTTTATTACCTTCAGAATAAAAGGAAGCTGTTTAGTTTTATAACGTTAACGTTATTGCGATAAGTAGGATTTAGTTGACATAAATCCACTGTGTGTGAGTCTAGTGCGGCCAGAGACATGGACCAGGAACTTTCAATGTTGTATAAAATTTGTATAAGATTGAAGATAAAGCACATGGAGTATTTTGTTTGTGCTTTAGCAATCAACACGTGTTTTTGATAAGACATGCACAAATGTCTCCATCACGGTAAGTCGATATATGATTATATTTTTCATATGCATGTACACATCAGAGACGGATCAGTAATTTGATACATGTATGCATTATTGTGCCGATTGTTTTGTCGAGATGCTTTTACTTTGAAGTGGGCCGGAAGTCGTGTTGCCGTTGACGAACAGGAACCAACCAGAAACCGAAAGTTGGAGCTGACCAAACGAAGAGGAAATAAGTCGACGGCCGGAGATTATTTTATTTGTTCTAATGTTTGTCTGGTAAAAGTTGATTTCTAACGCCGCCATTTATTCTTAAACACACCATGTAATCTTAAGTATAACTAAATGTTAGCATCACAATACCGGCGGAGACCGACAGCCTTTATCTTAAAGAAACGTTAGCGTTGGTTTGATGTATTTTTTTGAATATAACGTTAACGTTATTGCGATAAGTAGGATTTAGTTGACATAAATCCACTGTGTGTGAGTCTAGTGCGGCCAGAGACATGGACCAGGACACTGAAGTTGAAAGGTGGGTGTCGTCGCACAGATTTTGGGCCACGGAGACGAGTTCACTTTAATTCTCTGTCACTCACCGAAGACGTTTCACGAGTTATTTCCGTCTGTTTACGTTAAATCACATCAGCTAACAATCCATGTTTGTGTTAGTTAATTAACTTCACGTTGTATAATGTCATCCCTTGTGGTTATTGACTACCTATGCAGGTATATTTCCGTATTTACACTATCACACCCACGTGGGTGTTAGTTCAACTGTCACTTATGGCCACATTTCACATCTTGTCAAACTATGTTACTTGTTGGTATTTGGTGACATGGCTTTTGATATTGTCCATATGTATTTGTTTGACATGTATCCCAGTAAAATAATATTGTTAATTAATAACCTATTGGACCAATTTAAAAACTGTCATATATTAACACCCATTGTTTTGTCCCCTCAGCATTTTTAGGCAGGAGAATGTGGAGGAAGATGACGAGGAGGAGAAGAAGAAGTGGAAGAGGCCTCCCTCCAGCTATGGTTCGATGAAGAGTGATGTGATGGAGGAAGAGGAAAAGGAAGAAGAACTTGACCAGGTCTTCCAGCTCCCGTTTCCAGGGGCACTACCTGAATCGACTACTCACCAGGGGACAGGGTACAGTGTGTGTCTTTGCTTAATATTCAAGCAACAAACCAATGTTTTTGTGTTTGGCCTCTTTACCACAGATGCCATACGCACATGTTAGACTTCCTACCTTCAAAGCTGCACTTGGTGTGAATTAGTTTTAGTATCACATGCAAGTGGTTTGCAGAGACTTAGTTATTTTTTGATAGTCACAGTTATAGGAAGGGTTCATAGTGATAACACAATGCTTGGGTTTTCTTTATATGTTAAAATATACAAATTACCACATATTAACATATTATCTACTACTTTTTTTGTGCAGTGAACGGCGAAATATTAGCACCCGACATTATGGCTAAGAATAAACCACTGATCACACTTCCCATATGAAGTGATCCAGTTGAGTTGTGTGTTTGTGCAGAGAAATGTGTTAGTCAGTTCAAAATCAAGGATGTTAGCGTTTATCGGGTTTCCCTGCTGGGAAATACAGCGTGACACCAGGCAGCTTCATAAACGGTAGCTTGATGGGAGGATCAACTTGTAAATGTCAATAATCTACATGATTATTTTCAGTCAAAGCAGAGGTTTGGCTCTTATTGCTCCAAACACCTGGTCTTACCAAGGGGATGTTGTTCCTAATCTGTTGCTAGGTTGCAGATGATTCGCTCAGAGTCTCCAGAGACCCTTTACACCATGACCACGCAGCAGACCAGACCACCGGGAGCTGTTGTCATTGAAACCAGGTGGAAGACACACACACACACACACACACACACACACACACACACACACACACACACACACACACACACACACACACACACACTCACACTCACACTCACACTCACAGTCACTCACTCACTCACAATATATCCATTGCTCCATTGTTTGTCATGAGTCAAAATGTGACAAAGCATCACGATCATCCTTGGAGATTGGTTGCTGTCCTCTTTTTTTACCGTTCTTCCTGTTGTCTCTCAGGTCTTCTGATCTAGGGGATTTTTCAGAAAATGATGAAGAGGACGCAGATGAAATTTTGATAACTAATTCCCCAGAACCACCTGAGCCTGTTGAACCAATAGACACATGGCAGACTGATGAGAACAGCCAGCCAGGTCGACTCCACCCAGAGCAGGACCTGCCCCATCTATTCAAGGTGGGTGCATCTCAGTTGGTCTGGGAGGCCTAATATTTTCCTTTCTTATCAGAAGTCATAGTTTTGTTTTATTCTCAGGACTTTGTTTGACCTGATGATGCAAACTTTGCTGTTTGTTTGATAGTGATATATCCTAATAACACATATAGTACATTTTCCTATTGATGTCTTATGGTATTTGTCAAAAATAAACTCCACTGTTTCAATTTATTACATTATAATGCAAAAAAGACTTAACCATTGAATAATAATTATGTTTTGCTAATTTTCTTAATTGTGTCAATATGCTACATCAATGTGTGATACAAATGTAATTGTGGCATTTTCTTGAAGTGGCCCTAAAGGTACGCACATCATTGCTGAGGGACAACATGTTACCTTGTGTTTTTACACCTTTCTCTCTGTCCACAGAGCATCCAGAGTGTTGTGACAGAGCTTACCAGTGAAGACCTACTCAACTTTAAGATGTCATTTTACCAGTGGGAGTCAAAGATATCCCTATCACAGGTGATGGAGGGAGACCTTCTGGATTTTGTGGACAGGATCCTGGAGATACTTGGTAAGAAAACCCAGCTACAATACAAACAGTGGGAACGGTACAAATGGGGCTCATAATTTAGAGTGAACACTTTGTGAACTAGATAAAGATTGTTTAAAAAGTGGGATTTATTTGTAAGACAACTATAACATTGAAATCCAGCAGCTGTAATAGGTATTGTTTCACTCAGATTAAAATGCGCTGTTAGAAAAATAACTATACGGTGGAAGTAAACAAGGACTGAATGTCAGTGATTCCTCTTTGTTCTGTTCCGCAGGCCAGGATCGTTCCCTGTTGCATACAATAAATACTCTGGAAACTATCAAGAAGAAACAAGAGGCAGATGAACTAAGGAATAAGTGCACGAGATGCAAGTACACTCTGGTTTTATCTCAACACACCGTCTAATATTGATGCAATTTGTTTGATCTCAGATATTTTATTAAGGATGCTGTGGCTGCACTTTTGACATTACTTTTATTTGCAATACAGACTGTTCTCACTAAAGTTATTTATTATTATTATTTACTTTGCACAGACTGTTTTCATTATTCATTTGTATAGGTTTGTGAGTTTCTCAAAAAATAGTTTATATTATTTTCATAGGAGCAATTAAAATGTCGACCATGTGATTTAAAACCTTACTTTGATGAAAAGACGTAGGAATAGGATCCAAAGTTTAGGGTTGATTGAGGCATGTCTTTTCTGGTGAATGTTTCCAGCAACATGAGACTATTATAACTAGGCAGAGAGGTGGTGTAGCAGAAAGATTGTTCTTCCAGATTCCAAACCACAGGTAGTTTTTAAACTTTGTTTAAACCTCGTTATCTTTCTCCACCACCAGTCTTGATCCGCTTTCGCCTGAAGCAGAATTTGATAGGAAAATACCAAATCATCCGCGAGGGGGTCCATCAAGCCGGAAAGCAGAATCTTCTAGATAACATCTACATTGAGCCCCTGATTTCAACCTGTGGTTATGGAGGAGTCGACCCCTCCCATGAGTTCCGACCCCACCCTCCGTCACCTATCCAGGTCCCCAGTGCTGACACCTTCGTGAGCTTGAACAATCTGTTCCGGCTACAGAAGGATGATGGCAAGCCGGTGAGGACGGTATTGACTACTGGGCTTCCAGGAATTGGCATGTCTGTCTCCGTGGGGAAATTCTCCCTGGACTGGGCAGAACTGCATGCCAATAAGGTGAATCAACAAACACAAATTAAGTTTTTGTTGTTTTGACTACTTTTTTTGTGACTGAGACTAATTTCCTTTCCATTTTTTTCTCAGGATCTGCAGTTTATCATCAAACTCTCATTCCGAAAATTCTGGCTAATGCGAAACAAAGGGATCCATAATCAGTCGATCATGGAAATGATAGAATATTATCATCCTGGATGCAAAGACATGAAATACCTGGAGGAAGAGGACTGTAGATTTCTCATCATAATGGAATCATTTGATTGTTACCAAGCCTCTCTGGACTGGCAGGTATCCCATCTGCACACATGCAGTACACCTGAGACCCATTCACATTTGTTACAGTAAAAGAAATATAGAGCCTGAATCATAACTACAGTTAACAATATAATGTTTAATATCTCTTTATCAAGTCCGAGTTTAAAAAAAATAAGCAATGGTCTACTCTAGTCAGTGAGCATATTTGTACATATTTGTCAGTTGTTACTAAACATAGAGCGAGAGACACCAGCAGACACATACAAACAGCAGATGAGAACAATCGCTTGTTGACTGGTGGGCAAACACAACTTCAGATACTGGCCGATACTGCTTCCAGTGATCAGTGATCTGGCCCAACAACCCTTACCAAAAACTAATATATTAATGTATATGTCTGTTTTTCTCTGGATTTTCTCTTCAGAATGCTCCAGTGATAAATGACAATTACACCAAAGCACACCCTGACGTCCTGATTGTAAATATCATCCGAGGCACTGTGCTCCGTGGCGCTCGCGTCTGGATCCTGGGGAGACGCGCTGCTGTGTCACAAATACCGTCTCAATACATAGACGTCGTCACAGAAATACAGGGCTTTAGGTGTGTGTGCAGATGTACTATGTTGGTTTTGTATTAATCAGTTTTAATTTCCTTTTCTTTTGTATATCTTATTATTGTATTTTCTGCTGTTTTTAGCATTGTGTTTAGTTCATCTACCCTCCTGCTAATGTTTGATTATGTTCAGTAATATGATTGAATAATAATTCATTTTAACGTCTCTGTTTCAGTCCAGTTGTATCTTTTTTTTGTCCCTCTTTTCTCCAGTGATGAGAAGAAAGATGAATTCCTGACTTTGCGCTTTTATGATCCACCGCTATCAACGAAGATCATACGACATTATAAGCTCCTCCCATCACTCAGTATACTAGCTCGACAGCCCTTTGTTTGCTGGATGGTGGCCACGGTGTTCGAGCGCTGCTACCGTTATCAGGGCTATGGGGAGCACCCCCCGAGGCTGACGCCATTCTATGTCAACACTATGATCGTCCAGACCAATCGCAAGCTGCAGTTCTACTATGGAAAGATGGACAATGAACTGGTAACGGGCGTTTGTCTGTGTCTTCCATTGTATAAATTATACAATATTATTGTTGTAGTTCATTGTGACTATCGGCGTAAAATAATTTTTTATATACTGTTTATGAAAGTAAAACACATTTTCTCTATCAACCATTCATTAGTCATATTTCATTTGGTACTAGAATGCAATTCAATTTTAGTAATTTAATTTTAACAAGCAGATTTACTAATCCATAGTTAATATTTGAATTAGAAGGATACACATCATTGACAATTGTACTAGCTGATGCACTTCGATAAAATTGACCTGAAAATAATATTTTTATGAAGCTTATAATTTTCTATATTTGTTGAGACTGTACAAACAACGAATGATTTCATATCAACAAATTAAAAAATAGAGCTCGAATGACTGAATTGTTCAAAAAGACAAAACAGTAATTTGTCAAGAAGCTAATTTGACAGCTGATCTTCAATGTCATACTTCGTCATTTCTCTTTGCCCTCAGAAATGGTCCAGTGATGATACGGATCTGCTCACAAAGATGGGGAAGATGGCCTTCAAGATGCTGGAGAGGAACACCAGCGAGTTCTTTGAGGAGGACGTGAAGGAGTGCGGCATGAAGCTGACGGAGGTGACGGTGTTCTCCGGCCTGACCACTGAGCTCCCTGCTGCAACCTCGGGGAAGAGGACGTTCTGCTTCATACACTTCAGCTTTCAGGTGAAACTCTTTCCACCCCGCTGTACCTGCGTCTCAATATATATTACTACAATATTTCATTGTAGTAATAATACACTAAAAACCACTTACTTTTTCAGCTAACATCACTTTGTATTTTTAAAGGTAGTCAACAAATGAGCTAATTTACACCACAAGTGATAAAAAGCATTTTAACCTTTGACCATCGAAATGTATATATATTTTTTTTTAAAATAAATACCAAGACATAATGTAACAATTAAAACAAGGACTCAACATAAGAACTTGAAGAAAAATACAATTTCTCTGGGTCTTTTAAAACATTAGAAAAATCCGGCTGCTGCCGCTAGAAATCCACCTCGTGGACCCATGCAGGCTGCCAGGCCACCAGCATACCTTGAAGGATTCACCCTAAAAAATCTCCCCCACGTCTTCTCTCCTCCAGGAGTTCATGGCCGCTGTGTACGTCTTCACAATGTTTCGCACAGAGTCCAGGAATGTTCTGGACACCGTGAACAAGCCCAAGATCAAATTCAAATTCAAGGACCAGTCCAAATTAGCAGCAGCCCTGGTCCAGTGTGCCCTGACGCGAACCCTCTCCTCCCCTCTGGGCTACTACGAAATGTTCCTGCGCTTTCTGTGCGGCATGCTTTCCCCGGATTGTCACAACAACCAGCTGCAAGGGTATCTCTACCGCCACAAAGCGTCGAAAGTGGAAGGACTGGATGATGTGCAGCAGCTGCTTAAACAAACAATAAAGGCTGCTGAAGAAACCCAGAGAGACCGGGTGGAAAACTTGAAAGAGTGCCTTAGAGAAATGACCCAGGAAGATGAGTGAGTTGGGGTCAGCGAGGTGCCCTTACCTAGACTTCGTAAAGGGATTGAGTGTGATGCTCAAAACACTCAACAGACTCATTGACATATTCAGGTGTGTGTCCTTTACGCTTTGGTAATACGTTTCATACAGTAGACTTTGGTTTTATTAGGAAATCAAAGATTGTGTCAGTAATGTTCCTGCTGCACCAGACAAATTAAAATGTTGTTCCAGTTCTCCCGTGCCTCGCCTCCTTCCATTGGGCCCAGCAATAATACAGCCTGGGCAGGGTGGGGTCTGTGTTGGCTCCCAACAGGGCCGCGTAGCAGGATTACTGATTATTTAAGGCATTGGTTGTGTAAAGTCAATGTGTGTGTCCCTGAGAGAATACTTTCAGGTAAATACAGACCATTGATAAGGTGGAAGTGGATACTTACTCACCTCCCGATGGACTCAATTTACTTCTTGCCTAATTTACATTGTAGTCCTGCACTCCAACTAATTTCCTTGGTACCTATTGTCTTTTACAGTCATGTGACATCCTTGACATGTTTATGTAAGTTGTTGGCACTTGGCATCATTATTATTAAGCATTTATGAAACAAATTAAGAAGATACATGAGTCCGATGCATTTTTTATTAGCTGAATGATAACAATAGTTAACCTACATTACATTGAGGCTTTGAGAAAACTCATAAAATTGTTTTTGCAGGGAAGACAATCTCGGCAGGAAAACATCTTTCAACAAATGAAATACAGTTATCACCTTTTTCTTTTAATAACTAATTGCAACTTTCTAAAATGTTTACCCAATATTAAACTGGACCGGCTCATTCAATTATTATTCAGTACCTTTAAATACATGTGTATGCATACCCAGTGATGTAGTGCCATACTGTTGTCACAGTAAACAGATTAATTGACAGAAACATGCTGGCTCAGACCTGTTTGGCAGGTTTGATCAGAACATCATTTCTTCCAGTCAGTTTTAGTACTCACATACTTAGTTACTGGAACCAAAGGCAGGTGGTATATTGGTATGATATTGCATCATAAATATATACCCACATCAGATATGCCAAAGCCAACTGACAGCACATCTTAAATCAATTTAAAAGTTGTTTCCCGAAAACATGAAAACCCATATCCTGCTATTAAGTGCTTCTATTTATAGCTGTCTGCATAAATTCAAAGGTTTTGATTTCTCACTTTGTCCTAAATGAAACATGTAGTGTCACATTAGACATTGATTATAATTTGTATTTAATCAGGGTTGTCTATTGCATTAGGAAAAATCAGCGCAATATATGTGGTTTGTTTGTAAAAATGTAAGCTTCTGGTGGGCACAAATATAAACATTTCAAATGATGTGTTTGTCTTTGTATTCTCTTTGGAAAACTCTACAACTGCATTTAATGTTTGCAACAGAATAATATTTAAAGTAAATGAAAGAGGCCTCTGTGTCCATCCAATAGCAATACACAGCCACGCCCTGTATCCACGGACCTCATGCAAATCCAAGTTCAGAAACCTGAAGCGCATCACTTATTAAGAAGACCATGCAAATATATTGGGCTATTTGAGCAGCACACATGAGAACATGCTTCAGGTGCCCAGGTAAGGGATAAGTGAATGTCACAGATTTATTTTGACATGGTTTCAGTTGTTTTTTTGCCCACATGCAAAGAATGGATTGATTTCATTTGAGGACTATTATTAAAAAAAAAAATAATAATTTTAACACATTTTAAAACATAAATTATTACTTTATTCACATTAAGTTGTACTCTGGTAATGACCCCCAGATATTCACTGTGTCACTGAGTTCTGGATGATCTTGGAAGATGACTGATCCAGAAAACAGGGATTATTCTCTTCACATTCTGGCGTTATAATTATCAATAGATGGCTCAATCACATGGCGTCAGACTGTTCGTGCCTGCTTCATGCAGGTGGTGTTAGTGTCATGGCAGCAGCATGAACGGTGAATGCTGCGATGCTGATTTGATGCTTGACTTCCTCCCAGGCCTTCGCCGGATCAGCTGAGTTCTTGATGTCAAACAATGCATCATAGATTCCAGGGAAAGACTCCCCTGCATATTTATTATGGCTGCTCGGAGCAAAAATCACATGCCTGAAACAGAAGAGGAGGGTGTGCCGCATTAAGGAATGTACTGGAGGTATTACGGATTCTATATTTTGTTGTGCTTTTTAAAACAAGCTCAAAAGTGTTAGTAGTAAAGGCACTACACATGTTTTCAGCCTGATTAGGAACTATTTTTTTAAAAACATTTTTAATTAAACCTGCAAACAGTATCAGTATGCTATGCAGGATGGTTGTCATCTATCCAAATCTGTCGAGTGCAGAACCTTAAAAATCTGCTTTGATGTATATCTGCAGAATTTCAGTCGTTGAGTCAAACTTAAGTCACATAGTTAGGGTGAAATTAAGACACTGAAGCTAGTAATAATCACCACTTAAGATGTAATTGCAAATATTTATAAATAGACAGGGTCAGAGCAATCTGTAGCAAAGAAACTAGGTCACTGAAGAGGAGGGAACCCCAGATCTAAAGGGTTTAAAAAAAGCAGCTTTAGTGTGTCTGAAGAAGACAACAGATGGATTTTACAGCCATTACTTTTTTTATTGTAGAATGTATCATAGGTTGAATAAATGAAAGCAAACTTGGCTTTACTGTAGGAGAAAATGTGAATTTGGCAAGAGTAATGCTGCAGAGAACCGATTCACATTAACAGCGGTTCCACCACTGGGTTTAAGTTTACAGCAGCAGATGCGGTTTTAAAGATAAGGCTCTACCCTCTGGGGCTTGATCAACCCCTCCCATATAACAAACAAGTCTTTCCCACAGTTTGCTTTGAGTGAGCTCCAAAAACTAGATCTGTCGATAAAAAAGAGCTCAACTTTGGTTAAATTAGAAGAGGGTGAGAGACTGGGAGAGAAGTAATAGTCACTCAACAGAGCCACTGTTAGTAGTAGACATAAATGACATGTCAATGGCTGCTGTGAAAAGGCCTGTATATATTGATTTACTCTTGTCGGGATACTTTGCCTCCCAAGACTTGACAAATTTTCTTTTGTTTTTTTTTGTACAGGTTCATCTGGTTCTTTGTCACATTTGGTTGATGTTGCTTTCAACCCCACAGTCAAACAACTTAATAAGCTTCGTCATTGTCTCTAATAGAGATGCCTTCAAGAGAACATTTCAAGACATACAAAACTATTTTGGGAATTACTTGTACTGACTATTCAAAGTCAAATGAAGAGCACAATGCCATTTAGTGGTCATAGCACTCAAGTTCTCAACTGGTTGATTTAAAATCATGTAAAACAAATGGAAAAGTGTGTGTGTTTGTGTGTGTGTGTGTGTGTGTGTGTGTGTGTGTGTGTGTGTGTGAGACTAACCTGTAGAAGGGTCTGCCAGGTAAGCCCATGGGGTCAATGAAGGCTCTCTCCAGATACATAAGCTGATCATTCATGATGCGTAACTGCAGAGGACTGATACACACATACACATGAAATGTCAGTCACACACATTTGGCTGGGCAGAATTTAGTGGCCACGTTACTATTACACACTGGAGACGTACTGTGGCAGAAAATACCACAGAGGTGTTTTACCAGGTTATTATCTGTCTATCTGTCTCCGGTTAGATTTGTCTAGATGTGTACAGTAAAAAGTACACATTTCAAAGCATCAACTAGAGAATAAACACCGGCATATTTCAGCATTTGTTTGGACACCTGAAACATGAAATGTTAAAAACCCTCGTACTCTTCTCTGTTGAGAGTCTGCAGGCGGTCATGGAAGCCCCTGGCTGCAACACTGAAGTTTTCCACAGCAGAAAACAAGGAATCTGAAAACATAGGAACAAAATAATTGGAAAAGTCAGCGGGTTGGCTTCATCATTTAAACATTTTAACTTCACCTGAACTTGATACTTAATGATCATAGTCTGAGCACACAGTGACCAAAAACAACTCACCAAACGACACCTCATACAGCTTCATCTCCTCCAGGTGCCTCTGTGCCAGCTGGGCGATGCTCTGCGCGTACTTCCCCAGTGAGTCTGCATACTGGTTGACGTCAAGGGGGAGCAGCTGGGAATCGGCCAATTGGAAGATAAGCCCACCCCTCACCTGGGCCACCGCCCGAAGCCTCTTGAAGGTGGGGTCGTAAAACCTCTCCACTAACTCAAAGGTTTCATACACACTGTGATAGACTGGATAACTGCTGTACCGCTCTGTTTCCTAAAGGCACAGAGGACATTTCTCTGAGTTACACTGACACACAAACCTTTAAATATCACTTAATCTACTTGTGCTCGAACTTTAACTCAACCCTTAAATTACACAGAAATCACTTTAGATTATGCAGAGCACAACTGCAAAAAAACATTTTTGATGCAGAAATGTCATCCCCCAATTAGACAAACAACTTCAACAATCCAAAATGTGTTCCTCAGTGTAGAATAGTTTAGGTAGATTCAATTATTTATGAATACACACAGACAGGAATAAAGTCACACAGATAAAGTTAAGTATACATCACACTGAAGTTGCAAACACAAAGACAAATCCTTTATCAAAGAGAAAAAGAGTAAGCAAATGTTGCAAACTAACAAATATATTCTATTCATATGCTCACATATGAAAACATGTACACTGGCATCTTTATAGTATTCTAAGATTCAAAAATATCACACACATTTACATTGATGAGATGGATATGCACCGCGTTGTATGCTCATACTACGAACAGACACACTAAGATATAATTTAGCACATACAGCAATATACAGTAATATAACAATGACCCTTCTGTGAGTGCAGTGTGTCTCACCTTGTTTTTGGTGTATCTGGCTCTGGCTGCAGCAATTCCCAGACGGATGAAATAGGCCTCAAAATCACTGCCTGACCCGAGTTTACTGATCCTACAGCACACCAGGGTGGAGGACAGATTGATTTTGTGATTTGTTTCATTCATTTCTGGATCATTTGACAGATTGGCTAACACGTTTCAGTCAAAACTTGTTTTAAAAACAATGCCACACAGACACGTGAGATAGTAGAGTGAAAGCTTTCCAATAGTCCCTTGACATCATTGCATAGTGTATCAAAACCTCAACATTTCTCGAACAGTTGCATTGAATAATTAGTAATCATCTTGTTGTTTTGTCTTCTACTAACTTCTGATTGCAGCATTGTTCTCGTGGCTGGTGACGTTTTGTTTTCCTTTATTTTATTGTTTGTTTTGTAGTTTGTATACCCTGGCTCTGACCAGAATAAGCAACTTCGTACCTGGGTGCATCGCGGTCATTCGTCCAGTTGTCCCTCTTATGCCAACTCTCGTACAGAGAAACTCCCTCCTCTCCTTCTTCTGGACTGAATATCTACACGCAAAAGTGAGAGGCAAGGTGGAGAGAAAGACAGGGAGGGAAATACAGCATAAGACTAAGAGCATGAAAGAACAAATGAATTTGCTCAAATCAATTTCAGATGCAGCATTTTTATTGTATATGTCTGCTCACCTGCTTAGTGAGGTTGTACACCAAAGTGTGTAGAGATGGAGTGCAGTCAACCCTCAGTGTGTACATGCCTGGAATTCAATTACATCCACACAGTCGTGTTACATAAAAATGAAATACATATTGAAAATATTGAGCTTTATATTACATTACATTTCATTTAGCTGACGCTTTTATCCAAAGCGACTTACAATAAGTGCATTCCACCATGAGTACAAACAAGAATCAGAGCTCTGCCCTCAAACACACTCACCCTCAATGGCAGAGTCGGCATTGATGTAAGCCACAGCTCTCTCCTGCAGCAGCTTGGCATTATCCTGGAGAGAAGGGTGTAGTCAATGTGTGCGTGCGTGTGCATGTGTTACGAGGGTGTGTGGGTCGGTGAATGTGTACCTCTGCCCATTCTGTAGATCCCTGCAGTCCAAACTCCTCTGCATCCCAGCTGGCAAATATTATAGTCCTCCTAGGCCTCCAGCCTGCATACATACACACATACACACCCCCTTGTCTTTGTGGCATTGTAAGGACACCCCACCAGAGCATGCATTCTGGTACCTGTTCAACCCTTTCAGTGGTTTGTACAGTGTACAAAAAACAAAACATCAGACAGTGTCCTGGAGGGACATAAACAGAGATCCCATTTCACACACACACACACACACACACACACACACACACACACACACTAAGTGACAATTGACACCATTATTCCCAATCAACACCAGTAGAGACGCACCTTTACTAAGCAGCAAGCCAAAGCTCCTGACTGTTTCGTGGACCACGGCAGCACCAGACATGGGATCAATCCCTCCAAACACCCAGGCATCCCGGTGTCCTCCCAGAATCACATATCTGTCTACACACACAAACAGTGAACATGGAGAAATTAGAGATACATTCCTAACGTTACAGCGTTAGTATTTGAATCTGTATTCAACACAGGATGTTTGTTTTTTTACTAAACAAATGCTACCAAATACTTTAAAAAACCTGTCATGATTATCTCAGTATTGGCGTACAGACTGACAATATTAGTGTTTCACACGTGTTTGTTGTGTGTTCAAAGTTGCTGAAAGCTTTAATGAAGGATTGGAGTCGGTTGGATTGTGGTAGTGTACCTGGCTCCAGAGCTCCTCTAATCCTGCCTATGACGTTGTAGATCCGGGTTACCTGGTTGTTAGTGTGGATGTTCATACGCACCTTCCTGAGACAGTCAGAGAAAAGGGTGATTCACACAGGGGAGATACAGGAACAGACACGGCGACAAATAAAGTGACAATGGAGGAACTGATCAAAAGAGTTTCTTTTGGCAGGAAATCACTAATGTGAACAGAGTTTGGTAATAGAAAACATTCACAAAAGAATGGAGTTTTTCTATTTGACTTTACAATGTACTGTTCATTGTGTTTATCTCAAGCAATGACAGACACAGATTGACAAAGTAGAAGAGAGAAGAGGAAGGCAGGAAATAGTTCTTTAGGAATTGTTTGACGCCTCAAAATTCAGTTCTACAGAAAAATAATTAAGGCAAAGTAGAGAATAACACATCTTATGACATTGACAACATTCACGACAGTTCAAATGTACAAAAAGACCCAGTCAGTGTTCTACATCCTTAATTTGTGCAGCTTATTTGTGTATGAATGTGCTAAGTATGTCTCTCACACACAGGAAGTACAAGGGCCTCCGTTGTACACCAGTTGGCTACTTGCCACTGGGTCATTAAAGCTGAAGCAAAAAGAGCAACAAAAGTGGAGAGGCAATTTAAACAGACAGCAGCGGAGCAGGAGAGTAGAGGCCATCAGCTGTGGAGAGTTTTACTGTGAAAAAAGTAGTTTGAAGTGATAATCAGGATAGAACAAGGGGAAGTGGCCACAAGTAATTATTGTTTAACTGGACATAAAAGCTCAATGTAAAGGCACTTACTGGCTCTTGAACTCATCCGTAAAGCCTGGACCAATCCTGTAGGATACATCCAGAGTTCCTTTCCAGTTGTTGGGTGGAATCTGTCCTCCCATGTTCCTGTTGAATGGCAAATAGTTAACATGTTCTGGGCAAAAATACAAATTAACAGCTCAATTTATTTAAGGACCCCTATAAAAATGATAGTTTCTTGCACTAAATTCAAGATTCAAATCAAGATGATTTTAAAGCCCTGAAGTGGTCCAGACTGTTTTAGCTCAACAATTATTTGTTAGATTGCTATGAAATACATTAATATCCCCCACCGATTGACTTGTGATAGCTTTTCCTCCAGCACCACTATCAGGTCAGTTTTCACTTTCAAAACATGTGACAGCTTCAGTTGCACTTTGTGTTTTGGGTTAATTACCAAGTGTTAGCATGCTAACAGGCTAAACTATGGGGAACACTATCCAATCATCTGCATCCTATCATTGCCACTGTTTGGTCATAGCTGTAGACCTTTACCAAACAGCACTGCTCTGAATGATTGATTGCTTGAAAAGTGTTAAGAGCAAAAGATAAATAGCTTTACCGTACTTCAGCAGGTGAACTGCATCATGGTAGCCAATTGGATGAACAGGAATCTTGGGAAGACCCACTCCGTCTTCAAGCCTGGATCTGTAGGTATATTCTGTAAGAGAACAGACAATATTACATTACATTACATTTAGCTGACGCTTTTATCCAAAGCGACTTACATGATATACATTAGACCGTAGACACAGCAACGGTGAGCAATTAGGGTTAAGTGTCTTGCTCAAGGACACAACGACACAGACTGCCAGAGCCGGGGATCGAACCACCGACCTTCTGATTGAAAGACCGACTTGCTAACCACTGAGCCACAGTCGCAGTCAATATGTTAAATAAACTAACACACGTTAACACTTATAGGCTCACATGTATAAGCACACAGAGATACACACCCTTAGCGGGGTACCCGGGTGTGAGTGGGTCTCCTGCTCCATTCAGGTTGAGAACATTTCCTCTCTGAGCTCCTCCGCCGGGTAGGTTCCAACCATCAGGGTAGGCCTTCACACACACACACACACACACACACACACACACACACACACACACACACACACACACACACACACACACACACACACACACACACACACACACACACACACACACACACACATACATAAATAATTAAAAAGCTTTATTTAAATCCACAGATTGCATTTGTCTGCTAGATTCAAATATTTACAGATATTATCCCGGCCTACATTCCTGAAGGCTCGCTCGTAGCATCTACTACTGTTTCCAATGATGATCTGGTTCATAAATTTGTTGTTGTTGTTTGTTACACGTGACTCTGGTGTGAGTCTTTGTGTGTCGAGCTAAATGTGTCCCTGGAGCCGGTATCAGGAAACACCTCACATGATAGTGTCACAATACGCAGTCACAATACGTTACATGTGTGTAGTGGAGATCCCCCTACTTTATGCACCTGGCATGATTTGGTGTCAGACCATGATCTAATTCGGTTTGTATAACACCATCGCCACATGGTCTCTTGTTTGACTGCCACGGATGCCGGTTTGTTTGAAGGCTTATCAGTCAATATTTTCCAAAACATATGCAACCTGTTCTACATTGACAAAGGCTGTGAACATACACACAGTTTCATAATCCACACAACGCAAAAATGCTCAGATGCAGAATACTCTACCTGGACTCCATCAGCACAGTAATCTGCTGGGTCTGAGAACATAATGATCCCCTTTGCTCCGGCTAACATGGCGTTTGTCACCTGGTGGCGCAAGATAGAGAGACATGAGTCATTTTAATGGCTTAAAAATTGTTATTTATTGCTGTCCTATTTGTCTTTGTGGATCACACAATAGTGGTGATTGGTTTGACATTGACACATTTCTTAAAATATAAAAGATCTGCACAAAAATATTTTGAAATGCCCCGCTGTATTTAAATGTTTTTTTTATGTAACTTCCATTACATTTAACCTCAGTTTTACATTTCTGATCCTTTAACTTGCAGTTTCATGTAGAATCAAAACCAAGACTTTCTTACCTTATTGCCTCTGAATATTTTTCCATATCTGACAATGACAATCTTCCCAGTAACACTGATGCCCATCTCCTTCTCTAACTGGGAAAAGTCTTCTGTTCGACCATAGTTCACATACACCAAATCCCCCTGGAGAGAGAGACAGAAAGAAGAGACATCTTAGGTTATCTGGTGAGGGTAGTGTTTACAATCCTTGTTAACTTTACTTGTATTACTGCTGTTATGCTTATGTTGTTTTACTCTGTGTGTGTGTCTGTGTGTGTGTGTGTGTGTCTGTATACCTCAGGTTGTCCTTTGGCAGAGAAGGCACTGTATGGAGGCACAATGTTAGAAACATCTTCATAACCCTCTGGAACGGGCTCAGCTAAGGACGTGTTAAAAACCTGTGAAAGAATGACAAAATGTCCCTTTATTCTCTAATAAAAGCTTTGTATCCACTGTCAACTCACTGGGAAAAATACTCAAGTATTGCTCTTAAGTACACAGTAGTTTTACTTTACTTGAGCATCATATTTTCATTATATTCTGCACTTCTGCTCCAAAACATTTCATACAAACATGTTTACTTTTTACTGCAATACCTTTATCTGACACCTGCTAGCTACTTTACAAATCACGATTTTTCTATTTAGCTATTAGATGATCAATTAATTAGATGACAGATATTTTGATGATCACTTTGAGAAAGCTGACAATAGTAGTTTTCATACAAATATGCCAAACATCATGCTTCCATCTTGTCAGATGTAAGGATTTGAAAATCCAATTTCAAAAATATTGCCCATTTATCTCTATATTGCAAAAATATTGTAGGTTTGACAAGTGGGGCTTTTGCATAAATAATAATCAGTAATGTGAATATAATGGGTAAAGGCAAATAATAGAGCAGTCTGGTATGTACATTACATAATTGTACTCTAATGCAGCCTTTAAAATTAGGAAAATAGTTATACCATGTAACGTTTCCAAAATCGATGACAATATCTAGTCTCATGTCACGATATAGATCTCATATATTATCGATGTACTGTCCAGTCCTAAACTTAAATGTTAATTATGACTGTATTTCCTGAATGCATCTTCGCAGCATGTTGCAATATGGCCGTGCAGTATGCCCTGATCTGTTTTCTCTTGTTTGTCTCAGTGCTGTATCATTATCACACACTGAGAGACATTTATATTGCCACAAGGCTATAAACGGACCTTGGACTTGAATGAGCTGCCTTGCAGTGTTGTATTGAGGTGGAGCAGAAGCAGCCTGGAGCAGCATGTGACTGTCCGATCTCCACCTGCAAGCTGCAACTTTGTTATCTCCCCAAACAGAGTCCGGGGGTCTGGGCTGATTTAGTGCCGTTCTTGTGCGTGAGAAAATCACAATCCTTTAGAACTTGAAATCAGCAGGGGGCTGGGTGTGGAGAATGAAGTATTTTACCAGAGATCTTGAAGTGGGGAAATGGGGTTGTATCACAATAAGTTTGCCAATCATTAAACTAAGGCATACATTTAAAAGAGTTTGTCACTGAGAACACAAAGCATGCAAATGGTTGTTTTCAATCAATTTAAGTGGTAGCTGTGTATCAAATGATTATAACTAATAAGGAGGTTGAAATGATTATATGTGGGTAATACATGTTTTGCTTTCTTGTCACTGTTTTTTCTTTTTCAGTTTGAGTGCATTTGACGGCATGTGTCCATGTTCTGTGCAGTACCTCACTGCCAAACCCATCAACTATCGAGATGTAATTGGGCTGTGACTTGTTGGGATAGGACAACAGCACGTCATAGGGCACCATCTCCACTGTGTCCAGTCCAAACTCCAGCCACTCTTTCCCAATCTGCTCTGCATATTTGAGATTTTGCTCTGTACCAGCCAGGTGGGGGAGTTTTGTAAACTTCCTGTGAAGAGGATGTAAACAGTTAGTCACGGGGCTAGAGGTGGCTTACAGAATTAAATATGTTGTCTTTAGAATAGCTGGGGAAAGTGAGAGCTTACACTTTTTTCTTCTCTTTCGACAGTTTTTATTCAACAACAAATTATTCAATGTGTGCAAGTGAAACGTTTGGCCTGTTGATGGAGTTGTTACATGAAACATTATGGGATCAATGCAGTCTTTAGAGTACATCCATGTAGGGCTGAAAGTCTGTCACCATTTCCATGATCCAATAGTATTAATAAAATACATTAGTCAGGACAAAAGTGATGGGCATTCGTGGAGCTTTCTCTTTGAACTTTCTTCCTTTACAAGGAACTCTTCCATCAGGCTTGAAGAAAAAAACTTAGAAGAAGACCATTGTGTTTGTCATTTGGTTTACTTGTACTGGTTGACTTGACAGGTTAAGCGTGTTAGAGGTGTTGTTTACCGGAGGTGTTGTCTGATCTGGTCTGGCTGCATTCCCTCCAGTAATTCCTTCAGATATTTGTTGGAAGTATATTTGTTTGCAGAGTTTGGTCGAGTGGGCTTTGCAGACCAGCCTACAGCACATACAACAAAGCAGGATGGACAGTTTAACAACACATCGTCTTAAGAACACTGTCACCACTGTATGGCATCATCACTTTATAAAGAAAAGATCAAATTACAGTGGGAAAGGGGGAAACATGCAGCATATCTAAGTGTCACTCACTGCTTAGTTGCTTTGCATTATGGTGGAAATTACATTTCAAATGAAGTTGTGGTTATGGACAGCATGTGTGAGCCTGCAGTGAGCGGGCAGACGTGAAATGTGTCAGAATAGTGACAAACTAAAAACTCACTCATACAACAATACACCTTCAAGATCCAATGAAAACAGCACCAAGTAGATTTGATAGTTGATGATAATAATTTAAGACAAGATATTTAGACAAAACTGAGAATTGTATTTCTTCATGATGTGTATTTATTTATGTTATTTCAGCAACTGCCTTCACTTCCAATCATACACTTGTTACGGTCCACTTCACTTATTGTTAAATAAATAAGGGACTTATTACATTCATTATCAACAAGCACTCAGAGCAAAGTAGATATCACGTGCAGAGTATTGCATTACTGTCACGTGTAAGTTGTGTTATCATGTCTTACCTATGATGAAGCCGAGCAACAACAAAGCTGTCACAATCACAATCCACACGATCAAACGAATTAACCTGGACTCCTTTCTCATTGTAAAGCTGTACGTCCGAGAGGCTTCCACGCACCGACACGACTGCCTCTGCAGAACACGCTCGCAGAGATAGAGATAGAGAGTAATTTGTTTAAGTAGTGCACAGTGCAGGCATGGGAGAGAGAGAGAGAGAGAGAGAGAGAGGGAGGGAGGGAGTGTGGTTAGGTGACTTTCTGTGTCTGGCAAAGACAGAGGCAGGGAGTGACAGGTTGCAGAGGAATACGAAGAGGGAGTCAATCATTAGTGGTATGTTTGGCCAGTAGACTAATAACTGTATTTTGCACCATTGCTATTTATGTGCTGACTCAGTATTACTCGAGACAAGATGGCGAAGAATCGAGAATCCAGCCAAGAATGAGCTGTGAAGGTAACGATTTAGTGCAGAAAGGAGTCCAGAAGGAGTTTCTTAAGAACGACACTGAATCTGCAGACGCTACTCAGCTTGTATAGAAAAGGTGTCTTACAGAAACGAGGACTCATAATGGATCAACATCTTAATAACACACTTTATGTTGGTTTATCCTACTTTGTGAGCCGTATCACACTGCAATTAACCTCAACAGTCTATAGAAGTTCACGTTTTAACTGGTACTAAAATATAAGTAGCACATTAACACAAGCTGCAGAAGCTTTTATTCACAAATGAAAGTAACAAATTTGACTGATCACATATTGGTGGAAGCCCATTTCTGCTTGTCAAAATTAGACACAACATAATAGAAATACTCAACTATTTGGAAAGTCAAAACTTAGAAGGTCAACCTTCTGACTAGTCAAAATGGACTCACTCATTGACTTCAAACTCAAGTCAAAGCACTGGTGTATATTACTGTAGATCATCATACATATTTTCCCACACTATAAGACAAACGGGCCGTGGTCGTGCTCGACCCCTCCTGGTCCTGTGAACAGCTGTGGGGTGGCTCTTTCATGCGGTGGGCTCGAGCGTGAAGCCGGGAGGAGGCTCTCTGCCCTCAGGAATGTGGGGAGGACACAGACCACAGCTTCATCCTCCACACGCTGAGTATCTGGAGAGACCACTTTCATTAAACCTGCGACCTGAAGCTCGTAGAGTTGGGTTTTCATTTAATTTGAACTGTGTTGTTTGGGTACCTCTCCCAAAACCAATGATGGAGTTTATTTACATTTACATGATAAAATGAGCTTAATTTAGGGTAATGCATAACTTATAAAATGTAACAGCAGATTAATATTCTGTGATGTTTGATGTCATGCCAGCTGGGTGATTGAAAGTGTATGTTTATGTGTGTAAACTAGACTCTCTCTTCTCTCTGCTTGAGTTAGTAAGCATTTCTTTCAGGCAAGGGGAGTATTATATTACTACAGTGAGAAAAAACAAACAATTTTGGAATGTTGGGACCACTCCTTTGGCAATATAATAAACAATACAATGTATAAACACATTTTAGCATTCATTTCAATCAGTTTTCAAGATAACAATATTTTTTCACAAAACTTATATATAATGCTATTTAGAATATTCCCACAAACACTATATATAGGTACCTTTACTGTTTGACAATATTTGGAGGATAGTTTGTCTTCTGTGGGGTTGCAGATCATCCTGCAGCTACTAAACAAAACAGGGCATTACACAAAAGAAATGTGGTACAACAAGTATCAGCAGTGAAGAAACCCAGTGCATCTACAAAAATCAATCCTTAAATAGCTACATGTTTAAACCAAAGGACAAGTTCACTCTGGTGAAGAACGTGAATATGTATGATACAGATATCCCAAATAAAAATCTGGATAAGCGTGAAAGATCTCTGATCACGGCCAAGAACCTTGATGATGATTGGATGATTGGCCCTTTTTCCCTCTATATGTTGTTAACTTTCTACACTAAATGGCAAAAAGATTACACCCATATGTGATTGTTGAACCTTTAATTTAAAGACAATGGGCCTTAAAATGCTGCTATACCAGCCTCCACTCTTTAGGCTCTCTAGTTACACGGCTGCAAGGATTTGCCTCAGTTAGGCCTGAACAGAAACACCGATAATGTCGTCTGACCCATTTCTTTATAGACCTGGTTCAGGGCACGAAGAAACAATACAATCCCAGATCTCAGTTCAATAGCCGTTCTGGAGCTTTATTCATTTGCTGGTAATGCTTGTGTGTAAACAGAATAAAAGGAAGATCGACTTGTCAATTGATAACTTTGAAATGTGCCATATAGTTGTGTAAATTATAGTAAAATGCTGTATGAGGTTTCCCTTAGTTTTGCCTGTTGTGGGTGCAGGTGTCCACATACTTTTTGCATTTTCAATATTTTTTTTCTTCCAGCATGTACATCTGTTTGTAATCTGTTTGTAATCAGGTCCCATACAGGTCTCCTGCCGTTACGGCTTCAGCTGCATTTCTTACTTCAGACACAGGATGGTGCTGACGGCCCACAGTAATAGGCACGTATAGGCTACTTGGTGCACTTGTCAGGTACTTACACTTGCAGCTATGTGGCTCATTTCTCCCCAAAATCAGACAATTAATCAACGACATTATAAACTATACAGCAATATGAGAGATTAACACATTGGTGAGATATAAGCATTATCACCTCTGAAGCATTGAGTATACTGATTTTGCCACTTAGAAGTCACAATGAGGCATTCTTTAAAGGGTTAATCAGTTTTAATTAATGGTTTATTATGACTAATAAATCATTAACTAATGCTATATGTATCGGTAATAAGACATTAATAGGAACAAATTTGTTATCAGCAGATTGTGAAAATCCTGTTGGCAGGAGTTCAGTTTAGTAACAATTTGTAAAGAGTTTGAATCATCCTATCTGCAATTCTAAGTGATATTTAATAAAATGTTAATAACATCTGAAATAAGTAATTATTGATCTCACCTGTCAATGGGACACAACCTGAGCACCCCAGACGTCTAGTTACATTATGGAACAATGCTAGGCTTACAAGTGTGAATGAAATGTATGTATGTATATATGTATATGATATATTCCTATCCTAAGAATTTAGGATAGGAATATATAAGCATTATGCTTCCTTTCAGTCTTTCTTTTTTGTTAGATTGTGGCTTTACTTATTGTATTGTATGTAATGATTGACTGAATAAAACACATACACGTACTAATACTCAAATGTGTTCTTAATTATTAGTTGTAAATTTATTGTAGATTTATTTCGCATTAGCAATGAATATCAACGTGCTACAGTAGGTGAGGACACAAGTGCTCTTCATTGTAAGACCATGGCGCCCTCTAGTGGCAGAGAGGAGCAGTGCGGCGTGATGTGCATTGTTCTGTCTGTTTGGGACGAATAAAGAGAAGCAACCGAGTCACGTCTGACCGACAGTCAGCGGCGCAGCGAAGCAGTGCAGGCGGGGACGGAGCGGACACCGGCCGGTCTGTGGACGCTGCTCGCAGGCAGTCAGACGGACGCGGAGCTGCGAGGAGGACGAGCCCGCACCGCTCAGCCACACCGACGCTTTGGTGGGAAGGTTCGCGGCAGCTGCTGAGCCGCTGGAGGTCCATCATGGTTGTGTCCCTGCGGAGCTGGGTCGCCAACGAGGGAGGGAAGCACTTTGTCCTGGTGGGGAAACTTTTTTTTTCTTTTTCTTTTTTACATCTGTTCAGCTCCATTCATGAGAGTAGACTGTTTGTTTTGCCTGCAACTAAAACTTATTTATGTCGAAGTCTTCAACCAACTTCAGTCACTTCACGTCAGTTTGTCTATGCTCTTCAGTGAGTTGATTGTGCCTTATGTGCTGCATCCATACAGCCTACTACAACCATTATATGCCATGGATTTATTGTTTATTAAAGACTAAATGTAAACATAAAACCTACAGGGACAGCCCAGCAGAAAACATTAGTGATGTTGTGGACTTTATTTAATTTAATTTCTATGTGTTTCTATGTCCTGGTAATACATAAGGATTTAGTTCAGACTATACTGTGCATCCTGTGTGTGTGTGTTTAGATGCTGTGGCTGGGGGCGAACACCTGGCTCTTCCTGAGGACCTTCCTGCTGTACTTCACTGGACAGCAGTATCACTACCTCTACAAGATGCTCGGGGTAAGACGTGACACATTTACATACGGCACACTGCATTTATTATCAATTAATACCAACTTAACACCCAATACTTGTACAGTTATTATCTGTAATCCGAATTTAAATGAAAGGTTTGTCCTACCACCATAATTCAAACTACGGTTTGTAACCTCTGTTGTCACAGGTGCTGAGGAGCTAAATGTTATAGATATAAGAGTTATTTAACTTTTTCTGATTCTGTAAACTTACAATCATTAGAGAAAGAAACAAAATGCTATATTTATCTGCAAGTTAACCTCTTCCTTTACTGTATATTTGTGATTAGGTTCAAACAATACTACATGGACCGTTAGATGACTAATATGTACAGAACAAAAGGTTTGGTTTGAGGTATCAAATATTAAGTTCATATTGTGTTTTTCTATTCTCCAAAAGTCACACTGTGGCCTGGGAGGAAGCCTGACAAGTTTATATTGATCTGCCAAGAAGTGTAAATATTGGTCTGCTTCATGCAATCCTGCACATCATTAGTGAGAACGACTGACTCAACATACAAACCCCCACTAGATATGCTGATGTCGTTTTTATGGCAGACATTTGACTTGTCACAGTCGTGGGAAGCACAGGTGTAAACAAAAAAAGAAAGGATGGCTGAATTCAGGGTCCTGGTTGCGTGCACACTGGCTCAACACACTGACATGGCACGCCATCGTTAATGTTATTAGTAACACCTGTGCTTTTCTCACTAATGATAAGTCCAAAGGTTTGCTGTGAAAAAGACCAACGCTGGGTCTGAAATCCCCCCCTCTTCCTATGTCGTTACTATGTTTCACCTTCGCCATCTGTGTACGCCGCTTTCTGCTAACAACCCCACAATGCAATGTGTATTTTATAAATGCTAGAATTACAGTTCTCAATTTTATTGCTAACTATTGACTGAAATATTGAATATGTATTATCCAGGCAGCAGCGGGCCAGTGAACAAGTGAGGGATTTGGGACACAGTCCTCTTGTCAGATGGCATTTTCTTTTTCTTTTTCTTTTTACTTGGTAAAGCCCCTACACACCTGGCTGTGGTCCAATTACGCAGGTGTTGTCACTTATTATGCTTGATTAGATTTCTACTCAGGACTGTGTTTGGGTGTACACAGTGTGTGATTGTGTACGAAGAGATTAATCTAGATTCTTGGTTTTGACAACGACGTTCACTTATTAGTTCAGACAGAGGAAAATCAACATAGAGCTTCTTTAAAAGCTACATTTCAGGGGAGCGCCTTGGTAGCTGCATGGTTGCAGTGCACACCACATAACCGCCAGTTCGATTCCAGCCTTTGTACCTCTCTCTCTCCCCCTTAGTTCTTGTCTCTGTCTCTAACGGTATCAAATGAAGGCAAAAATGGCAAATCATAAGATTTTCACAAGTAGTAATAAGTACAGCGTCCACAGTGACACTCAATGAGAATAAATAGTAAATAGTAACTAAATTGGCCCCCAAATTGGTCTTGTGACACTTCTTAGTGGCTTCCTAGATGACAGCGATCTGACTGTAATCGTTTTGTAAGTAATGGGTCTAAATCTCTGTTTTTGAAGAAACATGCTGCTCCGGGCTTCAGAGACTTCTATTTATATCACAGGAGCAGGTTTTGTGATGGATGGTCGACTGTCACATGCAACTAGACACAACTGTGTGTGTTTAGAGTCTTTCCCGCTCCAATAGTGACACGAGCTTGGGCAAAAACTCACACAAACTCACGCAGAATAAGAAAATCAGTGTTGATGTGTGTTAGCTCATGTGAGCGTTGGTGTACTTGTTGTCACAAGTTTATGTGTGTGTGTTTTTGTGCCAGAACAAATGTTCCTCGTCTTTGGAGAAAATCCCACAAATATCAATGACATTAGTATCCAATCACCTGAGACTTTCTAAGCTCAAGACGCTGCTTGTTGCTATTTACCAGCTTTTTGCTCCCTAATTTTTAAGAAGAAAGTGAAGAAAATACGAAAGGAAAATTGATTGCAGGAAAGTTTTATCTAATATGGAATACAAGAAAGGATAATATTTGTCAGCAAGCAGCATGTGTGAGCTATTCATGCTCTGCCTTTACAGTGGGAGGCACCGGGGAGAGAGGGGCAAGTGTGGGCACGCCGCTGGCTTTGACTGAATGCCTTGCCGGAGGGCGTGTGTGTGTGTGTGTGTGTGTGTGTGTGTGTGTGTGTGTGTGTGTGCGTGTGTGCATGCAAGATTAAGATGTATTTTGAAGCTTTAATGCACTTGCATTGAATTTAGATTTATCTTCAAAAAGCATCTTATCACATTTACCTGTATGGTTTTGTGTTTGTTTGAATATTTGTGTGTGTGTGTGTGTGTGTAAAATTGTGTGTGTGAGTGTGTGTGTGTGTCTGTGTTTGGGATGTACAGGCAGCAGGATATCGGATCTCCTGCTTGTGGTTTTGCCATCAGCTACTTTTCTAGGGTAAAGGTATCAGACTTTAAGTGTCAACCTTGACTTGCTCTATGTAGATTGTCACTTTGACCTGTTTGTGTGCTCTAAAACACCAGACATTAGTCACAACATTGATGGATTTGTAAAGTCACTTCCGTACTTACTAAACGCTACTTACACAGTTATTTTAACCAAGGCCAAAATCTTTTCCAAAACCTAAGCAGGTGGTGTTGTTGCCTAAACCTTCCTGTGAAGACAGAAGTTAATTTAGCAAAGACTGTATGCATGTATTAAACTGATTGACACGCATTGCTGGAGATTTATAGGAACGTCATTAAATTCAACGCCATTAAATTCAACGCCATTAAATTCAATGCCATTAAATTCAACGGCATTCAATCCACTGGAATCAACGTAATCAAACGGCCCACATTCACTGTTCTTAGTGAAGCAACAAATTAACCACCTTTTCAGTCTACAGGGGGTTAGAGGTTAATAGTCACAAGATTTGGGGATGGAGATTTTCTTAAAACGTTGGACTACAGTTTCACACATGACCTGTCTCTCTATCTCTGATCAACTCACTCACCTTCATCTCTCACACTAGTTGTTTGAGTTTCTTTGGGATAATCAGAAGAGACGGCACCAGCGGTGCACAAAGAGGCTGCCAAGAAAGGGTTTAAATGTGCTGAGTTTAGTAGACGCCAAAGCACATGCAGTGTTTCCACATGAAAAGGTCTTAGATTATTGAGCTGTAGCTTGAGGTTTGCAAAGACAGATTACATAGCGGACACCGCTCCCATGTCACATCAGATGAATTGGTCAGGTGCTGTATCAGCTCAGATGTTCTGAGATGTAACAATGCATAATTAACAGTTGTTCATTTGGCAGACGCTTTTGCACAAAGTGACGTACAAATGAGGTGCAGGCTAAGCCCCCATTAGATCGGGGAGAGGTCTTTGAGAAGTGCCACAAGGTGCCACAAGGCTTGCAGGTACGCGAAGTAGAGAAACTATAAGAAATAACGACGAAATCAGAAACATACTCTGAGGTGAAAGATACAGGTATGCCGGTGTTTTAACACCACAGGAAGTTAGTTACTGCAGTGCGGTCCACTGAGCAGCAGCAGCGACTGTGACACACAGCTCATGGAGGCAATTAGAGGACTTAAGCTATTTCTTCTTGAAGTCACAACTCAGTCAAATCTGATACATATTTTTATACTCAGTATGACTTCAAACTTTCCGTGGATTTTTTTATTATAGTTTCATATAAAAGTTGATGGATCTGCATAGAATAAATGTTCCTTACAACTCCAGAATCATTTTTAGGTTTTCTTTGGAGTTTGTTGACAGTTGTCTGTTCAAACATGAGTACATTGCATAAAGGAATGGCTAATTGTGCCTTTAATTTGCCCTGGAAACATTTCAGACAAAAAAATCTAACTACAGGCGCACAGTGTCAGACTTTAAAATCCCTGGTTATTGGAGCAGGAAAACAAAGAATTAAGCAGAACTTCAAATATATGTATTTGCAATCAGTTTAATTGCATTTAACAGTGCAAATGGAGATTTCTTTTTAATTTACTTTTGAAGTTACATTTTTTTTTATTTCTTATTGGTTAACATTTAAAATAGAACAACTCCTGTAGATGTACTTCTTTATAAGGATATTTTGAATGATCTTCTAAACAATTAGTCTTTGTGTGTCATAATCCCAACAAAAACTAAATTAGTGTTCTGTTTAAAGGCAAAGTCTCAGAAGAGAGACGGGTGAAGGAAAACGATTATTAGCCTTCATACTGAGAAGGACAAAGATGGTTTTAAATAACCCTGTGTGGCGTGGAAGTCATGCCTCAAACCCCCAGTGTGCACTTTGAATAGTCCAAATCTGAATAGGAACAGCACAAGAGTCTTAATCTTAATCCGCCAAACTCTTATCAGGCTGCATCAGGCCCCATTTCAACAATCGGCTGCCTAACAGTGTGTGTGTGTGTGTGTGTGTTGTGTGTGTGTGTGTGTGTGTCTTTCCCAGCTAGGGCTGTGCATCAGCAGGGCGTCTGCGTCCGTGCTGAACCTGAACTGCAGCTTGGTGCTGTTGCCCATGTGTCGCTCCCTGCTCACCTTTGTCCGAGGAACACACACGGTAAGAAAGAGGTGGGGATGGAGTGAGGAAAGAGGGATGGGAAGAAGAGGTTTATTGAGTTAGAAAAGTGCATAGGTTTATGCTTATGTCACTTTGAAAGACGTAAAGTTGAAGGATTTGTCTGAACATTTCATAAGGGGAAGAGGATAAGCTTAAATTGAGTTATGTGTGTTGTATTTCCATTGAATCCCATAAAGATAATGCTATTGTCTGTGTTATAACACCATATGCTCCTGTAGGTATCGAGCAGAGAGACTCGCAGGCTGCTGGACAAGAGCAAGACCTTTCATGTGGCGTGTGGTGTTTCCATATGCATCTTCTCTGGTAAAAACTAATCACCACAGTTCATATTTCTTCATGTATCAGTGTGTGTGTGTGTGTGTGTGTGTGTGTGTGTGTGTGTGTGTGTTTGTGTGTTTGTGTGTGCGTGTGAGAGAAGTGTGGATAAATGGACCCAGGCTGCCTCAGCATTCTCTGCGTACCAGCTGTGATGTCCCTTCAGCTAGTCATGTGTTTTTGCTGTCTAGTTGTGTGTGTGTGTGTGTGTTGTTGCTCTTGTGAGTCTCCTCTCATGACATCACTGGAGCTTCTAGCAGCTGTGTGGATCTCTACTTCACAGGCTTCCTCCTCTTTCTCATTTGTGTTTTTTTCAAAGAAGTTGGCTTCATATCTGTACAGTAACACGAGACTCTTGTTCTCACGAAAGAGACGACCAGAGTCAGCACTAGGCACCTATATATATATATATATATATATATATATATATATATATATATAACCCCATGCTGTGTGCTTTTCCTCACAGTGATCCAGTCATTGTGTAGAGGTCCTGATGCTATAAAGATCTAGTGACCAGTAACATTGTGACAATGGCTAATTAGTGTTGGGATGTGGCTTAAGGAGACAAAACAGTTTGTTGACAAATACCAAGCAGATTTTCACAGCCTCTAAAAGTTGTTTTCAAAGGGATTCTTCAGAGATTTAGTATTTACTTCATGGACATTGAGGGGAATCAAAAGAGACAGATTAAAAATGCATGGTTCAAATCAAAGCAGCAGATAGCATGCCTTTAGTTTCTAGTGTGGGTCAAACTCCAGAAACACTACACATGATGCAACGCATGCTTTCTGCATGGTAAATGTGCATGTCTTTGTTACAACGCTATATGTACGAAATGTAGAGTTGACACAGCAGCTCCAGAACCACAGAAGATATTCTACAATTGAGTAACAATGATAATAATACATTTATTTATATAGCACCTTTAAAAACAGAGTTTACCAGTGCTTTGACAGACAAAAGCAGCAAAAACAAGGCAATAAAACAGCAGAAAGCTCAACAAAGCTCAACAAACTAAGGTAAGCGTTAAACCCAGATAAAACAGTAAACCAGTAGTACTCACCCTGAGAGTGGACTTCCCTTTTTGGCAAACAAAACACAGTTATCATTATAGTCTTTTTGTGGATGGCCCTTTAGATTGTCAAACCACGCAACAGCCAAGCTAGTCACTCCGTGAGGCTGTGCTTGCATGTGAGCTGAATGCTAACTTCATCATGCTAACATGCTAATACTGTCAATGTGAACATGCTGATGTTTAGCAGGTTAACTGCTCACACTGTTCACCATCTTATCTCATCTTGTGACCTGATGATGGTGTGAAAGGTGAAAGGAACATGTTGTGCCAACCCACCCAAAGTAATTAGGATTCATCCTCTGTGCCAAATTTTTTAGCAAACCATCTAATAGTTGCAGACATAAACAAACAAACAATCATGGCAAATGTTGTTGAGATATTTCCCGCTGGAGCAAAGTAACCGAGCAAATAACATTTCCATCCTTAGAGCCAACATAACTATCTGGCATCTGTTCTTCATAATTGCATCATCTGTTAGCTTAAGTCTTATTTCCTCATTGCCATTCACTTCTCAATCCATCAACACCTCGCAAACACACACACACACACACACACACACACACACACACACACACACACACACACACACACACACACACACAAAACTCTTATGTTCTTAGACAACAAATGACAATCAAGACAGAGAGACAGCAGTGATGGGAGAGAGACATAGACACTGAGAGAAGAAAGAGAGGGGGAAGTGAGAAAGGATGTGAGGGAGAAAAAAGGACCCTTGTGTCTCATGATTACGCCCTCTAATTCCATCAGCTGTTGAACGGCTGCATGGTTAGCCTATGATGTCAGGGAGGTGTGTGTGTGTGTGTGTGTGTGTGTGTGTCTGTGTTTGCCAGTGAGTCAGGAAGAATGTTTTGCTGACTTTCTGCTGGATAGACAAAGAGATGTTTGTACCAGGAGATGTTTGTATGAGTGTCCACTAGCAGTTCAATTTGACCTTTATAATTAAGTGTGTGTGTGTGTGTGTGTGTGTATGAAGCAGCAGAGCTGTTGGGTATATCTGCTGGTGTGTTTTAAATCAGCGTTGTGTGACCCTTTCTCTCTTCTTCTGTAGTTGTACACGTGTCTGCCCACCTGGTGAATGTGGTCAACTTCAGTGTAAGCTACTCAGAGGACTTTCCTGCTCTCAATTTGGCTCGCTACAAAGGAGAGGTGAGACACACATTTGCACTTCATCCTTGTGAGGACCCCACTTGACCTCCATGGCCCTCTAACCAGAACCATCACAACGACAACCCGCAATCTTACGTTGACCTTCAGTTTCACTCAGTTGTGCACATGAAATTTGACGAAAGTAGATGTATGAAGAATGAATGAATGACAAATAGGGAGTTTGAGAGGGAAATATCGGCACCTCACCTCTACACAACTGACCAAACAGTGCACTAAGTGGACAATGTTTTTCCTTCCCAGGACCCCAAGCGGATCATTTTGACCACAAGTAAGAAGAAATACTCTTTATTATACAGTATTGTGTAAAGACAAAAGATGTGTGTATGCATGTGTATGCTGGAATGTTTTCTTCTTCTTCTTGTGAAGCAATGTAGGTGGTAAATGTGTTGCAGATTTGAGTGGCTTTATGCCAAGAGGAGAGGAAGTCATGCTGCGTGTGTTTAGTCCTGTCTTTCTCTTCTCTGTATTTTGCTGTGTTGGAGGGTAAAATAAGTTATTGTAGATACCAAAAAATCTATCAAATTAAATTATGTAGAAATATCATAGTGAGCAGACTATGCATGTGTCTCACGTGTATGTGTCCTAGGATGTTAATTTGACTTTGTCTCTGCTCTCTAATTGGCTGATTCTCATTAGTCCCCGGGGTCACAGGCGCCCTCTTGGTTCTCATCCTCTTCCTGATGTTCACATCCTCCTCCTACTGCGTACGGTAGGTCAACCACACAGCCATCTGTAAAAGCTTCCTTCAGCTTAAAGATCAAGTTTTATGTGTGTGACGTCTTCTCAAGGCATGTGTGAGAGAAAACTTTATTATTTTTGTTGGTTCGCTGTATGAGAAACTTTCATTGAAATGAAAGGGAGTCATATTGGAGCCTTGGTTTTTGTGCTTACACATATGTATCTCTACCTCTGTGTGTATCTCTTTGTGTCTGGTCTTTTTTTTCTTCTCTTTTTCTTTCCGTCTGAGTTAATCTTTTGAGAGAGAGAGAGAGACATTTAAGATGGAACCCATAAGGAGACACGCTAACAGACGTCTGTTACAGAGCAAATCCCAACTAAGTGCTCCACTCACAGCTCTGTCATTACTCAGGTCACAGTAGGTCACACACACTCAAACCCCTGTGTGTGTGTGTGTGTGTGCACAGTTCTTGTTATCTTCAGTAATTGAACAGAGGAAAAGAAGCTTTTCCAGACCACTCAAGGCTTCAGATAAGAGTTGGGGTTAGCGGCTGGAGAGGTGGGATGAAGGCCGCCGTGCAGAATATGAGTCACAATGATCCAGTGATATGAACCACATTAGTGCTCACAAGGTTCTCAACATATTCTGTGAATTACAGCAGGATCAGAATCAGAATCAGAATCAGAATCAGAATCAGAACCATTTATTGCCATGTATGTTTACACATACAAGGAATTTGTCCTGGCGGGAAGGATCTGCACCCTTCAACATCTTTGCTAGTAACATACTGTTGACGGCTTTTTAGTCACCATGTCCACGGAAGAGGAAATGGTGACTCATTTGAAGGCGGGGCAAAGATAGCCAACTAACAGCTAATTTCCATGGGATCAATATTTTAAAATCAATTTGGCAATTAGCATAGAATTTAGCAATTTTAAAATACATGAAATATTGACTTAAAACAATTTTAAGAGACATAAAGCTTTAGTTCTGACTGTATATATTATAAACTGAATTATGTCTGGGCAATATATATCTGAGACTAAATATCATCTTTTAGGTATTATTAATTATGGCATACGTGTTTTGTTTTCCTGGTTTTCAAGCGGCATTACAGTAACATTTTCTGAACTCGCCAGACTGTTTCAGCTGTTCTATTATTTGTCTTAACCCACATAGTCATCCTAGCCACATTACTGATGAATATTTTTCAAAAAGCTCATTGTGTAAAATGGTCAACGGTATAATATCAATATTGAGATTTATGGTCAAACATATCCTGATATTTGATTTTTTCCATATTGCCCAGCCCCAATTGAAGGTTTTTAAAATCAAGTGTGTCATACAATTTAATTTCATTACTTGAACTCTTCATTAATAAAAGAAAAAAGAATGGCTAAAGTTTTTACTTATATTTGGTAATTTAACTTTGTTTCCTTCGGAAAATTATTTTCAGTTAAATCTGTTGTTTTATGTTCAGCCCCAATCCATAAATAAAAATGACTCAAACCCAAGATCACAGCATATTTTAGGACAGTTAAAATTGTTTTGCAAATCTTTATCAACGTCAATGGATTATGAGGCACTGACCACCAAACTGGGTTGAACAAATACATTTTGATTTAAATTGAACCGAGCTTTGTGTACAGAAAACAAACATGAAAGAAGTGGCAGTAAAACAGGATCAATACAGGGTTTGATGATGTCCACTATTTGCAATGTTTATTTGGGGGGGTGGGGGGGGGGGTCGTTGTGTGTAATGACCCCTTTAATATTGACCTCTGATGTCCTGCTTACTCAGGCTCTGAGCTGGGAGTCTGTGCGTCTGGTCCTGAACAAACTCTGACCTCGCTTTCTTCTTTTGTTGTCTCTGCTCTTTTTGTGTCCCTCGTTCTCTTGTTTCCTTATATCATGTTACAATCTTATTATTCCTCATTTACATCCATTTTTGGTCATGATCTCTCTTAAAAAACATCCCAGGTGTGATTCAGGAGAACTTTGAAAAAAAAGAGTTAAACATGTTGTTGTTTCCCCCCCAGGTTGTCCAACTATGAGATCTTCTGGTACACACACAACCTCTTCATTGTCTTCTACGTCATCCTCATGGTGCACATGGTCGGGTAGGTCTCGGAGCTTAGCACTAAATCTGTGAGTGTGTCCGTGCATGTGGGTTTATCTCTGCATGATCAGGGAGTTTTTCTGCAGTGTTGGTACAGTTTGTCTCCCTCTCAACCACTTCCCCCAGAAGACAAGATAAGAGTTTGCTTCACGCATGAATGTCAGCAAATAATGAAACTCCCACTGACAGCTGGAGACATTTCCATCAGCAACTTCAGACTCTGACATTGACTTATTCAACTTGAAATATCACGTCACGTACTCAACACAAAATGTCATTTAATTTAGTTTTTTATGGGAAACCAGTGTGCAGGAAAGTGTTCTTTACATACCTCCACTGGTTGTTAGTGTGGTCATTTCTAATAACAGCCCGTATCTATACTTTGAAGATGTGAAACAGCAGTATTCGTTTGTGATATTTCCTTCATGCCAGTTTCTTGTTTCAGGGTGAAAACACAAAAACATACGAACACAATCCCACTTACTTTACAGGAGTTTTTACTACACATTATCTGCATACCTTGGACATTTTGATTGATTGATATTCCATTCCAACATATTATTGAGTCAGTGAGTCAGTCTGTATTTTATTATATGAGGAGGTCTCAATGTGGAATAAAAGGGGATCAAAATGCTCCTTTTGGATAATGTGAACATTCAAATTTACTTAATGTTCTTTTTCTATAACCACACCTCAAAAATGCTTAAATTGTACTCTAAAATAACCAAACCATGTGACTTTTCTTTTCTGCCAGAGGAGCTCTGAAGTATCAGACCAACATCGAGGCCCACCCTCCAGGCTGCCTCAGAGCCAATCAGAGCAGCACAGAGCAGCAGGGCGAGGAGCTGGAGCAGGGTGAGGACGAAGAGCGATGCGGAGAGGAGGCGCACTTCCAGCCACACTACCCCCAGGTCTGTGTGTGTGAGGTTGGGCATTTCGATTTATTTGTGTGCCTGCTGAAGTAAGTGTTCGTGCCTGTATGTGTGTGTCTGTGTTGAGTATTTGGGAGGTGTTAGAGGGAGTTGGTCTGGTTTATTAGAGGTACAGTGCTGAGAAGGAGGGGCAGGTATCCTCTTTCTACATCAAGGCCTGTGTTTGTGTGCGTTTCTTCCTGAGTGTGTGATTATGTGTTTGCACATGGTCGTTAAGCAACAAACTGGTTCCATAAAATCCCCCTTAAACCCGATTGTGCTCGGCAGTATTTACTGGAGTTGTGAGCAATTAGTCTGCTACAGGTAACTGCCAACAAAAAGAAACAGAAACGCCACACACTGTGAAAGAAAGGTCAAAGACTTTGCATGTGTTCTCATGAATATACTCACTTTTTGATTCAGAGCCAGCTTATGTTCTTCGTGAAACCAGTTGGGAGAATACAACGTAAAGATACAACATAAGATTCCCAAAGCTTCCGGGGAAAAGGCTCCTGCACTCCTTTTGATATGGCAGATCTTAATTATGACCAGATTGGTAGGAAAAATGTTTTTGTCTGGCGTCTGTTTTCGTCTGCCGAATCTTTGAGAATTATGATGTGTTCACTTGGTAAAAAGAAACTTAAGACTTAAATGGGCATAATCGGTGGCAAAATGTCTGCAAAGCCACTGTCTGGAAAGTTTTCTGATCCAAAATAACACTTTATTTTTTATTAACTTCACGTTATCAGCTGCTCAGTACAGGAACAGCAAGAGTCCTTCTTTACTTCAGAGGACATGTACACTGCAACCCTGTTGGTCTGTAGAGAGGAAGGTGTTATGGGTTCCTCAACTTCCTCACAGATTTTATAACGTTAACACCTAAAATCTGTAGAAGTATGGAAGAAAAAGGCAACATGAACGTTGACATTTGTGCACTGTAGCTATGACCATCATGTGTATTGTTCATACTGTAGCTATGGCCATCATGTGTTCATGCTACTGTAGCTATGACCATCATGTGTATTGTTCATGCTACTGTAGCTATGACCATCATGTGTATTGTTCATGCTACTGTAGCTATGACCATCATGTGTTCATGCTACTGTAGCTATGACCATCATGTGTTCATGCTACTGTAGCTATGACCATCATGTGTATTGTTCATGCTACTGTAGCTATGACCATCATGTGTATTGTTCATGCTACTGTAGCTATGACCATCATGTGTATTGTTCATGCTACTGTAGCTATGACCATCATGTGTATTGTTCATGCTACTGTAGCTATGACCATCATGTGTTCATGCTACTGTAGCTATGACCATCATGTGTTCATGCTACTGTAGCTATGACCATCATGTGTATTGTTCATGCTACTGTAGCTATGGCCATCATGTGTTCATGCTACTGTAGCTATGACCATCATGTGTTCATGCTACTGTAGCTATGACCATCATGTGTTCATGCTACTGTAGCTATGACCATCATGTGTTCATGCTACTGTAGCTATGACCATCATGTGTTCATGCTACTGTAGCTATGACCATCATGTGTTCATGCTACTGTAGCTCTGACTCACCAAAGTAACCGCTGAGCGCTGTGAACATGGCGATATCGGAACTGCCTCCATTAGCGTTGTTGTGCGGAAAACAACAAGAAATTCAGGAGGCGACGGTCAAGAGAAACACTTGAGAGATTTGAATTGGATCACACTGGTATTTAATCTATTCAAAGCAGAAGCATCACATTCCGGGCAGTTAAACGTGCACGGACCTAATGGAAGTCACAAACTAGTTTCGCTTCTCCCGCAAAAAAGGCACCTAAACATCATGTGCAGCTGTTTATAATGGTTAGACTTTAGAAGTCCCCATTGGTCAAAGTCAAAGAAGCAGGCGGGACAACCTTTACTAGTTGCAGCCCGGTTGGAGCCTGGATATGTCCATCCACCACTGGCTCATTTCCGTTGTTTCTTGGATCCGTCAGTGTGTGTGTATGTTGTCGAGTGCAAAAGGAGGGGGGAGAGCTATCCAACTATCTTGCAGGTGCAATACTATTCTTCTGTGTCTCACAATGTTTCTCTGTGTGTGTGTGTGTGTGTGTGTCTAAGTTCTTCCGATCCTCCCTTCTCTCCCTGTTCCTGCTTTATCAGTGAAAATATGCACCGTCTGCAACTTCTAATATCCGTCTGCAACTTTTAATATTTTCCCACTACATTATGTGACTGAGTGTCTCTTTACTAACAATGGAAAGCAAAAGGCTTCTATTCTTACCTGCATTATAGTGGTTATTTGTTCAAACATGATTATTTTATTTACAGCGTTTTGTGATGGATTGTTAACATAATGATGTAGAAAGTCTGTGTTTCTCTTTGTAGACATGGCTTTGGGTGTCCGGTCCTCTCTGTCTTTACTGTGCCGAGCGTTTCTACCGCTACATCCGCAGCAGCGACCCTGTTACCATAGTGACAGTCATCAGGCACCCTTGTGACGTCATCGAATTACGAATGCTTAAGAAGAACTTCAAAGCTCGTCCCGGACAGGTGAGAAGACATGACTGATTTTTGTGACTTTACTATTTATTTAATGGTATGATGTTTTTGTGGTGAACATAAATTCCTCCGCTGTAACTAAGTGTGGTTTCTTAAGTAAAAAGGTTCATCTGATTCTTTCTTCTGTGCCTCCACATTTGTTTCCCCCCCCTTTTTTCTCTCCATGCGCTCCCTTTCTAATCCTTTCACCGTTTCTCTCTCTGTGTCATCCTGATGTCTCGCCATCTCTCCTTTCTCTTTCTCAGTATGTTGTTCTTAACTGTCCAGGTGTCTCTTCATTTGAGAACCATCCCTTCACACTCACAACGGTGAGACTCTATGTAGCACATTCCTCACTCATGACACAATGCAAACACACACACACACACACACACACACACGCGCGTCTATATACACACACACATATGTTTTTACAGTTTCTTAAACTTTCTTCCCCCCGGCAAAGAACATGCAGTTCTTTGTCTTTCCCAAAGTCCCGCCCTCCTCTTCTGCTGGCTGGCTCTTAAATGACAGCTTGGTCGCCCAGTAAGATTCTGTTTCACTTTATTAGTTTATGTTTTCAGATTTACTACACATTATATGAGACAAACGCAGAAGACAAACAAACAACTTTATGTTTAGTCAGCAACACAGCATACAGGAATGGACACACACACACACACACACACACACACACACACACACACACACACACACACACACACACACACACACACACACACACACGCACTCAGTGTGTGCATGCCTATGCCTGATGTGTTATGGAGCTTTGAGGAGGAGGGCAGGGAATCACACTGACAGAGAGCAGACAGACCCCTGAGGTTAGTCTGCCAACAGGAAGGCTTAGTGTGTCTGTGTGTGTCTGTGTGTGTGTCCATGTGTGTGTATCTATGTGTTGTTACATTTATTGACAAGAGTTTTAGCTGTGTACTGTGGATGTCCATTGCATTGTGTGTGTGCATGTCTGTGTCTTTGTGTTAGTTGCATGTGTTTGTGTTCTTGTATACATGTGTGTTTTTTCTTTTTTGTGACTAACTGTTTGCTTTCTAACTCCTCGCAGTGTCCTACAGAGTACAAGGAAACTTTTGGCATCCATCTTCGAGTCGTGGGAGACTGGACTGGTAGGGTGGCGTGCACACACACACACACACACACACACACACACACACACACACACACACACACACACACACACACACACATACAAGGACATTGGGACGCTTGCATAGGATAACATGTGCAGAAACACACAGATAAAAGGAAAGACAAATAGTCACACGCATACATTTTCTGTTCCCTATCAGAGTTGACAGGATGGAAGACCTTTTGTCCCTTCTCTCCGGGGAGGAAGCATTTCCGAACACACATAGAAACTTTATTATATTTATTTTTGTCTTACTATTTGTGTATGGTTCCCATAGTTTTATTGTCTGGATGAAAACTGTATTTTCCATAAGTGCGCGCACACACACGCACGCACGCACACACACACACACACACACACACACACACACACACACACACACACACACACACACACACACACACACACACACACACACACACACACACACACAATCACTCACTCACTCACTCACATTACACAGTTAATTAACACTCACAGAGCTTGTAAAATTTCAGCGGAATATCTAGGAAAATGTAAGATTCTTTTACTTTAAAAACGTTTTTCTGTGTTAAAGACATACACATGCAGCATGTCAGGGAAAAGGAAAAGTCACTGACAAAAATCCCTAACCTATCTAGTGTATCTTGCACTTTTTTATGTGACTGCATCAGTTGCATTGGTATGCAGCGGACTCAAAGGTAATCACTTCAGGAGGAAACTCTTGCCTTTGTGACACATGCAAGAGCATGTACACCTGTTTCCACCCGCTACACACACACAGGTTTTCAGAACACAGGAAAGGAAATGGGTTTGTTTGTGTTGGCCCCTTAATCTTCCATGGCCACAAGTTGTAAGGAAACACTGGAAAGCGTTGAGTTGGAATGTATCGACACCTCTACATGTGGCAATATTTGTACAGTCATGTTTGCATGAATATCTTTATGACCATGTCCATCCTTAGAGAGTTATATCAGTGGGTGAAATAATGAGAAATTCAAAACCTCTTGTCTCCTCAGAGCAGTTCACACAGCTGTTACTTCCTGAACCAAGGATGGACTTGGAGATCCTTCCCATGGTGCAACAAAGGAGATACCCCAAGTATGTGTGTGTGTGTGTGTGTGTGTGTGTGTGTGTGTGTGTCTGTGATGTGGCTGACATGATTTCTCATGAAGGCTCAGAATCACAGAGGGGTCAGAGGGTTCGACCTCCAGACCTCTGACCCTGCGCTCTTCCTGCTCTATGTTTGAGAGAGAGAGATAGGCAGAGATGGAGAGGGAGATGAGTTTGTTTTGTGACAGTAAACCAGAGCTAAACAAACTATCAAGCCCCCCCCTCCAAAGTGGGCTGTGCAGCAATGCCCACTTATGGTCAGAAAGGTTAGGGTTCATTTATATTTACTGGTTTAGTTCAACTAGTGTAGTATGCATATTTTGCTCATTTAATTCTACTAAAAGGCCACTAACTAAATGTATTTCAATGAGTTGAGTACAATTAGTACAAGTGATATTACTCAACATTGAAATCCCCCAATATGCTGTTATTTAACAGTTAGACATTTGGAGAAATATGCAATATCTGCAATATTAAAACCAGTTTATTGTTAATGTTAGTTTCTGTTCGAAATAGGTTAAAAACATGTTCAACCTAGTTCAGCATAAAGGCTGGAAACCATGAATAACAAGTTTTTAGAGTTACTGATCCCAGTGCTTGTGATTATGTGTCAGTAACATTGAGCCCAGCCTCAGCGGCCCTGTGGAGGGAGTCTGGATATGTAACGGCTCAGTTTTGAGTTTCATGTGTAGTGTTATCTGAGCATAGTTGGGTATACTTTCTGAATGCAGAGAGTTGTTTGTGTTTTGCCATGCTTGGTAATTTTATATCTGTTTGTTTAGAGCAATGGTTCTCAGCTTTTGTTCAGTGATGGAACCCCCTGTGGAAATCTTTTATCAGCCAAGTAACCCCTGACCAGCACAAAGCATTTTTGGTTGAAAAAAATAGCGCTGTGCTATCAGTGTCTGATTTAATTTAGAATATAAACAATTCTGTTTATGAACTTACACTTATATTTTGTTGAATATTTATTAAATATCTGTTTTAAAAGGATTTTTTAATTGATGCTAATTTTAAATTTTTAAATCTCAGGTACCCCCAGGAGTGCCTTCACATTTGAGAACCAATGGTTTGGAGTGTGTGTGTGTGTGTATTTCGATGACTCAAGTATTTGAGCAGCTGTTGTAGAGATGACGTGTGTGTGTGTGTGTGTGTGTGTGTGTGTGTGTGTGTGTGTGTGTGTGTGTTTGAGGGGTCAGACAAGCTGCACCCAGACTTCGAATGCAGGATGTTTATCTGCTAATGTGTGTTTGTGTTTTTGTCCACACTGTACGTTCAGGCTTTACATTGATGGCCCATTTGGAAGTCCATCAGAGGAAGTATTCAACTACGACGTCAGTGTTTGTGTTGCGGGTGGAATAGGAGTCACGCCGTTCGCCTGCGTGCTGCATGCTCTACTGTGAGTTTTTGAAAAAAACACACAAACGTCCCAGACTGATGAATGATGAACAATTGGCGCAAGCGTTATTTTGTTTCTTTCTCTCTTTCTCCCTGCGTTACACCTCAGTGACGGCTGGACGGGTTTCAGGTTGCAGAGGTTGTACTTTGTGTGGGTCTGCAGGGAGCTCCAGTCCTTCTACTGGTTTGCCGAACTGCTGTGTGCGCTCCACCACAAGGTCAGGACAAGCCTTCAAGTTATATTGATTAAAGCATGTTGGAGCTAAACTGTGGTTCATGATCAAGTTTGGTAATAGTTTTTACCAAGTTTTTTTTCTGTGCTTAAATGTCAACATTGTGTCAAAATTTACATTTGCTTATTTTTTTTTTTTACTTTATCGTTTTTACTGTGGATCAAGCCAGTCTACCAGCAACAATAATCTGCTTGATACAGACTTTTGAGGATAGAAACTTTCCATTCCTGCTTGTGTGTTTGCCGGGTTTTAAGGCGAGTTTAAAAAGCACAGAAGGCTGCAGATTAGCAGTTAATATAGAAATATAGATTGATCAAATGAAAAGCACTTCTAAGGTATCAAGCTCTGTATAACTCCAAATCAGAGTTTAATGTCAATTTGATGTTTTCTTTTATGTTTGTTGTATTTCGCGCCATCTTGTGGCTGGTTGTAACTTTACCTTTCCTATATCAAAGAAACCAAAGGAACAGATGTTGCATTTTATCCTAAACATGTTTTGAATGAGACATAATGCATCACAGAACTACGAAAACACAAGTTTCCATGTCTGTGTTTGTCTTTTAGCTTTGGCAGGAAAACAGACCGGACTACTTTAATCTGAAACTTTACGTCAGTCAGACAGACAACCTGCAGGTAGGTGTGACACACACACACACACACACACACACACACACACACACACACACACACACACACACACACACACACACACACACACACACACACACACACACACACACACACACACACACAGTCTAGCTTTTTGTGTTCATATTTTTATTTCCCTTAATCCGCTGTTGGTCAGTCTTTAATGATTTAACCCACTAGATGGCAGTATATGACAGAGAGTGAAGCTGCTGTCAGTTCTCTCTCTGAACCACACAATATTTATTGTTTCAGATTGTTTTAGCATAAGCACGTCTATCGCAAACCCTTTGTTCCAAGCAGCCATCAGAGACCGTGGATCGTAGTCCTCATGTTGACAGAAATGCTTACTTGTCTCAGATTCCATAAACAAAAAACATAATTTATATAACGAATGAATAAAATGTTACCTGTAATGAGAATGTCATTGATTGTATCAACTGTTTGGGGCTATTTTTGATCTTACTGTAAGTATCTGCTAATACTTCCTCCAGTGTTTATATGACGATGCGTGTCATTGAGCTCAAGCCAAATTCTTCAGGATCTATTCAAAATGTCAGACATATATGTGCATCATGTAGAACCCGATAAGTACAGTAGTGAGTATCCTCACCTGCTTAGTGTGTGAGATAGGCCGAGTAAAGGCAGGAAGTCATATCACACTATTGGGTGTTGCCTCACACTTATACAGAAAGATCCGGACCCTTATCAGAGCTGCTCTGTGAAAAGGGATTGACTGAGGGGATTAACTTCCTGACCACAAAAAGACAGCGACAATACTTTGCCTGACCTTTTTCTCAAACCCATGTCCTATAGAAAATGTCTCGAGACACAGTGAGTTTATCGGGTTTTCAGTCTCTCATACGCAAACTGAACCAGCAGGCTAAAAATGTTGGACGTTCATTTGCTTGTCTCCTCTTTTTCGGAGCTCAGATACATGTAATGGACCTGGTGTCTTATGGATCTATAAGGCAGATGGACATGGTTTTGATCTGAAATTGCTTAATATGCAAAGTTCAATACATCAGTAGCATACTTGACATATACACAAGCAACCATGCAGCTCATTATGTTTACTTATTCCCACTCCATCAGTCCTTGTATTTGCTTTGTTTTGCTGATAGCACAAGGACACTTTAAAATACAATGGGCTTCAGGACTAAAATGTTCTACATGTTGTAGCCACAGTTTTTGTTCAGCCTGAGAAAGTAAGTCAGGAAGGAGGCTCTGGAGGCAAAGGAAGATGGGGACCCTGGTGTCATGACAGACTGAGGTCTTTAACCCTATAGACGTCAACACTGCTTTTCTGATAAAAATACGATTTAGTGTCATGAATCTGCTGCTGCATTGGTCAGATGTCTCTCGTAAAGAAGATATGAAATTGATCAGGCATGATATTCCTCAGTTATCGCTGGATTTACATTTGCTTGAAAACATAATCAACATAAAAAGTGATAATATGCCAGTGTGGTGTTGACAGCTGGTTTTCCGCTACCCTAAAATGACCAAATAAATCAGTTAACACTATGATGGATTTGTTATCTACCTTCTTATTTTGCAGAGCATGTCTGAGGAGAAGTACCGTCCACTCACCTCACGGCTTCTGGTTGGTCGACCCAGGTGGAAGTTACTGTTTGATGAGATTGGGAAGACCAATAAGCAGTGAGTAGCGTGTGAACGTCCTAACCTGACACGCCAGATGGGTTGATACACAGCCGTCATTTAAAACTGTGAAAAAAAGCACTTTCAAATAAATATGTGGCTGGTGATTGGATTTGGTCTTCTCAGTCAAGGACGTCTTGCCTATCGAGAGAAGCCTTCAGTGTCGTTCTTTGCTCTTCTTTCATTGAAGAAATGCCCTCCAGTTCTGATATAATTGATGTTATTGGTGCATCTACGCTAACCTCTTTAGGACGCCTCCTTGTGTCGCGTCTCACACACCTAAGCCCCGCCCAGAGCTGCTAGTCGCTCCACACACTGATTGATCCGTGTTCTGGCTTACCGGACAAAACACTTGTGATATGTGATCTTGTGACATCGCGAGAATCCTGCTGCTCTGCAAGGTAATGAATGTTGAGGAGTGGAGTAGGATCTAGAGTTATTACATCCATCAGCTGTTTCTCTCTCTGTGGTTTCAGTAAGCGAGTCGGGGTTTTCTGCTGTGGACCAAAGGGAATCTCCAGAACTCTCCACAAACTGTGTAACTCAGCCCGATCCTCTGGAGCAACCTTTGAGTTCAACAAGGAGTCCTTCAGCTGATCGAACAGCTGGTTCTACACTTCAACCTCACTGAAAAAAACAGCAACTTTGAAGTTTGCCATCATATGAAACTAGCCAAAAGAACTTGAATATTCATGAACTGTATTATTATTTCATATGCATCACCGCCCATAGTCACAAAAAGGTCCAGCAGGACAAGACCGTAACGTGCATCTTTAGGCCTGTTCCTCTCTACAGACCAGCCCGACCCCCACCTGACGGCTCTAAAACCTTCAGCTTCAGCATCTGATCCAATCAACCTCTGAGAAACGCTGAAGAGACCAGCCCACTGCTCGGATTCTCCACTCAGGACGCTGTGTTTCTAAAGTTGCTGTTGGAGTTCATGTTTTCCCTGACACACCCTTCTGTGGAGTACATTTGTTTTCTCATGTTGTGAGAACATGTCTGACATAACCTGCAAATCCACAATCAAATCCACAACAAGTTAATGATATAACAAGAGGGTATTAATCTTAAAGTGCACCAGGGCTAAACTGTTTTTTATCTAAACATTTTAGAAACACTTTACTTATATAGCCAGAGAGGTGGAACCACATGGGCAGAGACAATTAACTATTGTAGTGTCAGCCAAACATTATTTAATCTTTACTTGACATCAAACTGACACCAAACAAGCTTGACCGACCAAAAAGCATCGGTATGCCCCACACATGGAATCAGGATTTATAGACATAGATAAAGATAGACCCCCTTCAGAGAACAATCACTTCCTGTGTCTGAGCTGCGAACAGTAACCAAGTATTTGATTGGTCTGTGAGACTGCCACTCATCAGAATCTGCAGTGATTATTGAAGTATAAGTCTTTTGTACTTATTAGAGGAAAGGGGTGGAGCCAAAATGGACAATGAACACTTGAATAGGTTTTAATTTTTTTGTTCATCAGTTCGCTGTTTATAAATGTTCAAAAGGTCTTTACACAAAGCAAACCTACATTACACCTCAAGCCAGTATTCTTAGTTAGTTGTTTTTACAATTTATTTATATTGTTTAAAGTTATTTTATGTTATGTGATAAAAAAAAAAAAAAACTTCTGCGGGGCTTTGGCAATTTCTCTTTCTTTTTCTTTTTCTTTTTTTTTTACATATCTCCAAAAAGTCAAGAGGTTACTGTAAAAATAAAAGAGGAGGATTCTGGTAAGTTGATTACAATCTATTTGTAAGTTTGACATCACATTTGTAGTAGTTTATGTTTTAGAGTCAACTATTATTTACAAAGAAATGTGCCAAAACTGGAAACACCAGTTTCTCTGTAAAGAATCAACATCTTGATATATACATTGCTTTTGACTGAAACAACAGTATTCTCTTAAATTGTGCTTGATAACCATTGATTTAGCATTTGGAATTTGAATATATTTACATGTTACACAGTATGTCTATTTTCAGAACTGTCCCTATTTTTAGGAACAAGACAAAGGTTGAAATAAAAGAGATTTTCCATTATATATTGATTACTTGCACAAAGTAAGTCGAAATTGTGTATTATTTCCAATCCTGGTTAAATGTACTTTATTATCACATCGTCACAAGCATATACTTACTTTACCAAACAACTTTGACTGTTTAGTGGCATTAACTAGACCGAGTTACATCACATTTCACTGATGCTTTTATCCAAAGCGACTTACATGATATACAGTAGACAGCAACGGCGAGTAATTAGGGTTAAGTGTCTTGCTCAAGGACACATCGACATAGACTAGCAGAGCCGGGGATCAAACCACCGATCCTCTGATTGAAAGTTGGACCTGCTAACCACTGAGCCACAATCGCCCATTGTGGCCAGAGTTTAGTTCTGTAATCTGCTTACTAAGCTACCAGTTGTGAAACTGAGTCGCTTTTTTTAAAATTAGCCATAAGGTATGTCGTTGAAGCAACTCCATTAGATATTACATCAACATACAAACTGGGAACAAAGAGATGACAAAAACATCACAGAGAAAACTGGATCTTAGTGGTCTGATTTTAATGCAGCATGTAGAAACTCATGATTCATCTTTGTTTTCATGATGACACCTACATTTTCTTTGCTTGTGAAGACCACAGTCCTCTTGGCCCCTTGTGGTCATTTAGCACCGACCCTAACACACAAGAGAGTGTGTTGGAAATGAAGTGTTCAGTGAGTAAAACAGTTGTGCACTCAAAGACACTTAAACTGCATGATGAGTTGTATACAATGAGGTAAATCTGTGGATGGTTGCACATGTTCATTCTTACCGATACAAATTAATAACCGAGGGGTACATAATATACTCACAGAACGAATCTTGATGTTTATATTACATCTCGAAACGCCGCTTGGCTCTCAGTTACTACAATGCATTTTTAATGAAAAGTATTAGTGGGCAAACAATGTGACAGCCACAACCCGAGCAGTCATTACAGCTACAGTACTGCAGAGCTGAGAGGATGGAACATTATTCATTTCATTTCATTTGTGGTTTACTTGACTCTGCCTACTCAAGTAGTCTTACAGTATTTGCCTACAGTGTGTGCCTTGTACACAGAATATCAGTAAAATACGATGCAATAATAAATTATGAATTCATTTGAATTATGTATCAGGATGTTATCTGTTTCATGTCAGTGAGGAATTATCAAGAAAAAGTTGCCACAGAAAGAATACCCACATCGCTCTCGCTGTCAATGAATGCAGAGTAAATGTACTCAAGGTCACAGTACACATAATCACAAGACACTACTGTAGTGCTCTGTATACTTTACATTTTCATTTGAACACTATATGTGTTGCATTGTAGTAATGCACACTTAATGGCTCTTTTTGTGTGTCTGTGTGTGTGTGTCACACAAACATATTCCTTATCTGTATTCCTTAAATGAATGTATAAATATGAGGGACATCTTCCTGAAGTTGTCTCCCTTCTCCTGCATAATGTTATTGTCTCAAATCTTCATGGCTCAGTTCACCTACATATTCCCACTCACCTCTAATGATAAGTAGCTAGACTGTGATGTATTCTGTCTCTACCCAAATGGGGGTCAAATGTTGTCTTTTATTGCTTAAAGCATAAAAAGTACTAGAACATATTTGACAAACACTGGAAATCTAGATTAAAAAAAGTAAAAAAAAGAGGTTTAAACCTGTGATGTTGCAGACATTTTGAAATGCTCCAATCACCACAATGAAATGTACTTCACCTGCACTAGAATTTGGGTGCCAAAGTAGTAAATATCTCAAAGGCAAAGACAACACACAACTATCTGCCAGATACCTTTACAATTTAAATAGTATTATTATGGGCAATCAATAGCAAATTGTATATTGTACCAGAATTCATCTCATGCATTTGCCACATGAAAACACGGTCCCTAATCGTTAATACTCTATATGTACAGTATGTCCGGTTACAGAGTAGTCTGGTACGAAGACGAGCCTTCCTCTGAGCTGCTTTGCAGTAATGGCTGTCTCTCTCCGTAGCTCGGCACCCTCTTCCTCCTCTGGTTACGCTTCCACTTCCTTCTTGCAACGATAAGCAGCGCAGCGACGATTGCGGCGATCAACGCCCCGAGGATCCCGGCTCCCAGGAGCCACTGCCAGATCTGCTGGGCCTGCTCGAGGTACGGCGTCAGGAACTCCTGAACAAACCTCTGGCCTGTATGGAGATATGATGTTGATCATTTAAAAAAAAAAAAATTACATCTTGAGAATGCAGAAAGAATAATGAAACCATACAGTAGTTGCAAATATTTGGAAAACTGGCTCTTTTTTAAGTGAATGACTTGTTTGCCTAACCATATATTATTTTTATATTTTGTGACCTCATTTGCCACCTATTGGTGAAAGATATCAATATATTCGCTAAGCCTCTCTGGAACCAATACAGCTTGAATTATTGAATTATAAATGCTGTTGGCCCAATCAGAAATAGTTTTCCAGTAAAATCATGAATCAACTAGTGATTCCTTTTACAATATTCCTTTAATAGCTTTGCACACTTTCTATGCCCCTGGTAATTGATTCATGTTGCTGCCCCTCATTATTCAGTGTATCACAGAAATACACAAGTGTATTGTGGTTTAATTATTTCTGTGAGCTACCTTTGTCCACCAGCAAACAAAAAACCTTTCAATACAACGTAATCCTATCAGCACCGGCAACATGACCCGGTTTTATGTGTTGTACACGTACATCATTGTCCCCTTTGAGAAACCTGTATTAAGGTCACAGTACAGTTGATCGACCCTTAAAACAAAACATCCTACAGCTTCAAAGTCAACAGAGCAGCCTACAATCAAATGGTACCACAGCTGGAACTTAAAGCTTCTACTACTGCCACTGATTTTAAAATCAAATAATATACTGTATACAATGAAAAATCAAATATTCGTAAATAAATTCAGTAAACCTGTGTTTAAAAGTGCAGTGCATATATACAGACAGACAGACAGACAGACAGACATACAGACATACAGACAGACAGACAGACACACAGACAGACACACAGACACACAGACACACAGACACACAGAGACACACACACACACACACACACACACACACACACACACACACACACACACACACACACACACACACACACACACACACACACACACACACACAATCTTTTAGTGGGCTTGTTTGTCATTCTGTACTGACCAGGGTCCAACAGATAGGCATACTCAAATCCCAGAGCCTTGTTGGACAGGAAGTAGTCTCCGTTTCTGAAGAGAGGCAGGAAGGGCACCATGTAGTAACCGTCATTGTGGCCAATGGGAGCATTGGCTCGAGGGTAGTTGGTCCGGACCGGCTGGTGGGCTCTGAGCCAGCGCTCAAAGATGCTGGAGAAGAGAAGTGTGACGAGGAAAAAGGGAACAAGATTGTTATGTAAAAGAAAGCATATTAAAAAGACAAAGACATAGAGCAAGAAAAAGGACCACGCTAATAATATTAAATGAAGATTTCCTAAATACAAAACTTTTCATATGCAACAAGGAATTATAAATTATGTTTAAAATGTGTTTCTGCCTCATACTTTTAAAGAATGGTATGATTTAATTATGTGTTTTGTCAATATTCTTCTGAAAAAAATAATTTGTTGAAATGTAATTATTGTTATTAAGACAAATAACTGTGACATGTATACATAAACCTACCTGAATATGTGCAGGACACCATTATTTATCATCCTGTCTCACTATCCTTAAACCTTTTTGCCCTGCCCCCTGTATCCTCTCCTCCTCTCTCATTTCTAACACATGAATGTTTATTCATCAAACACATGTGGTTATTCGCTGCAGTAGATAGAAACAACTGACCAGATAAGAGATATTTTGTGAAATCACACACTGTCATTAGTAGACACATGGTGTGTTTCCTACCTGTCAATGAAGGCATGGTGCAGCAGGAATATGGGGTCGTTGGCTGAACCCTGCACGGAGGACATGGAGCCGTTCATGAAGACGTGCAGGGCGTTGTGCATGGTGCTCTGGCCTGACACGGCCATACCTGACGTTGGACTGGCAAAACCTGCACAAGGGAAGAAAGGTACTCACTTTTATTTCAAGCTCTTTCACACATCTTTGTGTCACTTTTCATATGGCTAAGATAGATGGGGTCAAGCACACTGGCGACAAGCAAATTACGTATTGAGCTTAAAACCAGCTTTGAGACATGCTCTTGGAAATGTGTGAAGGTTACAATTGGCCTCAAGCAACAAAGTATTGCAAAAATACAATTGTTTTTTATGAATGAAAAAATGTAATTACTCAGTTGTAGTAGGATACCCTTTGAGCTGTTTCAGCCTGCTGTCTCATGAGACTGCACACATACAGACACACACATGTGACTGTGTTTCTGACATTGTATAAACTAAGAGAGCCAAAACTCATTAGACAGATTGGACCGTTGATTAAGTTCAGGTTCAATGGTTAAGCATGGAAGTACAATAATACTCAAGTGTGTGTGTGTGTGTGTGTGTGTGTGTGTGTGTGTGTGTGTGATTCAACCACTCCTACCCTCGACGACGTTTCTAAAGCTCATATTGGCAAATCGGTCCATGGGTCCCGTCTCGTACTGGGACAGGCCCACGGTGAAGTCCACATCAGCTGTTGTGGGGAGTCTCTGCGTGCGGTTGGTGTCATGGTTGCCGGGGTTACGCAACAGTGGACCCTCCCCAGTGGCGTTACACAATGCCGCTCGACTGTTGTACTCCTCTGGCTGGGTGCAGATCACCTACACACACACACGCACGCACGCACGCACGCACGCACGCACGCACACACACACACACACACACACACACACACACACACACACACACACGCACACACACACGCACACACGCACGCACGCACACACACACACACACACACACACACACACACACACAAAGAGCTCAATTTGAAGTGCAAGAACTACTGCAAAGGTTTCTCAGATTTCAGAATAAAGTCTGAGATACATTTTCTGGGATGTGAACACAAAGCCTCTGAAGTAAGATTTTCACTCTGATCTTTTATGCTGACTGGGCCACTTGAGGATGGATATAAAAAAATATATATGTTTCAAAACAACTCATTCATTTATTTCGATTAAGAGGCTAAACCAGCTTTAGAACAACAGATCTGCTGAATGAAACGAAAATATAAAAGGCCTTTTTTTGCTGGGTAAAGGAATTTTCATCCTCTTAATAATGGATAAGAAATATTTGCTCATACATCTACACACAGTTATCAGTGCAGTTTGTGCTCACACACACACACACACACACACACACACACACACACACACACACACACACACACACACACACACACACACACACACACACACACACACACACACACACACACACACTGAGAGTCAGAGACATGTCCTTACCTTCCATGAGGAGAAGACTGAAGCAGGGCTGATGAGGTTTGGATTGAGGGGGCTGCGTCCGCCCATCAGAGCATCGGTGCACACCTCACAGGACTGGGCATCCCTCCAGTCCCAGTATGGGATGGTGAAGTTAAAATCTCCCGTCAGCTTCCTTATCTCGTTCTCCCAGTGAAGCAGGTAGATTCGGTGCCATGGCAGAAATGCTGCAGATTCGTGGGCGAAGTCGATGTCTCTCCACACGTTCCCGGGCCCTCCCAAGAAGGCGTCCCGGGACACATAGTAGTGCATCCAGACAAACAGGTCGTAGGTGTTGATGTCAGAGAACATGGGGTTCTCACCATTTTCACCCATCTCTGCTCTTGTGGCCGTGGAGATCACATAGTCACGGCTGATGGTGTTCTTTGCCAGGTTGAGATAAGAGGTAAACTTCTGTTGCTCCACAGGGGACATGGTCAGGATGTTCCGGCGCACTGACTCCCGGTACTCGGCACAGTTTGAACCCCAGTAGCCAAACCTGCATTCACCACAGTTCACACCTCCATAGTTTCCAGCACAACGACACGTCCGGTTGAAGAAAGCTAAAGGCCAGCGCTCTCTGTCATCAATCCCACTGTGTGGGTACTGGGGCCCATGGGGCTCTTCTGAGACCTCCACCTCAGTGCAAAAACCACGACCTGAAAGAGCACCGCAGGCTGAGCCGTCACCATCCCACGCCGGGCAACACTCTTTGGTCCGGAGTCCCTCCGAGTTTGCACACAGGCGAGGGAATTGGCATAAAGAAGTCCCAATGAGCTGCAGCAGAACTACAGATACAAACAAGCTCTTCATGGTGAAAGTCAGACAGAGTTGACTCCCAGAGGTGGACACAACAGGACCTGAGGCCTCACAGGCAGCTGCAAAGGTGAGACGCAACTGTGGCACAGAGAAGATCCACCACCGTAAAGGTACTGCTAGTTAGTCGGCTGCAAGCCAGATTTCACACAACCAAATGGGATGCAGAGATGGCTTCTGGAGAAAAAAACACACTCTTCAGGTACCTGTATTTACACAAACAACAAATTACCGACTTACTAAATTGCAGCTTGCAGATTTTGAAACTTGCTACCCCTCTATGCCACAATCTAACCCTCCACCAAACCTCCTTCTTCCTCTCTCTTTAACCAAAAGTCCTGTTCTCTTGCCCCTCAGTGAGCTGTTTTAGGGGCCGTCCTCTGGCAAAGTGTGTGATCTCATTGTGATCTCACGCACTCTGTCAGGCACACACACACACACACACACACACACACACACACACACACACACACACACACACACACACACACACACACACACCACAACACATACTCAAGAATGTGCACTCACACTATCACATGCTCAGGATAATATTCTTGATTCCTCTTACATTTTGTCTTGAGACCAGCTGGCCCCTGATCCTCTATACCTCAGGCAGAAACTCATGTGGTGGGTTTGTGTGTCTGCGCACAACCCTCTGCCTTTGGCAAAGACTGGGCTGAAGTTAATGTTTAAAACAAAAAAAAGTGAGATGGAAAATAAACTGTGGATTTATAACCGAGAATCCACCACAGTGACCTCAGAAGTGACCTTCTGCAGGTTTTCAGTCAGGCCAAACTGAAGGTTAGTTTCTTCTCTGATGGAGTGCTGATCAGTGTATTCAGTGGTTCTGCTCCATTTGGCTTTAACAGTGTGATTCATGAAAAATAAGGAATATATTAGTCTGGGCAACAGACTATATCTTAAGCTATCATTCAAGTTGGACTTTTAGTTATTTTTTTAATATTGTCAAAAACAATATTTCCAGTCAAAAAATTGTCAAAAACAATATTTCAGTCATGTGAGGCCATGTGAGGATTACATTTAATGTAAAAAAATATCTTGTGACTAGAACCATGATTTGTTGCTGTAGAAAAAAATCCAACATTAACCTTTAGTTTGCTTGTCAGTTGTTTGATGTGGGTCTTAGAAATTAGCCAGATTACCAAGTATTTGCAACACTCAATATAATACTCAATTGTTCACAATAAAAGTTATTCTATGAATATTCCAAGAAGCAACTTCAAAGGGGGTAATATCAGTTTAAGCATAGCTGTAAAATCAACAAAATGCGACAAAAGAAACCCTTGATAGAACTTGATACAAAGTTATACATATATTTAAGACTGCAATAAAACATGGTTGTAACTTGTGTGTACAGCTTATGATTACATTAATGACATGAATTATTAAATTCACAAGTTGTGCACGCTTAAAGAAACATTTCCTTACATATAGCCCATTACAAAATAACGGGCCTTTTGACAGTGTCCTCACCATAGCGTGACGATCACCTGCACAACAAAATAATCTTTAATATGAGGAAACAATGAGGGAGACAGACAGTGAGAGTTTTCCTGGCTCCTCTGATTACATAGACTATAGTAGTTTACAGTCGGGGCCCAGGGCACAAAGTCATCCGCGCAAACCTCGGGATCACAAGCCGGTCACATGCTGCCGTAGCCAGCAGCTTCCAGCAGCTTATCCCGCTGCTGGAACGCAGCAGTACGCACATGAATGACCATCACAGGATAAACCTGTCTGCAGGGCTGCACTGAAAAAGTGAGCAGACAGTGTGTGTGTGTGTGTGTGTGTGTTTGAGAGAGAGATATTTGATTCATACTGAGAATTGCTCCTTCTTTAAAGCTCTCAGGTTACAGCAGTTCACACCACCAACTCCAGAATATTCCAACAACCACGTGACATGAATTAAAGCGTTCTCATAATTATCTTAATATTTTGTCTCAACCAGACACAAGGGGGCAGTATGACCCGTTTATTACCTGAAACGGAGGAACAGCCACAGGGCGACTGCCTCTCACAGCATGGTTTTAGGTTCCTCCTCATCAATTGTAATTAGACAGGGGGGAAGGGAGCACATGGATGAACTGACCAGCTGGTGGTGTTTCTTTTGCTTATGTGACTTTTTTTATGTGACAAATATTATTCATATTAAAATCCACCCCACAGCCATGCACAAGAAGAAACATCGTACTGCACTTTGTTGGCCAAGAACATATCTTTTTTTTCTTTGCTAAAAAAAAATCTGCTTTTCAATCCAATGGTAGAGAAAGGGGGAGATGGTTTTGTTCTCTATGAAACATATTTTAACATATTTGTGGCTCAGAATCAGATATGGTCAGAGTGCATGAACTACTGGCCTGTGACCCTGCTTCTTCTTTTGCTTTTGCACCTGGAAGTGAGGCAGATAGTTAGATCTACAAATTGGATCAATCAATTTGTCGATTGACAGAAAATCTAAATGCAACTATTTTTGTTCATCTATCCATTATTGTTTTTTTAAGCAAACAGAGCACAATTACACTAGTTACAACTTCTCAAACGTGAATATTTTCCTTTCTTTTCTTTTGTTTTGTTTTCCTTAACAGTAAACTTATTTTTCGATCAGACGAATAACAAACAAAAAACACAGTACAATAATAAATAATAATCATCAACAATGAAAATAATCGTTAGTTTCAGCCCTAAAATAGATTGTTTGGTTTTGAGAGTGGATCCCTGTTTACTGGGACTTTGCACATTTTCTTATTTCATTTCTGCGAGGTGGAATTCACACACTGCAGCTTCCCCGTTGGTGTGCTGTCCCGGTTATCCGGGTGTCCTGGTAGTCAGAGACACGGTGACAGCTTGTCAACCTGTGCTGACAGTTAACAATCGACAGTGAGGCTGCTTTTAGTTTGTATGCAGCCAGACTCTGGAACGCCTGCCAGCGGATCTGTGGACACATGCCCTTTTTTTAAAGTGCGTTCAATTTGCATTTCTCCGCTTAAAATGTGATAAATAAATATTAAACACAGTCTTATTTTATATTACATACTAAACACACATTGGTTTCAACAGGCTTCTGTTTTTCAAGGAGATATATGTTGTTTTTTTCTCTCAACATTTTATAGTTAGGCATAAGTCTGCCAATGAGGTAAGACTTTTTCACCTGATTACAGTGCGTTTCAACATTTTTGAGTGGAGTTGCATAATGTTGAAGAAGGTGTACAGATCTGCCTTTGGTGTCAAACTGTCGACTGACTTGAAAATTGTTGACATTGTTACAACCTTGTGGGAAAGATTATTAAAATTAATTTGAGACGTATTAAGCATTTTAAGAAGGCGGTAATGTCAATCATGAATCATATTTAGCAAGTGTAGATACCTGATGATGACATGAGCAACACAATCAAAATGATGATGCTTATTAGAAATGTAATGCCAATGAGGGTGAATGTTTACCACATGTCACAGTCATATTGTTAAAGTGACATTACCGCCCCAACCTTTACTTGTTCGGGGATGCAGGAATCACATTACACGAGAATGAATGTTTCATAACTGACGTCCTCGTTTTTCTGTTGCCATTATTTTTCCTCTATTTGTCCTACTTAGAGTAGGAATATCACAGATAAGTGACAACCCTGTAAATCAGCTATGTGTCTATGGCAACCATGGGTATCCACTGTTATTTTTGAAATGCCATTGAATAATTGATTTGCTGACTGTGACACTGACTCTGTTGTGCTTGTGATTTGCGGAGGAGTGTGTTAAAAAGTGAATTTTACCCTATGCATGTTTAGATGCATGTGCTGCACACTGGTTCTAAGCACCAGTCGTGCACACAAACACACACACACACACACACACACACACACACACAGTGCAGGTGTGTTTCATCGGGTGTCCTGGTTGCGTCACTGTAATCATATTTTCTTCTAACCAGGGGACCTGTCGCCATGTGATGCACTCCACTGTTGCCCACACACTCTGCTTAGTGGTGTCAGATTACGCTCACATCGTGTGGTAACTGGAGGATTTTCATCCATCATACCTTCCAATCTAATTCTTCATGTTTCAACACACGCTGCTTGGCTGCATGTTTAACTACAGCAGTGAAGGGTTGTCATGGAAATGGAACCCCAGATAATTCTGGCATTTCACCTGTTTTAAACATCTCTATTTAGAAGATCTAACCTCTAATCTAAGATTATAAGACATATTAATTTGGGTTAAAGGCTTTGGGCAGATGAAGACTTTTAGATCCTTCGGATTCGGCATTCTAACATCAAATGTATCACACAATACATCAATCAAGTCAATTATTGATGCAGTGCATAGTTAATTGTCAGACATAATCCGCATCGATGAACAGAAGTAAATATTTGAAATTCTTGTGAGCAGCCTGGTTGAGACGTTAATGAGAGAAGTGGAAACTATGCACATATTCATACTGATTCACCAATACCAAGTCCTTCCTTCCTGCTGCTGTCAGGCCGCACAACCAGCTGAGTTTGCAGTAGACCACAAAAACACTTCAATCACTTTGGTCACTTTAATCACTTCAGCTGAACCAAATTCAACCAAATCAATTGTATTCTGTCTGAATATATAATATTGTTATTGTGGATTCTTTACAGTTTGTATTACTGTTTATTTATATTACTTGTTTTGTATTTCACTAAGTGTCTCTTGTGTTTACTTTATCCGTTTGCTGCTGTAATCCTGCAATTTCCCCACTGCGGGACTAATAAAGGAATATTTTATCTTATCTTATCTCGTAAAAATTACAGCTTGTACTATAAAAGCTTAGGTGCTTTGTCTGGAATTGCCATTTAAACCTTGCCAGATTAGATTGATTTGCACCACTTTGCTGGTTGTTTGATTAAATATGTGACTTTATGATTTTAAGACAGCTACTGGAACGCATCATCAACTTTAGTCTCTGTGAGATTATACAGTCTGAAGAGGAAGGCCAGGTACATGCGGGCCATCCGGTCCCCAATGTCCTTCAGAGGATCCAGCTCTTGACTCCAGCTTTAGCTCACACACACACACACACACACACACACACACACACACACACACACACACACACACACACACACACACACACACACACACACACACACACACACACACACACACACACACACACACACACAAACGTGCAGAGGGAGAGGGAGAGAGAGAGAGAGAGAGAGAGAGAGAGAGAGAGAGAGAGAGAGAGAGAGAGAGAGGTCAGGGTCCATAAGGCTATCACTGCATCAGCTAAAGTCACGTCCAGCCTGCATGTGCATGTGTGTGTGGGAATTTATGTCGTTGTGTGTGTGTGTGCTTGTGTAGCCTATATCTATGCTCTTTTAATGGTCTGCTAATCCCAAATGCATTTGGCTGGCGAATTAATCCAAGCCTTGTCGAAGCCAAGGTCTAAATCTCTTTCTATCTCCCCCTCTCCCTGTCTCTCCCTCAATCTCTCATTCTTTCTCCCGGGCTACTCTCAATCCGTAGGCCTGCATCTCCAGATGGTATCTTGGAGGTAGGTGTGATATCGAGGCAGAGATAGAGAGAGAGAGAGAGAGAGAGAGAGAGAGAGAGAGAGAGAGAGAGAGAGGATGACCTGTGATGCCAGCGGAGCATCCTCATTGGAGGTGGAGAGAGAGAGGACAAGGGGGTTCATTTGTTGCCATAGTGAAAAAGTAGATTATACCGACAGCATGATGCGCTGATGGACGCGTGAGGCATGCTGTGTTTCTCCAGGGGCATTCACCTGTCCTGCAAGCAAAGGTATGTAACGTATGTTGCTTTCCATTCGTGGAGGTGAAATGATGCAGTGGCAGATGCGTGACCGAGTAAAGACAATTTATCACGGTTTTATTTCCCCTAACGCAGTCAAGTTCATGTATGGGGACGCATCTCAAAGTGGCGACAACAAGGGGATGCATAAAACACATTATACAAACAATCACTTTTAAAATAGTACCGCGAGATAAGGTGTCTATAGACTCATGGGAGCTGATAACGACATATGATTTTTTTTTATCTCCTATAATTCCTTCTTTTTACTGCAGGCTTTATGTCACGGCAGTGACATGGTAGGCTATCAAAGGGCGTTTTATTTTATTTCGAAATGTAATATATTTTCGCCCATTTGCTGCCAAGACACATTTCCAAACACATTCCCCAGAGTTGAGGAAAGCGATAAAAGATAAAGAGAGGTTTCCATCCGATACCATATTCATTTGTCATGTTTTTAAAATCATTGATCCAAGTCCAGTGAAAAATAATTAAACAACTCTAATTGAATAGCCCACTTTTAGATTAAACGTCACCGTGCCATTTAAAACAGGGCAAACAAGTCTATTTTCGTGGAAAACCTGCATGGATGGACCGTCACTGCAGGCAGTGTCAGTCAGTCACCGGCAGATTTATATGACTGGAGACGTTTGCAGTGAAGCAGGATGTTTCCATTAGATTTGTATTGATTTTGTTTTTTTAATCTTTAATGATTTGATCTCTGTGGGTCTTTTAAGTGGACGCTAGGCGAAGCTGTAAGACCATAGCCTAGGTTAATTGCTCTTTACTCCTGTGATGGCTATGAAACTTCAAAAGTTATCGATCTCCTCCAATGCGTCGTTATCCCAGCACAGTGTCACCTCTGATGTCTATTTGATCAGAGATGGAAGACAGACAGTCCACCCATAATATAAATTAGGTTATCAGAAGAACCATAGACATATGAGGCTTTTTAAGCTGAAATTGCGTCTAGAATCCTGATCCACCAGTCTATTTGTATTTAGTATATCGGGACCAACAGAGCACTTGACAGTGGGATAATGGGAAATTAAAAAACAAACAATGGGAACCCTCTACAACACCTGTTGGCAAGAAGCTAATTAAAGTGCTGTATTTTCACGGCATTAAATTTCGATTTAAAGTTGTTAGAATTAAACAGAACAGAAGAGGACGAGCACCTGAACTCGGCTCCTATTGGCTGAATCACGCTCGAACCGCGGTAACAGGTGTCACAACGAATTCTGTGACCCCGTCAAATCGTGTCTCCTTTACGGCGTCGTTATAACGATAAGGTGTACGACTTGATGGTTAAATATTAAAATTGAGTTTTGGGGAAATTACAAATCGATGGGAAAACAGACTTTAGCAACGTGACGATAGTTGAGCCGCCGTGAATCTGACGTCTGCGTAAGAATGTAAGCTAATGTCCGCGTAAGAATGTACGCTAATTCTGCGTAAGAATGTAAGCTAACGTCTGCGTAAGAATGTAAGCTAATTCTGCGTAAGAATGTTAACTGACGTCTGCGGTAACCTAACGTCTGCGTAAGAATGTTAACTGACGTCTGCGTAGGAATCTAAGCTAACGTCTGCGTAAGAATGTACGCTAACCTCTGAGTGAGAATGCAAGCTAACCTATGCGTAAGAATGTAAGCTAATTCTGCGTAAGAATGTTAACTGACGTCTGCGTGGGAATGTAACCTAACGTCTGCGTAAGAATGTTAACTGACGTCTGCGTAGGAATCTAAGCTAACGTCTGCGTAAGAATGTACGCTAACCTCTGAGTGAGAATGCAAGCTAACCTATGCGTAAGAATGTAAGCTAACGTCTGCGTAAGAATGTAAGCTAATTCTGCGTAAGAATGTTAACTGACGTCTGCGTAAGAATGTAAGCTAACCTCTGCGAGAGAATGTGCGTATCATAAAGTAGGAGTCAGGCGAGGCTAACATTTGTATTGGTTAAATAAAAAAGTAAAAAAAAACTTCTTCGCTTCATTGAGGGAAGAATACGCTAAATTATGGCAAATTACGGTTTAAGGCAAGACAACTAACGTCAGACACACAACAGGCCGTTGTCTGAAGATTGGTCTCTTAATTAGGTTACTAGTCTACAGACCATCTGCTAGCTTGAATAGTCTTACCAACTAGGTTTTCACACCACATTAGGGAGGATGACAACAGATGAAGGACGGAGGACAAGGGAAGATGGGTCAGATGAAAGAAATGTTCAAAATCCAAACTTAAAGACCAAAAGGATATCTAAAGGAAAGAGAGGAGAGCTTTAATGAAGTAGGTGGGTGTTTTAGTGAAATTGGAGAGGGAACATTAGGGCACACTTGACTGGAGGATAAATGAATATAGATAAAGAGTCGGAAAGGGACGGAGGAGAGGTTAAAACTAGCAGCAGCGAGGTGGGATGGGATGGTGTGTGCGCGTGTGGAGAGAGGGATGAGCGGAGGGCACGCGGGGTGAGGGGCTGTGGGAGAGGAGGAGCAGCGGAGACGAAAAGGGGGCGGGATGAAGGAGAGAGGTGTTCGGAGACAGGCTCAGGTGTGCGTGACTGGAAAACGGAGGAGAGCTCGGAGGCTGCACGGCAATCAGACGGCTCCGGTGTGTTCAGCAGTTGACATTGGGGTCCACGTTATCGGCAGCATCTTTCCTCTGCGGTAGGAACTTGCAACCTAATTATCAAGCGGGAAGAGTGACGCCACAGAGAGACACCGATTCATATGAGGTAAGCTTTACAGTGGGACTTTACATAAATAACGCCTTAATGAACGGCCACCGCGTTTCTTCAGACTTATCCTCTCTCGCCTACTCAATATTCTGCTCAGAGTGATTTTGTCGCACTTTGATATTACCTATTGTTCTTGCAGTATTTATGAAGAGACTTGCCTGCAGGAAGATCTGGACTAGTTACCCTTGCTTTTATATTCAAAGGTTATATATCCTGTAACGGTGCAACCTAGTTAAAAAAGAGCAGTACAGTTGCACTGATGTGGGCTGTAGGAGAGACAGTCATGCCAATAAGACGGAGAGGGATCAGAAACCCGGGGTTTCATCTGTGCATGCTGTGTCTGTGTTCATTTCAGACGGTGTCTCTGTCATGCTTTGCACCATTCGCTTGTAAAAAAAAATCCGTGTGTGTGATTCGGTGCAAATGATGGACTCTGATCTCCCATTGCGGTTTGACGGATGCAGCGCTGCGACATTCATTGTTGTTGTCGTCTTGATTTTTATTTCTCCTTGGAGAGAGAGACCAGTTCGTCCAGACGCTGTGTGTGTGTGTGTGTGTGTGTGTGTGTGTGTCAGTGTCAGTGTGTCAGTGATCACTTCTACAAATGTATCACATCAGTCAAATAATTTACATATATAGATGCCATAGGGAAAAAAAAGTACTACGAGGTCACTGCAAAACCGACTACTGAGAAGGGCAGGAAAAGAAGGCTGCAAGTGCGTGTTGAAAACATTGGCAGCAAGAAGTGATTTAAGCTCAGAGCTCGTTTGGGAGAGTTACCAGGCGCCGCTGTGTCACACCTCGTCTGTGCCGCTGCAGCAGGTGAAATTGGTAATGTGTAGGCACTCTGTGACGACATAAGGCATTGTTGAGACTTGTGTTCCAATATAGTCAACAGTTACCAGCAGCACGTTTACAGTGACACATTGTTGGCTCTGTGGTGGAGGTATTGGCTTTTATCACATATGCAAATTTGGTCCAGAAAGATTCTGATGGTGTTTGACAGCCTCCTTTATTGTCCGATAAGGTCATTGTGTATCATACCTTATTTATTTAATGGGACCCGATGTAGAAGGACGGAGGAAATTGGCTGTAGCTGTCAGGGAGAATACACAAGAGACACAAATCTGATTGCTGTGTGTTGTCGTCTCCTGGTGTTAGTGATGTGATCTGGGAACCAGGAACAGCACTTAGAGAATTCCAAAAACAGGCCAGCGGATAGCGGTGACTGAAAGAAAGCTTTACACTTTAAACATGCGGAAAAACCTTGTTTCCTATGGCTCAGGTGCAAAAAATAGAACCTCTGTCCATTCGAGAACAAGGCGCATATGGAGACACATTGTCACATGCCCACTCAGCAAAAAGCCTTCCCAGTGGATAACTGAGGCTCTCCAAAATACTGCTGCTTCCTTAAATTGTGTACAACAGAAAGAGCAGTATGACCCATTTTAGTTGCCGGAGAATCATTTCAGAAACTACGATATGGTATCAGCTGTGTTCATTCAGCCCCCACCCCCACAGAATGATTTACATTGGCTTTACTTTAATTTCCCTCATTTAGCCTGTTCAAAATATGCAGTGAAAAAGTTTTTACAGTCAAAGTCAAGCCGCTCACATGATGAAAAGAGCAACGGCAATCTATTTTGAAAACTCCAGATGCCCTCCCATCATTAATTACAAAACAAAAAGAAAATGAATGTGTCTGCGGTTAATGGATTCTTTTTGATATATTTTAATTGTTCTTGTCTTTGTTTAATGCATAGTAAATTAAAAGCTTTCACAACACATAAAACAGTGGGTCAGCACTAGCAGCGCTAATGAAACTCGGTGAGTTAAAACAAGACGGAGAAGGAGGGAGCATGTTTGTCTCTGCCTGCGTTGTCTGTTTATGTCTGTGTAGAGGTTGATTTGGAAGGTTTTATAATGCCCTTGTGCGTAGTTCGAATAGAACTAGAGATATAAATGCCTAATGGCGTGTGCAAGATGTTTGTTTAGGGAATGAGGATTTGATTTTCTTTTCCTTTCAGCTACAGTTAGGCCTACGCAACAAGAGAGAGACACAGAGGGGGAGCGTGCCAGAGAGACACAGCACGCATGTGACTGAGTGTGTGAGCGCGAGAGGCAAACGGGAGGCCTGCAAATGAAACAGTGTCTTGTCTTAGGGAGAGAGAGACGGGTGGTAAAAGGATTTTGGTGAGTGGGAGTGTGCCTTAGCAAAGTCATTTTAAGTGAGGAGAGTTTAAAAATCAAATTTTTACATTAATGTGCCAGTAGATAAGGAGATTGGGAGACGGAGACACAATTGCGTCAGTGGTAGCGAGAGTGATGGAGGGAGAGAGAGAGAGAGAGAGAGAGAGAGAGAGAGAGAGAGAGAGCAGAGTTTTGTTTGAATTGTTCATTATTGGAGCAGCAGTTAGCCCTGTTGCAGTCCTGACACTGTCATGTTAATTACGTTCAGTGAGACTCTATGTCCCTTGATGCCTCTTTTTATCACTCTCTCCTTCTGTTTCCGTTCTTATCTCCCTCTCTGGCTCCATCTCTCGTCCTCTACCTCTTTCTCCGTGCACTTCCGCCTTCTCTTTCTTCCCCCACCTTTCCATCTTCCCTCCCCATCTTCCCCCATTCCGTCTTTTCATCTCGTGCGCTGTTTCCTTCCCTTCCTCCAATGTCTCTCTCATCCTCTATTTCTCTATTTCTATAATTCACAACACTTCCCCTTCATTTCTTCTCCCCCCGTCTCTCCCTCCACCCTTTCCCCACGCAGCTAACCACCAACATCCCTGTCACAACCTTGATCCTGTTTTGCATAAGCAGTGGATGCCATCGTCTGCTGTCTAAACTGTCCCAGCTCCCCCGCTGTTTACGGTCAATTAAAATTCTCCATTGCAGTTAGGTATTTGTGTTCCACTGAGGTTAAGCAAATTATAAGGCTGGCCTATTAAATCAGAGGGATGGCTACTTTAAAGTTTACTCAGAAGGAGTAAACTCCCCCCCCACACCTATTTCACACGTATGCTTGGTGTATTTCTGGTAGCTAGACGAGTCCTGTATGTCTGTTTGAATCATGCAAAAGTGTTTCTTCACTTCTACCTAAGCTCTGTCATTTATAACAAGGAACTAGCAATCGTCTACTTTCTGTCCTGGAACAAAAGGAATACAAAATAACCCTGAATACACAGTTTTTGACAAAATCTTTGTTTCAGTCGCCAAAACAATTTATACTGTAACAATTTGGAGAGAACACCCAAAAGCAGGTGTTAAAGTAATGCCATCACACAGCAGGAGAATAGGGTGTCACATACCAAGTTTGATTCACAGACACTTGAGGAATGACCTGGAGGGTTTTTTTGGTGCTCATCATGGTTTTTCAATCTTCAAGGACCATAAGAGAAATAGATTAAAGAAATAAATGTGACTCCCAGTTCTTGTACGTGACTTTGTTGGTGTCACCGTGCTGTATTAAGCTTGTAGGACAAATATTCCTCACAGCAGCTGTGAGTTGTAATACGACGTTGAGGTTATGTTATTGATATTGTGCGGACAAAGTGGTGACGATGGTGACTCCGCTCAGATCACTGTGATTTAGAGCTGCACACCAGGAATAAAAGGGCAAGGCCGTAAAGCTGGGCCAGAGTCTGTAAAGCCTTGATACATAAATCAAGACGACATGTCTTAATAAGCTTCGATAAGAACCAACAGCAACAGCTCATTGTGTTGCTCACTGTAATGGCCGTTGCAATGGTCATTATGTTGATTTTATTTGCACAATTTGCATCCCCATGTCAATAAAATATCAACCTTCATAAGGTGAGAGAGTAAGATATGAGCATCGCAGGCTTTAATACACAGTTTTCTCTAGTAGCAGCTGAAAAGATATATATGTATATGTAAAAAGGCATGTCAAGCTTAAGCAAATATAGGAGTGTGTCAACAGAAGGTGATTATAAAATAAGTAAATAGATCAATTAACTACGAGTTAACTACAAACACACCTGTGTGGCCAGCGTGCTGCGAAGATGTTCACAGTCTAACGGCCTTTTCTGCTCACAGGTTCATGTGAACCTGTCTGTCACCTGTTACTGTGGAGACTAACTCTTCCTTGTAATTGGGGGAGCCTGAAGTTCTTTCAGCCAATGAGACTGAACCAAGATTCTCTTTTGAATTTCGCAGGTTGCGCTGCTGCACCTGTCTCAGCTGTTGCAGTGATGGTCCCACCTTGAAATCCGAGGGAGAGAACCGCAAGTCAGAAAAAAGGAATACATTGTTGTCATCCATTCTTAAAAACTCCTCTGTGCCACAAGCTTTCGCCATGGCCAGGAAAAGTGTTTCTCGGATAAGTAGCTTCCTGTGACGCCTCGATGCAAAATTTGAGATCTGCTTCTCCTTTGTTACCTCAACGGACCAAGATGATGCTTCGGCTGCTGCTAATTCTGTCCATTTGGGTGGGATCTTATCAAGCTGACTCTGCCCAGTCCGAACGGCGAGTTGTAACACACGTACCTGGTGACATCATCATTGGAGCCTTGTTCTCCGTCCATCATCAGCCTCCTGCTGACAAGGTAAGCTTGTGTTGTTGTGTCTGTGTATGTTTGCTTGATGGTTTGTATGTCATAGTTATAGCAATTCTGGTTCTGTGACTGTAGATTTTGTGTAATCCTACAGGAGTTTGATCGAAGCACTTTGAAAATGTGACGGAAGTTAAAACGAAAATTTGATAAAATTGTGTTCAAAATAATTATTGGAGATTATTTATGGGCAAATGTGTGATCTAATGGACATAGCGTTATAAAGCTGCTGTGCTTATTAAGAACAAATTTAATTTGTAGAACGTCGAGTCCATGAACCTTCCCCACGAACCTATTTGACATTTTTTTCAATCCAACTATTAATAGTTGCAAATAGGAAAAAATAACTCTTTGAACATGGCCATGTGAATATAAAACCAATACGAGCCCAGCAGTGAAGCAGGCATGTGTTAAAGCCCAAGTTAAAAAATGTATCTTACTGTTCATTCGGCTGCTAAAAAATACAATGTGTCCGAATATCGACTGTCATCATCAGTAATGACAACGTTTAGACAACATTGTCATAAATGTCAGTTCAATTTCATTTGATTTCTTCCACCCTGTCTGCGCAGGTACATGAACGCAAGTGTGGCGCGGTGCGAGAACAGTATGGCATCCAGAGGGTGGAGGCCATGATGTACACACTGGACCGCATCAACACTGACCCACACATCCTCCCCAACATCTCCCTGGGCTGCGAGATCCGGGACTCCTGCTGGCACTCAGCTGTGGCTCTGGAACAGAGCATCGAGTTCATACGGGATTCGCTTGTCTCCTCTGACGATGCCGAGGAGTGGGGTGGAGGAGGTTCACGGGGAGGTGGAGGAGGTGGAGCAGGTGGAGGTGGCGGAGCGACGATGAAGTGTGCAGATCCCTCTGCTACTCCAATGCGGGGGAAGAAACCCATCGTGGGTTTAATTGGACCGGGGTCTAGCTCAGTGGCCATCCAGGTCCAGAACCTTCTACAGCTGTTCAACATACCACAGATTGCCTACTCTGCCACCAGTATGGACCTCAGCGATAAGGTGAGACCATGTACCTGGACACAAATATCTAGTCCATTGAAAGTGTACGGACGTAGGCCTATACATTTTAGAAGGAGAACTGGAAAGAGAATAAATGAATGCTACTTTAATATGACTTTAATTTAACATTGTAGAATCAAACATGTACTTAAATAAATGTTCTAGATACTCGGTATAACTCTGTCACTCATTGATTTTATTTCCATTGTTTTAGAGCCTTTATAAGTATTTTATGCGGGTGGTGCCTTCGGATGCCCAGCAGGCAAGAGCTATGGTGGACATTGTCAAGAGATACAACTGGAGCTATGTGTCTGCTATACACACCGAAGGTACAACCACCCACACACTCTGTCTCTGACTTTTAAACTTCAGACATGCACACACATTGTCTTTTCCCTTTTCTGGTTCTCTCGTACTCTGTCTTGCTAAACTGCATTCTTGACTCCTCGTTACTTGTATTTACCTGGATATCATCCAGAGTGACTGAAAATAGATGGAACAGTAGTCCAAGTGGAAAGCAAACAGTTTCTTTACAAAAAAAAAGACAGGAGTAGTTTCTGTGCAAAGACAATGATCGGAGCAGCAGTGCAGCATAGAATGATTGTTTTAAAAAAAGAACAGTTTCCATCTTCATCATGTAAATGTGATGAAATATGAAATATTGCAACTGGAGTTGAAGATAGCTAGAAGCCAAGAAGTTGATGAAGCTGTAATATCCAAAAACAGATGCCATTGACCTCAAAGTAAAAGGCATCCTCTCAAAAATGATGCATGACACCTCAATGATGAATGAGGGAGAAACATGGATAACTGGAGAGGGATTGTGGGCTGTAGACATAGAAAATAAATTGTGATCGACTTTTTGAATTATTTGTTTTTGAATGGAGATCTACTGTACTCACTCACTCACTCACTCACTCACTCACTCACTCACTCACTCACTCACTCACTCACTCACTCACTCACTCACTCACTCACTCACTCACTCAGTCTGAAGGAGGTAGTGAGTTGTGTCAGTTGGTTTATTTGTGGGAAATGTGTGACAGCTACATGAACTGGAGGACAATGCAGTAAGGTGTGTGTTCATGGCTCGCTCCACTGAGAGAACACTTGTTGAACCTGAAGAGAGTGACACACACACACACACACACACACACACACACACACACACACACACACACACACACACACACACACACACACACACACACACACACACACACACACACACACACACACACACACACACACACACACAGGGCTCTACATCCTGGCCTGTGGCATTACCTGAGGGCATTACAGCAGCATTTGAATTGAGCTATGAAGGGTAAGTGTGTGTGGTAACGGTTGGCATGTATGTGAGTGGATACTACATCTGTACTGAGTATGCACATGTGTGTTTGGGTGAGAGAGAGAGAGAGAGAGAGAGAGAAAGAGAGGGAGAGAGAGAGAGAAAAAAAGAGAGGTGTGTTTGTATAATGCAGTGGAGGATACGCAAAATACGCTGCAGCAATCATTAACTCAAATTCTTCCAATTGAAAATGCAAAGGAGGTTCTTTGCAGATGTTAATGAGATGACATTTGTTTATGTCAATGATGGGTGGAACACAACACATAACATGTGTCTTGTGTGTGACATTTATTGTTACCTTCCTGTGAGGTGTGTGTGTGTGTGTGTGTGTGTGTGTGTGTGTGTGTGGGTTAGTGAGTGAGTGCGCGAGCTTGCTGGTGTGCTGCTATTAATCTCAGCGACAAGACATAGCACGTTTTATGTGTCAAGGCATTTGTGTTCGAGAGAGTGCTGGTTGTGGTTGTGTGTGTGTTTTTCAAGAAAATATTGAGTTGTATTTCCTCAGACATGCGTGTTTGACCTTGGAACTGATCCTCAAGGTTGACTGCCCCCTTTTTGAGAGGGAGAGAGAGAGAGCGAGAGGGAGGGAGTGAGAGAGAGAGAGAGAAAACGATGGGTTTATTGAGGAAAAGAGGATGAAGATAAAAGGGGGGATGAGGACAAGGGATGAAGAGAGAATGGGGAAAGCACACATTGATAATACCACCAGAAAACCACAGACGACCAAGTACTTGGGGTAGATAAGAGAGGGCGTGCAGATTGAGAAAGATGGTGGGGGCTCATCAAATCTCAACATTAACATTTTGCATCTGGAGGCTCGAGACAATAGAAACTAATATGCAATAAACTGAATAATACATGTAATATCAGGACAGTAATTACATTGACATAATGAAATAATGTGATTGGCAAGGGCAATGCCGTGAGTGTAGCTTTCTCATTGGTAAAGAGTATTTGTCATACATGACTGAATTTCGGAACAATCCTTGTTCCATTTGTGAAGCAACAAAGTCTCTTTGGCCTCGTTTGGTATTGTCAGACAAATCAGACACAAAAGACAGACCGGCGGGTAGTCATTACGCAGTTCATGTCGCAGCTCAGATGAACTGTGTTACATAAAATGTGATTCAAAAACTTGAAAACAGTATCAAGGGAATTGAAAAGTAAATTGCATAAAACATATGCGCTTGCGCCTGTGCTTTAATAGACAGGAGAAGTTGTAAAGTCTAAATAGTTCCTGGAATAAAGTCTTTGTAGGGCACCTTGGGGAGACCAGCCTGTAGCTGAAGGTGCTCAACTGCTTCACTAGGCGCTGTGAAGGGAAAGGGAGGTGCTGTACATTGTCCTCTGTCAGCAGTCTTCTTGAATCCACCACCAGCCACTTCCTTTATGGATTTGCACTCTACTCTAGAGGTAAACTTACTGCATAGTCTGGCCATTATTGATCACGGTCTGTTGTGAGTCTGATCATAACACAAACTAATAATAATTCACCCACATGGTTGCAATTGGGTCTCTGTCTTCATTTAGTATTTCTCTAAAGAGAATCATGATCGTCCTCTACTGTGTCGCTCTTTCTCTGCCTCCCTCTGTCGCGCTGTTCAGTTATGTCAATCCAGCTCGAGGGGTATTATTGACATGAAATTTGACATGTGTCCCCCAAGCACGCTCCAACAGAAATTGATCAATCTCTCAATAAATCAAGAAGCCAACCCTCTCTCCACCTCTTCCTCTTTACTCTCGCTCCCCTTTTATCATTTTCACTTTCTCTCATTTATTTCTTTACTCATCTCCATCTGCTCGGTTTTCTTTTCCCATCATCCCTTTTTCTCCGTCTGTGTAGCATGGCATGCCCTGTGCCTATTTAAAGGCCATCGCCTGCACAGGATTGAGGAAGATGAAACTGGGATGGGTTAGGGCGGGCAGTGCATAGAAGGGTATAATGAATGTGGAAGAGAAGGACTGAATATGCTCACATATTTATTGTGGTGTGTGTTGTCTAAGGGTGAAGATTCAAAGTGGGCCATGGGCCCGCATATAACGAGAGCTTTGTGTTGTAATGAGCCTGGGTCAAATTGACTCAGACTGCGATTGCGGAACTCATGTTCTGGGAATCCATTTAATGGCTTCTGTTAAGATAGATAGATGGTGTGCCAGTCCTGAGGGAGTATTAAATAGAGATTTCCTATTGGCACAGATGTTAGTAAGGCCATTAAGAGAGAGAACTGTCTGAGCTGTTGCCACGTTAAACCCAGTTAAAAGCATTTACCAGAGGATATGTGTTCTGGGAAATAGTTTGTGGAACCATATGTAGTTACTTGCACCTGTACATGTACATGAGCACACACATGCATTAGTGCAAATGGTGTGCAAGTTTTTAATGGTGAATACAACTGATCTGCATCCTGTCTGTAGCCTGGAGCTATATCCATTACATGTGATAACAGACATGCACATTTCATCTGTAATTATTGAAGAAATATAAAACCTATGTTTTACGAGTACAATATTTCTGCTTCTCTGTGTTTAACATAGAGTGATAGACTGCTGGTGGGAAATAAACAAGTCATTTGAAGACAATCACTTGGCATTTCATGCTCTTTCTAGACATTTTTTTGTAGACCAAACAATTAATTGATTAATAAATTAGGCAACATTACATTAAGTGGCAACATTACAAGGAATATAATGTCTGTCACTAACTTTACATTTGCTTAACAATTCCTCAATAATGCAGACGGATACTGATACAAACACAATTACATTGTACAGAGTTTGCGTCTGAGTCAGTATGTGTGCTAATGCATGCTGTTATGTATTTGTGTTTGTGTGTGTGTTCTATTTGCCGTATAATTCAGTAATCTTGTTTAACTCTGTGTTTGACACAGTGTGAGTGTCAGTGAGCATCTGCCCCAGGGTATTACTGTTTGTGACATTCAGCTGCACATTGTTGGAGCACTCCAGATGTGATATGCGGTGGTGAGTGGAGACCTGGGAGAGGACAAGGAAAGGAGAGGGATTGTCAGGAGGATATCCTTTTACTCTATAATGTTTAAATGTTTAGTGCATGTTGTTTTTCTCTGGCTGAAGCTGTGACCAGAGTGAATGAGTGTTGAAAAAAAGAAACTGACAAGGAACTGAGAGAGGGGAAAGGGAGGTAATATGTAATTGCATGTAATAGACCTGATAAGAGTGACAAGTGGTTCAGGGTGGTAATTGAGAAGGATGGAGGAAGGGTGAGAAGGAGAGTGCAGGGATGGAAACAATGGGAGAAAAGACACAGAAGCACCTGTCTCTGTGTCTTAAAATGCACTGCCTGATTCACGGATACGAGAAAGCGGGGGTAGAAGAAGCAAGAGGAGAGGGGGCTCCACGAAGGGCAAGCAGAAGACTCTTCAGCTTTGCATTTGATTGCATGTTGTAATTTATTGCAATATATCAGATGAATAACAAGTTGAGGAGGAGAGATCAAAGAAGAAGAGGGTGGAGGGGCATACATGTGCGTCACACAGTGAGAAATGATTTTTGTCCTTTTTTTATTTTAATCTTTCATGTTTTTTTGAAAAACATTACTTTAAGCTGTTTTTGATCTTTTTTTGTTTATCATTGAAATGATAGATTTAGATGTAGGGATTATATGGACACAGCTCTGTAGAGGAAACCAGCAAGAAGTATAAAGGGACAAGAGCACAACGGGGTTAAGGGGTATAAAGAAAACAGATTGACCTTGTGAATGTGCAATCTCAGTGCCGGATGTCCCAGTTGTTTCTGTCAGACGGAGGGGATGAAACAAAGCCACTACATGCTGTATGTGAGGAGTTTGGCTCTAAAATGTGAAGCCCGCCATGGAGCTACACAGGAGGTAATGGCTGTAGTGCTAATGAATGAAAGGCATGATTTAAGGCAAAAGGGAGGAAGTGGAATATAAGCAGGAGTTGCAGGTGTGTAAGAGTGCAAGATACTGTGTTAATTTTCACTTTGCTTGGCATGCATATTGTATGTATTCATAGGCCATGTCCAAGTCAATGAAGCCATTTGATGATTAGTGACATGCTCGACATAATATTCTTAATATTCTTCAAATTAAGCTACGATAAGTCTGCATGCCTTAGTCAGGATTGCAATGTTTGCTGGAAAATACTGTGTAAAAATGTGCTTTATTTGGGGTCCAGTGGTGAGGAAGAGCGGACAGACGGACTATTCTGTCCACGGTGATGATGAACTGATGAATGTGTGTCTGTGGGTGGGTCTTTTATTTGGTAGGGATGGGAGCAGGAGTATTTATTTACGCATGTGTTGGTAATACAAAGTAGCATGAGTACATGTGTGTTTGAGAGATTGAGAGGAGTGATGAAGAGACACATGATAGGCTTACTGAGAAAGAGTGTGTGTGTGTGTGAGTGTGAGAGTGTGTGTGTGTGAGTGAGTGTGAGTGAGTGTGAGTGTGAGAGAGAGCTGTCTCACACATAAATCCCTTTTGAGACCAGAGTGAAGTAGGTTACAAGCTTTATCGATTTTGATGATGGTACCAGTATGTGTGTGTGTGTGTGTGTGTGTGTGTGTGTATGTGTGTATATATATGTTTCAGTCAATGTGTGTGCAGGGGAAGGACAGTCTGTACCATCTGTCTCCCATTCCTCTCACTGAGACACTAATTACAGGACTTTACACTTCGCTCCACCACACTCATCATTGGCCTGACTACACACACACACACACACACACACACACACACACACACACACTGAGATGTAGTAGCGGTCAGGGATTGTGGGATGTCTTAGACTTTTGTACATTTCCTCTTCCTCTCTTTCCCCTTTTTTTCTGTGTGCTTTTCTTTCCTGCCATGATAAATTTTATGTCTATCTTTCCCTCACTCTATTCATATCACGTTTTCTCTTTTGACCTCTTCTTTTAGCCTCTTCAATTTAGATAGAACACAGATCAATAATACCCAATTAGACTGCATCATTGCTATTATACAATGCTCTGTAAAAAAAGGCAACATTAGAACATGTAACAGCCTCATTAAGTGAGAAAATGAAAAAAAAAAGGTTGAGGAAAAGATTATTTTGATGTTTTCTTACGTCAACACAGAGTAGGGGAAGGGATAAAAGGGAGAGGAAGAGAAATTAAAGAGGGGAATCCTATCATATTCTTTGCCAGTGTGTACAACCATTCATTAGCATAAATTCCAGGTCACCCACTTTCTCTGGCAAAGAAACGGGTGCCACAGTGGGGAGATGCTTTCTCTGACATAAATTTGGGCTTTTATGAGTCGAGCAGTAGCAGGCAAGTTACTGCAGTGGGCAATTTTTGGGGCAGTATGGTTTATTAGGGAGAATTAGACCATTTATGATGGCATATGTCCTCTTTCGGTTTGCACAAGTCAGCCAAAACTTGAATTCAATTAATTGTTATTATTGTTATTATAATTGTTATTATTTACATTTGCCTGCATATGCATGCAGGTATATATGTCTCCATCCATCTACACATCCATCCATGTTCATTTGTTCCTTTAATGGAATCAATAATGCTCATTGGCTACAGATTGCCCCGTTATCCATTTGTCTCTCTAGACATCTATCTATCTTTACAGACATCCATCTATGTTCCTCTGCATTCAGTAATTCTCAAACAAAACCGATTTAATTAAATATTCCCCACCCTATTATAATAACCAAATATTCCCTTTTTTTATGGTTTTCCAGGCAACTATGGTGAAAGTGGGATGGAAGCATTCAAGGACATGGCAGCCAAGGAGGGCATCTGTATCGCACACTCTGGTAAGATATTGTTAACGGTTAGCTAAGCATTGTTCATAACAAACAGGACAGAAATGTGTCGCCAAGTCAGAGACTGCATTGTGTTTTTGTGGGTGTACAGTAGGTGTAACGGCTTGTTAGTATTTTCCAACAAACGGCAATAAGCAGCACTTGCATCTGATTACATTTTAACATTTTACAGTACACAATGGTGTTAACATGTACCTGCCACCACGGCTTACAGACATCTACTAAACAAGAAGACATACAATGCATTTCACAAAAAAGGTCGGCCTGTTGTTCTATTACCTCGAAGACCCGTTTTCACGCTGTGGGTGTCAGGTGGTTGACACTTGAGCACAATAAAATAGAGAAACTGTGACAAAGAAGCCCCAAAAGAAACTCTGCACTTCCCAACACACGAAGCAACAGAGATCCAAACACATCGCATCCGTCACAGAGCGTGTTTGTGTTGTTTTTCTCAGGTAAAATCTGGAGCAATGCTGGAGAGCAGAGCTTTGACCGGCTGCTGGAGCGACTGAGGGCCCACCTGCCCAAAGCCAGGGTGGTGGCATGTTTCTGTGAAGGCATGACAGTCCGCAACATCCTCATGGCCATGAGACGCCAGGGGCTGGTAGGAGAGTTCGTACTCATCGGCAGGTCAGTGGAGCTACAAAGTTATACTGTATTACGAAGAGCAGTGGTACATCCCCATACATAAAGGATATACATTACAGGGTTTTCCCCAGGAAAAAATTAATATGATCGAGATGTGTCGATGGGTCCTTGATTTCCTCTGTTAACTCGCTCGAGTCTTGATTACTTTTTTGAAAGTTGGGGAGACATTTTTTTGTTTTTTTTCCATGTTATATCACCAGGCAGCTACATTCAAATTGTGGGATCCACTGGGGATTTCAGCCTCTGGATGTTTTTGAGGGCAGATGGAGAGGCAAAGCTGTGGCTCCACGCTCTCCTCTAAAATTACCTTCTTGTGAGATCCATTCATGATTATAAACACAAAGCTATTAACATTACCGAGCTGGTATAAATATGCACTACTAATTTCAACCAAGTTCTGTGCATAAACTGTGCATCCAGCTGGTGATTATGAAACTTCAAAGCAACTTCAACCTGGTCTTTGACCTGCAGTGCTGGTTGCATTTCCCAAAGTATTTTGTTATTCTGCACACATTTCCAGATGCAGGGGACTGATTTGGCCCCAAATATTGCCAACTGAAAAACTGGCAGGCATTATTCGCTTCACATTACCACTGAACAACAGGTAACATTTATTCTGACCAAACTCTTGTTTAAGTCCCAGGAACCTCTGTGACTTGTTCGTAGACAAACTTTTTTTAAATGATGCTGCAGTAGCCTTTGTATCACAGACATAGAGAGCCTCTTGAATGGCGGTGCATAACCAAATAGACTGTCGAGCCAAACCGTACACCAAGAGCATTGTTGCCCTCTTTATACATTCACAATAACGCACATGGACAGACACGCTGTTTTGAATTTCAGTGTTGGTTTTCACATTAAGCTTTGTTCTCGCTTAGATGAGATCCTCCTACATTTCACTTGCAAAAATAACCTTCCAAATGGGTTGTTTTTATCTACATATGTGCATGTGTGTGTATATATATAAATATTATATATATATATGTGTGTGTGTGTGTGCATGAAAACGTATTCTCAGCCCTTTAGTTGCCATGCCAACTGTGTAATAAACACAAGATGGACATTGAATTTAGCACCTATGCAAAGAACAAAATACACTTTGAATAGTTTGCACCCATAATCATGTTTCTACCATTATAATGCCACAGATGTAATTATATTCAATTCCTTTCTACTCCTGCAGAGATCTGTGCTGCGTAACTAAATCGTAGCCAACATCATTTTTGTTGTCATCGCCACCACGATGCTCATTTTTCATCACTCTCATTTTACTCATCATCATCATCTTCATCTACATCATCATCGTCATCATCCTGCAGTGAGTGAGGTAAAGTACTAAATCATATTCTGTGTCCCCTGTTGATTGTGTTTCTTGAGATGTTTTTAAGTTGTGACTATTTACAATGCAGACGGTTTGATGGACAGTTTCAGTTGAACACATCTGTTTTGAACACGGCCCGCCTCTCCCGTCCTGTAACAGTTACTGTGAATGTGCCTTTGAGCAAAACACCTTCCCTTCCAATGGCCAGCGGTTAGCAGGAGAAATATAATGGAAGCTCTCAAACGTGAATTTGTGGAAGTGGATTAAGATAAATAAAAAATTGCCGTTCTCAGTGGGTGAAAACGCTAACGCTATATTATTTATGATTCATTTCCCATATCACCCTAATTCTCAGTCCAAATTCGGGGGCTGCAGCAGCCTTTTTTGTTTCACCCTATTCAGCTCCATCCAAAGAATGCTGTTCCCAGTTCTTTTTAATGACAACTACTTCTACGGATGCTTGAACAAGCAGCCGGTTTTGCTGCTGTGTCACTCGGAGTGTGAATACAGCGAAAGAGAGGCTCTTTCCAATAAACCCAGTTTATGCTTTTTGGCAAACTGGAAACTGTTGAGGGTTCTTATCCATGTGTCTGGTTTGTCTCGGTTTCTTGTTATTCAGAGCACCTGCATGAGCGAGAGTGGGATCAGGGGGATAGCGGGATTGTCTCTAGCGTTACACTTTCTTGGTGAAGCCCATTTCTGTCAGGTAAAAAAGAAGCGGAGGCCATGACTGCATATTATAGGGAATTGAACCAATTAGCAAGAAAAAGCAAAATAATTCTTGGATGAATAAATGTGAATAATAGATTTAAAAGAAAGATGAAAAGACCACTTGTGGTACACCACATTCGCTTTGATATTCGGCATATAATTTGCTGTTAATTCCAACAATCAACCAAATAAAGTGTTATTTGATAAATCATGGAATTCTAGCTGACATAAAATGTTTAAATTAAAATGACATGCCAAATTAATGGCAACAGTTTCCTTAAATTATGCAACACCATCTAGCAACCAGTTGGAACGGTTTCCCATATATTTTATATTTTATAAATGGAAAAAGTATTTAGATTAACTAAAGCTCTCACACTATTTAGCTTTCCACTTGTGTGAATAAATAGTTTCCTAAGGCTGAATATGGAACCTAAAGGCATGTTAAAATAGATGTTTTTGCAGTACAGTATATCTTATAGTCCATCTCTGGCCAGTCTGTCTTGATTAGGTCGGTTAATTGAATATCAGCCTTTGTTAGCGTCAGTATCATAAACGGGCTGTAGTTGTAAATTGGGAGATGGTCACGGGTGGGTGCTCTGCTCACTGGAGGTCTGTGGAAGGAACTTCTGATTAGCCCAGTTGGGCAGACACCCGTTTAACACCAGGATAATTACATTACCACGAGAGCACATCGAAGATTATTCAGTTACCTAGGGCAGATAAGCATGGTCATTAATAGAGGAGACTACTACAAGATCTCCAGATTGCCTTTCTACTGTTGAGATGTGCTGATGACTTACAATAACTAATGTCTTTCTGTATTATTGCATCTAACATTGCCTGGATATGATGTGTCATTCTAGAGTCATCTTGGGGCTTGTTTTTGAATTGGTTGATGAATCCTCAGTTTTTTTCTTTGATCTTAATCCTCGAACCTCTCATAGGAAACTCCTTTTGAGAAATACTTTTTTTTACATGAACACTTAGACAATACATATTAGTCTAAAAAGGTCCTCTGTGACACGACTTTAGGACCCTGCTCCTGATACGTTTCATGATAAGTCACATTATTGAAGACATTGATAGCAACTTCTCGATTGGTCAACCGTATGAATCCTTCTGAAAAATAATCATGGCAGTGACATTGCGCTTTGAAGAACCAATACATTCAAGTTTGCTCAGGAAAGGTATTCTTTACATGCTGAGTGCTTCATGAGTCCTTCATGAGTGAACTTTGGCTCGTTGACACTTTTTAGAACTCCCCAAGAAAAGCCCCACAAGCATAAGACACGGGTTAAGACGAAGCCTGTGGGAGGGGTCACCTGTAATAGACACTTTACTGTCTGTGTTGCATTGGCAACACTGACCAAAGTTGTTGTTGCATCTGGAGGAAACAGGATATAAATATTAAAGAAGTGTGGAAACGGGTTGTTCAACATGTGTGCCAATGCCAGCAATCATGCCTACAAGGAAAGTTCTGTGGATTGTTTGGGAAAAAAACAAACCCTGTCTCACGCATGGTATTAAGTCATTTCCGTGTCACTTCTTGCGTGTGTTTAATGATAAAATGTAGTTTTATCTTGAAGTATGTAACTCCCTGTAACCGGTCAGTCATGTAGCCTGGAAACAACTTCAAGACTTCCAATTACAAAACAGCAAGTTCTATCGTGTTTACAGTGATCTCACATCTTTGATAGTCATGTAGTGTAAACTTTGCTTAATGTATGTGAGCCCACAGTTGATTATTACACTCCATAAACATGAGCATAATATAGAAAGAGAGGATTATTTAGTGCATTGAAGACCTTAGAATGACATCAGAAATTCTGCCATTTCCAGTCATTTACAGTACATGAAAGTGAAAGTTTGAATGTTTTAAACTCCAGCCGATGCTCAGTTTCACTGTGTTTTATGTTCGTCTTCTAGAAATAATCTTTAAAAAAAACATCAGGTCCGAGGGCTAAGTACCACATCATAAGAAAACTATGAGACACAGTCTGGATTTGGAGCCTCAGTGTATTGATTGCTTCTGTCCTATAATTCCTTATTGTGCCAGCAGGCTGCAGATCCATTAATGAATAGCTATTATAGCTATGCTGAGATAAATATCTAGCCACATGGGTCACACAACCCCACCACACACACCACCACTTCCACATCTCCACATTTAAACACACACTTATTTGCACAAATTCACATGGCCTCATGTCAATAGATTTTCCCTTAATTCGCTTCAAGCGAAGCATCATCTCCTTTCTCAAATTCAAATAATGTCTTATCAATGCCACTTAAAATTAATCTCTTTCAGCCCCCATTTATGAAATTGCATTTCGTCCTTCCATATTTTGCAGCCATACCCAGATCCACCACCCAAAATACATATTTTATTCGCGCACACAGGTTTTTGTGATGATGCCTCTTTGGCTGAGCCCTGTAGCAGTGGACAAATGCTGTCCGACTTGTTAGTATACAAAATAATCACAAACAGTTAATCCCTTAAATGACGTATTACAGAAACATTGCAGATTGTGTGTGTGTTTGTGTGTTTTAGTACACTGTACCAGACAATGAAACCATCTACACTATGTGTTAGTCTGTGAAGATAATGCGTATGGCTCAATGGGTCAGACATCAGAAGTTTAAAATAGTATTTACCTTCTTGTACACACACACACACACACCCACACACACACACACAAAATGCACTGTTCCTTGCAAAACATTTCCATCCAGACCAGACTAGGCAGCCAGTGATAATCACTATGACTTATCATGTGCTTGACTTCACAGGAACAACATCTATGTATTTTATGGTCAGTTTGAAATATGTCCCCCCGAGCACTGTTTCCCTTTTATCTGTTACTGTAAATCCACTCCAACATTTATAAATGGCTGGATTTTACAGCAACAGATTTCAGGCAAACATTCGATGGGGAGATCCAAGTTGATTAGAAATCACCCAAATAATTGGTTAAAAAGTGCAAATACAAATTATATAACTATATAATCGATAAAAAAAAAACTATGCATGTAAGTTTGCGACCTTACAATTCAAGCAGTGTAGTTTCATGTCCGTGGCAGACACAATGTTACCACTGCTGGATTCTCTGCGTGTTTCATACGAGGCAGGTATTCAAACTGTGCTTGTAAACGACTACACTATTGAATGGATCGAAAGAGAATAGTTTTATTCAAAAGTCGAAAAGCAGACTCTCTGGAGATCATCCAGCACAAGTCTGCACCCCTTCTGCCTGCTGTTGCCATGGAAATATCCCCTGCCATATTTGGATGAATCAGCATAGCAGCTGGGGTGATATGTGGCGCATGCGCATGTTTGAATGAATGGCTATGTGCATGTGTGGGTGCATCTGAATGTGTGTGTGTGTGTGTGTGTGTGTGTGTGTGTGTGTGTAAGGGAACGTGTAGAGGTTTTTCTGTGGAGCTAGCAGTCATATGTTAGAAGAAAGGCTTATTGATGAAGCCAACGGCCAATTCAGTGAAATCCAGATGAGTGCCTGGAGACTTCTGTGCTGATCCTCTACGACCCCATTGCCCTCACATCTCAACTCTCTCAAATGTCTCATCTTCGTCTCACTCTCCTTCATTATTATTCAGCTTTTTCCTTCTCTTACGTCTCAGTTGTGACTTCATCTCATCGTCTCTTTGTCCCTCTCTGAATCCAGCTATGTTTTATCAGAGTGTAAGAGTGTGAAGCCTGTGAACTGAGACCCCGTACCGATCGTTTAACAGAGGTCATCCCTGCAGTGCCCCACTTCTCACTACAGCTGTCTACGAAGGCCGCACTTTCTTATGGTTTTAAATTGAGAGATTTCAAAGAAAGAAGTTAAACGGTATCCTGTGGCTGTGAGATGTCTCAAAGCTGCCTGTCTTTAAAATTGATTTTAAGGGTATTGCACACCTGCTTGAGAGTGAGAGAAGATTAAAGACATGGTGAGGGCAGAGCAGGCAAACCGAGCCAGGAGGGGGGAGGAAAGATGCAGAAAGGAGAGGAAATGGAATGAAGGGAGAAGATGGTTGAAGAGAGGAGAGATTAGCACTTGAGGGCAGAGCGGAGAAGACTAGTATTGTGTGTCTGTCTGTGTGTGTGTGTGTGTGTGTGTCTGTGTGTGGCATTCAAATATTATTGTAATAAAAGATTCTGTGTCAGACATGAAAAACAAATTGCTCTCAGTAGGTGTGTAATTTACGCATTACTGCCGGGTTTGGGATGTATCTGCCCTTGCAAACACACATTTACACAGGCACATATTAACACACAGAGGTGCAGATACACACACTCACACATAGTGTACATGCACACACAAACACAGCCTATTCCAGTCTGTATTCTAGTATCACGTTAATTCACCCTTGATTAAAACAGGAGCTGTTTAGTGTCATTTAATTGGTAAAACATTGGAAATGAATTCAGCTCTTTTTTTCATAGCTTTATATTAAAAGATGGCTGGTAATTAAACACGGGGGAATATGTAGAAAAGGATGATGGCTCAAGATGTTTATGAGTTTGTGCATCTCAGATATTGAAGTGTGTGTGTGTGTGTGTGTGTGTGTAAATGAGTGACTAGGTTTCGTGAGCGAGTGATCTTCCTACTGTTCGATCTGTAAAGGTTGTGAGATCAATATGTGGTCTGTGGCTTCATGGCTTCTCTCTGGAGGTCCACACACACAAACACACACGCACATGCACACATGCACACACAGACTGCATGTAATTTACTCTGTTTCTGACTTCCGAGGAAACAGTGGAAATGTGTCTGACCTGGGTTAAGAAATGTAACGTTAGAAATCTGTGCTAATGACTGAAGTCTTGTTCTGAACAGAGGCATCGAGCTCAGGGACCCAACAAATCTGTGTCTTCTTTGGGAATGTTTTTTGAAGCCCTGTCGCTAATCCACCCGACACTTACATTTTCCCCAAAAAAATATTTGTATTCCTTGGAGAAATGAATGAGCCTATGTCCATCTGTCTTTCAAATGTGAACTCTTCTGTGAATTTTCACATTCCTCTTGTCTAATTTTGCAGAAAGCACTGATAGCTTGTGGGCAAGTCCTGTCTTATTTTCATGATGTGTACACAAAACTGCAGACCCAGTGAACTCGACCAGCACAGTTTTTGATATTAAGTTAATGCCAATCATTGCCAAGAAACTTAACTTTATTTGATATAAAATTGAACACTCAAAACTGTAGTTATTTGACAATTATGCACATGTTTGGTAATGTGTCAGAAAAGGGGACATCAACTTTTATTGGATTTGACATTTGACGTTTTTGTTATTGACATTCTTTTGTTGTTCAACATAAGGCCCTTTTCATTTTCGGTGAATTTCGAAGAGACGGTTCCTTGGATCTCTTTCTTACTTGGTGTCATAAGTGTCAACCACATATCAAAGAACTCAGCAGGTTTATTTCTTCACATTTTAAACCCTAACGAAACTCTACCCTGACTTTCATTTTCGGCTGTCAGTTTGAGTGAAGGCCTCTAAGACAGCTGATCAAAAGGCTGCTGAACTGAAACTATTCAATATCAAAGTTTTTCTTCCTCTCTTTCTTGGTCTTTCTTTGAACACTCTGTCTCCCCCTCTTTCTCCTGTTGTTCCTGTCTATTTTACACTTTAGTCTCTATGTCTAACTTGTCTGCTCATGGATGTTTATTAGAATTGAGTGGGAAGACTTAAGGCGATATCCAGTACATCAACTTTCCTGTTTTTATTATTCATTGATGTATTTTACCTTTTATTTTACAAGAGAGTTCCATTGAGATCAACATCTCTTTCATAAGAGAGACCTGGCCAAGGTAGTAGTGATGCAATGGTCAGACTTCATTATTACCCGCACCCACCCAACCCTGTTAGAGCGAGTCCTTTCCCCCCCGACCCGTAAATAAATGCATTAATCAATCACCCGAAACCGACCGCTGACCATCTGAGGTCTGAGACCAGGACAGTGCTTGTGTGTGTGCATGAGAGAGAGAACCTGTGGGCGTTACCTAATAAGTGCAGCCTGAACCTGTTCAACCTGTGCATCATTACAATATATATATGTAATAATAGTAATCATAATTTAGATACATTTAGATATTCAGCACTTTCCAAGACAAGGTTACAAAGTGCTTCACAAATAATAACCACATTATAATAATAAAAAAAGGAGGCTAAAATGGGGTTTATGTGAACTATTATGTTTGATGCAGATAACAAGGTAGCAGCCATACAAATCACAACACATTAAAATACAATGTACACAACATTCTACATATATTGGTAAAGCAACAGATTTAAGAACATCTTTAAAATCACACACATTTCAACATTTCAACAGTGTTGCTTTCAATGTCCAGTATTTCTTGTTAAACAGCGATCCTTTCTGGTTTCATACTATCATCCTTTTGACTGCATCAACATATGCGTGGCTTTTTTTCCTCCAAAACTCAAATCATTAAGCAGTTCTGCTGCCGCACATCCCCTTCATCTTTTCTCTCTCAGTTCCCACTGAAAGAGAGCAGCTGATTAATGACTGCGAGTGATCGCTCTGCAGAATGAGGATTCAAGAACAAAAGAAGAAAACACAGGAATTTCTAATGGATATTCCAACTCTCAGAGTCTCTTGACAGGGAATTAAGATGTTTTATATATGTAGGGCAGACCTGTGGGCATATAGACACACGCAGACACACACATTCAGTTGACTTACCCACATGCCATGCAAAATTGCATGTGCGCATAGACACACTTGGGCATGGGCTGACACACAAACACTCCTATCAACACACATTCATCCTCTTATTGCTCTCCAAGGGAATGGCCTTATCCTCTCAGCACTCCGATGGGAAAAGTGCCGGGACTTAGAGAGGATATGAGGGGGAGACAGGCAGACAGACATAAAGACAGAGAGACAGTGATAGTAGGAAAGTGAGGTGGAAAGAAGGTTAACCGGATATATTTTTGTCCTTTTTTTAAATTTGCACGTTTATTCTGTTTTTTTGACGCAACAAATTGTGTTGTTTGCGTGGCGAGGCTTTTGTGAGCTCTCAGTTCGTCATTTTGCTGCTCAATATCTGAGATTTACACTGTGAGATTATCAGTTACGTCAGCATAGTGGCTCAGCATACTTGCACACTCACATACACACACACACACACACACCAAAAATAATCCTTTTTATAGTCGCCATTATAGTAATCCACACAGTAATCTAAAGGGTTCCCCCTTTGTTTCATTTTTTGAGATATGCTAATGTTCTGCACATTCATTGAACTGTACTTTTTCCTACCCTGGTATCACGTCGACATGAACAAATTAATTTAATCAGGACACAAATAACCTTTGTTGCTCTCCGGACTCTCTTAATCTGCAGCACCTTTTCAGCCTCTTTACCTCCTCTTTCGTCACACTTTCTTGTCGTCCGTCACACAGTTGAAAGGCTATGTGTAAATAATTGCCCTGCCATCCTCTTAAAGTGCCTGGACAGGAAATTAATTGGCCTTAATTTAGCTCTGAATCTAAACCAGGCAAAGGTAATTAAGAGAAATATGAACCGCGATGCCTCTGAGAAATGGCGGACCCCTAGTGAAAGAAAAGATGTGAATACGGAAAACTTAAAGCTTCAGAGTGTTTTGTCAGATACCCTGTTTTGAAATAGTTTTTCTGCTTTCGTATGCACAGCACAGACAAAAAGGAGCACTTGAACAAATGGGATTTATGACACAGGCTGAGCTAAAGAATGCCGCTAATCCTCAGTATTTCATTAACTGTTCTCCTTTGTCTATTATGCCGATTTTTAAGAAGTCAGCTCTTCCTGACGGGCTCAATAAAACAGATGCTTCTTTCCATTCATCACATCAGACAATTTGTTCAGTGGCCTAATGTGTTAATGGGTCACAGCATGAAATGGGTCATCAAATTAAATTAAATGTTAACTGAAAATGGGTTGCCTTGACTCTTCCAAATATATTTAGGAAATGGACCGAGTTACTTCGGCTTGACTATTCATCGTTTAGTTCCAAATTAACAAAAAATGCAGCGAAAAACTAAAAAGGTGGATGTTTTGGCACAAAAACAAGCTTGAGACATTTAAGTGCAATCATTATTGTCTCTGCCCATACAAATACACACAGTATTGTGTTGAGCATAATTGTACCAATAACATAAATTCTAATACATCTGTATAAAATCAACCAGTCATTTAAACCCAGATATACAAAGCAATCCAAACACATAATTGTACCTTTCACAACAGATATGATTGTAGAGATGATCTAGGTGGTCATGTAATGGCGTTGGCCTAATTCTCAAGCAGCTTTCCTTTTTTTGTACGTTTGACTATAATGATGGGCTTTACAGCCAAAAGCTTTTTTGGACTTTTAGTTTTTTTCCCCCCTCAAAATAACTAAGCAATGATAACATAATTTTCAAATTATGTGATCCGTAGTCTGCAGTTGTAAAGTGACTCAACCTTGATTTGAACAATGAGATGAACCTTCAGAAGCAAGACAGAAGAGGGGAAGTCAAACAGAGGTCCATGGCTGCCGATTCAAATCCCTTATAGAGAAAGTTGAAACTCAATGAATGAGCTGTCAGGAAAATGAAACCAATCCACAGCTACAGTCACCATCAGGCATTTGGCTGACTGATGGAACTACGGCTGCATACGTTTAATGATCTCCAATATACTGGAGTGTCTTTGGAGTTCATCTACAGAAAGCTGGGGAAGAAGTCTACGGCCATTTTGCTGAATTGTATAGACCCTCTTTGCTGTGTTCTGATGAGCCACAGCTTCTCCTTCAGTGGGCGTTTAATGTTCCCTAGTGATCCACTGAACAGTTTATGCTCTAATTCATACCAGGTGCAATTTGTTGCTTTTAATAAACACGGTGGCAGCTTTAGTTTATAGCCTGACTCTTTATATTTACCAGTGTTTCATTCTGCAGTATCTACTAATCTTCCTATTTGGAACGTTGACAGCTTACATTTTTTGGTGGTCTGTGATCAAGACGAGGTTAATCATGGTAACCTACCACAGTCAGACAATAATTAACATGTAGCACTCTGACTAATGAGCTATTACGCTGTATTCAACAATTAGGTCTGAGTTGGGTGACGTTATGAAACTGTCAGACAATCTTAATGGCTTTGATATGTAATTATATGTAACATCAGCAGGTTTTTGACACAAAGTGGGTTATGCGTCAGGTTAAGCGTCAGCCCGAGCAAGCATCAGATTACGGGGAAAAAAGAAAAAACTTTTAATTACAGTTGCAGCCGCTTCAATACGTAGGTTACAGCCTCAAAACTGCAGCTGTCATCTTAATTCTGTGCAGGCCATTACGTCTACATTTGTGACCAGCTGTTCAACATCCAAAATGCTTGTTTCAACACAATTCTTCAACCGGGTGACACCTGAAGTTGGAAGTGAAGGATGTCGTCCCTGGGCTCCAGCACACAAAGACACTAAGCGCTGTCACCCATTTGTCTCTGTCTCCCTCACGTTCCCTCTCTTCCGGTGAGCTCAGTGAGACGGGTGTGATGTGTGCCGCATCACAGCCCCCGCACAGCTTGTTACCATAGCAACACAGGAGACAAGAGAGCGAGAAAATTATAGAAAGACAGAGATAGTGAGAGAGTGTGTTTAGGAGGGAAAGTTAGCGCGAGAGAGAGATTAGGATGTTTACTTGTCTACTATACACATGCCTCCATCTGTGTCCTCTTGCTATAATAAGAGCACTTTCTGAATCTCTCAGATCCTTTTGGTCAATTTGAGATTATTTTTATTCAGAAAGAGACATTCACGTATGTGGCAACACATCCGTGACAGGTGACTGCCCAGGGGCAAAGGTATGTGGTTAAACAACATCCTTAAACTGTGTTGATGTCTGGATATATAATGCAAACGCCACCTTACTAATTTATTGCAAAAGTTATTATAATAATCTGCTCTAATAATTAGCTTCCAACTAGTGTCAGGGGAAAGTGCTTCAGATCATCAAGGCAATTCTGCATGAAAACTAGCAGTAGATGTCTTTAACCAGAGCTGAGGTTCCAGGAGATAAGAATATAATCTGTGGCTCACATAATTCCACTTTTACTGTATATTAATGAATCATCTTTATTACATTGGCTCGCTGTGGCTTGATAAATGAAACACACTTTCAATGCAGATATCTCAACACTGCAAGGAGTGCTGCAAATACCTGCTCTTGCACAAGAATCACTGCAAGCTGGGGTAATATCAATAAATACAAACAGCATGAAAGTAATGGGGTTTCATGTTGTTTGTAGTAAAATAATATTGCCTCCAGAGAACACCTAGAAGTATGTGTTGCTACTGCAAATACCGAAGAGTGGCATCAAATTTTATCGCTACTGGTACTGAAGTGAAACAGACTATTATCAAAGCAGCATTAGGCTTTTATGTGGGAAATTACAAATCCATCACTGACATTCATGAATTTAAGCACAACAAATTCTTATGTGCAAACTCGAGGGACCCCGTCTGACCACAGAGACCGGCTGCCACAGCTACCCGGAGACCCCAGTGTGCCAACAGTGTTAATTGGGACACACAGAGGACAAGCAGCTTTTTTTGCTCTTTTGCTCAGAATATAAACAATATCTGCGGATTACATCATCACCCACCATTCTAATGATAACCATGTCAATCCATGGTTATGTACACTGTGTACAGGTATGTGAATTAGTATGTACATTTGCATATATATGTATATTTTCCATTTGGCTTATTACTGTTATTTATGATCAAGTATCAGGTTAATCAGTTTTGTCATGTTGTTGTATGTGTGGTGTAAATAAAGCACATTTACTTTTGAAGAATTTTGAAAAACCCAAAACAAAAGAGGAGATCGCTGGTTGAGACGTGTAGTACCAATGTTATTATCAAAGTCCAGAATAACATGCAGCTAATTTACTGTAGAGCCGTCTAGTACTCTTTCTCTGAAAAACACACACACACGATTCTGGGGGCGATAAGTTGAATGTCTCGTTACCGGGCATTATCTGCACCTCTCCTTGCTAATCCCTGCTGTCAAACAGGCGTGTGTGTCCGTGTGTGTGTGTGTGTGTGTGTGTGTGTGTGTGTGTGCAGCCCATCCAGTATAATTATTGCCATTGTAAAGCAGGGAATAGCTCTGACTGCCACTTCTAAGCCACTAGCCCATCATTAGGTTACACAAGATTTACCAATAATGGTTGTGTGCGTGCGTGTGCGTAGAGAAGAGTGTGTGGTGTGATTTCTGTGTGCTTGTGTGAATATATAGGTTGCATTAGAGATTGTTGTCTTAATTATTTATGGACAGTGAAGAGACTTAAACTGAACTTAAAATTCTACCTTTATAGTTAAATATTGGTGTATATAATATATTGCATTGTAAATCGACTTGCTGTAATCGATCCTCACATCCGGTCGACTTTCAAGGCAGTAGCCATGTTTCCATTCAATAATCAAGCTTTTTTTAAAGTGAACTTTTGAAATGTTGCAAATAAAGAAATATGAAGAATATAAGGTGCGTTTTCATGGTCTGGTTTGGTGCAAATACACTCGGTTAGAAGTTGACACCTTTGGCTACACCAAGCTGTGGCCCACCAGGAGAAGTATGCTAGAGGTTGCAAACCAGAAACAAAAAGTCGGCTTGGCTTTCTATCTCATAGAGAGGGGTCTTCAAGATTTGGTTTCAGTTGGACGTGTTTGAATAGTGTTTGAATAGTTTGTTTAATGTTGTCCGGAGACGAAGACAAGCATTCACACGTTACGGTGATATCTGAGATGATGCAGACAGTGGAAAGAGCTGATCCGTCAGGTTAAATGTTCACTATGTCAGAATTTATTTGGCAAAGGCGTTTCCATAATCCATTATGCAAAGAAGGCAAAACCTCAAGCGATGGGAACAAAAATCAATTAGGAAAATTATCTAATTTTGCCATTGTTGTTAAATTTGGCTGGTTTTAAATGGAAATATCTTTGCCAAATAAAGTGAACTTTGAAAGTCGTGGACATTGGTCTTAGATTGTAGAAACTGCTGCATTTTCTGAGAAGAAAAGAAAATGTTAGGAGGAAAAGCAGAGGAGGAGAGAGGATCAGTGGAGAGAGTGATGTTACATTGGTGGAGTATTACCTCAGCAGGTAATATTACAATGTCCGTCGTACTGAATATGAGAGATGACACTTTTATGTGTCAAGCAATAAAAGGTGATGAGGCCAGACCAGGAGAAATATACTACCTCTGTCTCTCTCTATCTCTTCCCCCCTGACATCATTCCTTCATCTCACTTTCCTTGTGTTTCCTTCTCAACTGCTGTTCAGCTCTGATACCATGACCGCTATCGAAAATGCTTCCGATACAGCCTAAAATGTTGAATTGGGTATCAATTATGCGTTACCCAGATACATGCAGCCTATGCACCGATCCACTATCACATTATAATATAATTGATCAGCTCCTTTCGGGTACAAAGAAACAATAACAACAATTGTCCGACGCTACCTGATGCATACATCCTGCCCGTTCGGTACCTTTCATGTGCAAGCTGGTTAAACACTCTCACAATGCTCGGTTTCAAACAACAGATCTATGTTGAAATCTGCAGGCGGAGAGTTAACCGGTGTGCAGCACTGTCCTGCTCGGCTAAATAACTCATCTAACAGTTAACGTTACCAGAGGTTGCATTGAGTTACATTACGGTACGTTCAAGCTCCCTTCAGTAAAAATGTGTATTGGGTAAAATGTAGTTGTTCCCAATAAACTAAATACACTTGTTTGAAGATGTTTTCACAGCAATATGAAATAGATTGTAGAGAGGGAATTAAGACCTGTTTCACCTTCTTTTTTTATTACACTGATATCGGATCAGTGTGATACGCAAGTTGAGGTATCTGAATTGGTATCAGGAAAAAATGGGTTAGATCTCTATTGCTCAGCTCACTGCTTCACCTTCATGATTGCTTCTCTTTTCTCTTGACCTCGCCACGAAACACAGTTACAAAACAGTGGCGTCTCCTTTCTGATCCTCACTTCTCTCCCTCTGTCAGTCACTTTATCTCTCCCCCCCAGAGATCATATCTGTGTCACTCTATCGTCACTCTGTCTCTCTCAAACCCGCCTTATATCTATGGATGTAGTTGTCTTTAACCTCGCCACCTTCTGGTGTTTCTCTCATGCGTTTCATCGTCTGCTGCTTGCTGTTTTTGTTCCTTTTGCCATTTGTTTCAATTGTATTGTGACCTGTATTTGTCCAAAGATATTGAGATATAAAAAAAAGTCACAATTTTATTCACACTATTGAACTTTTCTTTTTGCGAAACAATGTTTTTATACGTATTTGGGTATCCTCTTGATTTTTTTGTTAATCCCACAGCTGACTGCGTCCAGACAAAGACCCCAGCTGGAGGGGAATAATGTCTGTTATCTGCACTCATCCATCTTTCTTCTTTTGGACCCTCGTTCTCTACCCTACCATCTCAAGTTATGTGCACTTGTCATCTCCCTCTTTGCTCTCCCTAATTTCACTGCTTTCTCTCTTTTATTCACATGTCTTTAGTTCCTCAGTTAGTAGAGTGGACCGGGGTGATTCTGCTGCAAGTCAAGGGAAATAATAACAGACAATTGTGTTTCTCATTTAACAAGCACAAAATCTCAGTCGTAATTTACTTAAATTCAAGCTGCATGTCAACTTAGTAGGTATAAAGACTGTGTGCCAATATTAAAATGGAAATCCATGGACCACTTCACAGTGTTCATGCACTCTACAACACAATCCTCTTTTAACGTTATATATTTATTAGTTTTTCCTTGGGATTTCTGTTTTCAGTTTCAACAAAGTACTTCATTTACAAAGTCGAAGTCTGCACAATTCTGAATTTGTGCACAATATAAAATGTTTCCAATTATACTTTAGTAGGTAGAGCATGGGAGGTTTTGTGCTTCAGTTTCCATTTGGAAATCGCTGATCAAAGGATATACACACATGGTCTTTGACATATTGTGGATTTACTGTAGTAGTTTGTTGTTTTCCCCGTTCCCCTTTCTACTCGGTCTTAGTCGAAGCCACAACTAATTACTGTTTTTATCTGGCCCCTTTCTTTTTATCTTTATCCACTGCCAATGATCGAAAGTGAATTGGTTCATTAATGAAAACGATTGGAAATGTTTCAACGTGTGGCTTCCAGCACTGCATTTTGTCCTTGTGGACTTAAAATAAAAGGATTAACCACAGTGTGATGTTTTTGCAACAACTTCTGCTGCAAAAAAAATCTTCCCCATCGCTTATTTTCAAGAAGGACATTTTCTCGATGACAAACAGTGATCGAGTGAGTATGAACAAGCCCTGAAGGTCAATACACATTGCTGAAGTTAGCATGCTAAAAAATGAAACTGTCATTCTTCTCCATTAAGAGCTTTCTTCAACTTCTTCTTTCTCGTCATCCCTCCCTCTCCGAGTGACCTTCTCTGAGCTGTAGTTTGCTTCAATGAGTCAGTTCACAATGAATGATAATTATTCTAATGGGCTGAGTGACCATCACATTTCTGCTATGTGCATATCATAAATACGAGGTCAACATTAATCCAGGTCCCCAGAGAATGATCGAGCCCTTTCTTCTATTTTCTATGTCTCTTCTCTCTCTCCCCTGTCAGTTTGTTTCTCTCGACCAGTCTCTATTGAATATTTTTGTCTCTGTCTCTGTAACTTTTTAGTTTCTCCTCTGCCTTGACAGCTTTGTTTCTGTCACCATGTCACATATCAAATCAGCCTCTGTTGCCTGATGCCCAGGGGAAATCCGTAAAGTTTAGAAAATCTGAAATACATCCTATTTGCCGAAACTAGCCTGGACAAAGTGTGTGTATGTGGGTGAATGTCTATCTGTTTCTAGACAGTTGAGGATGTGAGGGCTTTTCTAAGGTTTGACGATCAAGACGATGACGGCCAGAGACACCCACTTTGAGCTTCACACCGGCTCTTCAGAAACCCATGGGTGACTCACAGAGACAAGACAGTGTCCATATTATGTCTATTTTGTCCACGGTCATAGCATTACACATTCATTAAAATGTAATTATATATTAGAATAAATAGCAAATGAAGCAACAGAAAGAAAGATTACAATTTAAAGAGGAAACACAGTATGTTAAAGATGGTCAGCCAGTGATTAATTAAGAAGAATACACAGATTGAAAGGAGAGCAAGTGCTAGATAGATGGAGAATGCAACAAGACTGAAGAGCAGCCACAGAACAAGACAAGGGGGGAGAAAATGAGGAAACCAGCGTGAGAGAAATGGATAAGGAGAGGACCATGAAGTGGAAGAAATGGAAAAAGAGGATCCAGATGTGAGGAGAAAAGATAAACCGGAAAAAGATAAGAGGTGAGAGACTGTCAGGGAAAATAGAGACGGAGGGTAATGAAGTGTGGCATTGATAGATGAGTAGAAGTGAACCTGCTTCCAAGGTAAGCAGGCGTAGGCTGTTCTGCTGCGTGTGTGTGCGTGTTATTGAATGATGGGCGTGCAAAGTGGTCCGATCACTCACATAATTACACAGTTGGGTACACACATGGACACAGGCCTTGCATCCGCACACACACACACACACACGCGAATACACACACACACACACACACACACACACACACACACACACACACACACACACACACACACACACACACACACACACACACACACATTTAGAGTTTAGCGCCACTGTGTCTGAGACAGTTTTGACATTTGGTTTAATGAGTTTTGCTGTTGTCATGGTGAACTTTGACCTGCGTTTGGCTGTGGCTGTTTATAGATGAGGTGTCGTGGCCGAGGAGGATCGCTTCATACTTTTTGCAGTTTGTCAAAAAATGCCAGAGCGCTTACTTTAGCCCTTTTAGCCTCACTCTCAAACCTTCCATGAATTTAATCTACGCTTGTCTTTGTCACTCACATGACTTGTCTACGTGCTAAATGGACAGTGAGAAATATAAACTCTGACTTAAACAGGGGTTGTGTCAAGTCGTGGTAAAATCATAGTATCTGATACAAGTGGGCTTTTTCATTACCCTGTGGAGGCCTGTCCCCTGTCCAAATCCAAAAGCCATTAATCATTGAGCCTTTAAAAACCACAGCCATTGTTGCAGGAGGGACTGATGCTTATATCCCAACGAGTGTGCTCTCTGCTTCACAACCTATGCTCCATAGGATTAGCAAAAACAAAACATGCCCAGCCAGTGTTTTGCGTGGCTTTTCCTGCTGCAGATTACTTTGTGTGCTGACACAAATTGACAGTTGCCGTGTTGTTGCGCTATCTTCTTTTAAATGAACAGACTCACTCTGAATGCATCAAACAAGGGAAATTCACAGAATCCTTTGGACAACATCTGTTTGTTTGTTTGTTTTCTAGGTTTGTATTTTGACAGGAAGGCCTGCGCTCGTAAATGTGCATCTGTTGAGTGTCGGATGTTCACAGACATGCAGAGCAGCTTACATTTTTTTTTCTTTCATCCTTTTTTCCGCGTCCTTTTAGATTTTAGCGGTCCCTCTGTGTTCTCTTCCACAACTTGTGTTGTCTGTCCAGCTAATTAATGTTGTCAGGTTTGGTTGGTGGACTGCGGATGTGTTTAGTTGGAAGAAGCAGATGCTCATCTCCAATCTCTGCCAGGTTGCCATGGCAGCTAGAGAGCGGCTTGGTTGGGGTCAGGTGCCACGATATTATTGAACTCGGACATTAATTAAAGTGACCTGTTGGCAGCGCGGCTTCAGATCGGATGCAAATATTTTGCGTGTACAAAATAACATTTTGCACAACAAAGCCAATCTCAGTCCGGCGAGTAGAGAACAATCCAGATTCGTACTCTGATGTAAAAAGCTGAAATTGCAACGCATGCCTCGGCTCCCTATATCGCTCATAAACTTACTTCAATTACTTTGATCTGTGGATTCCTAAAGACTAATCAAATATTAACAACTCACTTTAATTTGGATGCAATGCTCAAAAGGGATGACCTTGTTTGGCTGGGATGTAATCAAACAAGTTATTTTATTTCCAATACAAAGCTCAGTTCCATACTGTCCCAATACTTTTAACTGTGAGCTTTTCCTTTCTCGACCCTTTTGTCTTCTCTGATCACAATGAAAATGTCCTTATTTACCTTCTACTTATGCTGCGTTCACACCAAAAGTTTAGTCGCGTGAGTTTACTCGCTCGACTTTATGTGGTTAATTTGCGTCATTCGCTTAATTCGTGCCGGAAAGGGGGTGTGGCTTATCTTCGTAAAAACTGTTACTATTTCATCCTTGTCTATCCCTCATAGGTGGTTTGAGTTTAAAACACTTATTAATCACCTGTGTAGTTACTTTCAAGGTTTTTTTTGTTGTAAAATGTTACAAACTTAACTGTGTTGGTTCGTACATTTTGTCGAAAAAGTCGTAATCCACTTTACTTCGTATCTAAATGCAACCTTCTTGTTTTCCCGGAGAGAGCGACTCTGAATGAGGTTCAGCATAGCACCCTGGTTCTACTTGGCTCTGCTCTCTCAGGCCGTTGACTGCTGCAGATTTTAAAGAATTTATCAGAAAATATATTAGCAACTTAGCATAAAAGATGCATTTATTCAGTGCTTTTAGTATTCCTGTCACCAAATCCCACTGGCCAACCTTTGCTGGAAAACGTCTGGCTTGAGATGAATTTCCCAACCAAGAAAAGTACAAATTAATAATCACTCGCAAATGAGTTCCAGTTTCTATTTATACTTTGAATGAACAGAATGGAAAGGCAATGGCCCCGGGCCACAGCATGTAGAATTGGTTTGTAAAAGTTCTGCTTAAGGTAGTGCGTTGGCCTACAACACTGGCATACTGTACTATTATGCAAATTGCATTTCAAATATTGGTAGAGACAGGACACCTAATATTAATTGAATAGTGAAGAGAAAAGTGTGTGTGTTGGCGTGTGTGTCTGTGTGTGTGCGTGAGAGAGAGGGTGGGGCATGTGCGTGTACGCATATGCATATGCATATGCATACACTTAAAATCCGGTGTGCTCTAATGAGACACAAAGTACAGACAGCAGGTTGAGCGTGGGCTGGAAACCATGGCAACGGCCTTGAGCTCTTCGACGTTTGTACAGACAGACAGAAAGAGAGAGAGAGAGAGAGAGAGAGAGAGAACCAGGATGACATTAAAAACTGCTATATTGATCATACATAGGGTCAGTGATTGGTCAGCCTATATGTCAGTTTGTTTACAGCTTAATGTTAATGCTTTTTACTTCGAGCAATTAAATTCACGTTTCAAAAATCAATAAAAGTGGTGTTCAGATGAGAAGATTATCTTGCTGAACAAAACGTGTAAGTGTGGTGAACTTGTGTTTGCCACAGAGCTTATTTTCTGCAATAACCCCAAATCCAATAGAGCAATCCCATTGGCTTTGAGTGGAGAGAACCGGTGCAACCTCGCTTTCCGTCATCCAGAAATCTGTCATTCCTGCAGCACTCTATATTCATGCATTACCAGTGGCTGTGTCAGCCATAGCCAATCACATCGCTCCTCTCATCTCTGCTATGTGTTCCAGTATATGAGCAGCAGGTGATTAGCTGAAGCTAAATTAAAGAAAGACTGCTCACCATTTTGTCCATACCTCAGGTGGTTTGAGTTTGAAACACTTATTAACCACATGTGCAGCTATTGTAAAGGGATTTTGTGGTGCAATTATGCAAAAAAACAGTTTTGAGCATTGCGTTCAATGTTTAATTTATTCCAGCAACCCAAAAATCAAAGAATGAAGATATTTTTCTCACAATTTGTTGGTGTTTTCTTTTTGATTTATAAGAGACACAGGTAATGTGTTATACCTCCGATGAATTTAATCATTTTATCTGATTTCCATTTATGTATTTTGAACACCTGCCGTTGTTTTTCACGCGTATGCTTCTGACTCGACTGCACCGCTAGACGGTACGTCACCTGTCCACCTGCACGCAGACATGTATGAAACCCAAAGTGTTTCCATACTTTACTGGATGTGCAGTGTTGACCATACTGGACTTAAAAAGTGAGGCTGGAGGTCGTGTTTACAGGCGTGGACTAAAGATGCTATATATAATTTAATAATGCTTCCATTGTGATTCATGACCAATGCCTCGAGGCGGAGGGTGACAAGAGGGACGACAGAAAGAAAGACGAAGACAGAAGACGAGACAGAAGGCAGACGGAGAAGGCAGTTTACACACACACACACACTCGCACAAACATTTTGGGTCTGCAATCAGAGTGAGGCTGTAAGGCCTGCTGTAGGAGAAAATTAGTTTTGTTCTCTGGAGGCTCGGAGGGAAAGAAAGGAAGGAAGAAAGGAGAATTTCCACTGGAAGAACCGGGGATCGTTGTCCTGCTTGAGGCCATGTTGGCAGGAGTTGTGAAAGGAGGAGAGAGAAGATTTGTCATTCACATCGACACCTCTCTCTTTCCCTTCTTTCCCTCATACACACACACACACACACACACACACACACACACACACACACACACACACACACACTCTCTCTCTCTCTTTCTCTCTTACTGTGCCATCTGTGCTTCCTTGAGGAGCAGTAAACCCAAATCTCTCTCCCCCCAAAAAATGCAAACCACAGCGATATGTCTCTCCGCAGTTTGTCAGTGTGTGTGTATTGTGAGGAAGTTACATTCGTCTTGCTGGTGTCTGACGGGGCACGGCTGCTGAGCTGCAGCCAAAATACTCCATTTGACCTAGTTCATCTCAGCACCCGGCTGGTGTGCGTGTGTGCGTGTGTGTCTGTGTGTGTCTGTGTGTGTCTGTGCGTAATGTTTATGCCTATTTGTCAGCGATATGATGAGTTTTGGACATTGCCCATAATGATGCAAGAGCTCCCTCCCACATGTCCTCTCTGCTAATCATTCTGTTTATACCGCCTTTCGTGTTTTTTTGTTTTTCTCCCTGATTTGCTATTTCTGCTTCTCGTCTCTCGCCCGTCTTCCGAGTGTTTCTGTGGCTTATTTTCTTTGTTTGTCAGTTTTTTAAAATGAAACTGGAGCTCTCACCAAGTAAATGTATTCATCTGTGCGTGTGTGTGAGTGGAATAGCGTTTATTTGTTATGGTGACATATTGTTGCCCCTGCACGTCACCTCTCGACCGAATTTAATTTAATCCAATAAAATGCATGTCAGCTGTTCACTGCAGGCACACACACACACACACACACACACATACTCACTCACACACACACAGCACAGTCGTGTTTTTATGATTTTGGGAGACACTACATTGACTTACATTCATTTTCTGAAGACTTAACTTAACCCTAACCATAACTGCCAGCCTAATCCTAACCCTAACCTTTAATCAAGTCTTCTCCCTGGATTCACATAATGGAGACTTCTAGTCTGTCTCCATTTTATTCTAAAAAGGAAGGCGACTCCTCACAATGTGACCATGTAAACAGATTTTATGTCCCTACAAGATGGGTAAAACACACCCACACAATTCCGCTCTTTGAAGAAATCCCAGCACTCTAATGGGCTCCACAGGCTGACCCACTCATCTTTGCATCCTGGCACATGATACTTTTCATGTACCGCACACGCTCAGCTAATCAGGCTGGTTATTTGAACTACCAGTTTAAAATCCTATCGAGGCTGGCCCTATAACAGGTTTACAGACAGCACACCTGAGGGTTCCTTTTAGATATGGGAGGATCTCTCATAGAAACACAGACTGTGAAAGCAGTAATGGAGTCCCGATAATGTAAGATACAGTTAGATACAGGAGGCATATTCAGGCACGACAAACTGTCATTGAACCTTCAATTATGATAGTAGGTCCAAAAATCACAAAGGCAATTTGCCTCAATCTTCTCCCAAAAAAATGTTGTCCAATTAAATTCTCTGAAAGGCTTGTGCAGCATAATCAGTAGCAATATTTGTGAATGATCAAACGATTCCATCACATATTCAGAGGAGACAGCGTACAATTTGTTTTAATTGTGAAACAGTGGAGCAGGTATTTTCATTCTCACAGATGAATTGATGGCGTTTGCTAATCCTTTTCACTTGTCTTTGTTTTTCTATGTGCAGTGACGGATGGGCGGACCGGTATGATGTAACAGATGGCTACGTTAGGGAAGCGGCGGGTGGTATTACCATCAAGCTCCAGTCGGCTGATGTGAAGTGGTTTGATGAGTACTACCTTAAACTTCGTCCTGAAAACAACCAAAGGAACCCGTGGTTTCCAGAGTTCTGGCAGCATCGTTTCCACTGTCGGCTTAAAGGTCACCCGCAGGAGAGCTTCAAATACAACCGCACCTGTAGCAGTGAGTACACAAATACACATACAACTGGGACGAGACCTGAAATGTACTTCTTGAACTCCTGTAGTTGTGAGTACGGACAAAGAGAACACAGGTGTCCGAGTTACAGCTGCACTTTACTTCTGTTTTGACAATCTGGGGTACAGAGAAAGAGAGGGGCGGCATTGTTTTGGTTCAACATAATATTTTTATTGACAGGCCACAAATAATGCAAATGACATACAAACAGACTGGCAGACACACACAAACACACAACATATGGATGCACACAGCTTTCCGGTTCATCTTGAGATATCCCTTGTGGCTGTGAATGCACCCTCCCTTTATTTCTTTGTATTCGTCTGCTCCCCGTCTTTCTCTCTCTGTTCCAATCCCTCCATTCATAGGCAAAACTGTGTGTGGGAGCTGCATCAAAGGGAGTCATGTATTCTAATGAAATGGGACGGGAAATACAAATGAACGGGATGAAAAAAGAGGCAGATAGAAATGAGATGTGGAGGTGGGAAGGGGTCAATGAGAGGAAAGAGAGTAGTCTTTGATGTTAAGGGAAAAAGCCTGCTGTTTTTCATACAACTAGAAGGGAAATTAAGAGATTTTCTGATATACCTGCCTTTCTCTTTCCATCTTTCCTCACCTACCCAATTCTCCCTCCCCCTCCCCCTCCCGACACTAACCACCCACCTCTGCAGAGCGAGAGTCGCTTCGGCAGCAGTATGCACAGGACACTAAGATGGGGTTTGTCATTAATGCCATCTACTCGATGGCATATGGCTTGCATAACATGCAGCGGGCACTCTGCCCAGGCTATCAGGTAGGTAGCGCTCTTATGGATGAATGGAGGGACATGTTAGTACAAAGTAAGGATATGAAGGGGTGGAGAGGGGGAATGTTGGGACAAAAGGACGTGGCCAGCTGGATATTGCTCCTATATTACACTTGACCTTGTTTCCATGGTGTCGCACTACATACACCTCATCGGGAAAGTGCAAGATGGGAACCTGAATAATTGCATAAACTATATACAGTCTACTTGCTAATTTGCATTGAAAGGTACAAAAAGCTGAGCTAATGCAAAGTAAAATACATTAGTGCAGCTTTCCAGATTGCAGCTCATGCTAGTTATAACTTTGTGGGTATGACTTCAGATGCCACCCACAGATACTTGATATTGACAACTGGAATGAGACATTTCAGACACTGGGGTTGAATTGTAACTTGTCATGAGATGATTGAACACTGTACACTGCATGTATAAATGTATAAGGTGATTGGCCATGGAAAGTCTTGGCATAGAAAGTAATACCTGCTACACTACACATTGTTTTAAGTACATCTCTGTTAGTCTGACTGTGCAGTAATCATGTTTTGAATGCATTTGAGTAGAAACTCAGCTTAAGTACAGTAAGGGAATATTTTTACTGTTCAATGCTTTCCGTTCTTTGTATTTTAACATGGGTGGCCATAAACTACCATTTCCAAAGTAACCTACATGAAACAGTGTTGGTTGAGCTTTGGGTCAGTACTTTTCTGTTGGATATGACAGGATTGTTCATGTATTTTAAGGGCCTGTGTGATGCCATGAGACCTATAGATGGTGCTACACTGCTGGACTTCTTGATGAAAACCAACTTCACAGGCGTGTCAGGGGAGGGGATCTTATTCGATGCTAACGGAGACTCACCTGGCAGGTACGCACTGTAACTCAACAAAGCTGTCATGAATTACTTTCTTTTTGGACGTGTACTATGTACCTTTCATCGACAGGTATGAAATAATGAACTTCAAAAAGATGGGGAAGGACTACTACGACTACATTAACGTTGGCAGCTGGGACAACAGAGGCTTAAAGATAGATGATGATGAAATCTGGCCTAACAAAGATGGCGTGATCAAGTCGGTCTGCAGTGAGCCCTGTGATAAAGGACAAATTAAGGTAAGATGATTCATACAAATAAATATCTGGTTACATGGGGAGTTTACATTTTGTAAACGTTTTAGAGGTCATTACAGGCAATATTTGGAATCTAGTGTTTACTTGACATATTTTCACATGTGGAATACATCTGTTTTGCTCCTCTTTTAAATTAATTGAAATGTCTTGAAGGCCAGTTAAGTTCTGAGTGAGATGGGTGCTGAGGCATCATGTTATTAGTGGAATAAAAGCCTCCACCTAATACAGTGCCTGGTGCCCATGAGATGCATGCACGTCCTACACAAAGACATTTCTGCATTTCATTTTTGCACTTCCAGGTCATCCGTAAAGGTGAGGTGAGCTGCTGCTGGACGTGCACTCCCTGCAAAGAAAATGAGTTTGTGTCCGACGAGTACACCTGCCGAGCCTGTGAACTGGGCTCCTGGCCGACTTTTGACCTCACAGGTCAGTCTGTGTATGTTTGTATGTATGTGTCGCCATGTTTATGTATGACATGTAAGTGCAATCCTAGAGACAATTCCAGTTTACCAAGATAGTACTTGAATAACTCTACAGTATTTGCCCTGGCTCCTTGATAAAAATCCTGGAATAGCGATGCAGTAGTGATGCTATTTGAAGGAAACTGTGCGATGAACAATGATATGTTTATGCATTTTTTGTGCAGGGTCATAGGATAAAGGATGTTAAGTAGAATGGGATTGTTGTGTTTCCCCTGATACAGCATACCATTACAGCATAATATTATACAGTAAGTCCTGCACCAGTTACAGAGAAACTGAGAGACAATTTATCCGCTTCACCCTCGCCTCCTCTTTCCCTCTCCTCCCCTCCCATTCCCTCCCTCTCTCTCTCATCCCATTAATTTGTTACCAACATGGTCACCAATGTTTTAATTATTCTGCATCAAGAGCAGCTTTCAATGCAAATGCACTTCAGTTGCAATGAAAATGTATTTCCCCTCCATTGCGTTTCCAAGCGGTTGAATATTACCTTGTTATGCTTTCAGCTGCTCATTATACCGCTTTGTAGCTCCTCACCAAGCTCAATGATTAAAACATGAATCGAGCCCTGCTGAAAATTCAGATTGAGTTTCACTGCCAGAGAGAGAAGCATCCTTAACCTAAGACAGGCAGCGAACGGAAGAGAAAATGACGAAGTTGACAGTGAAAAAAAGAGGGAGATAAAGAATTGAAAGAGTGATTGGGGTTATCAGTGTATTACTTTGTGTGTGTTTGTCTCTGCATGTCCGTGTGTGAGTATGCGACTCATTTCATCAACAATAAGTGCTGGCGTTCCCCAGTGGGGCTATATGGAACAGTAATAATGAGGTGTAAACAAACTGCTTGCCCTGTTCCTCCAGCAGACATTTTGATCTCTCTCCCTCAGGCCAAGAGAGAGAGTGAGAAAGATGAAGAGAGGGCGAGATAAAGAGCCAGAGGGAATAGAGGAGATAGAGCAAGGACTCATCTGGCAGGGACAGAGGTACAGTGGGTGTGAAAACCATAGAAAAAAAAGCAATAAGATAGTTTGTGCGATAGCAATTGAGCACAAACTAGAAAAAGAGAGAGAAAAGTAACTTGGAAATATAAAGAGAAGGAATGAGTGAGTCAGAAAGAGATAGAGAGAGAGAGAGATAGAGAGAGAGATGAATAGAAGCTGTGACAGAAGCAGCAGCCAGGGAGAGTGAAAGGAGCAGAAAAAGGGAGGATTAGCTTTGGGATTTTAGCCTCTCCACTGATCGGTAATGTTCCACAGTTTGAGTCTGAGAGTGTTTGAAGGAGTTTGCCTCAAAACTTTATATTGACTGAACCCCCCAAGCGGCCCCCCTCCCCATAATGCACCAGTTTGGCTTAGGGTCAAACACAACACAAATTACTGCAGGTTTCGTGAACTAATTAAGAATTAAAAAAACGAGGCATCCAATGCTTTTCCACTGCTGTGAGAAAACTCGCGATGAAAACACTGATCCAGGATGTTCGGCCCCAACATCTAGATTTATGTAGGCAGGATTAATTGGAGCTAAATTCTCAGCAAGTGCCTTCATTTCCTCCCTTCTTACATTTTTAAGGGCGGGTGGTCCTTACCTCTCATTGTTATGCAGGACAGGAGCTGCAGTCCTTGTCTCTTAAGGAGGGGCTGTGCTAAGTAGTAAAAAGAACACCTCCATGATATTAAACAGTAAACAAATTTCATACAAGTAATTTCTAAAATAAAAAAAGAGGTTTTGATCCTTGATTGTGCTGTTGTTTCAACGTATGGATGTTCTGTCTTTAAAAAAGATTACTGGACAGATTGTTTTTGTTTTACACACCCTGCATTATTTAATTTTATCCAGTTTTAACTACAGTACATTACATTTCATTTCAACTACGACAGCACTGGGACCTTTATATTGCCACGCAGATATTTTGGGCAAGAGGCCCTTCATCAGCATCTATTCTGGTTTAATTAAACACAGATTTATTTGAGCGTGTTGTGTCTACATTTTTATCCAGTTTAATGAAATGGTTTGCAGTGATATAAGCCTGCAGGTGTGCAGATCGTCTGCAGAGTTCTTCCGTATGACTTATTTTCTGTCTCTTTGTTTCTCTCCCCTTTGGATCTCCAGCCATTAGGCTGCTGTTTATGCCCCTAGACCTAACATCCACTGATTTGATCAACTTTATTGACCGTGTTAAAGACTAAGTCATTAGATTACTTAAGACTTTTTTAATGGCTCTTCCTCTCTCTGCCATTTGCAGTACTGTAGGGAAAGGTGTGTGTGTGTGTGTGTGTGTGTGTGTGTGAGAGAGAGAGTAAGTGAACATGTGTTTAAGGACAGAAAGTTTTAGAAAGAGTGTACGTGCGTTTCTGCTGCTGCTATAGGTCTAGACCGGATATTTCAGCAAGTGTTAAGTCGGTTCATAATTAGAACTGTCCCTTAAATTAATGAAGCTTTATCTCTTTGCCTAGAAGGAAGACAGATGGAAGGAGGGAGAGAATTAGTGAGAAATGTGGGAGGGATGTGGATGAATAAAGATAAGGGGTATTAAGGGGAAAAGAGAAAGATAGAGAGATGGATGAGGCATTAAGTAAGAAAACGAGAGGACAGGAAATAGATACAAAGATTGAATGACAGGCGTAGAGGAAGAAGGCAAGAAATAGAGACACAAATGGAGGGATAAGAAAGAAGGTGTTGACAACGGAGAGCAGCGTGATGTCAGCGACCAGCCACTGAAAAAAAGAGAGATGTGAGAGAACAAGTGAAATCCTCACTTTGATAATGGATGGATTACAGAGTGATAATTACTAAATACTCAAGACACAAGCTTTTGCTGCTCAGTCAGTTAATTGTTGAGACTTTCCAATCCGGACACTAGTGAGTCCACGCCTCGATTCTGAACCTGTGCAGGTTGTCTGTCATCAGATCAAGCGTTGCACACTGATACTCATCAGATGTGAGTCAGAGCGTGATGTCAAAGGTTATAAGAGTGACGATAAGAAAATGAAAGACATAGAAGGCAAAGAATAAAGACAAACATATAGTCAAATGTTTGGCAATAGTGTGGCAGTCTCACTATACAGTATCCAGTCACCGGGCTTCACACATAAAATTGATTGATTGATTAATTTCATAAACCACGTCTCCACATACTTCTATCCCCAGGCTGTGACCCGATCCCAGTGGAGTACCTGCGGTGGGGAGACCCAGAACCCATTGCTGCTGTGGTCTTCGCCTGCCTCGGTCTAATGTTCACATTATTTGTCACTGCAGTCTTCATCAGGTAATGAACCTCTCCTCTGCCTCAGAACATATTTAAACTGAGAAGAACACTGCAAACAGTGCTAAACGAGACAGATTCACACCATACACACCTACTTTGCGATTTATATAATTTAATCAATGCTTTCCTGAGTGTGTTTATATTCTTCCATATATACTGAATTCCTGTATGTCTTCATTTACAAGCTTCTGCACATAATTGTTTGAATGTGTTCAGGTTCCGCGACACCCCAGTAGTGAAATCTTCCAGTCGGGAGCTGTGCTACATAATACTGGCAGGGATCTGCCTGGGGTACCTGTGCACCTTCAGCCTCATAACCAAACCCCATGTCATCCACTGCTACCTCCAACGACTGGGAATAGGCCTGTCACCTGCCATGAGCTACTCCGCGCTAGTCACCAAGGTAAGGATTGAGTTCAGGATTTGTGAAATAATAATAATAATTTAAGCGTGAGAGGTGTGGGGCCACAGAGTTACAGCCCAAGACTTGGAATACCCCCGTCATTAGATCTATGCTAACCTGCCATCATCAATGGTGTGTAGGGAACAGCCACATCTGTGGGTGGGAACAGAACTGTGGACCTAATCAGGAAGAAACAGGGAAATGAAACTGGGCCATACTCCCCTGATGCAGATTGTTCTTCCTTCCATTCCTTAATGGTTGAAACGAGAGGATATGGATACCATAACTTCAGAAGCGGGGCACATGTCTTTCCTCCCCTTGTCCCGTGGGGCTTTGGGAACAAGGAACGGCAGGGACGGCAGGGAACAGCAATAGCCTTCCCTGAAGAAATTACCTTGAGCTTATCGCACTAGACTCTAACTCCTGTGTGCAATTTCTTTGAAGTGTTTCTTATTAATATGTCTGCATATAAGACAGTTTGAAATTGCAGCAAGCAGATGGCTAGAATATAGATACAGTAATGTCCTGTATATATTTTATTAAAAGGTCCTGATAGTGTTTGCCATCTGACCCTAGACAAACCGCATCGCTCGGATCCTGGCAGGCAGCAAGAAGAAGATCTGCACAAAGAAACCTCGCTTCATGTCGGCCTGCGCTCAGCTCATCATTGCCTTCCTCCTCATACTGCTGCAGCTGGGCATCATCGTGGCTCTCTTCCTCATGGAGCCACCTAAGGTATGCTGTGTGTGTGTGTGTGTGTGCTTTACATTGTGAGTGGGAGAGCGGCTCAGTGAAAGACTAAAGAACAGGTTAACATTGCTCGGTGATAAATGTATATTTTTTTTTCGATTCAGATTTTGACTTCCAATGATTCTGAAAACAAGTTTATTGAGATAAAAAGGTTATTATACCGCGTTCCATTATGTAATGACGTTCTCATTTTGTCTTGTGTTGAATAAATCCAGCGCACCCTATCTTTTCTCTACAGCAGTGCGCTATCTCACGTTTTCGCTGAGTTACTGACGGCATAATGTTAATATGGTTTACCAAGATATTGGATATATGTTGAGGAGTCGGCTGTGTCGGTGAACTACAACATATGTCTAATTATTTATCTGTTGATTTGTATTATTATTATATCATATTGTATAATTGCCTGTTTCATTGTATGTCTCTACAGGTGATCCATGACTACCCCAGCATCCGCCAGGTCAACCTCATTTGCAACACCACTAACCTGGGTGTGGTTGCTCCATTGGGATACAATGGCCTGCTCATCCTCAGCTGCACCTTCTATGCCTTCAAGGTACAAGCTGAATTATTTGTAACTATTGTACATTATATTGTTTCTTTTGTGAAACAGAATTTATTTTAAGATATAAATGACAAAGTTACAGAAACATCAGTTATTGCTTCAAATCCACAGCCCCAAGGTTGTTGCAGTTCAAGCTGATATTTATGTGAAAAGTCACACAGACGTAATGTAAAAAGGAATGATTGACCTACTGTTTGTCTTTGGTGATCTACTACTTTCAACAGCAGTAAATTAAATTCTATTGAACCAAACACATTATAAAGTCTGTGTTTGATTATCATTTGATTTTCTTCTGTAGGGCGTTAGAGTAGAGTGTAAAAGGAGACCCTAAGACAGCAGCAGAGAAAAACAATTCAATTCACTTGCACATAGTGGTGAGGTCAGCATATGTTCTGACTGTAATGGAAAAGCAGTGTGCAGCAGCGTCTATTTTGTTTTTGTCCAAATCCACAGAAAGGTTTAAAAACAATATAGAAATGTAGGAAAATGTGCTGACACTTCCTCTGTGACTCACTTTATGTCTCTCTCTCTCTATCTCTCTTTCTCTCTCTTTCTCTCTCTCTCAAAGACTCGCAACGTCCCAGCTAATTTCAATGAGGCTAAGTACATTGCTTTTACCATGTACACCACCTGTATTATCTGGCTGGCCTTTGTACCCATCTACTTTGGCTCCAACTACAAAATTATCACCATGTGCTTCAGTGTCAGCCTCAGTGCCACTGTGGCGCTGTGCTGCATGTTCGTGCCCAAGGTAAGGAAGCTCGGACCACAATCTTTCAATAAACATTTGATTATTTGATATATAGATTCATTTTACAGCTATAGATACATTTTACAGCTGTTTTCTTATGTCAGGACATGTTGTTGAGTATTTAATGCCCTGGGCACTGATCTCTCCTCATTCCTCATAGCAATTTTAAGTCAATTTGTATTATTTGTAAGAGCAGTTTGGTCCCTATTTATAAATGTTTATTTCCTCCTCCCAGAACAAAGATAGAATAACTTTCGCCTAACATTCACCTTTTCATACTCAGTCAGTGTCCTCATGTTGTGCATGTAGTACGTTACAATTTGGTTTGGTGTGTTAATACTTAAATGAGTTGATAAAGCTTATCATAGGGTTGTAATGCACAGGCAGCATACCCAGTGAACACCATGTTATTGTTCAGCTTAACTCCATTTTTTAATAAATGATTAAAAACTTGACATTACTTTTTCCTCAAATTCCACTGACGTGAAAAGGCTACTTTAGAATACTATCACGTCTCATGTTTTCCCCCACCACAATAGCGAGATATTCCTGTGCAGCTTCAAGGAGAAAGTTTGTGCTTAAACTGCAGAATTGCAATCAATATAAACAAATAGCTTCTTTTGAGAATGATCTTTTATTAGAGTTTCATATTAACAAGGTGACTCATGACAGCCTTGATAACTCCTCTGAAATGAACATTTATTAAAAGATAGTTAAAAGTAGTGTTCTTTTTTAAAGAACTATTTTGCAATATTAACGAACATATTTCATGTTTTATTTCATAACAGGTGTACATCATTCTAGCCAAACCAGAGCGTAATGTGCGCAGTGCCTTTACCACGAGCACGGTGGTGCGCATGCACGTAGGTGACGGCAAATCATCCTCAGCCGCCAGCCGCTCTTCTAGTCTGGTTAACCTGTGGAAACGCAGAGGCTCCACTGGAGAGACACTCAGGTACGTGTGTGTGTGTGTGTGTGTGCGCGTGTGTGTGCGCGTGTGCGTGTGTGTACACTAGAGGCTCATTGGCCAGGTTAATGCCAGGTGACTTCTCAGTTACAGTCCAGGCACCATTTCTGTAATGGCCCCACTCTGAGACTATTTATGGTGTGTGTGTGTTCGAGCTCTCTGAGAGATTGATTCTCTGAACTCCCCTGAGTCTGCTTGACTGTTCCTCTGACCCTAACATGAACTGCAGACAATTGCCTAATGGAGACGTGGCAAAAAAAAGGGGAGAAGTGTACTTAGGAAGCGGGGTAAGGATAAAATTAGAGAGAGAAATGTGAATACAGTAAGAGGATGGAGGGAATGGCCAGAGAGAGATGAAAAGCACAAGTGATTGCAAAGAAAGAGAAGAAAAGGCTAAAAGAATAGTGCGGGAAGGAGGGACATAACAGCTTTCACACCCAGCTTAAGGCCATCCACAAGCCATCTACTGGAAGAGGGAACCGATCAAAGGACACAAAAGGAGTGACGCACAGCCACTTGCCCAGAATGAAAAGGCAGGAAAAAGACAAGAACACATTTTCATTTGTCAGCACGTTACTACAGCTCACCCCGCCTGGCAAGCAAGATTTCAATCACGCTCTTAAGAGAAATGTCAGGAGTGCTTCCATCTTGGTTCCTTTTATTCCCCTCTTTCCCTCTCCATCTCTTTTGGTCCTATCTTCCCCTGTGGGTGGTGGTAATTGGCAGGGCTGTCTATCTCCTCAGTGCAGGGCTGGGAGCTGTTGCCTTTGAGATGCTGTCATTGTGTAGTCTGAACAGATGCAGACAGACATGAAACCAGCAGAAATGATATTAAAAAAAAGAAGAAATATTTGACTGATGTTTGAATCAAATGTTTGAGCTAATGAAGAGTCCATGGTTTACCTCCACCAGACATTACAATCAGCTTCATGACTAGATGTGTGTATGATAAGACCAGTAAAGCATGTGTTCTGCCAGTAGCAGGTCTGGCCCGCTCCAAAGCCTTCTGTCAGAGACTCTTCCTACGGGATCAAATGAGTAGATTGCAGCACTGTGTAGGTGAAGGTTCATGTGCAGCATATGGATGTGTGTGTGTGTGTGTGTGTGTGTGTGTGTGTGTGTCCAGGGTGATTTGAGTTCTTTTCACCCTCTGCCACGGGCGTGTGTGGTTTAATCAGAGTTCCACTATAGATTAATCACACTAATTAACCTGACAAAAGCATGAGAGGAAGAAATGTGGGGGAAGCAGGGGACAGTGCTGAGACTGATGTTAAGCAGAGGAAAGTGGAGTTAAGCAGAGGAAGGTGGAGAACATTGTAAGACAGATGGAGGAAGAGAGAGAGGAAGAGACAAATGAAGAACATACTGTCTGGGAAAAATAGAACGAGACAGGAACTGTAATGACATTACTCTGAAGTCCAACTGATCTTTGGTTGGGTCGAGGCCCCATTTAAATGTGTTTGTATCTATTAAATGTCATTGTTCAGGTCGGATAATAAATAGGGAATAATATAGAGCAGCCACAGTTAATGTAATGTGTTTGGCATGATTGGTTTTATTGAAGTGTTTTGCAAGTTTTTTTCTACCTTAATCCAAATGTACCACTAATAGTGTTTTGACTCATAATACTACTAACAGATGAACCTTAAATAATAATGAACACACTAAATTAACATGTATTGTAAAAACAAGTATTAAAGTAAAACTACAATGTCTCATAACAATAGAAACAATTACTGTAGGAAGAAATTTCCCATCCGCCTTTGGGATGTCTTATTATGTGATACAAAAACAACTCTTCTGAGAAGAATATAAATGAAAAAACATTGTATATTGTATTTGAAAGAAAGAGTAAATACTGTTCAGTATGCCTATACTATCCACATACAGTTGCCAGACAAAAGAAGTTCAAGTAACTTTAAAAATATAATGCTCCTTTTGTAATTTAGACATACGGTTGTTAAACTAACACACAGACCTGAACAAAACAAACACAATGATGCAAATAAACAAAAATCACCTTTTGCTGTATCCAAACGATAAAACAATGGAATAAACATGTGTGTACCTTCTCATAAGATCTACATTCAGACTTTTAGTTTGTTTAAACAAAAACAAAAGAAGGAAAATCAATAAACTGCTAATTAACTGAAGGTGGTGAATGCACCTGCGTGCTTTATAAACAACCCCCTCTTTCTTTTCTCTCTTCCTCTCCGCCCTCCAGCTCCAACGGTAAATCGGTGTCCTGGGCGCAGACGGAGCGTAGCGGCTCACGTGGCAACCACCTGTGGCAACGGCTGTCCTTCCACATCAAGAAGAAGGAGAACAATCAGACCGCGGTCATCAAGCCCTTCTCCAAGACTTTGGAGGAGCGTTACTGCGGAGGGGGGGACCTGCCGCCGCACATCCCCCTGCCCTCCCTCCCCTCCATGTCCTCACTGTCCATTCACCCCGACTCTGGCACAGACAAGACCCTGTACGAGCTCTCCGAAGCGGAGGAGCGCTACTCCATCACATACCGGCCGCAGACGCCCTCCCCAATCAGCACGGTCAGCCAGAGGCTCGGCGCCGGGTTCGGGGAGGAGCCCCCGATGACTGGGATACCAAACTACCCGAGCAGCATCTGCAGCGGCGGCAGTGGCGGCAGTGGCGGCGGCGGCAGTGGCGGCAGTGGCGGCAGCGGCGGCAGTGGCGGCGGCGGCGGCAGCGGCGGCAGTGGCGGCAGTGGCGGCGGCAGTGGCGGCGGCGGCGGCGGCGGCGGCGGCGGCGGCAGCGGCGGCAGCGGCAGCAGTTGCAGTCGTCCCAGCAGCGGCTCTCTGGTCATGGGAAGTGACGGCCGTTTGGTTATTGTGGACGATCACCCGGGACAGGCCCAGAGTTCACTGATGGATCAGATCAGCTGCGTGGTAAACCGCTTCACCGCCAACATCAGCGAGCTCAACAGCATGATGTTGTCGTCCTCTCCGACGCACTCGCACAAACACACGCCTCCTTCTCCTCACCCCGCCGACCCGTATCTGTTGCCCCGTGAGATCCCGATGCCCCCGACCCTCACCACCTACGCTGACGTCCAGCCCCTCCCGCCCGTCGAGACCAGCATGGGCGGCCGGAGTGGCTGTCTCGTTCACCCTATCCCTCATTCACCTTACCCCCTGCCGCCTCCGCACGCCCCGACCTCCCCCTCTCTCTCCCCCATGCGAGGGGGCCTGATCACCTGCCTCAACCACTCCCCTCTCAGGAGGGGAGAGTTGGAAGAGGAGCTTATTGCTTTGACTCCGCCGTCGCCTTTCCGCGATTCCCTGGCATCCAGTAGTGGCTCACCAATCTCGGAGAGAGATCTGTGTCTCCCCCCAGTCCCCTCCCATCCTCCCCCCTCTCCCCCTTCGCCAAGGTACAGCAGACTGACGCTCGGAAACTACAGCCAGAGTTCATCCTCACTGTGAGGCAGCGATGACGCGTGAAGAAAATGCAGATGTTAAGGGGAGCGCTCAAAAATAACACGGTCAGTATGAGTGAAGAGTTTGGGAGGATGGAAAGATGAACTCCATTCGTCCCCGACGTGGAGTAAAAACCTGAAGCAGAGGAGCCGTTGAGGGCTGGTCGGTGAAGACATCAAGCTGTGACAGTCTGCTGTGTTTGTGTTTACATGTTTGCAGTGAGATGCAAGTATAAGAAGCTTGCCCACGTTGTATTTTCCTAGTGCAGTTTCTCTCAAGTGGGGCGTGAAGAACTGCAAGAAGGGCCACTATGACTTTGTGATGGTTTGGTGTCTGTAAAGTCACAAATCATGCTAGAGGTCTAGAGCTACGTATCATTTAGGTTTGGCTAGTGGCCTTAAGGTAACATGGCTATCAACTAATTAGAGATTGTGTGTGCGTGTGTGTGCGTGTGTGTGCGTGTGCATGCGTGTATGAGTATGTTTTTGCTGTATCTTAGTTAATGAGATGTATGGCAACATGACATTGAAGAGCATTGATGGGGTTAAGACTCCTTAAGCCTGAATGGACTTAACAGAGGCTATCAAGGGAACATATCTATATATATATTTGCTGACACACACACACACACACACACAGAGAGAGAGAGAGAGACAGACACATAGGAGTGAGCACACATAGACAAATACAATGTAAGGGAAAATACTGTAAATATAAGAGATATTGTGGATTTTTCTTTGGTGATCCGACACACTTCTGACAAAAGTGCATTGTGTTAACATACCAGACTGTATGTTACTCTGAAGGACTTTCTCACAAAAGCATCCTCTTTCATTTGTTCAGCTACAATGTGTTCCCCTCACATGGCTTTCTTTTCGTCAGTCCATCTTTCTCTCGCTTCTTTCTTTTCTCCTGCCAGTATTTCAGTATTTTCTACTCTTCCAGTTAGTTTTCTTCAGAAGTTTGAATGTATATTTTCTACATGATTCCTGAAGCAGTTGGGACCAAACCTTTTGTACCTCTCTGTCTGTGTGACGCAAGAAAGAGGGAGAGTAGGGATTGACAAGACCAGACCATGTTTTTCCATAAACATCTTAGTCGTTAAAACTTGTTCAGATGGATTATTGGCAGAAATCTGACCTCAAAGTGTGTTGTTAGTGTGTGACATTTAACAAAGCATAATATAAAGCTCAGCGGGGTCCCAGTCATGACATCTTCTCTAAACAATGTGTCAGCGGGACACAAGTCTCTGTTTCATCAAAGATATTGATTTGAATGGGATTAACCCGCATTACAATCACACCTCTTATGTATATGAGATTCAAGCTGGGAGAGTCCATACCAGGCTCTCCTGTTGCACAGGTGAAAAGACACTTTTTCAACTTCTCCACTCTTTTCAGACAGACAACAACAAAAGAGGTTCATACTGAACGAACAGACATGAGAGTGGTATCGATCTTCTCGTCTCATTCTCAACTCGAAAGCCAATCGGTAAATTGCCAAAATGTCAATCTGCTGCTTTAAACTAAGAGATGGCCTCATGAGACCAATCCCAAAATGTCAGACTTCCTGGATTGGGAAACAAGTGGTAATCACACTTATTTAACAATATCATTGCCAATTGCAAGAGCAACATTCCAATCATAAATGTCTGTGCAGTTGGGTAAACAGAACACAACTCGCAAAAGACTGCACAACTTAAAATATCTAATTTGGATATGTAAGATTCTGGTTCAAATGTTTGCCTTTAAATATAATGTACTAACATGTGCCAAAAACAAAGGGAGATGCCTTCACGAAGATGCTTTTGAGAAATGGGGCCCTGGCCTTGTGACAGCTCCCCCCACAGAGGAAACCCCTCAGCAACAAACATTTTATACAAGGAGAATGTTATCTGCAGCGAAGACATGGATTAGTTAATAAACTGGATTTAAGATAATTGGACTGTTGGTATTGCAACAAAAATCCGTATTTCATTGTGTGTCCTGAGTGTTTTGTCCATCATCAGCTCCATGTTTTCTGCTGACGGACGCAGATGCAGTCCATGGCCTGCTTTCTCCTCGTGAGTGTATTTCTCTGCTCTACAGTAGCCAGCAAGAACAAACACAGATAAAGGGATTCTGTAAATAACAAGGGCATGCAAAGACAGTTCTGTTTTGTTTCAGATGAAAGTCAATTTATTTACATATCAACAAAGGTGAAAAAAAAATGAAAAAAAGAGATGTTTTTGAAATTGTTATGACATCATACAGTACCAATATGTGTTACGACTACAGAAACTGTGTTACTACTCTGAATGTGTGAGTGACCATTCCTATTCAAATGTCTTGTAATTCTACGATATAATAATAATTAATATTAATATGATTATTGTGCCAAAGGGGTTGGGGAGGGTCTAGCTTATAGCTCGTGGGTAAATAAGTGGTTTCCTAAAAAAGTAAAAAAATGTAAATGTAAAACTGTTTCTATTGTTTTGGATATTTTCTATATAAATATTCCATATTTTCCAGTGTTAAAGCAATATTATCTATATACGTATACAAGGTGCACATCTGAAACAATGTTTTAGATTGTTTTTTCTTTTTCATCCTGCTGTAATTTCTGGTGGACAATTCAGCAAGAAAGATGGCAGGTGGACAGGTGGACTTTTTTTTATATGTAATGAGGGATACATTTATAGTAACAAAGAAGGTGCAATTCCATATTTTTGCACTGTTATCTTCTCACTTTGGACTTTTTTTCCCCACTTTTTCCGCAATGTATTCCCGGTTGAGTCTCTGATCTTAACTTTCAGTCCAATCCACTGATGACATCACTGCTTTGTGCGATAGTTAAAGAGATGATGTGTTTGTGCCATTAATTGTTGCTAACTTTTCTTTGCTGTGTTTTTTGATGTGCGCCTGTTAATTTAGACGCTAACCTGGTGAAATGTACACAGAAACAAGCATGCAACGAGAACTGTGGGTCATAATTGTTGACATAATTGGTTCCTGTCTCAACGTACTATCTGTGCATCCCTCCCCCTGCATCATCTAAATGTAACCGTGGAGGCCCTGACCTGTTGTCAGAAAATGAACCAGCTACCACTGACATGTTCTCGGGGAGGAGTCGTTTTGTGTGCCGCTGTCACCGACGGTGTTAAAAACATGCTGAGAGCGTAACAGGGAGCTTGCTTCAGCACTTCAGCTGCACGTTATCAGCCCCCTCCGGGTGAGGCTCGACAGTTGTGTGCTACCTCTGCAGAAAAAGACAGGATCAGTGGCCACATCTACTGCTGTCTTATCCTCTTTAAGGGTTCATTTTTGTGACATCATCTTATATTAAAATCAAGTTGTCATTGAAAAGGATATGGATCATAAGAGTACGGCAGGCTTATCGCGGTATCGCAAGTTTAAGTAGCGGTCGTGTGTTTGGTGTAAGGAAATAAAGCCGGTTTTGACTCCACATAAACTCGCAGGGAGAGAGAGATTAATCCGTCATGTAGCGTTTTGACAAAATACAATTCCAGGTCCTCTCACGGTTGAATCCAATCTCTTTCGCTGTCTGGGGATTTTTACACTTGGTGAACTTTCCAACATTTTCCTTGACAAATACGGAGTAATCGTCTCTGCATGGAAATGAAAGAAAGCCACAGCACTAATGCAGACAGGCCATTTTGTTTTCTGCACTAATACAATTGCTCCACATTTTACCTCAAAGATTAAAATATATTGCTCATAATTATCTGGGGAAATCTCAGCAAAATACTTTTTTTTTTTCTCATATTTTAGCCAAAACATGATGATGGTGAGAAAATCTTATGCTCGCCAGGAAGATGATCTCCTGATGATGTCTACCCAAAATGCTGTTATTTTTGTAAATGCACTCTAAAGAATTGGATTGATAATCCCTGCGCTCAAAAATACTTTTAATCCAGATATGCTCATCTGCTGATCGGAGGAAAAAAGACACAAGGTCATTTATTTTATACTTTGTGAATGAAAATATTAAACCGGCCCTGCTTCCGAGCCAGATATACGTAATCATGTTTCCCTCTCGTGCGACACTGCGTTTTAAACTAGCCTCGGCTTCGGGGTGCATTATGATTTAGTTTTGATTTGCAGAAAACAGCATCTAGGCAGATTGGTGACGTACCGAAGAGAGAGGCTGTTAAAGGCTTTATCAATCCAACTGCCATTCTTTTTTATTTAATACTGACAACCGGACTATGTTTACTGTGTAAACAACACACAAACATATGGTTGGATCCACTTTCAGGGCAGACGAGGAGAAGTTTGTTCTCACATAATTGTTATCGATAATGCCTCGGGACGAACACCTGTGTGGCTGTAATTTGATCGACATCACAAATTCGTCATACCTTTTCTTCTTTACAGTGTTGATGAAATTAGTAAATCACAAGATACAGGTGTGAAAAGGCGTTGGCCTTACGCACACTTGGGAGGTTGTTGGCTGGTAATTAACATGATTGTATACATTGAGGTTGAGATCAACCAGCCAGGCAGTGAATCCCTTCACATGTATGTCCGTTCTTTGTTTTTCTCTTTTTGCACACTAAAGAAATCAATGAGCAGTATGGATACACGTCTAATGATGCACACCCCTAAGGGTAAATGCTTCATGAAAAAAGGGTTATGTAAGAGTTAACAACATATGTGATTGGCGCACACTTCATTGGATGAATCCACTTTAGCTGCAGGTGGGTTCATGAACCTCGTGTCCCCTGAAAGCTAGATGTCTTAAAGAGCATCAACGGTATTTGTTTTAAGTTGGTCAGAAGCTGCTGATTTGAATGTTGAGTAAAGAGCATGTGTGTTTTATTATCAGCCAATAGAGTGTAATGATTAAAGAGTCTGTAGATTATAAAGTAGAGGTTAAGAGGAGTTTCCTGATAAGAATTTAAGTTTGTCTTCAGTTGTATTATATTGATTAGAAGTAAGAGAGGAGTTTGTGTGTGTGTATTATGCTTCAGGATTAATGAGAAAGTGGAATAACTTATTAACAGGTCTGTGTGTGTCTGTGTGAAATTTATATATAGCTAAACTTAATAAGAGAATTAAACCAAACTGAGGTGTGATTATTACACAATATAACAGAGGTATCCCTGCAGGGCATGATGGGGAATCAAAGAAACGCAGAAAAAAAAAAGTCAGAGGTCGTGGTTATATGCTGTGTTCTTTTTTAAAATATTTTTCATAGATCATCTTGTTCGGATTACTGCTGTGGACACATACTCAAACAAAAAAATCCCCAATAATCTGCTTTAAATTCAGATGAGATTACATTTTCAGTCGAGTGTTTGAGATATCAATAAGGAGAGAAGTGTTGCCTAGAGGTCGTGTTTACATTCCTACTGCTCATCAAGATGATCACGTTCAATACTGACTTCAGTTGCTGTGACACTTTACAAGCTCGTAAGCAAACGCCACGTTTTGTGTGTTTTTCAGGAACACCGAGGTGGCTGATCTGAGACGAGAAAACAAACGTCTCTTATTCTCAAAAAAGGTAGCAGCTCATCTGCATTTTAATTAGGTCGCTGCGTTGTATTCCAATCTCTTCAATAAAATGACAAAAAGAAAATGATGATGGGGTTACCGTGAACACAATTAAACGGACGTGGAATTAGCTGAATTCCCTATAATGAGTATGTAGATTGTAATATATTTTTTCTAAATTAATTTACAAGTATTTATTCACTTCAGGCAGAAAACTACTATTACTGAAAGGAAAATGATGATAAATGTATACTAGTTATTTGTTAAAAAATATCGGCAAGGTCAGGCCTGAATTCCAGAGCATTTCCTGCCTCAAGTGGCGTTTTATCACGGCGTTGTTAACGTTGTTGACATAAGCTTCTCCGCTCAGTGCCAACTTCCTCTCATCTCCTTATCAAGTGCTTCTACTTTCTTTCCTGCGGGGTGGGTAAACACGACAGTAATTTGATTAAACTGGACACACAAACATGACCTTCTGTGGTGGACATTTCAAATTCAAAATGTTTCTCTTAAGCTGTGAAATAATGCCAACATCTTGTAAATGTAACAAAGAGCTTTAATTCATTGTCTTTTAAAGGAAGCCTTGTAGTGTTTATCCACCCTCATGGGCATTAACGGTGAGTAACCGTTAATAACCATGCGTGGTTTTTTTGCTTTGCTTCTTATTTTTCTCTGATGTTCAGAACGTAGAATGTAATGTGATGCTTTGAATTTGTGTCATAATGGAAGGTGGTTTTATATTTGGATATTTGATTCTCTATTTAATGTTTTCACCCGGCTCTGTGAAATGTGAGAGTATACTGTACGGCTCTCGCTGGAGGATACAGAATGTTTCAAAGTGGCTTCTAGGTGGAGGTTGTAGACGACTACTTAAGGCGGATTTCATGTTCGATCGCTGTTTTTGCCCACAAATAAGCTTTAGACTAGCCTCAGCCATTACAGAACGGGATTAGATCTTTTACTCCAGCAAAGGTTTGGTAGATATCAAAGATCCCAAATGGGTTTCACACTGTTTTGGGGCCTCGTTCACAGGCTTTTTGGAGGCTCCCAACATATCTGGCGGCGAGAACAAGAGCAGTTCTGGCCAAACGCAGTTCTTCTCATCTCCCAATTAATGCATCTTTGTTCCCCCTCTCCAAATCGGCCTGTGAAGGCACCTCTCTGGGCTGATCTGTGGCCATTGGGAACAGTAAAGAGAACGGAGAGTGGGCAGTGTTAACAAGACGTTCCCTGTGTTTTTAATATTATAGTGTTTTTGTTTATCAGAGAGAGATTTTTTAGAAGAGCCCGGAGGAAGGATGTGCATGTGTATTTCCTTTGTGGATTTATTTATCTCATGTTTTCAGTTGTCTTGGAGCAATAAAAAGCACATTAAACATTATAAGATTAAAGGACCAGCTAAAGGAAATCCACAAAACCGTAAACTCTGGCACAATTGTGGGTACCACCTATCCATAAACATAAACATATATGTTCAATATCTGAACATTAGAAGGCTGGGATTGCAGATGTACTAATGGGATTTGAGGAGAAGCCTCCAGAAGCCTGTGCAGAAGGAGAAACAGTGAGAAGTTAGACGAGCATCCATCAGCTTAACATCCACATACCAGGAAGCAGCTCTGTGTTTGTAACTGTGTTGGAATAGGGGACATTTTTGTTGTGCACTTATTCTCTCTGCAAAGCACTGTGCTGCCGCAGCACTTTGGCATTAACAGCATCGGCGCTCTGCAGTCACACTGAGCACCAGGGAAGAGCGAGAGGAGCCTCCTTCAGATGGATCGAAAGAGGTCGCAGGGCATTCATCACCTCTAACTGCTAGCTCTTCATGACGACGTGGTTCTCGTCCTGCTTTTTCTTACTGGGATGTAACGTAACAATACTGGGACCACCATGCAGCGGTGCTGTGGAGTCCGACTGGAGACGGGATTTGGTGTTGGGGGGAAAAAACTAACAAAGAAGGGGTTTTTGCTTTTTGAATCATTTTTTGCCGTTGATGAATCTTTGTGCCAGTGTACTACAAAGTACTTATGAATCATTATTGAAATCATTATTAAAAAAACAAACTATGATTGGCTTCCTTGTCGTTGCTATTGTTTTAGTATTTTTTTAATAATAATTAGAAAAGACAGAAACCTTGTGAACTAAGATGCAACATACAGAACATGCAGTCAACTAATCTTATATGGTCATTTATAGTCCTGGGTCAAACCAGTTAATCCATAGAGATCAAAACTACAACAATCTGTGAATTAATATGTTTATCAAACAGGATTGTAGAATATTAATTAATTAACTGCAACATTAATACTGGAATTCAACATGACTTATGGTGCAAATAACATAGTAAGGATTTTTGTTGTCGACAGAATTTTCATCAACTTAAAAAGTGTTCACTCCCGTGTTTTTAACTTCACGTGACTAAAATGATATAGTGATATATGCTTTTGAAATTAGAAATACATGAGAAATGGATAAGAAATATTAGCAGATATCCTGCACAATACATGCATCCATGCAGTCTTTTCCCACAGCATCATTCAATGACATAAATTACTAATTGTTGCAAGATATCATTGTTCAAAAGTTAGAATACAATCAGTGGAACTGAAGCTTGGACCTTATGGTTCAGGTCTGAAAGAAAAGTGTTTTCTTACGTTTCCAGTCTCCATCGGTTCTTTTTTCATCCAGTATTTGGACAAAGTCCCGGTTGCATCGCCCACAATAAAGAACCGACAGTCTGTGAGTGGCCTTCATGTTGAACCTAGTCAGTGGAAGCTGCTGGACATCACTCCGACAGCTCCTGTGACGTTTGCCTCCTCCTCCGTCTCCTTCAATGTTACAGCGACAGCTCCGCTATGACTCAGCCCCCCAAAACGTTTCATTTAACTGAAGGCATGCAGGTCAAAGACGATGAAATTACCCTGCCATCTTTCATTGTTTTTCCCTGTCGCATCTTGGTCTCCCCACTTTACTCTCTTTTATTTCCCTCCGTCACCATTCCTTTCATCTCTTTCTCCACCTCTCAGAGCAGAAATTGTCTCTCTCCAAGAGGAAATCTCCAAATTGTTGCAAACGACCTGCTATTCAAATAAAAGGAAAGGATGGGAAGGCATTGAGGAAATGACAGCAATACAAAAAAAGGGAACAAATGAAAGAAAAACAGGTCAAAATTGGTTATTACAATGGAGGCAGCACATGTAATGTGTTCACAAACACATTCATCAGCTCTGCATTGACGGGTTTATTTGAGTGTGACTGCATCCGTATTTTGGTCATCTCCTGTGGCATGCTCACGTCTGTGTTTGTATTTAGAGGATTGTATTGATTTAATGCTCAACGATTTCAGCACTTGCTATATTGAACTTGTTCCAGTTTACACTGAAAAAACAATTAATTTGGTTGTGCATCGTTAAGCTTACTTTTCAGTGACCAATCAATGGTTATTGTAAGTGAAAACTGGAGAAGAATTCAATGAAAGACAATAAATTAACCTGTGAGGAATAAATATTCTGCTGAGAGCATTATTTGTTGTCGAGGAAGGAAGTTAAAACATCACAAGATGAAGTGAATTTCAATATTCCTTCAAACGCACAAAGGTCATCTGTAAATGCTTCATGTCTCAAGTGCATCAGACCCTGAATGGGTGTCATATTAAAAAGAACATAAAGATCCAGAGGTTTGAATTATGTTGCCTGAAAAGGGATCTAAGGATGTTGGATAAGATTATAGTATTATAGATTAGAATTTTCTTCTCTACACTCAAAACAGCGTTGCGCAGCATGCAGTGCACCATACTATGTTACTGTAATCAGTGTTCTTTGTTCCCATGTAAATGGCATGGTGTGGGCCCTATATATATAAAAGTGTGTGGGCAAGAGGTGTCATACTAGCATGTGGTTAACAGTGAGAGTCAGACTGTGCGTGTGTGTGCGTGGACACATATAGTCCCTGCGTGTATGTATACATAGCATGCATGTGTGGGCATATTCAATAGTATGAGGACGCTGCACTGGTTGTGTTGTGTGTGGGTGCTGGCGTATGGCTGAGGCAACTGACCGTAGAGGACTTCATTTAAATGTGGAGGATGTAGCATTAAGCCCCCGAGGCCCGAGTGGCCAACCCCACTCTGTGATGGAGTGGCTCCACCCACACCTCCAACTTAATGAAACGCTGCTTTTGCATTGTTTTTCCAGCTGATCAATGTGGATAACAAATCACCTGAGAAACGCAAAACATGTTCTCGCCCATCAAGTGGAACTAGAACCTGATTGAGCAGCTAAAGTCTCCACGTCAGCAACATGAGGAGTCTAATGGCTTTCAAACGGCATGCTAATATAATAATTAAAGGCAGTTTAGTCACAGATGTTCAACAGGTGTTTAATAACAGCTTTATATATGACTCAGCCAGGCTGAGCTGATGACCGGATAAATTACTTTTATCATTACACTTTCATACATTTCAATATTTTATACAACGTTAAAATGTGCATAAACGTAGTCTAAACCTTTATAAAATACTGGATTGAACGAGCTCTAATGGCTGCTGCCGTGGTGCAGAGCATACAAAGAAGGAAAATACAAATGGAGGCATGCTCACACATGTACTGTACACTTACATAATACAGGTATTTTCAAGCAAAAGATACTAAATATTCTGTGGTTCAAGCTTCTCAAATATGATTGTAAACGTATTATTTTTGTTTTGGACTGTTTCTGGACCAAACAAGATATAAGATATAAATGGAAAATGTATGAATCAAGGAAGTAATTGAAGAGGTGTGTAACAGGTTCACAGACAGGCTCTGTGTCACATGACGTCTGTTACTGTGTCCGGTATATGAAGCAGAGCCCGAGCTGGTGTGTGTGTTGGGGAGACGGGCATAAGAAATTATATAACGCAAGTCGGAAGAAACCAAAACGGCGCGACAGAAGAAGAGGACGTGTGATGAAGGGCGAGAGTGAGGAAGCAGGGAACAAATCTGTGGGTGCCGATATAGCAGAACTGAAAGTCACTTGAGTTTGAATTTCCTGCCAGTGGAAGCGAGAACAATATCAAGATTGAAACACGAGTTTCAATGAGTCACTCAGTGGGTTCAGGCTGTTAACATTCACAGCACCACCCCTCCGTCTCCCCGCTCCTCTATTTTGCGTTATTGCATAGGCACACACAGTCACACATAAACATAACATGCAGATGTGCACACACACACACGCACGCACGCACGCACGCACACACGCACACACACACACACGCACACACACACACACTTCCACACAAATACAGTGTAATGGCACTAATGAGACTGCATGACTAATACCTCTTCAGTCCCTTCTTCAGATGAGTGCTTATTATGGTCTGTCAAGGAGATGAGTCAGTCTATGTCATGGTTACTATGGTGATCAAAGCCTCCAGCACTTACTTTAAATACCTGCTGGAAAAAAATAAAGCTCTTTAACCCCTTTAACTGCAGATCTATCAGGATGCAGTGACCCCCACACACACACACACACATACATACACACACACACACACACACACTCACACAGAGAGATCCAAACAGGTAAATTGACTCTAATCTCCTTCAGGTAACAATCGAAGGGAGAATTCCTCTACAGGGATTATTAAAATACCACAACATTATAAACAAGATTATAGTGACAAACAAGAGCTAAACAACACAGTTAAAAACATAAAAACACATCAACAAGACCTTTTTGACCTATTTACACCCACCAATGGAAGCGGACACTTTTAGGCCTCAATACATTCTCCTTCTTTGGTTCAACCTCAGATCACCTCTGGGTGAGCCTCTCTATGTGGAGGGCAATGTGCTGCCAGCTCCTGATGTGATGTCATTTGGTCTTTCTGGCTCATCACACAAGGCATCACCTCACAGACCCTGTTGATGTTTTGTTGGTACATGACCAAATTACTGATGAAGATCATTTTAGCAAAACTGCAAACCCGGCCTTAGCTGAGTGTATGTGTCCTGAAATGGTTTCATCATGAAGTCACATGAATAGTTAAGAGAACAAACTTACATATTTATTTACCTGTTTGATTAGTCACATTTGGGCTGTGTGCGAAATCCCAATCTGGTTTACTCATTCATTAATGTCTCCATGTATAGAAATTTAGCAGATTTCTCGAGCAGTGAATTGATATTTCTGATAACTTTGCCTCATTACTGACAGGTGTAGTGTTGCACAACTGAAATCTCAGTCTGACAAGCGTTAAGAAATCGACAATTTAAAGTAAATAGTTACACAATTTGGTGGTTGGAGCTCTTCAAGAATCTGAGGATTATGGTTCAGAGAGCCAATCCCCCATAAGCATGAACAATACATCTTAGTTAAATCAACAACACAAAATACCAGATAAGCTGCAGCAGGAGGTTGGGGCGGTTGAGGGATCTGTGGCAGAAAACGGCCTTAGCATAAGCGTGATCATCAGAGTAACAGTGCGAATCAAGATTATAAGATCCACAATGCACAACTGTATGACTTGAATAGCCACGCGGCGTCAATGAGGCAATCATCGTGTAACATTCTGTAAATGCTAATCAGCTATACTAATGCAAAGAAAAGAGACATTTTGTGGGGTTTCGTCATTTTTTTGGACCTCCCACCAACAGATGGCGTGAGGCCCGACTTCTAATTGATGTTGAGGCCTACATAATCAGGAGAGGCATCAGGGCCAGGTGTTGCTCGTTTTGCAGTAGCAAACAGTTTTTCCACCTTGATACAACTGGTGACGATACGGTAACACAGAGATAGAAATGTTTGTTTATGGTTTATTTTATTATATTTAATTTAGCTGACGCTTTTATCCAAAGCAACTTACAATAAGTGCATTCAACCATGATGTATGATTTAAGTATGGACCTAGGTTGTGCTGACATTGTTTATGATTTAATTTTTTTTATAAGTAAACCCAATGGGTTAATAAACAAACTGGACGTTACACTTTTACAATGTCATCAATAAAACGCATCAGAACAATAGCAAAGGAGCAGCAACTAGAAAATGTGATGCATTTTGTGTACATTGACACTTTTCTTTGTTGGTATTTCTGAGGGAAGCTGGGGATAAATTGACACACTTTTGGATTCTCAAGTTAGCCATGCCAGTGGGCCTTGAAACTGGCACACCGAAACTGAATTATTAATTACACCTGGCTGCTATGACAGAATGCATGCTGTGAAACATGCTTACAGTGGGCTAGATGACTATTGATACAAAAGTCCTACCAAGAACGTACTCTCAAGCAATTATTAAATAATTAACAATAAATTAATAAATAATATTGTATTATGTTTTTTAACATAAAAAATGGTGTAACTTTAAGATTCTTCCTATTTCAGTTATTGCTAATATCCTTTTTTCCAAAAAATATCATAAATACATATCCTAATACAAAAACACACGCACACAAAGCAGTCTACTGCGCATGCTCCCATCTGCTGGGTCATATGCTTGTCACATGACAATGAAAAACGAAACCAAAAAGAGATGAACTGATGTGCGGGTCCTTGTTCGCTGAAAATCTACGTATCTTTGTACGACAGACCGGAAGCGTCATACAGGCACGATACCGTATTTATACGAGTATACGCGTGTATACATAACTTGCATAAGCGGATGTGATGGAAATACGATTAATAATATCCAAAGTAATCAACGTTAAGTGTGCTTTAACTTCACGAGAACGTTAGCTAGCCGGCCATATTGCTTGCTACGTGTGCGCATGCGCGTTCTGCTATTGCTCATAACGGTATTATCTTGACCGGAGAAGTTGACGCGTGTGTCTTTGTCAAAAGTTTCAGCGTGGATAAAGTCGCGGGACAGGTCGCGCACACAAACCAACGGGGTCATACTTTCATTCGACGACGACCTGGTAGCAGTTTTCTTCTCGTGCATACTTGTGTGGGAAGATGAGGCTAAACGGTTTGCTAGTGTGCGTGCTCCTGCTTTGGGTTGACGGGTCCTTGGGTGACACACCGGCCAACTGCACCTTTGAGGACCTGCAGGGGACATGGGTGTTTCAGCTGTCCAAGGGAGGACACGACAAGACCGTCAACTGCTCCGCTGAAGGTAAAGCCCCCCTTACACCATTTAACAGCTCACACCGTAGGACTGCTAAACAGTGATTGAAGTAGTAGTTTCACGATTTTGGAAATCATGTGACATGTTGGGGCCTGTCAAAGTCTGAGTCAGAAACTAAAGCAGGCGATTCAATGAGAACTTCCTCTTTTTGTAACAACGAAGTTAAGGTTTCAGCTGCTAGTTGTTTTAATTAATGGAAACATAGCATTAAGCTAACTTACAATACAATTAATGTCAACATTTATACACAAGAAACTGGTTATGTAAATACAAATAATCCCAACCCTTCGACATTAAATTGTGTATACAAGATTAGATTAGATTCAACTTTATTGTCATTACACATGTACAAGTACAGAGCAACGAAATGCAGTTTAGCATCCAACCAGAAGTGCAATAGCAGTAAATACCAATATACAGATAATAAGTATTTTACAGATAATAAGTTAGTGATATAGGTACGGGATATACAGATTGATTGCGGTAATATGTACATGTTATACAGGTTGATTTGTGCATTAAATGTAGGTAGACTATAAGCAGGAACTATAAACATAATTTACAAAAGGCAAATGGGCATATGATAAGTTAAGTAATACAGATTGAGTGAACGTTAAATAGTGCATAATAATAATAAACAGTAGCTGCCTAACGTTACTAAACTAGTGCAATGCTCAGTTTTTAGTGCAGACAGTTCAAAAGTGTTTGAGTGCAGGTGTAGAGTCTTTGGTCAGTGGGGGGAGATGACGAGGAGATGGGTTTGTGGGTGGAGGTGGTTGGGGAGTAGGGGGGGTGTCAGCATGGGGCAGAGTTCAATAAGGAAACAGCTCTGGGGAAGAAACTGTTCCTCAGTCTGCTGGTCCTTGTCCGGAAGCATCTGAACCGTCTGCCTGAGGGCAGGAGGGAAAACAGTCTGTGTGCAGGGTGGGAGGCGTCCTTGAGAATGCTGCGAGCTCGACGCAGACAGCGTTTCCTCTGGATTTCCTCAATGGCCGGAAGTGGAGTTCCTGTGATGCGTTGGGCAGTTTTCACCACCCGCTGCAGTCCCTTGCGCTCCGCAACAGAGCAGCTCCCATACCAGACTGTGACACAGTTGGTTAGGATGCTCTCGATCACACAGCGGTAAAAGTTCACCAGGATGGCTGAAGACAGATGGTTTTTCTTCAGTGTCCTCAAGAAGAAGAGGCGCTGGTGAGCTTTCTTGACAAGGCTGGAGGTGTTGGTGGTCCAAGACAGGTCTTCCGAGATGTGGGTCCCCAGGAACTTGAAGCTGGAGACACGCTCAACATCCATCCCATTGATGTGGATGGGCGCATGCTTGCTTCTTTTCTCCTTCCTGAAGTCCACGATGAGCTCCTTGGTTTTGCTGGTGTTCAGGAGCAGGTTATTTTCGGCGCACCATGTGGCCAGGTGCTGTACCTCTTCCCTGTAGGCTGTCTCATCGTTGTTGCTGATGAGACCAATCACCGTGGTGTCGTCTGCGAACTTGATGATGGAGTTGGATCCATGCATAGGTCTGCAGTCGTAGGTGAAGAGGGAGTAGAGCAATGGGCTGAGTACACAGCCCTGTGGCACACCGGTGCTGAGTGAGATGGTGGTGGAGCAGGTATGGCCTGACCTAACATGTTGAGGTCTGTTAGTCAGAAAGTCCAAAATCCAGTTGCAGAGGGAGGTGTTGGTGCCCAGGTCTCCAAGTTTAGTGATTAACTTGGAGGGGATGACAGTGTTGAAAGCCGAGCTGAAGTCAGCAAACAGCAATCGCGCGTAGGTGTCGGTGTTGTCCAGGTGTGTGAGCACAGAGTGCAGTGCTGAGGAGACTGCATCGTCTATGCTCCTATTGCTGCGGTAGGCAAACTGGAGTGGGTCCAGTGTGGGTGGGAGGGAGTCCTTCAGGTGTGCCAGGACCAGCCGCTCAAAGCACTTCATGATGATGGGTGTGAGTGCTACAGGACGGTAGTCGTTGAGGCACGTCGGCTTGGAGTGTTTCGGCACTGGCACGATGGATGTGGTTTTAAAGCATGTTGGTACAGCTGCTTGGGCAAGGGACAGGTTGAAGATGTCCGTGAAAACCCCAGTGAGCTGTTCCGCACATGCCCTGAGCACACGTCCAGGAATGCCGTCAGGTCCAGCCGCCTTGCGTGCGTTGATCCGGCTCAGTGCTGTGTGGACAGCAGTGGAGGAGAGTGTGGTGGGCTGGTGATCTGCTGGGAGAGTTGTCTTGGTGGCTCTGTCTCTGTTTTCCCTCTCGAAGCGAGCATAGAAGTGGTTAAGCTCGTTCAGGAAGGAGATGTCTGTGGCTGTGGGGGTGAGGTTGCTGGGTTTGTAGTCAGTGATGGCCTGGATGCCCTGCCACATGCGTCTGGGGTCGGAGTTGGAGAAGTGACCCTCTATTTTTTGCTTGTAGCAGTTCTTGGCCTTCTTGATGCCCCTCCTCAGGTTAGTCCTGGATGTGCTGTAGGCCTGTGCATCCCCCGATCTACCCAAAGTATCACAAGAGTGATACTTTGGGTAGGTCTCACTGCTCCCACATCAGGTATTGTTGGCGCTTAGGGTTCTTACTTTTATTTTTTATTTAAAATCCCTTCTTAGTCCCACAAGGGGAAATTTATTCTCTGCATTTTAACCCATCCTTAGTAATTAAGGAGCAGCCTCATGAAGCGCTCGGGGGGGGGGGGGGAAAGGGGTTCAGTGTCTTGCTCAAGGAGACTTTGACATACAAAATGTCTGGAGACCGGGGATCAAACCGGCTACCTTGTGGCTTCAGGGCCACCAATCGGCTGTAGCCGCTCCTCTTTGTTGAAGACTGATGATTGGTACTGGATCCTGCTGTTAAACCTGTGTACATGTGTCGTGTCCCCTCTCAGCTACAGGGGAGAGCACAGTGACCGTGACCCTGGAGAAACTGTCTGTAGCCACAGATGAGCTGGGAAACTCCGGCTTCTTCACGCTCATCTACAACCAGGGCTTTGAAGTGGTCATAAATGGGTACAAGTGGTTCGCCTTCTTCAAGGTATGAGAGGCATATACACAACTAGTTTACACAAGTGATTTTAGTATTTAGTCACAGTAATCCTGCATAGACTACAAATTCCCTGGGTGGGTGTATAAGTTTGCAGCAGGCTCGTTCATATGCCATTCTTATAAATTATGCACTGCTGTTCATCTTCCTTTTTTAAACCAGCTGATCACAAACTTTATGTACTCAAAGTTTAAGTCATTGTTCAGCACTCTCTGACCTTTTTAAAGTTTAGTTTCACTATCACTCAATTTCCTTTCCCCTAATCTGATGAGGTGACGGTATCTAGAAAACAGATCTGTAATTTCAATGTGGCTATATTCAAGTTCAACCGCTTCAGTCATGTGGTGTTTTACATCGCTCACATGACACTGAGTTAAGGGAAGTGTCATAGGCCGTCTGTCTACAAACCCATGTTCTGGTTTGTCCACGTCTAGTTCAACTTCCCGATTTCCTCGACTTGATTCATCTTAAAATAGCAATACGAGTAGAATTTTTATCTTATCTTTTATCATATCTTACTTTACTGTTTTTGCATTGAAGTACTAATCTGATTGTCTCACTCCACTTCCAGTACACTGATGACGGCTTTAAGGTGACCAGCCTCTGTGACCAGACCTCTCCAGGGTGGGTCCACGATGTCCTGGGACACAACTGGGCCTGTTTTGTGGGGAAGAAGGTGAAATCGGTATCGCCCCGAATAGATTACAAACCACTCAACAGCAGGTACGTACTTAATGATAGCTTGGTACATTCCACTAAATGTAAGGTGGTCAAACGTAAGCTGACATGCCAGACATCAGTGGTTTGAGTATCTGTTTGTTGATAATCCCTGCTTTTATCTACACTTTCATTTCCTCCCTCGATCCTCATCTGATTTGAACTGAGTTAGACTCACTCGCCCTCAGTCATCTTTGCAAATGGCCTGACATCTGAGAAATCGGATGTTGAACCACAATCATTGATTTTTTAAATGAACATTGACATAAAGCTGTTTCTTCCTCTTTGGTTCCAGTTAGAATTAAACCAAGTTTGTTGTAATTTAAACCATAAAATATATCTGAACACATATTTTCTCTCAGCACCAGAGTGATTTAATTTATTAATTTTAGGTGATTAAATTGTCTGTATCCACTCAGTTGTCTTATCTACCAATCACTTTATCATAAACTAATCAGTGTTTTTACGATTTGTTTTTGTTACGCCCGGCCTAGGGGAGCTGGAGCGCAACATACTTAAGAGTCTCCCCACCTCCCAAAGTAGGACCAATGCTGCCGCGTTTATAGTTTCCAATGGGTATTTATTTTAGATACGGTGTCACAATTCAGGGTGAGCGTGGCCCAAAACAACAAACAAAACAATCTGTGCAGGTCACCTATCTTCCCTAGACCGCACAAAGGAACAAACAAAAGAACAGGTCTCTTACCTATCTCCCTACCCCGAAACAGGAGAAAACATGGTTAAACAAAAGGGCTTCTCACCCCTACCACTAACGACACCCTAGCTAACCCCACCACCCAAAGATCTGTGCCGTGCAGCATGGCCAGGTTGGAAGCTGGGGAGTCAGGAAAAAGGGCCGGGCCGGCTCCCACAGGATCCCTCTTATACACCGACGTCCAATCACCTGCAAAGAAAAGAGGAACAGAGCAAGGCAAAACATAACAGCAACCCCCTCTGGCAGGGAGGTGAACCGCAACTTTAACATGACGCTCTGAGTCATAACAGTTTTATATTCCGTAATCACGATTGCATCATAAAAATAATAACATGTTTATATTTTAACAGTCAAAGTGTGAAATTTCACCCTGCTTCCCCTTAAGCAATGATTAAACTAGAATTGGATTTATGAGTATTCAAGAGTGGCTTAACGTTGACATGTGGTTGAGGGGAGTTGTCCTTCCCTCAGTAGGAACTTTCAGTGAAATGCAGTTTCTTACTAGAATGATTTTCAGCACTTGAGGGAACAATTTCGCTTGACATTGTTTTTAACATTTGTAACAATAACTGGAAAGTCCCAGTCTTTATTATTCAAGTTAAAGGAACAGTTGTTGAAATGCAGCACTACTGTGTGTATGTTGTCAAAGCCGTACACGGAAACCATCTACCGCTGGTAACCTACTGTGATTCAACAACTTGCTTGCAAAGCCTTTTTTCTCTCATTTGTGTGGCAGATGAGCCCCTTACACACAACAACCTTACACGTGTCCTCATTCACCCTCCAGGCTGTTCCAGAAGCCGTACAAACACAACGTGGACTTCATTGATGCCATCAACTCTGTTCAGAAGTCCTGGAAGGCTGTGTCCTACCCAGAGCATGAGCTGTTCACTCTGAAGGAGCTGCACCACCGAGCAGGAGGCCCCGCCTCCCGCATCCCTGTGTGAGTATTTACTTATTTCCGATGCTATTAAATTCAAAGGGCATTTATAATTTATTGGCATGACTTATGTCAAATTATATTTAAACTTATCCAAATCAATTATAGGAATTGAAACCTAACGTCCTACACGTCAAACGCTGGTAATAACTGGAAATGAAACAAAACTAACAACAATAATAAGTTGCAGGCGTCCTTCACAGTCCCTCACTTTAAAAACACATGTATCCTGCTGGGCTCTGTCCTAATCATTAGGTTAGAAGGTTTATGAAACTGCTTTTATGAACAGATGACTAACAGATGACTCTTAATGGCAAGATGGTTGTTTCTCCTCCCCATTAGGATTTTACTATTTTTCAAAACTAAAATGTCAAAATTCCCTTGTGACTCAAATGTTTGACTTATTTTGACTTTAGGCGTGTTCGCCCTGTGCCTGTGAAAGCTGATTTCGCCAAGATGGCTGCAGCTCTACCCGAGCACTGGGATTGGAGGAACGTTGACGGCGTTAACTTCATCAGCCCTGTGCGAAACCAAGGTGACATTTGATTGCTGTCCCGCAGAATCCTTGAAGTATTTATTTTTTACCGTTGAACGCTGACATACAAAGTTAGTTAAACCAATCAACTTGAAAGAGACGGCGACATAACCATATCCTACCTGTGCACACATGATATTAGAAATGTAAAGTATGATTTCAGATAACTTGCGGGAGGCAAACAAAGCCATACTTGCATAACACGGGAGCAGCTGTCTGTAAGAACAGACGCTGAACAGCTGCTCGCCGGCTACGGTGCTTCCCTCTTGGCAGGCCCGGGTCTCCTTTCTGCGCTCCTCCTGTGTTTCTGCACAGCCGGGTGTGTGAGCGGAGAGATTATGCGTGCTGAGTAGTTTGAGTGTCTGAGAGGACCTCTGTAGCGCCGGGTTTAAGGATCTGGAGAGGGCTGGAGAGTTTCAATAGAAGCCCTCTAAGCCACTGTGCTGTGCAGCGGAGCTCATTTTGGCTTCAGTGTTGGTAGTCAGTTGGCTTTTGTAGGTCCCATTTTGGTTCACAAAACTTGGCGTGATTGACGATACATTGGTATGCCTGCTTCTTAACATCACATGACGAGGCTTCACATACCCAATATGCCAGTTTACGCCTGCATCTTCCCTTAAAAGCCACTGCTGGTTGCATAAGTTTTGGACCCAAATGAAAACTGTTCTGTCACCCTGACTTGAATCATGACTACAATTAAACCGCCCTGCAAATCCCCACAGTTCGCTGTTCTCTGACCCAATTTGGTTCTGCAGAGCATTTTATTAAGAACCTGGTGCCTCGCACTATTAATGGTAAGCAGCGTATCGGTCTCTGTGCCGTGCTCCATTATTTTTGCATTACAACTAATGCAAAGAAGTTTACTGGGGCAGGAACTTCACGTTCACTTTACGTTAAATAAACAGGTTTAACGATTTAGCAGGATTTATTTTCAGCGGTGTTAGAGCAAATTGCATGTGCAGGTGCAGCTATGGTCTCTGAAGATGGTTTTGTTTAATAATGCCAGAGTTGTTGACATTATGCTGTTTGTTTAGCGGTGTTGCGGCAATGCTTTGTCCACTTTATTTACATGCATAAGGAAAGAATGTGATATCTCGTACACCAGGTGGCTTGTACTACTTCTCAACGTTAGGATTTATTCCACTGCGGTTGTATTGCACAGCAGTGCGACGTAACTCGTGTTATTCTGGGATGTTCGGTTTCAGCATCGTGTGGAAGCTGCTACTCCTTTGCCACAATGGGAATGTTGGAAGCTCGGGTTCGAATCCGCACCAACAACAGCCAGACGCCCATCTTCAGCCCCCAACAAGTGGTCTCCTGTTCTGAGTACTCTCAAGGTAAACTACCTCTCAATGTAAAACCTTGTTTCCAGACCATATAAATTAATTTTGCATTTAAAGAAGTACTTAGTTTAATATTCATATTGTGGAGTGCTGTACTGATGCATGTAGAAACTCAAGTGTGGCTCAAGTGTTGTTTTTTTTTTGGGAAAGTGTTTAACAACGGCCCTGATGACTGCATTTTCACAAATTATTTAGAAAAGTCATGGGAAACAAAAAATGTCCATTTTGAACCACGAAAGAGAATTTCACCTAGTCAATAAATCCTTGTTTGTGGTTAATGATAACAATTCCAGACCTATTGAACAACCTTTTAACCTTCATCTCTCCTCCTTGAAGGTTGCGATGGTGGCTTCCCTTACCTGATTGGGAAGTATGTGCAGGATTTCGGCATCGTGGAAGAGTCATGCTTTCCGTATATTGCAAAGGACTCTCCGTGCGGCGTTCCTCAAAACTGCGGCCGCACTTACACCGCAGAATACTACTATGTCGGTGGCTTTTATGGCGGCTGCAGTGAGAGCGCCATGATGTTGGAACTGGTCAAAAATGGACCAATGGGAGTGGCCTTTGAGGTACAACAGCTGCTCACTGTTTTCTACTTGATATTACTACACAGCGTGTGTGTGTGTTCACTAATCAATTGAGGTTTTTGCTCTCTCTCGATGCAGCTTTGAGTTTAGCTTGAGTGTTGTCAGATATTTAATCCTTCCCTTATTTTAGCCCAAACGCAGTTGCTGTGTCCATTTTAACGAGAGGCCACTTTATCTTAGTTGAGTGGAATCATCACTAATGTAGATTTGGGGAAATATCTTGTTTTCATAAAGGATCTTAAGGATACGTCTAAGAATCTAAAGATGCGAGGGAAAACAAAAGTTAATCAGACTTGTATAAATAAAACAATGTCCTATTGCGTCACACATCTAGTAAATTGTAACCACTTATGGGCTTAATCATCATTGTTTTATTTCAGAAGTGTTGTTGTTTTTCCATCTTTAGTGGCAGTGGTCTTTGCGTTGGGAGGGTGCCCCATCTCGACTATAAAACACTGAAGTTTACTCTAAAAGATATCATTCAGCTACTTCTCTTTTGCATTGCAAAACCTTTAAACTTAGCTTTTTTTTTCAGCATTCAGTAAATGTAGTAGTAGTATTATCAATCATATAATTCACCATATATAGTCTTAATGTCAGCGATTATCAACATAAGTTATTTGCTATTTCTCTGCATGTACCGGATTAATTTGTCTTGCTAACAGAGCAAGTGTTTCCTCTTTAATATACTCAGTTATTTAGGTAATTTGATCGTAAATGTAACCTCTTTTTTTTTTTTCCTTCTTCTTCATGACTTGTATTCTGTAATTTCTCCTTTACAACTCAGCAGACCCTCCTGCTTCGTGGGTACAGCTTTGCTTCGATATAAAGCTAAAAATCCAAAGTAAATGCTCCTGTCTTTCCTCAGGTCTACCCCGACTTCATGACCTATAAGGAGGGCATCTACCACCATACGGGCCTCGCGGACCCCTTCAACCCCTTCGAGCTGACCAACCACGCCGTGCTGTTGGTGGGCTACGGCCGCTGCCACAAGACCGGACAGAAGTACTGGATCGTCAAGAACAGCTGGAGCTCGGGCTGGGGCGAGGGCGGCTATTTCCGAATCCGCCGGGGCAGCGACGAGTGTTCCATCGAGAGCATCGCGGTCGCAGCCAACCCCATCCCCAAACTGTAGAGGCTGGGAACCAAGCACGACAGGAATGGGTTGCCCTTTTGATGCCATGCATGTAGCATGTCAGCCTACAATGTTACTTTTAATTTTTAACATTTTATTTTTTTATTTCAACAATTGCTAATTAGCTGCCGATGAATGATTTTGAATTCAAGCTGTAACTGCCGACTCAAGTTTTGGATCAAAATGCATCAGTACATACTGTGACGAATCATGATTTAAAGGGAACTGGTAACAGAAGTCAGTGTTTGTGATTGTGCGCCGGGTGCAGAGCCTTAATTATTTGTCTCAGGGAAGCGACGGTGGAGAGTTGTATTTTATTCTGTGCTTGCATCAAATTGACACTGCCATGTTTTTCCCGTGAGGCACTTTGTATGAGCTCCCTGTGGAGCGTTTTCAAAGGGAATTCTTACTCGATCAATAAAAGAATGCAACTCATTGTCGTGCCCTTTTTATTCTGATTTGCACTATTTTTCAACAGCATGAAAGCATTTCAAGATTACTGTTTTCTCTTTGTGTGAAAAAGATGGAACTCAGTTTTAAATCAATCTTTCTGGGATGGCTGTTATCTTTGTTTGAGGCGGGTCAGCAGTTGCTTCTCTCAAGCAAAGACTCAACAATATGAACAAAAAAGCACAATGAGGTTGATTACAAGAAAACGTGTAACTCGAGCGCATAAAGGGGTGAAGGAATGATTAAAACAAATGGTGGATTTAATCGTTTTAAATAAATCTGAGGATTAGACAACAGTTAGATTAGTTTAGAAAAGATCATGGCTTGGACTAAAAATACATCTTATCTGGCCGAACGCCCTGAATGCAAACTCGTGCGCTTTAACACTTTTTATGGGTGACTTTATTTTTTTGACTTTCTTTCTGATGGAAAGTAACGAAGTTAACTTAAGAACTGTAAATAACTTTAAATCAACATTTGAGGCACTTGTGCTTGAGTATTTCCTCGCAATGCAAATGTTTTAACTTGGTAAGTAATCTAAAATGTTCTTACACTACTAAAAAGAGTTTCTCCCCTCCGGTTTGGATGTTTTAATAAACCCTAACCCACCGGGCGGCTCCCCTGCGCGCGTCACAAGGTCTAGACGGCCCCGCTCGCTCCCCTCGGTGGGCCGGGGCGTACCTCGCCTCCCCCTTTCTCTCGCTTCGCCACTCAACTCAGTCCCAACTCTCTTCGGTCCTCTCCGCGCTGTCCTGTGCTTCTCTCCTTTCATCCCCCGGCCCTCTCCCTTACGGTGGATTCATGCTCAGCTCTCGCCCTCCTCGGTCGCCATGCAGAACAACCACAATAAGGAGCATCTCTATAAGATTCTTGTGATAGGGGACCTCGGAGTCGGCAAGACCAGCATCATCAAGCGGTATGTCCATCACAACTTCAGCCCCAACTACCGAGCCACCATCGGGGTGGACTTCGCACTGAAAGTCCTCAACTGGGACCAGGAGACGGTGCGTCTCCAGCTGTGGGACATTGCAGGTACAGCCCAACTTTTACGCGCGAATGAATAACGGCTGGTTTATTATCTTTAAAATAGTATTGTTTCTGCTCAATAATATATGGATCATGCTTAATATTCTTAAAACAAAGTTTTTCTTTGGTTTGCTTTTCAGATAAAGCTGGACATTGAATATATTTTGGTCTACAAATTATATTGGTAATTAAATAAATCCAACCGAAGTTACATTTTCTTTGAAGGGAAATTAGCTTGAGGCAACATTTTGCAATTCACTGTGACAAGACAAGCTATAGTCTGGGGAGAAATGCTATAATTAGAGTGTTTTTCTTCCTTTGAGGAAAGTCACATGATTGAAGGAATCTGGTTAACAATCAGTGGTTGTGGTTGTATAAAAAACATCACCTTTCCACCCTCAGTAGATGCCATTTTAGTTAAGAGACAAAACTTTCCAAACATTATGAAATATGTATCAGAGGGCGGCTGCTCAAGTGGAACATTTAGATGTTTTCCTTCAAGAAATACAAGTTGCTTCGAGTCACATATGGAGGAAGGAAACTTGATTACTAGCTTTCTAAGAAAATGTGTATTTTAGATACAAAGATAGTTTGAGGTCAGTGATAAAAAGAGAACCATCCAGGGAATGAGCATGAGACCATGTTGTCACAGTTGTTTTTAAACCATTTTGGTAGGAGGAGGACAGGGTTATCCAGGGTTAATGTTCCTCATGTTGACCTGTTGACATTACTCACTTCAAATCACTTGATCATTTTATTTCTGCATTTATGTTAAAGGCACACACACACGCACACACACACACACACACACACACACACACACACACACACACACACACACACACACACACACACACACACACACACACACACACACACACACACAGAGACACACACATGAACACAAATCCACGTGATACAAGTGGTGAAACTTTCTCTGAAACCTGAAACTATTCATATGGCCTCATGAATAACGTTTTATATTACATTGATATTAATCTACACAATATTTGAGACCTTTCACTTTTCATGAACAAAATGTGGTTAAAGCTTTTTGAATATTGGGCAGTGTCGTGGTGAAAGGAGACATTCTAATCTCTTTTTCTCAGTCAGTATTTAAATGCTTTGATTGTCTTCAAAGACAAAACTCATAAATAATAAAGCCAAACGAACCTAAAGGCTACAGCAGTCTCACCTCACATGAGTGTCGGCTGAGGTTTAGAAGAATCCTCTGACCCGCTGCTCTCTCCCCTCCTGTGCGCCCTCTCCAGTAAGCGCAAGCAGTCATGTGTCTCAAACCCATGTGAGGGAGATTTGAGGCCCAAGCTCTTGTATACAGAAAGCTTTGATTGTGAACTAAGGATGAGCGTCTCCCTCTGTGAAAACTGCTATAGGTCGGTATGTGCTGCCTACACTCGCCCTATAAAGTAATGGAGGCCGTGAGGTGGGAAAGCCGGAATTGTTCATCTTAGTTCTGCTTCATATGGTTTCTCCATTTAGTTTGATCATCGAAGGGACACGATTGTGCAAAATAAACACACTGGTTTCAAAGCAAATATGTAATGTAATATACAAGAATTACTTAGCACCGCCATTGGAGATAATAAATCCCAATAAATCACTCATGCATAACTCATGCAACAGATCACATGCATTTCACAGGACAAATGATAACATCAACTTATCTATTTTTGACTGCCAGTTTAGGGCTTTTTACAACTTAAAATATGGTCCTTCAGATTGTATTTTATAGAGAAATACTTCTCAGTATTGTTATCAGGTCATTACCCCAGGCTAGTATCACTTTATTCAAGGTTCAGCCATTCTGAAATGTCCTTGAATGAGACACATCTCATCCCGGCTGTTGTGTAGCTGAACCCTCTCCTCCTCCTCTCCCCCCCGCCCTGATCCACCTGTGCAATAGAGCAGGTGAATAGAAAATGTTCCTTTGGGCCTCATCACAGCAGCATAAAAAGTAATATGAACCCCTTTCTGCTTCACTACGATGCAAACTGCTTTTAGAAGGATCAGCTGAGGTTTTAGGTTCAGTCCACAGTATGCAAGTGTCTGGTACTGATGGTGCTCTAGCAGACGTTATGGATGGGAAAAATCAGTGTGGATACATTCCTACAGAGCTTATCGAATTAATTTTACCCTCAGGAATTTCTACAGTTCACAGACAAGTGCTCACACACAGGCACATGCGTGCGCACACACACACACACACACACACACACACACACACACACACACACACACACACACACACACACACACACACACACACACACACACACACAAACACACCAAAGACTCCTCTCCACCTCCCATCGTGCCTCCATTCCTGTCTCCATCTTATCTCTCTCTCTCAGCGACTTTTACCAGTAAAAACATGCATGTCATTTTGTGTGTGTGTGTGTGTGTGTGTGCGTGTGTGTGAGAGTGGGCGAGGCATGTCGGGAGTGCTTGCATGGTAGCACACATGGGACAGGAGTATGGTAAAATGAGTTAATCGGATGATTCATACGTCTGTGTCTGTTTTCCGCTGCAGTGACACAGCATCACTTGCAGCTTGTTCGGGGCCAGCATGTATAGCTCATCGTTCTATAAAAGGGTTTCAGAAATAAAAAGATGTGCTTCAAGAAAGTACAACATGTTTTTACACTTTCACACCGGTACCAACGTGATAATCATTGTCTCTGTGTTTACGTCTGTGACCTTGTCCGTGTGTGTGTCTTCTAGGTCAGGAGAGGTTTGGCAATATGACCCGCGTGTACTACCGCGAGGCCATGGGCGCCTTCATTGTGTTTGACGTCACAAGGCCCGCCTCCTTTGAGGCCATCACCAAATGGAAGGAGGACTTGGATTCCAAACTGACACTTGCCAATGGGAAACATGTGGCCACCGTGCTTTTGGCTAATAAATGCGACCAGGGCCGGGACGTACTGACCAATAATGGAATAAAGATGGAGCAGTTCTGCCAGGAGAACGGCTTTGTGGGATGGTTCGAGACGTCCGCTAAGGTGAGAAAGATGGGACACGCACATAAATACAAAGCAGTGACATTGCTATGGCGTTGTGGGGCTGTGGATAGATAGAGTAGCTTTCAACTGGAGCTCTTAGGCTTAACAGGCGTGTCCTTCCTGTTCAAATGTCCTTGAGAAGCATCTGACTGCCTACCAGCTTGACTGTATCAGAACCAGCACCTGATCACCCTGTGGAGACGCTGCCACAGAGGCACATTCAGGATGTGGAGAAATCCTCTGAAATGTGCTCAGTTTAACTGACTCACAGCAGACAGTCCTGCATTTGTTGTGTCAGGTCACCTGCGCTCGCATCCAGACAGCGTGTCCAGGAATGTTAGGGGGAATATATCAGTCCACTGGGGTAATATGTTTGAAACCACTCTCATATCTTTTTGTGAAACTTGAAGCTGGAGCCAGGAGATGGTTAGCGAAGGCTTAGCAAAAATACTGGAAATAGGAGGAAACAGCAAGCCGTAATGGCTTTATCCAAATGTAAGAATATACCAGCACTTTTATGAATTAAATTGGTATGTGAAGCCGATACAACCATAACAAGGGAATCAGTAGCACTAATGTAACAGGAGGCTGGTTTTTTAAGAGATTTCCCTCCACTCTATGTTACTAAATATTTGCCAGTTTAAGTTGAGCAACAAAGTATACAGATAAACACAACACATTATAAAATATAAGACTCTTCAACTTAAAAACTTAAATAAACTAAAGTGCAGTATGATTCAGTACGTATTGATGCAGACAGGAATGAAGGAATGTGATGAGTGAATCCTGATCGTGAGATGAGCCGAGGATTCACCCGCCGACCCACGAAGTCACCCAGAGACCAACACAAGCTGTGATAGCAGCTATGAAGGCACACACACACACACACACACACACACACACATACACATATGTATTTGGGCTTTCTTTTGGTCCAATTCTCATGAACGCGATATCTCAGGAACCTCTGGAGGCAATTTCTTCACATTTGGCCCAAACGTTCACGTGAACTCAAGAATGACCTCGTCAGAATTTGGAAGTGAAAAGTCGAGTTCACTGTGAACGAATGTCCTTCCCATTCTCGTGATGTTTGAGAACACCTATTGCGAATTTATTTAAATTTGGCACAAGCACCGTCCTGCATTAAAGGGTGAGCTGAATAACTTCTGCCAAAGGTCAACATCCCGGTGACCTCCCGAGATGTGTTTTTTTGCCATAACTCATGAATTAATATGCTATTTATGACAATTTCACACAAATGCTGACACACAGACACAGACGTAAACCGCAACTTCAGTCATTGGTGGAGGCATACATGGTAATTGTAGTTAGTTATTTGATTAATAGAAAATGTTTTTGATCTGTGAAAGTGACAGACAATCAAATAAGTAAAAATATCCTGGATCAACGCCACAAACTAAAAGGGCTTTGCACTACACGTCATACCATTGAAATATCCTTCTAAATAACAAACAGGTGAACGGAAGTAACCTGACATTTCAATACCAATAACTGCTAATGTGGAAGTTTGTTGAAACCAAGGCAGTAAAGGATTTCCTTTGATCATTTGAGAGGCTTTACTTAAAAGCACCACCAGTCATGTGACGTGTTAAAGTTGTAGATGGTCACATAGTGTGAGCTGGAATGGGATGAATGCTACTGGTTGCAAGTCTGTCTTTCAATCAGAGGATCGGTGGTTCGATCCCCGGCTCAGCCAGTCCATGTCGTTGTGTCCTTGAGCAAGACACTTAACCCTAATTGCTCACCGTTGCTGTGTCTACGGTCTACTGTATATCATGTAAGAATAGAATGCACTTATTGTAAGTCGCTTTGGATAAAAGCGTCAGCTAAATGTAATGTAATGTTTTGTTTCCATAAAAAGCTGCCAAGTCATCATATTTGTAACAATGAATATACATAGCAGAAGAGGATAAATATTTAGCGACATACATCTTGATGCCTCATGTATCATTTGCCAAAGAAAGTTTACAGTTTTCTTTTTAGCTGAATGAGTGTGTAGACTGTAGAGTCTCCAATATTTAAGGGGGATATCTGACCACCTGCCAGAAGACGTATTTCAAACATTTATCTTAAACAACGCTGCACATGTTCTGCATGCACAATGATGCCCAGGGACAGAAGTGAAGTTGGCAAAGTGTAGAGAATAAGTTTTTGTTGTGTTATATTTTGCTTTGGAAGAATCTTCTGTCGCAGATCTAAGAGTAAGTATGACAGATCACGACACGGCACAGGGAGCCGCTGCTGCCTGCAGGAGGTCACATCCTACTGAGCACATTGTTAGATCCTTTGCATATTCAGTATTTCACTGCTACTGCATCACATATTAAGACAGAGTGTGTGTGTCTGTGTGTGTGTGTGTGTATCTCAGTAATACATGCTGCCAGTCCTCTCCTCATGTGAACCTCACTTTAACACCCAGGGCCGTTAGCTACTCAGCCTTCAGCTCTGGTCCATGTCACACTAAATCTTTTGTGAGGGTGCGGTCCCATCTGTGGGTGCTGTCGAGAATGGACATTTTGCATTTGTGTTCTATTTTGATGGAGAGAATAGTTGTGTAAATCAGGCCAGAAAGGTTTACCAGGACCGTCTCTTTGCTTTATAATATTGGCTGTGATCCTTTCCTAAACGAGCATCCTGACATCCTTGTTAAGAAGCACAACATATAATTGCTAACTGTTCCAGACCATTGTTGCATTTCATGTCCTTTTCTACACCCTGCTTCCTGTCTGTGTCCAATTAAAAAATATTTCCCCTAAAATAACCTTTCATAATGGCAGAACAAAAGATAACAAACGTGGAAAAGATTTCAGTCGTGCAAAATGACTCCATAAAGTTATACTTAATTCAAATTTACTGCATGAAGAGATTAGAATAGAATGAGCAGCACATCAGACATTCATTTATGTCACACAAAAATCAAACTGTGTTGTTTAATTAAAATGTTCCATCGACTATATTTTATTGACACCACTTTCATTTAAATCAAAGCTACTCAACCGTGACAGACAACACACTCTTTCACATTATTCAACAGCTCATGTGTTATATTCGGGAGCTGCAGATTGCTGATAAATGAATAATTATATTTAATTTGGGTTTGAATATTTATCTCTATAGTTTGCAAGTGCCTGCGTAGATTTAACATGTTAGTAATTGTATTTTACTGTAGCCTCTTCGCTCCTGTAAGATTGTAATTATCTAAAACTGAGGAGACGTTCATATTATTATCTGCTAGTGCATGTAAGGCATGAAGATTGTTACATGTAGACATACATCAGAAATACTAAACTATTCACTTTATCTTATTAATCTCTTACACTAATGCTGCTGTTGTTGAGCTTCAACACATTAACTCATCACATTGTGCTTGTGTACATGAGGGATGAGGTTGTATTGTCATTGTTCACTTCCTGAACCACACTGGCAGCAGCTGGGAAGATGTTTATGTAAAAGTACCTTCTCACCACATGGCTGCTGGCTGGTGCCTCGTCCGTCCACTCAGTTCAGTCACGCTCCATTCGCTTTAATCACCTGCTCTCACAGGTTTCTCTGGCGGCATTTCTTTTATAACAAATGTTGTGCATTTAACAATTAATCTTGCCTCCGCCTCTCTTTTCTTCCCCCCCTTTCATACTTCTTCCTCCCCTTCTACTTGTTCCTCTCTCTCTCAGGAGAACATCAACATCGATGAAGCGGCTAACTGCTTGGTGAAACACATCATTGCCAGTGAGAACGACATGCTCCAATCAGAAGTCCCGGACACCATCACCCCCCAGTTAGAGAACGACAAAGGCGGAACATGCTCCTCCTGCTTCAGATCCCAGTAACAGCCTCGACAGGCGGATGTCCTTTTGCATCTCATTATACACAGAGTTGAGTTTGTCTGTGAGCGGGAGACTGAGGGAGAACCACTTTGGCTGTTTTTGTTTTAGGAAGCATAATCTGGTGCCAACTCTTTCCCTGTCTGGTCGGGTGGGGGGGTTGTGGGGTTTTGGGGATGGGGGGCATAGAGGATGACAGACAAGCAGCTGGCTCAAGAAATGGAGACAGAAAGAGAGAAAGAGAGATGGATGCAGCTGAGTGCGCTTGTCAAAGATAAGGTCGGCCTCTGGACGACTTCAAGTCTTGACACTGCCGCTTCGGTTACCATGGAGACACAGTTAGTAATGAACACATGCACAAAAATATTGCAGCAAAATCACAGTATATCTGTGAAAGGCTCCATGTAGGTGATCTCTGTTTGTTATCTCTCTCTCTCTCCTTCTCTTGCCCACTCTGTCTTGTTTATTTCTCCTCAACCCAACCTGACAGCATTGTTTTCCTCCAGATATCAAAAACAATTCAATCTCAGTCCTGATAACACTACAGCTATTACATGTGCTATGGTTTCTTCTGATTTGGTTTCATTTTATTTTATTTTATCATTTTTATGCCACTGTCTTTTCTTGTCGTATCTCATCTTCCAGCTCAATAATGTATAGCGGATTACCGTAAATTCCGGACTATAGAGCGCACCTATATATAGGCCGCACCAGCTAATTTAAAAAAAAAGAAAGAAATTGTACATACATAAACCGCACTTGTCTATAAGCCGCAAGTGTCCGCGTTGAAACTAACGTGGCAAGACGTTACAGGAAAGTTTTTTTTTTACTTTTTATTAAATAAATGCCGGTAACATCCACAACAACATACATACCGCAAATGCTTTTTTTCAGAACAGTACTAAAGTTATCTTCTTCAGTATCGGAATCGAACAGCCTGTAATTACTACGTCACACATTTTCTCGGCGAAAATATAGGAACCTACCAGCAAAAGTCATTGATCGCTATCGCCATCGTCCTCCTGTGCACTAAAACCATTGAAGTCCTCTTCTTCAGTGTCGGAATTAAACAGCCTCAGAATTGCTTCGTTGCACTCGGTCTCTCTTTCGTTTGCGCTTTTGTCGTCTTTTTGCAACGAGTCAGTTCTTCATGCTGCCGTCTCCAGCGTCTCACCATCGATTCATTGATGTCGAGCGTACGTGCAGCAGCTCTATTTCCTTCTTCGACAGCCAGACGGATCGCTTTTAACTTGAAAGCTGCATCATATGCATTTCTTCGTTTCTTTTCCATGATTACGGTGCGCGCACGAAGCGCAAAATGGATTGTGTGAGTTAGTTTGCCGAAACAGTTTCATTGGTCCACTGTTACCTGTTCGGCAATTTCATTGGTCTGATATGATGAGTTTAAATGTGCTTCCCGCCGCCGGAAGCTAGTTAGCGGCTCGCCGCCGGAAGCTAGTTAGCTTCCCGCCGCCGGAAGCTAGTTAGCGTCCCGCCGCCAACACATTTATCCATCAATTAGCCGCATCGTTGTAAAAGCCTCAGTCTCAAAGTGTGTGAAAAAAAGTAGCGGCTTATATGGCGGAAATTACGGTATATTGATAATTAAAAAAAGGTGTCTTTTCTAAACCATTTTATTGAATGTCTCCAATAGATATATTCACTACATATTGTATTTGTAATTGTAACCGTAGAATGCACTTATTGTAAGTCGCTTTGGATAAAAGCGTCAGCTAAATGACATGTAATGTAATGTAATGTATTCATATGTGCACTTAAATGTTTGTAGAATGACCTTACTTTTCATCACGGAGGTAGGATTTTGCTTATTTCCATGCAGTCAAATGCCAGACCTATGACTCATTAAAGTAACTATAAAGTCTATTGTTCCATTATATGATTTTATATTCAATTTAATTCCACTGTTCCAGTGTAATATTTGTAATTATGGAATACATGCATTTATATACACTACAAACATGTACATATTATATTGAATATAAGGAATATCCAGTTTTCAACATGAACGTATGAATGAACCTTAGCTTTACTGACCCACGTCTGAATGTGATTTTATGTTATAGTCTGCACACCCAGGTGTTTCCAATCACTCTGGCTGATTAGACCAACAACGGTAAAGGAGTCAATAGTTCGGCCCTAACAGGTGCAACCAATTAACCAATTAAGAGTGAGCTGCCTGTTGAAGTGAACCCGCCCACAGGGCCCTGAGAAGAGAACACCTGGCTTAGTGGTCAGCGGTTTAGCATCAGCATCATTTTAATGCAGTTGGCTAAATTAACAAACATACATAAACATACACACAAAACATAGAAGTACAGTGGAGTTTGTGTTTATGTTTGGATTTCGCTGTCATTTCTCTTGTTTTAAGAAAGCGCTCTCCACCATGTCTGTGTCCATAAACAGTAGATCCAGATATTTTAACTCAAGTCAAACAACATAAATGTAGCTGTAACATCTTACTTTGAGGGCTCCCTGGAGCAATGGAAATCAGTATCAGGGTGTTCATATCTCTCGGCAGTGAGTGTGTTTTGGAGTTGTGACTGGACACACTTGATTGACATCCCCTTGTTAATTTTCTGTCTTAACCACTAACAAGCTTTGGGCTGTTATAAAGAATAAACATGCTACAAACAGGAAACATGTGATTTTCTTCTTTTTTTGTTTCAAGATGATTCAAACCAGCAGCTTCACAACCATTCAGGTCAGTTGTGGTTAATTAAACGCACCATTCCTCAAACAATTTACTGTTTCAATCAGTTAATGTACAATCTGAATTACAACACTATTGCTGATATCTGCATGATAAATGAAGGGTGCATTATTTTTCAAGGTGGTTGACCGGACAGCAACATGCCACTTTTAAGTCCACATAACAAATCAAACTGATGCCTTTTAATTTTAAACAACTTCTGGCACTGAATCGGACAATTTATTTTCAATACTATGTCTCTCTGGCTTGTGAACAAACAATAATTTATTCTTCTTTTTTTCACAGTATGTGTTACTGGTCATTCCAGCTAATTTGCAAACAATCTGATTTCACAGGATCCAGTACATCGGTTATTGTTTTTTTTTCTTTCTTCTTCTTGGTGACCTCTGACTTGCTATGTGACTGCAGTCAGAACCACCTTCATACTGTATCTGAAAACACACCTTTAAGCTTGTGAGATACTGTACCTAGAGTCTTTTGATATTGATGATTAAAATTCCTTCCTGTTGAGATTTTTAATTGTAAAGTAAAAACCAGATAAAGCTGGCACACTATTTTCTATAGCTAGTTTCATAGATTCCCTATGTTAATAAAAAGATAATCGCACAAAGGAGAACCCAGATTAGGACGATGCTATTTAAATTGACTTGTAAATGCTTTATTAAATCGATACACAGATTCATGTGTGGTCTTGCTTTATTTGTACACATGCTGTACCAATACGCTACTGTCCTGTTACTCAACCTTTTGCAGTCTTTTGTCTCTGGCAGTCTCCTCCTCTCTCCTGCCGCAGACAGTCTCTCTCTCTAATTAATGCCCTCTGAAGATAACATTTTGTGCCTCGTTTAACACTGTGGGTTCTTTTCATCCCAGAGCGACAAAGACACAATGTACTGTTTAACAGAGTGTCTGTCGGATGGTGGTTCAGAGGTGAGGGCATGCACTGGTGAAAGACGGTGCCGCTCTCTAATTTGTAATAATTGGATTTGATGTTCAGCATTGATGTAACAATTTGTCAGAGGAAACACAGGGCGCAGCGAGCAGGGAGAGAAGTTATGTGGGAATCTTCCTCTGCTGTGTGTCAGAAGCCAACCCCCTTCTCTGTACTCCCACACACACACACACACACACACACGCACACACACACACACACACACACACACACACACACACACACACACACACACACACACACACACACACACACACACACACACATACACTTACACACACACACAGATGATCAGAAGATTTCACAGATGTATCTCTTGCTCTTTGCTGGTCTCTAAGGCAACAAGCTTCCGAGAGTGATACTGTCGTTTCTCTTTACTTACGGGCCTCGCCTTGTAGTTCTTCTGGATTCTTTTCCTATGTAACAGGGAAAGATGAAAAAAGGAGCAAGAGAGAAAGAAAGAGAGAGGGGTAGAGAGAGAGAGAGAGAGGAACCGTAACAAGGGACTGTAATCACAAGGTTTCTCAGTCATACAGGATAAGGAGGAAATAAGCTGCACGTGATTTCAGGATGACTTACAAGGCTTCCTCTGTCCTTCTTTCTCTCTCTCTCTCTCTCTCTCTCACACACACACACACACACACACACACACAGACATTTTACACATCAATATACACACAGCTTTACCTGTGAGTGCAGTCACAATGCTTGTGTTTTAAATTTGATTACATGTGTGCAATAGCCTTCAGCTGGAGTTTGCAAGGATTTTCTTTCCATGAATTAACTTTGCAAGAACAAATCCCTTTGAGGTCAGAAAAGTGCATCCACTGTAAATTCTCATTGAAAAATGTCCCTTTGAAGATAAAGGGTATTCACTTTGCAGCTTTAAAACATAAGCAAAAATAATGGAAGGTTATGAGCGTTGCAATAAAACAGCCACAGTGAAAATACAAGCACTGAGTGCTGTTGCGGTGCTACTATATGGTCGATAAACATCGAGAGTGGTGTTGGAAGGAGAGGCTGTGGCAGGCGTACTCTGGCTGTGAATTAAACATCCGGTAAAATGGAATCGATAGCAGGAGCCAGGGGAGACTCCGGATGAATGAAAATAGCGACTGCACCTCCAACTTTGATCGATAAGTGTGAGGGTTTGTCTGTGTGCGAGACTACGTGTGTGTGTGTGTGTGTGTGTGTGTGTGACCTCGAGGCAGCAGCAGAAGTCTCAGTGAGTTTTAAATGGAGTGCTATGTGGAATATAAAAGCCTACTCCGGATGACTCATCATTCACAAGCAGCTCGGCCGGAGAGAAAATTGTTTTGATGGCAATTACACCACAGTTGTATAAATTGAGTGTTTTGTTTGTTTTTCCATCAGGTTATTCTAATGTAAATGAGTAGTGTGTAGACTCTAGACTCAGCATTTGATTCTTTGTTCACAGCATTTTAACAGGCTTACCTATCGTTCAACCCCATCACTGCTCCGCCTCAGCATCCTGAGACAAATGGCTCCAATCATCACGTCGGAGGTTGCTGCTCTTCTCACAGACAAAAAAAGAAAGGTACAGTTAGATGACTATGCACACAATAACAACTGGAGTTATTTCAGGTGGATATGATTTCTATTTTTTGTCTTTTCAGCCCTGTGATAGACTTAAAATCCAGACACAAAATGTACTAAAAGCTGGGATAAAACGCACAACTCTGACCATCGTCTGTCTGAGAGAACAGTTGTTCAGACAGCAAAGCTCTGCCCACCAAAGGCTGCTGGGAGAGCTGAAAAGAGCACAGGTGTGTCTCTGTCTAAGCTCCCACACTGTAACTGTACTCAGCACTTTATGAGTCAAAGAACAGGAGATCATTTCTCTGAGATGTTACTGCACAATGGTGTAGATGGAGAACAACATCTTCACAACATCCTCCTTGGACAGATGTTGAGGTTAGACTACTTTGCTGCAGTCACACCAGGATTTAGTCATTTTTTATTTGTTTTTGTATCACTGTATTGCAGATGAGAGGAGTTGGAATTTCACCTGAGCAACATTACTGTCAGACAAAGGAAACATTAAATAAACACATTTTTGAACCGTTGAGAGAAAACACAGCTCTTAGATCTTAATGCCGTTCCTCCATGTGTTTGAACAGGAGACATTATCAAAGGAAAGGGAGATGAATGCCATCATTTACTGTTACAATTAAAGGCTGAAACATCCCTGAGGAGCTCAGTGGATTGTTTGTTGAATAGTTTCCTTTCAAGCCATGGCAAAGTTTGACTTTCAACAGACTTTTAAATGGTCATAATTTTCAGTGGTTGCTATTAATCCACAACATAAATCACATAATCAGTTCAGGTTCACACAGTTAGAGAGGCATGCTGAAATGTACACAAACAACAAATACTAGTTTTACCGACTCATCACAGACAGCTGACTATGCAATTGGATCGCTGCCTGCTTTGAAAACTTGGCATCGTCCCCTAAGTCGCCAATTTAGTCTGTTATTGACACTCTTACACGGATCACCAGTGACTGACAGAGCCGGCTTCCTGTTCTAACAGGCTGTCTGTGTACGAGGTGACATGGCGGCTTGGTGATTAGCACCGTCAACACACAGCAAGGAAAACTCACACCCGACTGCGCTGACTGTGAGTTTTTATTGTCTTCCACGTAGGTTTCCCCTTGTAGTACTCCATGGTCATCAAAGTCCTATAATGACATCCTATAATGTCTAGGTATGTGTATAAGTGACCTTTTTGGGGTCTTTTTTTGTGGTGGTTCTCTTGTGCATGATGGGAGAAGCCTGGGCGTCCATCATGCTGAAAACAAGATGAGAGAAAATAAAACAATTCAAGGCCATTTGTTTCTCATCCAAAAGTGCCTCTCGAGGAGTGATGACGTGTGTGATGTATATTGTGCCGGGGGTTATACTATTTCTGCATTCACGTCAGAAACGCTAACAGTATGATTTATACTAAAGTGAAATACAGCGCTCATACTGGTTGCATTTTAAGAGGCAATAGTGATATTAAAAAATAAGTGTATTATGTCTTCATGTCTCCTCTGAGGGATATTTTTCTCTGCATCCCTGCCTGTGACAGGATCAGCACCTTGGACAGCGAGTGTGATTTAAGTGCAGAATGTAAAAATGGAGCTGTTAATCTTTACTACATCACGTGTCATAGCTTATTGTCCTTTTAATTTATGTTTTTTCATGACTTTCTGATTATATTGTTCTAATGTGCATGATGCCAGAATGTGCGTGATGAAACAATAGGTAGAACAATAGATTCTGATTGGGTCACATTATCATACAATCACGCCCAATATGACCAATCTTTCCAACAACATGACCTTCTTTCCGTGGTGACAAATGTAGTTAAGAAATGTCAACGTAATTTATGTCAGTATGGATTTAATGGTTTCCACTTTATAACAAGTGTTTCTCCACTCAGGAAGTCGATTGCTGCTGCAACGTGTTTGTCCCTGGGATTCTCTTTGCCAAGGCCACGGCGTGTGTGTGTGTGTGTGTGTGTGTGTGTGTGTGTTTGTGGGGGGCAGCATGTTAGTTGGCCCTCTTTGCTTTGGCAGGGAAAAGGCTAGGTGGAATATTGGTCAGCAATGCCCTTCCCCTCTGTGCCAACTGTCCCTTCTTTAGTGGATGTGTACAGAACACCATGTGTACAGACTATCCATGTTAATGTGACCTTGTGCTGAGTGTGATGGGCCCATTGTGCCAGTGTGTGTCCATGAGTGTGTTTTTTACACACATTCAAAATATGTGCATGGATTTGTACTCTGGAGTCACTGAGTGTCCGTGGATTCAGTTCAACAGCTGTGGTCCTCTGTTGTGCCTTACAGCGCTATCTAGCAGTGCAAACCAACACTACACCAACAAACACACTCCCACATAATACAGCCACACAGACTCATCGACATCCATGATAACGTGTTAAACTAGAGATTCTAGAAAAACAATGCTCTGCACAATGATAAATCAATGATGTATGACTGTAATATTTAAATATTTTGTAAGTCTGCTTAACTTTTAATATTGAGGTTTTGTCTCTGATAACTCAAAAGAAATCCCGACAGGAAGGATAGGACTTCCTGGACACATTTAAGGGTGACAGACGGAGTGCAAGGAAGCATGGATGCCGATGTGTTGGTAGGTAGACGGCATTGATGGATGGATGGCTGGAGAGATGCAGGTGGGCGGATGAGAGGTAAGTTGCCAGGCAGCGTGGGAGTTTGAGGGCATGTTCAAGAGTTGTGTCTATGAGTGTGTATGCATGTATGTGTGTGTCTGTTTGTGTGTGTGTGTGTGTGTGTGTGCCTCCTCTCTATGTGGGCGAGCGAGCATGGGACCGAGTGATTGCTCACATGGAGGCAGTTGTCATGGCAACAGAGGATGTCGTTTTGTTCCGCAAGATCTCAGCTGTCCCAGAATCCCACAGACCTCTCGCTCTTTTCTCATCTGTCTCAATCTTCTTCTGTCTATTTCTCCTGTTCTCATGATGTGTTGTCCTTGTACCAAAACACTCCTCTTACTGCCCCCCCCCTTTCTCTTTTCTACCTCTCTCTCCCCTGCTATTCTCCAGATCCCGCTCCATCTACCTCTTGCCTCGTTTCCCTGCATTCTCCAATCCCCCTCCCCCTCCATCTCACGCCTCCTCTCCTCCACGGCTGTAACAGATATAAATAGAGGTAATAAATTGCAGTGAGGCTGCCAGGGTGTATATTTTTGTGTGTATGTGTGTTTGGATTTTCGCTCTAATGACCTGCAAAGACCGGTGGGATATCCCTACATAGGGAGCTGTAATTCTCCCTCAGCCTCCTCTGTCTTAGATGGTACACACACACACACACACACACACGGCCCATTAATCTGCTGCTTTAGCACTTAACCATCAAAAAGCAGATGCTGGTTAACTCCGTCAGGCTTGTGACCTGGAGGCATTTTTCATATCTCACAGGTGTTAGAGTTTAAACCAAAGCTAAACATATTATCATCAAACTTCAACAGTTATCCAGTTATATTTCAACAGTTAACTTTGTAAAAAAGCGCTAAATTGACAAAATAATGTATTAAATCCTCCATCTCTCTGATTTATATGTATGCACCAAGGGATGATACATGCTTTTGTAATGTGAAATCAAATGGATGTTGATTTTACAGCAAGTAATTTAGCGCTGTTCTATTATTACATTGTGCAAGCCTCTGACTAAAACCAGTGTGTAACCCTGACCCACTGCACCTGCACTGAAAACAGATTAGAGCATTATCATATCAATTTTTCACATCACATGCAAGGTCAAGGAAAACGACCTCTTTATTTGCATCCAGTCAGCTGACACTCCTATCCGGATCACACTGCGGTGAGAGCCTGTGGACTCATAATAGTGCAGCCATAACATATTGATAATATAATGCTAGTCATTATTTGTGCACACCTATTTCCTTTCAGGGTGCTGATGACAAACAGAAGTTGTCACAGAATAATACATCAAAGGAGCCCATTGTACACAAGGAGGTTTTAATAAGGTTTATCTTTGAATGTTCTTTGTCACACAATTGTAACTGTGCACAGAGTTACTGATATTTCAGCCTTATAGGTGCACTAAAGATATGGGATGCATATTAATCGGTAGATGAATGATGACTGATACATTTTCTCTTAAAAGCTGAACTGCATATGATCTATATATATTTTCAGCATTTAAAGCAGCACAACTTGCCAGAACATGAAAGAATAATAATAATACAAAAACTTTCAAGAAGTAAAACTGACACACCACAGCCACAATCTTCCTTTTTCTCGAAAGTGGGACACTCGAACACCTGGTCATTCTCTCTGAATGTATTTCTGACATTCAAGATGCAGTCACCAATTACCTTCAGAAATCTTATCAAAGCAAACAATGTCCTGTTTGTCTGACCTTTAACATTTCCCCGTGCCCCAGCCTTTGCTTTACTCTCTGCTTCTTAATCAAGTCTCTCGCTCTCCCTCTCTCTCTCTCAATATGGAATGTGATTTATAGCTGTATTAGCCACAACCTCTATCCCTGGGCGAGGGAATAAGGGAAAAACAGGACAAACAGCTGAGACCACCTGAGACCCGACACTAGAAATGAAGGAGAGAGAAAAGACAGAATATAAAGAAGAGACAGAAAAGAAAAATGAGGTTGACTGTTTTGTTGAACACATTGTCCAAGAAGATGAAAGGAAAGCAATGCTGCATCCTTATAATGTGATGTATACACAGAAAAATACCTGGGGATACCACATGCAGTTTGTATACTCCATGTAGTATTGTGTAAGTAGGATTAATGGAGGAGCTGGTGCATGAAAACCTGCCAGAGGCACCTCAGAATTTTTTCAATATTTTCAAAATACAAAGGGTTATGCAGCTCAATTAACTGTTGTTTATGACAAAATAATACATCTGCCTACAGTAATTATGTTAAGCAAAGCTGACTTCATACCTAACTTACACATGAGTGGTAGTTCTCTTCTAACTCTTGGTTGTTACGGACTGGGGACCACAGGGAGCAGGACTCACATGCAGACTCCATACTCAGTAGGAGGGTGAAAAAACAAGGTTTTTACTGAAGCAAAGCTCAGTACACAGAGGATCAGTCTCACAGGCACAGGAATCAGAATCGGTGGGCAAAACAGAACTGGTCGGCGCATGGGACAAACACAGGAATTGCTTGTACGCTCACTGGTGCAGACAGAGACAAACTGGCACAGTACACAGACTGGACACTTGACTAAATACACTGGGGAAGGCAGGCAACAAGGCACAGGTGGAAACAATCAGGGCGGGGCTTGCAATCACAGAGGAGGGGAACACAGGAGGAGGGAGGGGTCTGAAACAAGAGACAAGGTGAGTGACAGAAAGCACAACAACAGACAAACTGACAGTGACAACACAACTACATGGGCTCTACGTTATAGTGCTAAGAAAGCAAATTAGCTAATTCCCCAAAAGGTTTGCAAACAAACTTGTTTAGGTACCTTCGGAAACTGCAAAACTGACATTGAACATTTTCTGATGAATTAACAGTTCCAATTTAATCCGGCATCATTGGATACATTTATTAGAAAAGGTTAGCCCTGATGCACTGGTCAGTTACCGACAGAAACAAACAGAAACATACAAAACACACTATGTATAACACATAGATTACATATTATACACATGCATGTGTAACGACCACAACGTGAGAAAATGAGTAGCGGCAAAGAAAGCCTTGACTAGAGGAGTCTAAAGAGATGAGTAGAGTCAACTCTGGAGGAATGGTGAAAGTGGCGTGATGTGGACATTAGAGAGAGGTGGTTGAGCTCGCAGCACGCCGGTGTGGCCTCTCCTCACATCTGTCTGTTCATCCCCTGGAGGGGTTGCAATAGCAGAAGCAACAGGGGAAGTGTGCGCTCGCCTCTCCTATCCACACAGGAACATATGTCTCCTCACACAGGCCATATGCCTCGTAACACAAGCCCTCTCCCGTCTCCATCCCCCTGTCTCACTTTCATGTCTCTTTCTCTTTCTGTCCCCATCTTGTTGTCTTTGATGGGGTGCCAGGGGCTGGCAGAGGCTCCTGCTGCACAGCTTCATGGGCACACTGTCTGCTTCTGCTACATTAACACACACACACGCACACACACACACACACGCACGGCACACACGCACACACACACACACACACACACACACACACACACACACACACACACACACACACACACACACACACACACACACACACACACACACACGCACAGATGTCCTCAGGGGAGATATAGCTTTGCTGTCAAGAAATAGCACCGTTGAATATACCCCTGTCTGACATTACTAGGTTCAGTTTTGTATTAAAATATAGTGATTCCTCTGGATCTGAAAGTGGCTTCAGGTGTGTGGGAGAATGGGCATAAATTAATGAATATCAACACACAGTACCCTTATTTTATACTATATGCTTGGCATTGGTCAGTGGGCCAGCATGTCTTTATCATTTTATCAAGTATCAATCTTAAAAGAAAAATCCATGTTATGAAAGTCAGTTGTGAAAACAGTTTACAATGGATTATAAGGGGCTACTGTACTCGTAGTATTGGTTCTCGCTGTCATTCATGTGGTTAACTACCTAACTACCTATAGATTAAATCAAATTCATTTCTTACAGCAGTTGAAAAAGAGCCTGACAGCAGAGGCTTTTTCATCAGTCTCAAACGTCAACATCAAGTTTCATTGTCCCTTAGAATTAAAGATCCAAGGCCTCATTTTATTTAAAAAACAAAATAACCCAATGGCTTGCAAATACTCTCCTTTTAACAGCAAAAAGACAACTAACATTCTAACTAGAAACTATTGGATATTCACTGTGTACATACATCTACTGATGCCTAATCTGGACACATCTTCAGTGATGTTCCTGGTATCATTGGACGTTTTGGGTCTTTCAACATCATACGCCCTCCTCCAGGTGACCCAGCCGGGGCTGATCAGACCCCAGCTTGTGTCCAGATGGCTAGCTAGCTACCATGACTCCATGGCTCCCCTCTTTTGAGCCACAGCCATCTTGAGGCTCTCTCTGCCGCATCGATGGTACTGCGGATGGCTCTCCTCTTTCTCTCACCCTCGATGCCCAAACTACTGAAGGCTCTGGCCAAGGAACGGGCTGCAAATCCTCTGCATCCAACCTCCACAGGGAAACACCTTGCTCTCAAGCCAGCCTGCTGGCAGTCACTGACCAGTCCTGCGTATTTGGTGAGCTTCCTCTCAAAGGCTTCTTCCAAGCGATCTTCCCACGGGACTGTCAGCTCCAGCAGCACTACTTGCTTGGTGGACTCCGACACAAGGACCATGTCTGGTCGCAGGGTGGTGACTGCAATATGGCTGGGGATATGATCTTAACGTTAAAGGTTTAAAAAGGTTGCATCTACCCTCACACTGATTTAATGTTCCACCCGGCTGGCACGCTAAGTAACCCAAATCAAACACACCTACAATGGTGTGTTTGATTTGTCAGTGTTGCCAAATTGGGCTGGTTTCCACTCAATTGGGCGACCTTGGGAGGTCAAATGTGGCCTGATTTTGTCAACATTTGGTTTGGAAAATATTGTGAAAACAATATTAGCAAACAAACTTCTCATTTCATGGTGAAAAACACAGATACAATTGTCCATTTACTCTTTAATTGGAAGAAATATTTGATTGACATGAGTCATATTCAATCGTTATAAAGGAGGATCTACTTACCTTGACTCGTCACACTAACTGAATTTGTGTACTTAGTTGTCTGGCTGCACTCTTAGTGGATTGCCAAAGCTTATGTATCTCTTGTTTAGTAAATATTTCATTATTTGATGCAGATATGAAGCTTCACATGCTTATTGTGTGTTCTCTTTTGGGCATAAAATGTTTTTCACTGTTTTACATTTAGACTGGTTTCTATTCCATTGGGCGGGATTTTCGCTCCGATTGGGCTGGAAACGTCCAATCCATCCGGCAACACTGTGCGCAACAAACAAACAACAAGGTGCATGCTGGGTGTGGCTCTGCTCATGGTGCCGTATTCTAGCCTGGGTAGCGTACACATGACCTTTCAGCTTTTTGTGTAGCTGTGACTGTTGAACGCTCAATAAATATGCTCGCAATTTGGAATATGACTTAGGAGCGCAACGGGACGACAGGATAGGTTCAATGACCCAATACTTTGAGAGTAAACGAGGGCAGATTGTACAGGTGAGTACAGATGAAGAAACTCCCCTAAAGAGAGCGTCAACAACCAAGCTTCGTGTGTCTGCGCCCCACAGGTGGGCCAACAACTGTGCAGCCTCATGTTTGTGGGCTGCATCCGCTGTGACTTATTTTGCATTCACCCATGTGTTGTCTGCCGTGATGCTCTCTTATACGGATGATTGTGTAGGACAAGCCAGGACATTTGATTAATGTTACACCCGCTGTGTTGGCAATAGTATATATTTTTTAATTCGTTGTTGTGCAATTGGTTTGTTCTCTTTCCCGCTTAATCTTAGTGAGGCTGTTCTGATTAACACATGCTATTATAATGAATAGCTGTCTGCAGCGTGCCCGTCTTTGGAAAATGAATTAAACTTTCTGTCTGGAAATAACGGCCTGATGCAGACAAACAATTTTAATTTAAAGTTTGTGGAACTTTGGTGGTCGACAAGTTTGTTTGATATACTTAGAAAACCTTCTTCGGTTTGCTGGACTTAAATGAGCTCTCCTGCAGTAAAGGTTGTTTGAATAAATGGCACCACAAACATCCAGTACGCAGTGCAACAAACGCACACACACGGATGTATTTTGTGTACATGTGTGAACCACAGTTGTGCTTGAGCACACACATCTCGTTTATCTCAGGAATCGATCTAAGCCACGTTCCGGTCTAAAAGGGGATTTAGACTGGGAGTCTACATCCGCTGGGTCACACTGCACTGCCCAGCACCCTTTCACAGATACAGCTTAACCTGTCTGTGTTTTCCCCGCATCCACCTTCATGCATAATGCATGCAACTCCTGCATGGTTATTGGAGAGAGAGAGAGAGAGAGCATCTCAGTTTGACTGTGTGTATGTGTGCCTGACAGAAACATGGAGCATAACAAGAAGAGAAAAGTTTGAATTAAATGAGGGCCAGAGATCTTTTCCTGTGTTCAGATGCTCTTCTATCTCTTGTCATGCTCCCACTTGGCTCTCCCTCTCTCTCTCTCACACACACACGCACGCACATGCACACGCACACGCACACGCACACACACACACACACACACACGCACACACACACACACACACACACACACACACACACACACACACACACACACACACACACACACACACACACACACACACACACACATACAGACAGACAGACACACACACACACACAGACAAAACCTATCTCTCAGTCCCAGCCCTGTCGCTCCACCTGTCTCCTGCTGCCATTTCCCTTTGGACCCAATCAGCGGTGAGCACTGGAAGACTGATTATGCCCTTAAGCGGCACTCAATAGGAGGAGAGGAATGGAGAGGATGACCAGGAATGAGGCTAAGGTGGAAGGGGAGTAGATGTACATGTGGGGATTACAAATGTGTAACAAAAGGTTGTGTGAAATGGAAGGTGGGAGCCGAGTGGTCTGGAGGGCGAGATGAGAATCGCTTAGGAACTTGAATGTAATTTCCTTTAATTATTTGATTCTAAATTATCATGTGACAATTGGATTTGACAGTGACACTAAAGCAAAGCTCATAAAGTGATGTTGATCTTCCAAGTGTGCTCAATTGATTTACCTAAAACTGTGGACTGATAGTGATGCAACACAAACATTCACAAGGTCACCAAAAAACATGATAAATCATCGTATTATGAATTACAGCAGAACATGTAAAGAAAATGTGGCCAAAACCTTTTATTAACAGAACAAAGTAATTAACGGATTAGTGAATGGACTATAATAGATTCATTGTTTGAGTCACTTTTCAAGCAATCATGCTGAACAATGTTTCAGCTACTGAAATGTGAGGATTTGCTGCTTTTCTCTGTTTTACATCATCGTAATCTGAATGTCTTTTGGGTTTTGCAGTGTTCATCTTTGCCTTGAGGGAATTATGATGACATTTTTTTCTTCTATTTTCTAACATTCTACAGACAAAACGATAAATTGAGAAAATAGTCACCAGAATAATTGATAATGAGAATACTTGTTAGCTGCTCTAATTGAGTTATGTTGTTGTAGACTGAAGGATTGGAAAGATAAGACTTCTGATCAGCTGACAAGACAAATGTAAAAGAGAGAAAAGTGAAAAGAAAGGGAATTGTAACTTGTGCCTGTGAATAGGTGTGGTAGTGTGTAGTTGTGTGTGTATCTCTGTGGACCGACCCGGGAAGCGAGAGTGAATGTGGATTTCCTTGACATTTCAGTTCTACTAACATTGAAGCATTGTCTAACATTTAAATGTGCCATTGATTTCTGCAGACCGCTCCATAGACGCTGCTGTAAAATAAGACTGATCACCCGCCTTAGTGTGTACGGGTGATCATGCATGTATGAGAAGCATTATGCATTCCTCCAGAGGATCCCTTCAAATGCACGAGTGCTCACTGTGTGTGCTTCTGCAGTCAACTGCGTGTCTATGTACTTTAGATTCTTCTGTTACAATAATTTCTCCCAGACTTGACATTGTGCTTTCAATCATTGTAAATCCCCGTGTGGAGCTCATACCAGCGATGAACTGAAGTTCACACTACCTGCTTGCTTTGCAGAATACTGCAAAGACTCCCTAATTCCCCAAGTTTCATCCAGCACTATCCTAGCACGGGGAGAAAAGACAATATTAGCTCAATATTTGCTCAACATTTGCGTGGTGAAGGATGATGGAATACGGCAAAAGGGCAGAGCAGCCGAGACGAAGCTTAGTGTAATGTTGAACTTAACAACATGAACTGGCTCAGGGAATTTGGTGCATCATTTCTCTGGAAGAAAAAAGAGCCAGAGGTGGAGTGGAATATTAATTACCAATTCATAGCATCCAGTCTCAATGTGCTACTCCTGGACTTTCCAGAACACAGTTTATTAGTGCAATTAGTGCCAGAACTCCTTTGGCTGGGGATCTACTCTGTGGATGTTAAACGAGACCTGAAGGCATATGTTTGGGTCGTTAGCGTTGATCATTGGAAGAAATGTGCAGCGCTGCGTACTGATCACCCTTTGGTGGGGAGTCAGTTCAGTTCAAACAGCAGGGAGGCTGCCCAGCAAGGCTCGATCTTGGACGTAATGAGAATTTTAATGTCTGCTAACATTTAATCATGCATTCCTGTAAGCATACACTGATTCAGTCGAGGTGAATGTGCTACATAAACCTGGATTATCAGATGTAGTGCAAATATAACAGATATCCAACAGCAACAAATATTTCCTTAGTCACAGCCTACATTAAATCAGAGCCTGCAGACAGCACACTTCCTGTTAGGCCTCATTATCATACCTCATATTGTGTAATTCTAAATGGATATAGGTTCATTGATTCAATGTAAATGTATGCTTCAACTAATTATTCTGTACTTTCCCTTAAGCAATTAAAGCAACCACAGAAGTGTTCGCATCAGCTGTTAAGATTACAGAGGACCAGAGAGCTATCAGCTTCAAGGGCATTTTATTTTGGTGTTATCACATCATCACTGGGCCAGGGCGACTCTACCTGACTGAGAGGAGAACGCTGAGCCGACAGGCATACAGGACATGAGTCATGGTTTAGTTATTGAACATTTCTTCTGATAATAACTTGTCTGCTGTTCCGAAGCATACTCCAATTGCATCAGTGGCCATTTTATGTCTGTGAGGGTTTGTCAGTCATCCATTTCACGGGATATCTAGTCAAAGTGAGTGAAAGGCAGTGCCATAGGCAGGCAGGGTTTTAGAAATACTGGGATCAAGAGTCTTAAGTTCCCCAGTTCAACGACCCTCCCAAGGGAATTAGTGATTGGCCAAAACAAATTCTGAAATTGCGTTTATATTATTTAAAGTGTTTATCTATAGTTCTACAGTTTGACAGTATATATTAAATACTATTATAAATTGGATGTTTCCATTGCACTATGATGATTGTTGTTGTTTGCCAAGACAAATTATTCATGTGTGTAACACACATAGCAAATAAATGGTTCTGATTCACATTCTGATAACTGTCTAAATGCTGTTTCATAGCCCTCTCAACAATGACAGGAATATGATTCTGGTGAAAAAATGTCCAATTTGGTTTCCAAGTTCATGTCCTCAATATTTAAAAAAAGTTTTTAATATTGAGGACATGAACTTGAAAGCTACCACCCTGGCCAAAGGATGTTTGAAGTTCTGAATATGCCATTTGTCTGAGTGGCTTCAACATTTCGGCCAAATGGAGTGTGAATATTGCAGTATTTAACCTTGTGAGGTGATTTGTACCATAAGAACACAAGTGGGAAGCCAGTAGCATTGAATTATCCAAATAGCACACAATAAATGCATTTTAGAGGCAGAGAATTATTATTAATGTGCAGCCAACACAAATGAGTCATAAGTGCTTATGTGTCCCATCACATCACAGAACAAACATGATGGAACTAAACTATAAAAACAAATCTTTGTTATTGATTTATTCCATTCTTACCCACTGAACAGATAATTCAACACTATCAACATAACTTTATATTAGCTGTATACACAGTTTATATTGAATAAGATCACCTGAGAAGGTGACGGGTCCAGAAGCTTGGGATTGAATGATGTTTCCTCGTCCGTGGTGCTGATGTTAGCACACTATGATGTCTGGTGGCCTGATGTCAGTGTGTGTTCGCTGTGAGTCTTAAATCTTGGGTCCAGCCTTGGACTCGGGTTCTCTCCTCGGTGGACGACAATAAGTGGTCACAGCAGGGATTTCTTCCTAGGACAGAGTATTCAATCTTTTTTGAAAGTGGTATTGCATTGGAGCCTGAAACCCCGTCCTCTTGACAGCTCCAAGGTGGCGTCAGTGAAGGATGACAGCACACAGAGGCTCTCACCTGTATTGTGATATTCCTCTGCAGTCATCGGGGGATCGAGTTTGTTGTCAGACCAGAGCCTTGGCTCTGGTCTGACAACTTTCTTGGCTTGAACACATGCCACAGCAGGTGGAAGGAAACAAATGGCTCCAGCAGGTGTCCACGTCCTGCACATCTAGCAGGTATAAGCTTCTAATTAGGGAATGCATTGGATTGGACAGGTCGCTGTTTTACAGTATCTGCCAAACCAAATACAAATGATTATATAATATATCTGAGATTCATATCTGCAGCAGCAGCTGTCACTATGCATGTGGCTTTCACGCTGATGGCCCGGGGCTGCATGAGAGATGCTCTTATTTGGCAGTATGGTTCTTTAGTCATTCTCCCAATCCCAAAACAAAACTGTTTAAGTTATATTCATCATGAAAACCGCAAGTAAGCATCCATATTTAGAGTGCCGTAGTACTTGGTGCCCTTCGTTAGAGCTGGAAAAGGACTTTATCCTACATGCAGATACTTGTCACATGTCTTTTGGGGGGCAACATAATTAGGGTCCAGTTTGTGCTCAACCATTCTCACCTCCTCATCTTTTACAGATGTAGGTCAAATATAAACATGGTATTCTCCTCCCTTTGTGTGATGCTCAAAACATCCATTCTCCTTCCATCTCCTGCTGAACTGCCACCATCCTACAGCATTATCGCCACTGAAAGAAGAGATTAGCCATCACCTGGCCACCATGACCCAGCTGGTTTCTGGCCTACTACATATTTTTTTCTGTTCTGCTAATAAGAACGTGGGCAGCTGGGATATTTGCAGAAAACCTGTGCATAATAGCCGTTTGTAACGATCTCCCGTTACCGCTGTGAGTTTCCCCTCAGCACAATGACGCCAGCACACCAGGTTTCAAGGTTCGTATAATTGTTTTATTTGTTCCGGCTCCTTGCCTCTCTCCTACTCCTCCTTTTGTTGGGGACAAAACACAATTAGTACAGTTGAGGCCAATCAGGCCTCAATCAGGCCTCTTCCAGGCACCGACCCCTGAACCACCCACAACCACGCCCCTCTGCAGCCGAGCCCAACCACGCTCCCGCCACCGCACAGTTATAACACAAATTTGATAAAACATAATCATCATCGTTAGAAATAACCTGTGAGCAAACTATTTATAATTATGTGGGATGTACTGTATAATTATAGTGTAACTGCTTCATGCTACCTCTGGGCCAAAGTTGAATGGATACTTGAAACAGATGTACACACTCTCAAATGCATACAGTTATGATAATGAGCCTGTGTGTGTGGTTGTATAGAAGTTGTTCAACTTTATTTATTTATTTTATAAATTTTTTTCTTCATCTAATCTAGTTTTGTAGCTGCCACTTATACTTTCTCTGCTTTTCCCGAGGCAGTTTTTGTGACATACTTATTCTCTTGGATATGTGCCACAGGTTAAAAATAGGTCTATCAAATGTCCCCAATCCTAAACCTATCACTTGGTCTTCATGTGTTGAGGTCGAGAATCTCACACAGGCTCAGTAATTATGGGCGGGCATCGAGAGTATCAGGCGGGGAAAGCTGCTTGATACATTGTTGGGTTTTAGAAAGAGCACACGTACTTGATGTAGTCGTTTTTCTCCCGACTAATTGGATTTAAACTGTCCAGTTCAACCTTTCCTCAATGATTATACTAAGACTGCAAATACATTTAGGTGATGCCGCTGCAGTAAAAAGCCCATACAGTTTCATTACAATCTATCACTGCAGTAAGTGTTTTGTATTGTTGTGGTCCTCATTAATCCGCTCGTGTAATCTATAACTTGAATTGGGAGTACAACAAATTAGATTACAGGTTATGAATAATTTGTGATGGACTAATAATTCTGGTTATTTTTTTATAGAGCACAAATCTCTTGGCAACGGGTCATATGTTTATAGTCATGTGGCTGATAAAACATTAAAGAAAAAGAGATACTATCATTGACCCTCCAGGCCTCTCTCTCCCCCCCACCCCCTGCTCCCTTGCTCTATCTCTTTCCCCTTATTGGACCTGCATTTCTGTTTCTTATCTGATGACTTTTGATTTGTTACTGTGTATTTATGTTTATATATTATGTGTGTGTCTGTGTGTGTGTGTGTGTGTGTCAGGTGTGACAGGGGTGCAGCTGCAGTGTGTTGGAACAGTTTTAATAAGCGGGGCACAGTGAGTCCTGGATCATAGGCTTTAGCTAATTGTCTCATTGCTATTCAAGCTTCAAAAGTTTAAAACTGGCACCACAAAGTCACTGACCCAGAAGGGAACAAACACACACTTACACAAACTTGAGATTACATTACATTCAGTAGACTGTAGACACAGCAACAGTGAGCAATTAGGGTAAATTGCTCAAGGACACAACATGAACCAGCTGAGCCGGGGATCGAACAACCGATATTCTGATTGATAGACGGACCTGCTAGCCACTGAACCACAGGCGCCAGATGGCAAACAGCGTGCCAACGTGACATACAGACACACAAGCCATTCAAACATGTATGTTAGCACACAAATCCATCGGCTAACTGTTTAAATGTAGTGGAGGAGACACTGAGTGTTGATTCTCTATCTAGAATTATTGAGTCAAAGCAACTGGATTTGTGATAAGAGCCAAGCAACCCCGTGGCTCTAGGAACTAAATTTACTTCAGACATTCATTGTCACCACTTTGACTGTTTATCCTATGATTTGTCATGTAGCGCCACCAGCAGGTTGTGAAATAACCGCTATAGGATGAATTGCCATCTATTAACTTTGGTGGTCAGTTAATTGGCAAATATTAGAAGGCTAACATGCTTAACTAAGATGGTGTACATGTACAGCGTTATTTTGGCTTGATCGCAGCATGATAGCAGCTGACTTTAGTGCCGCTAGCTTAAGACTCGTATTCCCTCGTGTGTACGTCACATCTTCATTTCTCCTGCTGGAACAGAGTCTAACAGAGTCTTTTTCTAGGATGTTGACATGCTGATGTCATCTGAGGAGTGAAGGTCAAGTGGCTGAACAACCTTTTTGCTTTTTTGTAAGAAGAATGGATGGATGGATGGAAAACAGCCAAAGCTGTCAAGTGTCTATTGGCATCGTAACAATGCCAACACTTGCCTCATAGGGCAGTGATGAGACCAACTGCCTTGTTTGTGTTCAAACCACTAATCAGCAGAACGTAGAGACAACATGGCTGTCACAAACTGACCAGCAGCCGGTCTTTCTATTCATTCTATTTCTGCACTCTCTAAGCACAGACGCAGAGGAAAAAACTAATAGGAAACAAACCCAGACGGGCTCTTGGAGATAGATTATTGTTTGCATGAGTCATTTCCACTCATTTTGCTTGCCAAACTGGCTTTCTGATTGAGGAAAACAATGGAATCATTCATGCTCCGCTCGCTAGACTCTTCCCTCCATCTTCTTCTCTGACTTTCCTCCATAACCACGTTCACTCCCCCCTCCTCCCTGCAATCTCC